>JACDOX010000007.1:5027676-5329423 GCA_014549065.1 Cardinalis cardinalis
CTCCTCAAAGAAAATACAGTTAAAGAAAACTTTGCCCTATAGGCAATGGACAGATGATTCAAAATGTAATAGGATTATTTTTATTTTGGCACTTTGCAGCCACAAGGTGTCATTCTTTACTCACGAGAAGAACCAGTGGCTGCTATACTGCTCTCRAGTAGAGCTGAAGCAAAGTTTATGGCTCCTCCAGGAGCAAGAGCAGCTAGGGAAAAAGAGARTGAAAAGCCAGTAAATGCAAAGGACAAGCATAAAACTCAACTGCAAAATCTTCTCTTTCACCTTGTGAGGAGATCACATACATGCTTTGTAATATTAGATACACAGCTCTCCTGAATAGCTAATGGATGAAATAAAAACTGAATGCCATTGTTAKTTTCCTGCAGTATTTCAGTTTTTATGAGATATATTAAAAAGTTGCACTCTCCTCAACATGTTTCTATTTAATGAAGATGTGAAAAAGATTAGCAAAAAACAAGAAAGCTTTAGAGACACATCCAGAAACACTTAACACTTCAGAATAACAAGTGACAGAAGAAAAAAACAGTGACAAAAAAGGAAAAGTCAGGCTTTCAAAAAGCTCAGCATTTACACGTTTGTTAAATAGCCAGATTTTTCAACTGTGCTTCAGTAATGAAACACCTTCTTGGCAACTGATGCTTTATAAACAGCATTTCTGTCCTCAGAAATCCTAGCAGAAATTCAGCAGTTCRGCTGAAACACAGCAAAGACATTTTTCCCTCTTACCCTAGCTAATGGGCACTGAATTCCCTCTGGGTTCCCTGGGAGAACTCCACGTGCTCTGAGTGGTGGTTCAGCATTCAAGTACCAACACCGAGTGCTAGCAGGAGAGAAYAGCACTGATTTGCCAAAGAGGAAAAATACAAATTACATGGCAYGTGTAATTTAATGGCGTTCTGAACTGTCTCTTTCAGTGCTATATTTTTTTCTCCTGTGAGTAAGATTGTGTCTGAATATGCATGAATTTATGTTCCGTGGTGTCATAATAGGGAGGAGGAAGGCATTTTGGTCTTCCTTTAGGGATTTCTTATGCATTTGGAAAAAGCTGTAATGGGGAGAAATTTTTATTTCTGTCCAGTCCTCAGCAAAATAGCCTTTTAGTGCATTCACACTCTGAAAATTAAAGATAGTGTGTTTTCACTTGAGTAGGCATCTCCAGATCTTAGTTARTCTAAAGTGCTTTTCGTGCCTCTTAGCACCCCTCTGCAGCACTGGCCGCCACCAACTCTGCTGGCTTCATTGCCGTGCGTTCCCCATGTGTCAGAGCCACCAGAGAGAGCAAGCTGTCACTTAGAGCGTCAGCTGGTGGCCACTCGGTCACACAGGCGCAGCCGGAGCCTGGAGCTTGTCAGCGCGACCCTTGGTTACTAGCGTCATTCCAGCTTAAGGTGGAAGAAAGCCAGCTCAGCTGCTGGAGACWTGACTGAGCTGGCAGCTCAAGGAAACACTTTCTCTTTCAAATCAAGCCTATTTCATGGGGAAATCATTGTTACACAGAAAAACATTGCCAGCTCTGTGAAAGGTCTCTAGGGAGAAGCTGCGCTTCACAAGGGAATTAGCATAAACTAGGTGGGTCATCCAAGGGAATGAGAAGCAAATGATAATTTAATGCCCTTGGGAAAAAAGGGAAGGAGGATTGTAAGTCTGGTGAAGCAGGAAGTTGCTTCGGGAGAGATTACTTTGTGTAAGTACTACRGGGAGCTGAAAAGAATTCACTGGGCAGCTTCCATCCCCTGGGGTGAGCATCTCCTGCTGTCTCACAGCTCTGCAGCTTTGGCACATTCTGCACTCAGAGCGCTGGCATGTGCTGCATTAAATACATTGGCAGATATTGCATCTCCCCAAACTAACTGGTGTATGCTGTGTGCTCGTCTCCAGGCTCGTCCCTTGTGCAGCAAGGACATCTGGCACATTTTCCCTAACAAAAAAGCAAAAGTTTTATGGCTGAACATCCTTGTTTTGGAAATAACAGCATTGCGGGGGCCTAATTCCTTTGCTGGGAAAGGAAATGAGTCGACTGGGTGTGTGCAGCTGGGAAGAGTGAGGAGGAGTGAAGTCTTTGTGTTTGTGGCAGATTTTTCCCTCTTTTTGCTGAATCACAGCTGAATACTTAAATCCAGCAATACACGACAGCATGGGACAAAATCTGAAGATCACTCTTAGGTGCAGGTAGAGCATAAAAAAGGTCTGCCAAAGGTCTGATTGTATTTGTGTTCACCCTGAGATGATGACAACACACATTTTACTGTTTATTAAAGAACATTCATTTCAGATGCTGTCTGATGTAAAACTGGAAATAGATACAGTTATTCCCAAGTTAGCAGTAATAAAGTAAAGGTTCACAGAGCCCCTAGTTTCCTGGGAAATGTGCCTACAACATTGCCCTTGGAAAGGAGTAGTCAGCCTGATTTGTGTTASACTGTTTGTGCTCAGCAAGGGGCAGAAGGGCTATACCCCTCATCAGGAAGCCCTCAAAACTCCCTGGAGAGGCATGAAGCAATTGTGGCTGGCACATGGATTAGAAGAAAGCTGGAACTCCTCAACAGTTTCAAAATATTAGTGGGTTTTTTTCTGTCACCCACCTCTGCCCCAAAGGAATGGGTTTCTCTTTCTCAATCCCTGTCCTTTGGGTGTYCTGCTATTGCTGCTGCAGATCTCAGGAGTCTTTCTGATTTCTCTGCCAGGGCTCTGACAGTGCTGAGGTGAATGCTGAATTAGCTCTTCAACTTCTATTTTCACCCAAAACCACTGTTTTCTACCTCGGCTTCCTCCCAGCCCTATCTGCAAGTATTGCAGTATGCATATTTTACTGCATACTCACTATACAGGATATTTTYAACCAGGTTGTTTCCATCTCCAATTCTCCTTATTTTGGTTTYAACTTATTCCAAGTGCTGCAATTAAAAGAAAGGTAGGAAAACCCCTATATCCATATGTCTTTTTGCAGCACAAGGAGTGTCACTGCCAGCTTCATGTGTCCTTGAACTGATCTGGTCAGCTGGGCTCTGCTCCAGAGCCTGGGGACATTGGCAGGGTCAGCACAGCCTCTCAGTCTCTACAGACCCCTCTGTCTGCTGCCAGGCTCATTTCAGGTCCTATCACCCATCACAAACACAACTGTGCACACTGAACAATTTAATGCAAGTTTTCTGACAAAGATTTTCAGCTTCTGCTACACTGAATGCAAATGAGTGCATATAACACTGACCAAGGTTTCCTGTTATGAAGCTACCTGTGAATAAGAGAAGTCACTTGTCTACCCAGATAAGTTCAGCTGTATAGGAGACTGAAATAAAGCCATGCCATGAATACAGAAATAGATTATATCTTCTCTGGTTATATATAAASCCAGATTCTTGTAACTTTCAAAAAGCCTACGGCAACATTTAGTCAAAAACTATTTTAAAGGTAGAAAAACAATGCCAGAAGCCTCTATGTGAATATCAAAATGAACAGCCTTTCTTAAGGGTAGGCCAAAAAAAAAAAAAAAAGCCAGCAAGTAATCAAAGTAATCAACCAGGCAGTTGGTAGACTACGGTCCTGTCTAGGAAAGGCTTTTTAGCTGCCTATGTCACTTGGTGTCTCACCAAGCAAACCCTCTCTCCCCTCAGTGCCAACTGAGACAGCAGCCTAGCTGTTTGAAATCGGAGAGCAATGGAATTTTCCAAAGCACAACATTTAATGGGTTGTTACAAAACAAAAATAATTTCTGACCTCTTTCTGAAGAATGGGGGACTAATGCTTTCTACAAGCAAAGAGCTGTTAATGTGTTGAAAAGATGATGCTGATTCCTTGATGGAGGCACGAATGAATTAGAATGAGGGAAGGAAAATTGTCATCTTGTACTGAGCACCTCATAATTTTGCTGTCAGTTGAAGAGCTAAGATTGCTGCCAGCAGCAGATAATACACAGTGAAAGGAACCAAAAGCATCAAGTTGCAGGGGAAAGAAAAAAAGAGTGTGTGTGCAGTGAGGCAGGGAAGGAAGAAAGGGTAATAAAAACCTGTTCTGAACACTACATTAACCACTTAGGGGCAGACTGAAGGCTGCTAAATGGATCCTTTCTGTTGATATGAAGAAGAGCTTGTCCCTGACACTGCTTTGTTTTACTGCACATAATCATAATAATCCAATTTTTTTTTTTTTTTGAGAAATGGTGTTACAGAAAATGACAGCCAAGGTTGGTGACTGGGAAAAATGCTTCCAAAAATCTTTAACGAAAKTCATTATTCCCCTGTGGAGGTAACYWGTAATTATTTTCAGAGATCATTTAAGCACTTGAACTTGATGAGAACTGGTGCCCCTATGCCAAAAGCAAACTTCAGGCTGATTGTGAAATAAGTTKTTCTTGTACTAGTTTGTTATGTAAATTGTCCAGAGGGGTAACAGAAAYAATACCATTTGACCTATACTGCTGACAGAAAAACACAGTTTGTAAACCKTGAATATTACAGCCAGTCATACAGTTTTCTATTTGCAATCTTTATGTCCTGCCTTAAATAGTGTGATCTTGTTTCTGCTCCCCTGACTGGGAGGCATCTGTAATTGAGATCAAAATGTGGGCTGGAGATWAGAAACTGCAAATAGTTACTCATAAACTTGTGCTTTGCAGATCACTGATTACATTCTGAAGACCTATGTGAGTAATTMTTTCCTAATAGCAAATACATTGAGTTAGTGTGTGGTCTTTCCAATGRTGATCTGAGATCAGAGAAACAACAGAATGGTCTAAAGCATTCACAGCAAGTTAAAAGATGATCTTTGAATTTTCTGGAGCATTTGCTCTTTATGAGTATGATCTCAATATCATGATATACTGATTTGTTTTTGATATGGATCTCCTCACCTGGATTTTAGTACAGCCCTGCAAAGAGTTGTAACAGCCTGGTATGTGTGTCAGCCCTGCTGGGCAGCTCAGCCCCACACAGCTGCTTGCTCACTCCTACCGTGGGTTGGGGAGAGAATAGGAGGGGCAAAGTGAGAAAATATATGGGTTGAGATAAACATAGTTTAATAAGTAAACAGGGAAGGAAACTAAAAAAGAAACAAACAAAAATCCCCCACAAACACACACACAAACAATAACAAAAAAACCACACAAGAAAGAGAACTGATGCAAGAAATAGCAACTGCTGTCCTTGAGCCTGGTCAGTCCCCAGCTTTTATTGCTGATCATTATGTTGTATGGTATGGGATGTCCCTTTTGTCACAGAGGTCAGCTGTGCCCCATGTCTGTCCCCTCCAAACCTCCTGCCCACCCCCAKCCCACTCACCGGTGCATCAATGTGAGAAGTAAAAGCAGCTTTGACACTGTGTAAGCACTGCTCAGCAGCAGCTAACACATACCCATGTTATTATCAACACAGTTTTCATCAAAACCCTAAAAGATAGCACCATATAGGCTGCTGCCAATAAAGTTAACTCTGCACCAGCCAAAACCAGTACAAACCRGTCAAGTGACTATGAAATGTGGTAATAGGGTGAGCAGAAACGTCTTAGGCTGTTTTTGCTGGTGGCATTCCATGGAACTTCAAGGCAGGCTTTCCTTCCACAACCTCCTCATATTTGTGGCTTATCTCAGGAATTTTACAAGTGTTTTTCCTTCTACTGTTCTCAAAGTGTTCCCTTGGTGCTGCTGGCTTCARGTCACTGCCTCTGCAGCAAAATGTCCAGCTCCATGGACTGCCATGGCAGCTCCATGTACCAGTCTCCATGGTACTGGAGAAATTCTCTGAGAACCCTTCACCATGCAAGTTGCAAGAGCAACTGAGCATGCTTAGGCTTAGTGTAAATTCCAGAAATAAACTGTGCCAGGAACCCCTCTCAGCCCTGGAAAGCAAGCATTGCATTAAAAAGCTGCTCCTGGATTTGAGCTGCCAAGTGCCAGCCTAGCAAACAACTCTCCATCACTGCACAGTGACTAAGGTGCTCCAGGGACCCTTTGAAGGCCAAGGGAGCTCATCAGCACAGACACAAGCCCCCACATGCTCATCATTCTTACCACCCAGTAACCCAGGTTTGGGTTGGAAGAGACCTTAAAGATCATCTAGTTCAACCCCCTGCAATGGGCAGAGATGCCACCCACTCGACCAAGCTGCTCAAAGCCTCATCCAGTCTGGCCTTGGACACTTCCAGGGATTGGGCATCCACAACTTCTCTGGGCAAGCTGTTTCAGTGCTTCATCACCCTCACAGTAAAGAATTTCTTCCTAATATCTATCTGATCTAAACCTACCCTCTAAATGTTTAAAGCCATTGCCCCTTATCCCACTACATGTCCACTACGTGCCTTTATACAGGTCCCCCCTCTCTGGCTTTCCTGTAAGTTCCCTTTAGGTACCAAAAAGCTGCTATACTGTCACCYTGGAGCCTCCCCTTCTCCAGGATGAACAGCCCCAATTTCTCAGCCTGTCTTCATAGCAGAGGTGCTCTAGCACTATGGTCATATTCATGGTCCTCCTCTGGACTCACTCCAACAGGTCCACACCTCTGTGTTGGGGATCCCAGAGCTGGTCTTAGTACTCACCACTTGGCCATTCAAGTTATTAACAGAAAAACAGCCTTTCTCTTCTCACATGTGGTGTGGCCATGTTTCTCCTGCTTTTTTAAAGCTACTGATTTTACCTTTTTTTTTTTTTTTTTTTGCTGGTAGGCAGAACACCTAACCGCGATGTGAAGTAATACCCTCAGTCATTGGTTGACTTCCTTACAGTACCCTGAGGGCCACCATAAATGGCAAGAACTGTTTCTTGCCTATTTAGCAAACCAAAATCTCTCAAAACATTTGGTTCAGTAGTGGTATTRGTCCCCAAATACCAGCCCTCTTAGGAATTAAAAATAGGGCTTGGAATTAATAGCCTAAAGATACCATTTTCCACTGAGACTGAAATGGCCATATGTGGAAGCAAACCTACTCAGAGGAACATATGCATGTGTGCTGATGAAAGGAGGTTGTGTGCGTTGGTGATAATCCTATTGCACAGGATTTTTCTTCAGGCTTGAAGAGTGATGATTTGAATATGAAAAAATAGCACTTTTAAAAATAATTTTCTCCAAGTCATTGATGAAGTATATCCATCCAGAAAACCTGATGTGACCTCAACTTTATTGTGTTAGTCAACTCTTATGTTAATATCCTGTTACGGCCAGACCCGGAAATGGAAATCTTATTTTGCCAGTAAATTCCTATTACATTGCAATACCACATCTGATGCTRTTTTATACTAGAAACATGCAGCTAAGACATTCTTAAAGTTTGTTCACATTGCTTTCCCTGCTTGCTAATTCCCYTGTATTTTATTTGTAAAACTTCCATAAGCTGTCCAGAGATGACTGGTGTTCCTTGTTTTATTTTACAAAACATCTAGGACAACTTGAGCACTCTGGAAATGGCAAGGACAGCTCTAGAAAGATCTCATCCTCACATGGAGTTCTCATGAACCTAGAGATAACTGTAGATAACTGTGGATTTTCAAGGTGGGTGCAAAGATGAGTGGGGGGGGGAAAAATTGTCCCCCCACTTAGTACTGTACCAAGCTGAGCAATTCTCCAGTCTGTGAAAAAGACCAACACAATTTTAGTTTAGAACACCATTCTGGAAGAGTTCTGTAAATGGTTTACCAACATAAGTGTGCAGAGGTTCTCAGACTATATTGTGCAAGCTCCTCCATGGGAAGAAGCTTGTGCAAAGGGAGAAGTACCATACCAAATATTACCGCTTGTGGTGGTTTGACAGGAAATAGGATTTCTGGGAGGTTGTGGTCAAGCCAATGGGTGCTCAGATTTTAATATTGGCATCTCTTTTGTCCACTGAAATTGGGATACAGCTCTGAGAACACACAGGGGTTAAAAACAGAGCTGCTCGCCTGGGAGGCTCTTTTGGGACTTCGGCGGGAGGGCGGTCACATCTCCCTCCCCTGTCCAGCTGCTGCTGCTGGGCGGGGGAGGGGAGCCATGCGGTAGGCCTGGGCCTGGACAGAGAGGGGAGGTGAAGAGGCCCTTGAGGATGGAAGGGTGGAGGAGGTGGAGGAACACCAAGAGACATCGGGCAGCCACCCCCCCCGCCCCCCAGGGGAGAGAGAGAGGGAGAGCCAGCATCGGCATCTGAATTTGATAGCGGCCGGCTGAGAAGGAGAAGGCGGGGGTGCGGCATAAGAGGTGCCCGGCAGGGCAGCGTGGGAGCTCCAGAGCTCCGGACAGGCAGAGACTGAAATTTTTAACMCTTTTCTTGGATGATGGAAACTTTGCAAATGCTGATCCTCCTGGAGCTGAATGAGAAGAGAGATAAGAGATGAGATAAGAGGGGATGGACCACGAAGGAAGTAGAAAAGACTCTTGAGTGGGAGGCGGGGAGGTGATGGAGTGGCCTTTGGCTGGACTTTTCTTGTGTGGCCATGGACAGAACCATTTTTTTTTCTGTGACACAGAGACTGCATTTAGGGGGAGACAGGCCTCAGAACCAGAAGAGTCAGTGTGGATGCCGCTCGGCCCCAGGGGGTGTGAAAAATATGGGGGGGACAGGTGTCCCAAAAGAGAGACTGTGCTTTTTTTGGAATGAGACAATGCATCCTTAAAAGACAACCCTAGAAGCAGCTCTGGTCCATGCACAGTGGTGAGAGCACTGAGCATGGAAGGAAGATGTCACGATGGCAAAGATCTCTGGGCGGTGCTATCAGTGACATGGAGACRCACGAGGTTTCGACAGTGTTTCCAGGGGAAGCCTATGGTACAAAGGAAGACTCCTTCTCCTCTTGATGAACTGTAGATTGAGTATTCTGGAAGGGTGGTGCAGGATCGAGAGGTGGTGTTTTGGGGGAGGTATTGTATTGGAAATTTGGTGGAGGGGAGGAGGAAAATGCTTCTGTGCAGTTTTCATTTTCCTTGTGTTTTTTTTTTCTTTTTTTTTCTCTTGTAGTTTAGTTTTTCTTTGTAGTGTAGTTAATAAAGTTTTCTTTGTCACTAAGCGAGAGCCTGCTTTGCTTATTCCTGGTCACATCTCACAGCAGACACCAGGGGAGGGTATCTTCATGGGGGCRCTGGCATTGTGCCAGTGTCAAACCATGACACTGCTACAGGACACATCAGAGTTCAGGTCTAGTGTGTGAAAGAAGACTCCTGCGTGTTCTAGCCACATCCCAAACTTTTCCAAAAGTGGCTGCAATTCAAAAGGTTGATAGCTCAGTGTACTTAGAAAATTTGTTTTCCAGTTAAAATTCACATGTAATTGCTGCTACTCTTCTCTTTAGTCACTATATATTCCACTTTTCCTGGTCCCAAAGCAGTACAGTCAAAGATAACTTTTCCTACACATTTCTCACCCTTTCCTCCCTGTCTCTCAGGCTATCACAGTGTGAGCTGGAGAGTTATGTCTCACCATTTAGGCTTAGCATGCTCTCTTAAAGGCTCCTGATACACCATATGGTCACTGATCTCTCCAGAATCTGATGCTTCTGAGAATGCTTTTGGAGATTTAAGGAACATATTTTTTGCAGCAGAGGTTGCTAGGTTGAATGGAAGGTATTGGTATTGATGAAGGACTGTTAGTGGTTTCTGCAGGGAAAGAAGTAAAAATAATAAAGGCTGAGAGAGAAGCTCAAACCACTAAAAAGGAGAGAGAATCATGCTCAGTTTGAAATTTAGGTCAGAACTACTTCAGATTTATTTTTATACAGGTTCATTTCATCCACTTCACTGCTACAAAGAAAATCTGTCTTCTTCAGTTACCTCAGCCAGTACAAATAATGCCTGTGGAGTTTCACCACCTTGATTACAGGTACTAGTTAATATCACAGGGCTGGAAACCAATCAGGGAGCGTTGATTGATTAAGCTGGAGAAAATGGTAAGAAAAAGAGGCTTGCTAAGACATCTGACACCTCCAGTAGAGGAGAGATGAGATTTCACTTACCCTAAAGATGGTGAAGCTTGCCTTAGTGACATGTGACCCAAGTAGCTGCAATGCTCACATACCTGTTTTAAATGCTTTAAAATGTTACATTCCCATTCAGTATCTCGCTCAGTSTATTCCACATGTTGTTAGTAATGGCTTGTACAGAACAGAGGAAAACRGGATGCCAGTATAGAGAGTTCATTTAGGAATGATCTGCTTTTGCCCCTAGTTCAGCATCTCAAGTTATACAAATTCTAAGTGTCTGAGTGTGATGGGATATGCAAAGGATTATGCTTTCGTGAGAGAGAGCTAAGTAGCAGAAGCAAATGAGCTCTTTAGCAACAAAGATCCTGGTTTTACACAAATATGCCAGCTAAAAATGTTAGAAGCAAGAGGAATATGGAAATAGATGATAAAATAATCATGGATTCATTTAGGTTGGAAAAGACCTCCAAGATCATCAAGTCCAACTGTTAACACAGTACTGTCCAGTCTACCACTAAACTATGTCCCTAAATGCCACAACTACATRTCTTTTAAATACCTCCAAGGAGGGTGACTCCATCACTTCCCTGGGCAGTCTGTTCCAATGCTTGACAACCCTTTCAGTGAAGGAATTGAACTTAATTTTCAATCTAAACCTCCTATTTGCCCAAGACAGGCTTCAGCTATAACATCACCCACCAATTCCTCCTCTGCTTAAAAACAATCTGCCCAGCAGGTACATTCCCTAGTTGCCTTTCTTTCCAGCTTTGTCTTCCACTCATTCCAGGACCCTCCTAGACTATTTTCTCTTTGCTGTATTTCCAGCAGACATCTGGTATGTTGAAGTCTGCCACAATTACAAGGTCCAGTGGTTGTGAGACTTCTCCCAGCTGCTTACAGAATATTTCATCTGCCTTTTCAYCCTGGTTGTATGGTCTATAACAGGCTCCCATCAGGATGTCTGCCTAGTCGATCTTCCCCCTGATTCTTACCCATAAACACTCAACCCTATCATCACCATCACTAAGCTCCAGACAATCAAAACACTCACCAACATACAGGGCTACCTCACCACCTCTCCTTCCTTGCCTACTCCTTCTGAAGAGTTTGTAGCCTTCCACTGCAGCACTCCAGTTGTGCAAGTTATCCCACCATGTTTCTGTGTTGGAAGTCTGTAATAGTTTTCTTGCTGCACTGTGGATTCTGGTTCCTCCAGTTTATTGCCTGTGCTGCATGCACTGATGTAGATGTACCTCAGCTGGCTTATTGGTCCTGCCACCTTCCTGGAAGGAGAAGCCCTGTTTCCTACCTGACCATTGCAGGCACTTTTGTGGTTTCTGACATATCAATGACCCTTGCATGGATCTCCATCTTCTCTCTCCACTGAGACAGCAGGCAAGGACCTTGCTAGAGCTCTGTGCCTCAAACACTGGCATGCTCCTCCCAGACTTATCTCCAGCGAGCCTGGTTTTATCCCTTTCCCCCTCCAAACACAGTGGAGTAACCAGAATTTTCCTGAATAGATTTTTTAATTTTAAGAGTTTCATGAGGCATCAACTGCTCCTGGTAATTCTCTTCTTAGCGATACCATCAAAGTGTGCCTTATCAAAACATACATCTTTGCTGCTGCATTTATATTCACCCTCTTTAAAATCAAAACAAAATACTTTTTTTTGAGTGCAAGGTACTGAAATAATCATAGGAGCATACAGAGGAAAGGCTTTGAAAAGACTCAGTCACAGATAACAACAGAAGACTACTTACGAAGTCTGACATTTCCTTTACCAAACTAGGACTGATGTAGGACATACATTTCTCCCTATGAATTTTGTATCAACTGGTGAAATGCAAAGAAGGCATCCAATCATCCAGCAATATAAGATATATTTATCATTGTGTAATTAGCTAGCTGCTTGTTTTCTGCTCTTTTCCTAACTAAAGGTTCATGTCAAAAGATCCCTAAGTCCTGGAATATCTACAGGTTTCCAAACATACATGATCAGTGTGAGGGGCCTAAAAATCACATTTAATGTTATCACCACACATAAAAAACGAACAGTAAGATATATATTGTGTAAAAATTTTAACAAACAAACAACTGGAGAGATCCCAAAACTGGAAGTGCTATAAATTATTTTCAGGCTGAATGGAAATAAAGCCAGCATGAATGTGTAGATTTCATGAACAATTGGGCTCAGAAATAATTGCAAGCATGTGTCTTAATTGTGCTTCATGTACTTCCATAGAATGGCAGATTAGCTGCCTTTTGGTCTTCAAAATGCCCCTAATAATTGCAGTGATTGAAAAGAAACACTTCCTTAAACGACACTACTCTAGGAAATGCCTGGCTGGCTGGTACTGTGGTACATGAGACAATATAGCCCTGTTCTGTCTGCCTTCAACCAGGGCAGGAAACAGAATCTATGGGATTGCACAGGCATAGCTGGAAAAAGAGCTCACCCCTTCAAATCTCTTAGAAATGCAACTAGCAAACCTGAGCAGTTTATACCTACAATTATTTTTTATGAGACATTCTGCCTTTCACAGGATGTTCCAAGCTTATACTCCAGGCTGTGAGGCAGCTTTGCTAATCAGATTGGATCACCTGGTTTCTCCCACCTTGATGAAGCAGGATGACTCCAGGGTGTAACCTGAATGTCAGTCTGACACCTGCTGTTGGCATCTGAAATCTTTTCACTGTCTTCAGGAGGATCATTCAATTGATCACTTCCTGATGTTGATTCTGCTGCTTCTCAGGGAAAAAAAAATAAATTCTTCAGTGCTGAAGCCATTATACAAGGGCCAGAGAAGTTGCCAGGAAGGACACGCAACACTTGAGACTATAAATACCCTGCCTTATGACAGTGTACACGGCTTGGCAACAACTCATATTGACACCTGCCTTATCTGCAGGAGATGACAGGATTTAGGCTGAGAAGGAGGACAAGGGCAGCAGACAGGCAGGGAAACAGAAATTTGTTATACTGTATGTCAGTACAGCTTGTAAGGTGCCATGATAATATAGACCTGCAAGAGGTGGAGTCAAAAGTCCATCAAAARTTACTTTGTTCAATTAATGGTTAATCTGATGCATAAAGGCTGCAGTTTTGAAGACATTTCCCCTCCACAGCCCTTTCTGTGTCAATGTCTTGCTGATCAATGTCTTCTGAAGCTCTTAATGCCTCCCTCCCTGCTCTGTTACTGTCAGTTAAATACAAGCTCTGAATGCTGCAACATCCCCTGCAGCCATCTAACCCACATACAATCCAGCCCACTACTCTCATCAGCATTTCTGTCATGTCAGGAACTACAACAACTTGAGCAGCCTTTAGAGAAAAAGTATCTTCAACAAAACCACACTCATGCCATTCTTTTGTCAGACAAATCAGTTATCCTTTAAAAGACTTTTAAAATTACTTCAAAGATCTTCTGCTCTGGCAGAAGACCATGTAGCCTCTTTCCATCTCCATGCGCCTGCTGCATGTGTGATATGCAACGTTGCAGTGCTACTGCACTGCTCCAACTACCTGAAAGGAGATTGGCTCCCACCTCAACACAGTCTCTTCTACTGTGCCTGTAGTGAGAGTACTAAAGGAAATGGTCTTAAGCTGAGACAGCGGCGATTCAGATTAGATATTAGAACAAAGTKTTCATTGTTAAAATGGTCAGACTTCAGGATAGGTTGGCCAGGGATGGTGGAGTCATCAGTCCTGGAGGTGTTTAAGAGGCATCTGGATCGGGTGCTGGGTGATGTGGTTTCATGATTTAGGGGTTTCAGTGGTAGTGCTGGATTGACAGGTGGACTTGATGATCTKAAAGGTCTCTTCCTACCCTGATGGTTCTATGATTTTGCTGGAGTGTGATCCTAACTAGGGCACCTACATTGTGATCATTTGCATCAGTGCCCCTAAAGTGAGGTTACAAGGCTCTGCAAACATAGCCAGGACTGCTTGGGAGCAGCCAGGTTATGAAGYGCACCTGAGAGTTAGGGGAATGCCACTGAGATCAGACAGGAAACCTGTTGTAGTTTAGCTATTTGTCTGGGCAGGGAAAACTCTGCACTCAATGTGAGTGATCAGAAAGCTTCTGTTTATTTAGTTTGAGCACTAGACTTTACAGAACAAGTAATTAGTTCATGCATACTCTAAAGCTAAGCAGTCTATTGGTTATGCTATAATAACAACTCTTTTTCATTCTCTCAAGCTTAACATTCTTTTTTTCTCACATCTCTCTGTCTACTTGTTATACTCAGCTAGGCCCAAGGACATGCTATCTTGCAGGTGCAAAGAATCAGAATAGCTGGATTCRGTATTTTTCCAGCTCTTGCTCAGCTAACAAGAAATGTCTGTGTGACCCCTRTCAYRARCTATTCCTAACAGAAACCCATCTGCTTCTGTTGTTGCAGTTTAAATTGGGCACCTCCTTAGCTGTGCCAATGTGCGTCTATTGGCAGGCAAGGAGGGATAAAGGACAATGAAAATTCAGCTACTGAAATGACAAAAGCCCCCTTTCACTAATTCAGGTTACGAGACAGTAAAACAATTTCTCACACTGGCACAACATGGAAAGGGGTAAACAGCCACAAGTGGATATGGATGACTTGCCGTAGGGAGCTGAAATTCTTCAAGCATCCCTGCCACTGGGAAAGATGCCAGTGGCACCTGCATCCCTGCTGAACTGACCAGGGAGAGTAGAGGTCAACAGGAAAGGATCAAAATCACACCTTCTTACAAAGCCAGCAAACTCTCCATGATGAGGCTTTGCCTGTAAACTGCAGAGAAGAGTCTCTGGAGACCCCGGGAGTTAATTGTTTGGGATCTCTGCGATGGTGGTCCAGTCCTCTCTGCACTGTGGGACATGGACCCTTGGGATTAGGAACACCCTTGTATTGACAAGCCAGACTGTAAATTGACACTGTGATAGTGTCAATACCTAGGCATTACTGTAGTTGGAGGAGCAGGAGCAGCAGCCTACCTGGGCAATCATGTTCTACCTCCTGTAGGATACAGTAGAGATAATTCATGCTATATAGATATATATATGTGTATAAAATATTGTGAAAATCCCAAGTCATGTCTTTGACCACTCTGGCTAGGAGCAGAGTCCTATTTTCATTTAATCAGTTCYCTGACAGCATTAAGATAATATCAGGTCTGTTACCATATGAATGGGACAGTCCCAGGCCATCATCGATGATTTCCCTAGCATCTGCACCTGGGAGATAGCATCTAGACCTTCCTGGATTAATGGAATGTCTCAGAAACCCACAAGACCTGCACCTGGACATGATTACATCTGCTGTGCTCAGGAAYCGGTATCACTCTACTACATATGAATACAGCCTCTGCCTGGATACTCAGACATTCGTCTGAGTCTCCAGATTCATCTTTGTCTGTTCCTGYACATGTATGGATCCAGCTCTACATGTGAAGAGACACAAAGAAACATGYRGTCATCCCTGCCTCAGGCAGAATAMCCTGTRTATAAGCTAGCYGCTGGAAGCACTTGGGGTGAACTCCTGAGGACACTGTCACTTTGTTAGTTGAACCCTAGTTCAGCCAGCACCTGCACCCAGGGCTGACGCTGTCTTGGCTGTGGGGTTTTTTTTTCTTTTCAAAATTCTATTTTTTGTTATCAATCTAATAAATCTTTGTTAAGTTTTTCCATAAATTTGGCTACCGATTTGATCATTTATAACACTCCTGACTAGGGAACTCCTGAATGGGAGACCATGCATTTTGCTGTTTGAATCTAGTCTTGGAAGCACTAATCCACCTGAGTTTAGCTTGTACCTTCCCAACCTYGAACCAGGTCCAGTCTCCTAAGCACTAAAGCAGGAATCATACAGTAGCCTTAGCAGCAGTGCTACTTTTTAACCTGTAGTGCTGCTAATTAAAAAACACAAACCAAAACACAACAACAAAAAAAAGCTGTTATCATCCTACTGYAAAAGTTCCATACTGTTGTCTCCTATCACAAAAGTTTCATATCTTCTTGGTGTTTTCTCATGGGCTGCTCTTTAGAACACTGACTCYTTCTTTGTCACAAGGTAACCAACCAACACCAGTTCYCCTCTCAACCAGCCACCCCACKCTTTTATAGCACTCTTCTCTTCATTGGTTACAGCTGTGGCCTGTTAAAGTCAGGCCTGTTCCCAATCTTTGATAATTGGCCCAGCTGCAACTCCTTAGGGGTACGATTACTTTCTACACTATCTTTATTTTCTTATACTCTATCCCCCTACAAAAAGCCCTGCCTGCTGTCATCATTCATTCTTCTTTTCTTTTTTTCTTTACACAACCTGGGCTCACCGTATGTGTCAGCTCATGGTAGGAAACTGGGGTGGAGGAGGTGGTAGTAGCATTCCAGCAGAATGCTACAGGCAGGCAGGGAAGGAGCTCATCATTTTTGCAGCTAAGAGGCCTGTGGATGTCTGGCAGCAGCCAAAGAGGCAAAGTTTATGCTTCAAATACTGTGTCAGAAACAGGACTGTGGGGTAGTAGCGTAAGAAACTGTCATTCTTAAGAGGTCATAGATCCAAAAATATATATTTTTTTGTAGAGCAGGTGAATAGTGGTGGGATAAAAGTTATCTTTCTAGAAGTTTAGCTGATAGGGAATTAGACTCAATACATAAGTAACTATATGACATTTTATGGCCTTTCTTATGCAGACTTGATGGTCTAACTTCTCCCTCCTGGGTCTTAGAAAAGATATGAAATTTGCAATGTTTTTTTTCTTCCTGCCAGTACAAAGAACCCAGACCCAGGTTCATTGGTGGAAGTAAGCCTRTGTGTATCCAGTGAGCAAGAAATGCAGTTTTCTGCTGAGCCATGAGGAAAAATTGGCAGAAAAGGAAGGAAGAGGTCAGCAGGTATTCTATATCCATCATAAAAGGATGCAGTTACAGTAAGGAAAAGAGAGCAGAGGAGAAAAGGAGTACAGTGCATTTTATTGAGAGATATATATTCATATCCAGATAGGATTGGCTGACATTGCTGTATATTAAAAGCACACAGCTTACTTTTTTTTTTTTACTAMTATATTCATTTTTTGTTTATTTTCTTTAAAGGATGTGTTTATTCTTTACATGTAAACAGCAAACTGTAAAGACTGCAAATCATATCCATCTTGGTAGTAATGTTATCTGTGTTGGAAAAATCACTTCTGATAATTTAGAAATCTGGTTGGTGCCAAGAGAAAACATGATACATTTATTTGACAGGTGACACCAATTTCAAAGTGGTCATGTTTCTTCTGAAGACCATGGTATACAGTAATCTGTGACACACAGGAGTGCAGGAGTGTGGTACTGTACCAGCAAAATAACTCTTATTGGATTCACATTGTTGCTCTTGCTGAATGCAGATTTTTTAATTAGATCTCCCAGATCCACACACTTGTAGAGTGCTTGAAATATGAGCTTTATGCAGTAATCCACCCTTTTAGGATGGAGGGCGACCAATCAGGGTCCTGCTGCAGTGAAAATGATCCTTTACTGAAATCAGGCATCACTACCAGAAGCGAGCCATAGGATTTCCAGGGCTGCCGAGCTTCTTCCTCTGCTCTCATCCAATAAGCATCTTTCTGTGCTTATATTTATGAGTGCAATTAGGCAGCTCGCGTGCTGTGTTTCTGTAATGTGGCTGTTACCACATGACAAAAACCCTCGATGGCAAAGTGCAACAAGCAGAAATGCTGCAACTTGTGGATTTTAATTTGGTCCTGAGAAAGGAGGCATGTATCCCTTCAATGTAGCACAGGCTCAGCAACACCGAGGCTCCCTGCAAAAGGAGTTTGCTAAGCCGTCCCCAGCCATGGCGTTATCTCACAACAGGTGCCGAGGCAGCCGCCGTCCCCATGGAGATAAGGTGACGGAGCCAGGGAGAGGCAGATGAGTTCTGGATCAAAGGTTAGCCTCTTATAGGTCTCGAAGTAACCCAGCTTTTCTGGAAAGGAATTGGGCAATCTCTTTCCCAGGAGGCCAGGACTGACCTAACGATGACAACCACCCCCTTCGTAGCACAAACCCGTTTCAATGAACCCAGAGGAGAATTCCCGAGGGGCGAAGGCTGAGGGTGCAGCTGCGGAAGTCACGGTCTGCTGGGGAGGGCCGGCGCTGCTGCCGCCTCAGGTGGTACCCCGGCGGCGGGGCCGGCCCAGGCCGGTGTAGCGCCGCGGCCGCCGGCAGATGGCCCCCGCCGCAGCGCCGAGCGGCGGCATCGGCCGAAGGAGGGGCCGGCGTCGCCGCGCTAAATCTCCGAGCCCGCTGCCCTCCTCCTCCTCCCTCRCCGCGATGGCTTCCTAAGGGCGATGCTTCCCGGCCGCCGCCGCCTCCCCGCTCCATCGCCGGGTGCTCGGTGGGCGCGGGCGAGCGGGCGGCTCCCGCGCGGTTCGGGGGCCGGGCCGGGGCCCTCCGGGGCGGGGGCAGCCGCCGCCTCCCGCCGGTGCCGGGCGGGGGAGCCGGGCGGCGCGCAGGCAGGAGCGGGGGAGCCGGTGCGGGGGCCGCCGTGAGCCCGTGAGCTGGTGCGGGGGCCGCCTGACGGCCGCCTGCGGACCATCCATCCCTCCCGGGAAATGCCCCTCCTGGCCGCGCTGGCAGCCGGGGGCGGCATGTAGCGCGGGGGGAGCGGGCTCCGCGGGGGCGGGAGAAGCCCCTTCCCTCCGCCCGCGCTCGCAGCAGCCGCGCACACACCCCGTGCTCCGCAGCGAGGCGCACGGCCGGCCCTCCTCCTCCCCCGCCCGCTGGGTGCATGCCCGCCTCGCCCGGCGCAGGGACGGCGCGCCGCTGAAGCAGCCCCGCCGCCGGGCACCCCCGGGCGCCGGGCAGCGCCGCCGCCATGGCCGAGGAGAGCTCCGACGTCCCCAAAGAGTTGATCGGTAAGGGACGGGGCATGGCGGCGGGGATGGGGGCTGCGGGGTCCCGGGCGAAGGTGCCGCGGGGGCAAGTTTGGAGGCCGCCGTGCGCGGGATGCAGCGCTGCCGGAGATGGGGCCGGGGGGAATCCGGGGCTGGGTCTGTGGAGCCGGGGAAGCGCCGCGGGGGCTGGAGGGACTCGGAGGAGCCGGCGGGGGGCTGCGGGGCTGCGGCGGGCAGGGGAGGCGGCCGCGGGCAGGGACTGAGCCCTCGGGGGCCGCGGCGGGGCACGGTGTGTGTCCCGCCCCGGAGCGGTCTGTCCAGCGTGCCGGCAGGCTGCGGGCGCTGGCGGACACGCTGGGAAGCTGCCCCGGCCCCCCGCACCGCCGCCCGCCAGGGGCACGTCCTCGGTGCGCCTCAGCCTGGCGGCACGGGCTGCAGCTCCACTCGSTGCTTTTTTATTTATCCTCCCTGGTTTAAGACTCGTGGTTTAAGACTCATTTTCCTCTGGATGTAGGAGGGAGTAAGGGTATTTGTAATTAAAGTTTTATGGCCTCGTGCACACGAGCCTCCATCCTGCATGGTTTAYGCTTAGGAACTCAGTCACAGGTGATGGCGAGGACCCTGAAAATGCTGTCACCTCTTTTGGGGAGCTTCCAATAAATGGATCGTTACACAGGCGGCGTGTGYGTAACCAGTGTCATTTGGGGATAACAGGTCTGATGCTCCAGGCGCTCAGCTGCCTAGTTCAGGCCRAATTTCCTTTGGTTTTGCCTGTTGAAGAGCTATCTAAAGATCTCACCAGCATTGTAATGATTTAAAGTGYTGTCTTAAAGGTAGATGGAAACAAATTTGTCAGGCAGCAACGTATATGTGGCGTTGAATACAATCCTTCAAACCTTACTTAGGTAATTTACATTGTTGCATTTCCTTCAGTTTCCTCAGCAAGTGGTTTTAGCGTCTATCAAATACTGGTAAAGTCTGGGTGGGCATTTGCAGCTGCTGCAGATATTTTTTTTGTAGAGTCAAAATAGCTCTATTTTGCAGTCCTTTTGGTCTCCAAACCATGTGGTTTACAGAGAGACTGTAGTCTATAGCTTGCTGCTAAGAGATTATGAGCTGGGAAGAGTTCTAGGAGTAGCTATGGTTAAAACCATGCAGTTTTCCTATTTTAAAGTGGCCAGGCATGTGAGGTGCTAATACACAGTATTTCTTACTCACCATGGGTCTGCACTCTAGTGTTGTAGGTGAGGTGTGCTGCATACTACAGGGAAGAATAAGGCAAGCATCTTCACACATCCCCTCCTCTGGTGACTYTGAACCCTCTTAAGCATTACTCCCCAGCCCTGGTGCCCTGCACCCACTCAGCTTGATTTGTCAAGGGCTATTCTGAGGTGTGGGGATCTGTTCATGTAGATTGGTTTAATTTCTAGCCGTGTTTTGGTATCTGCATGTTAAAATTTAACCTCTAAATAGGCTCTTTGTAATAACCATGTTTTGAGAGCAGGATGAAAGGATGTGCTTTAACACAGAGGGATTGGAGTGTGGAGATTAAACTGGGGGTAGGAGTGTTTGAGCTGCAGTTTTTGTTCTGTTACTCACTTCCCGTGTGACCTTTGTCAGGTCTCGTTGGTCATAGTCTTCAAAGAATCCCTCTCATACTGCTAGCTTGCCTGGATCCACTCCTCCCAGGTGTGGATGTCTGAAGCTTCCAGCATTAGAGAAGYGAACCTTAATGTTATGTTTCCGTCTCTCAGTCTGAAAATTTATTTGGTGAGTCCACTTGCCACCCAATGTGGAGGGAATCGTCTTTAGTCTCATGGAGAGCATTTATGAAATCTCTATATTAGCTCTTTGAAGTAGTGTTTTTAGCCCTTTCAGGCAGATAGAGCCTTGTGAGGAACTGACATCCTGATGATGCTTTGTGCAGTCAGGGCTCCCAGGCCCCTTCTCTCCCTATGGCTTGTTGGGGTAAGAGTGCTGGAGCTGAGGGCTTGCAATCATTCCCATTTCTGCTGTGTGGGACCCATGGGACAGCAAAGGGAAGGGCGTCTTTCCATGCAGGTGTGTCAGGAGGAAGTCCCCTGCTAGATGCAGGYACTTGGAGCTGTTTGTGGGGGAGGAGAAACCAAAAAGCACAGGCTGCACGTGGAGGTAAAGTAGCAGAGACAGCAGCAAGACCTTCTGCAAGGAGATAGGGCTTAATGAAAAAGACTCTATGGTCAGTTTGCTTCTGGGTTCCCGAGCAGGGTCAGAAAGACCGGAATTGGGCATTACTCATGGGAGAGGAAGCCTTGGGAGAGCAGTTYTCATCGGGCTGGACTTTCCCCCGGGTTCTGCTCACCTGGCTGCTCCGGGATCTCGCAGCCTGGCTCCGGACCAAGCGGTTGCTCTGGGAGCCGGCCGTGCTGGCTGCCTGCCACCGGGACTGCCGCGGCTTGGGACAGGCTTCTCGCTGGGCAAGCCGCTGCTACTGAGGAGCTTCTGTGTCCTGATAGGAAAATGAAAATTCCTGGGGAAAACATGCCGATTCTGCAGAAAGAGCTCTTTTGGGTGAAGAGTCTCTCTGACCAGCCATGTTTCTGACTTGCACACCCTTCTGCCCCGCAGGCAGAACACAGTGGCCTGGGTTAAACATCCAGACTTAATAAATGGTGTGTTGTTTGTGCTAACRTCTTCTGACTACCGAATGAAAATTGTGCAGAAAAGTGCTATACAGAGCACTATAATTAAAAGCCTTAGGAATAGCCTATTTTCTTTCATTTTTGCTTTTAAACTTAAGTGTGCCCGAGGGCAAAGTGTATGTGTCTGGAGAGGTTGGAGACTTTCCTTTTACAGATGCCTGTTGTTGGGCTGGAAATAGGTTAATGTGTTTAAAAGATTTCTTTCTCATWCCCTTTCAGTGGGGGCTGGGGAGTGAAACTTACGGAAGGTGCCAAATTGGCTCTTCTAGATGAACTCCTCTGTTTATCTCTCAATTACATCAGTGTCAGTAGCTGTATAAGCTTTCTAGACACAGTTCCCTGTGTGTTCCCTTCAGGCCAGGGTGCAAATGTTCAGGGGAAAAGCTGGTTCGTGTCATAATTGGCAGAGACTGTGTATACATGTGTGTGCATGTACATATTAAAACGTTATGGCAACTAAGGTAGCTTTGGTGCTGGCACCATGGAGTGGCTACGTTGTTGCTGGGATTTGGACCAAGACCAATGTTGCCTCCACAGCATCCTCTGCATAGCTGCCAGGTGTTACTATCTGGAAGTCTGCTTGGTTTGCTTYGCTACTTCAATGCACAGAGTGCAGAATGTGTGAATAGTTGCTCTTCCATTGCCTGACCCATTTAGCCTCCTTGATATTAACAAGAGGTTGAAATTTGTGCAATGCAAGGAGCTAATTTGCTTTAGTAAGCTTTTCAGGTACAAATAATAGCAGTGAGGAATTTGCTTTATTTTCCCAGAATGGAGCTAAGCAGTGCTGTGGCTTGTCTTGGGAATGCTTTTGATATGTAAGTAGTGCTGGGAAAAAAGTATCAAATTGTGTTTGGATTCCAGGCATATGACATCAATAATGCTATCATAGTAGATACAAATTATTGTGTAGATAGCATACTTAGAAAATTGCACTTGTGTTAGGTTGTGTTTAGTACTGGTGCATGTGCATGAGACTCCCATGAGTGCAAGCAGTTGGACAACCTAGCTCTGAGTCTTTCTGAAAACTCAACAGTGGCATGTTTCCTTCTTGTGTTGACGCTGAAGGTATATAATGAAGATATTTTCTTTTGTTTCAGAAAGTGTCAGGGATGTTATTGGGAGGAAAATCAAAATTTCTGTCAAGAAGAAAGTAAAGCTGGAAACCAAGGGAGATAAAGTGGATAACAAAATATTGGTAAGTACAATAGAATTACTCTGATTACAAATGCAAAGGAAAAGCCAGTATCTTTTCAGAAGGCATTAATTCTCCTCTGGAAGTATTCTTTGAACATTGTATGTGCTATTAGATGTCCATGTGATTTATTTTCTTACTTTTTCTTGCTTTCATGATAGCCTGCATAGGATTGGTGTGCAGCTGTGCATGTGTACACACACTTGTTTATCACTGAATTATTTTTCAGAGTTTTGGATATTGTGTTGTGGACTGATGATAAAGCAAGCTATTATCAGAACGTGTTTTAAAATATTTTGCTGTCTTTGCTGGTTAGGTTTCCTGTTTATATCCATAAGAGTTTTAAGTGGCCAAGAAATGCAAAATGAAGTGTGTAGAATTAATTTTGAGAATCTGAAGCTGTTATGCAGTGAAGAGCAGCAGTAAAACTGTTGGGCTTTTTGAACTCAAATGACTATTTGTGTTTTTTGGTATTCTCTGTTAAGTCTTACATCTGCATTTTAAAATAAATGCTTAATGTGTGGTATTCTAAATTGTTCTTAAAACTGTAATGGAGGAAAGTGTCAAATTAATCTCACTTAAATATGCTTTCCTGTTTTCTCAAGAATAGTTTTGCTGGTCTCTCTTGATAGGAAGAAAGCTGTGGTAATGAGCTGCTACATTTGCATACTATCTTGAACACGCAAAAAGACATGGAACTGTATTCCCTTGCTCTTTTGATACATTTCTATCAGGAGAACTCTTAGAGTAACAAACACAAATAAGTACAATGCTGCCATAATATTTTGCAAGATATTTGAAATTTAGTGTCTTGTGTTCATGCTGTTCCATGTTTGAAAGTTTTGTTGCCAAAGCTGTTATCACAGATATTAGGTATGTTCTCCATGCAAATGTGCTATTATGTCTTTCAAAACCACAACTTTTTAATCACTTCTGAATTATCTTCTTAAAGTACATCTTGCTATCCCTGGGCATTAAGACTGTAGATAATGGCTCACTTTTCTGTGAGAGCCACTACTTAAAGGAACTTGAAACATTTTCTGTTTAATATCTACCCATGTTATATCTAGTTCCTCGATTTACAGTTTCTGCACTGGAAATAGATTGAATGTGTGAATGGTGATTGATTGTCTCTATTTGAAAGCCATGTTTATAGGGAAGGCTGACACATTTCGCTGAAGTAGTTACACTTGATTGGCTTTTGGACTTAGATGGAATCATAACTATTATCAATAGTGAAATATATTGTGGAAATACTGAAATACTGTTCTGAACTGATGGGATCAAGAGAATGTCAAGCTTTGAATCATCAGCAAGGTTTCTGAGGGATGTACTACTTGGCTGTAAAATGCTTAAAGGTGATGACTTGGGTGTTTTTTCTCTCTTTAATCTCCTAAGCTCTCAGGTGGGGGACTTTCACCTTCCATGACTGAAGAGGTACTGAAAGGGACAGAATATTTCAGAGTTAGTGAACACTACTTGTCTACATACATGTAGGTTTTTGTGCACAAGAGAAGTGTTTCAGGGAAATGATTTACTGGATGTTGTCTGGTATAACTTGTTCTTTGATGCAGAAATGCAGGGGATTTATATTGGTGGAGGAAAAAAGTTTTATTCTTAGAGAAATTGATTATATTGATTGCTGGAATTGGATTTTGTGTTTTCCTTTGCTGTAAAAGAAAACTGCCTTTTGTGAAGCTGCACAAATCACTAAAGATGCTTTTTTTACAATGTTTCTCTGGGTGTGTAAATCTTTATATGGGATCGTTTGGTTTGGTTTTTTGTTTGTTTGGGGTTTTGGGTTGTTTTTGTAGTTTTGGGGAGTTTTTTTTCTTTTTTATAGAGGTGCTGAATGTTGTCTGCTGTGGCAAAGGCCTGCAGAGATTGTCGTTCACTTTGGGGATGCAAAGTTCTATGAAATGTAGAATGCTCTGAAAAAATTACACCAGAGACACTTTGTTTGGTACCTCAAATTAATGGAGACTTTTTGGCTTTACTGTGTCAGTACAAACTCACTTCTTAACTGCATAGTAGAGGACATATACCCTTCTCTCATCAAAAGAGTGACACTGAAAATAAATTACCTTGCTTCAGAAGTGAGTACGTAATACTAAATGCTACAGGAAATCTGCCTGCAAAACTAAGAATTTTTGTACTCTGAGCTGGAACTGAAAGGTTTTTAGTAAATAATGCATGTGGCCGCGTTCTGACCGGAGTGGGTAAAACCAAGTTGCTTTGCCTTGGTTGAGCCTGTCAAATGGAATGCTGAATGAAGTGCTGGCAGCAAAAGCAGCTCAGTAATTAAAGACTGTATCCTTAAGTGAACACACCAGAGGGCTCAAATGTGATTGCATGGGCAACCTTCATGCCAGCACTCCTCGACTCCTGAGAGCTTGGTTTTGAAACTTAATCTTCTGAGTACTGTCTCTTGAGTGCACATGTGGCAAATGGATTGTTTTGAGATTTTGGGTTGAATTTTATTAGTAGTTGGGTGTTTATAAGCAAATCGGGTGCCATGCTTTGGGTTTAGCACTTAATAAGGAGAAAATACCAGTTGCCCTCATCAAGGTAACCCCAGAGCTGTTGCGAAATGTGCTCATGGCTTTAGAGGAGGTTGATCACAGAGGCTGGCACTGAGCCCTGACACCCAAATCTGTGCTTTAATTAAATGATCTCTCATCCTTTCTTCCTAGGGAAATTCAGCAAAATCAGTACCACTTTGAGCAAGGGAGATTATTTAAAAATGACTGCACTTGGCAGGTAACTATAAAAACACTTGACTGCTGGCCCTGTTGTTCACAGTGTATTCAAGGTACAGAGTACTAGAATATGAACGTAACCATCTGCTTAAATCACTCTGTTATAGGAAGTTCCTCTGATAATTAAGATGGAAATTAGAATCTGAGACGACAGAAAAAACAGTGCAAAACCCCTGGTGTTGCTTGCAATAGGATCCCAGTATTAAACTGGTGAAGTTGGAGGATAAAGACCATGCTTGCCTTAAGATGCTTTGGGATCCCAGATTTGGTTGCCAGAGTTGGGAGATTATGTCTAGGAATTCTGATATAGACCAGATTTTTTCAGTCTGCACAAGGAGTTTGCTGCCTCAGTAATCTCAATCTGCAGTTATTTAGTTTTTCAGTTAGTCATAATGATGTAAAACAGTAAACATCATGAGCTGCTGAGCTGCCTCTGGTCTGCTGGCACGAAATCTCATGTGTTCGGGCAGCAAACAGGTATCCAATCCTGAAAAGGCAATAACCAGCTTGAACAGGCAGAAAAATCAGCCCTCAAGCGATTAGGGCTAAACCCCAGTTCCATCTGGGTACTTTGGCAGAGCCAAGCTGCACTGGGGAAAGTGAGGAAACATGCAGGCATATGGAGACCTTGAAAGGTGACAAGCTGCCCCATAGGGTGAGCAGAACAGACATTGTGGGGCACAGTCCCACTGTGGGCCAGGGAGACCCTCTGCAGGACTGGGGTGGCAGCTGAGCTCCAGGGGTGACAGCACTGCAGTGACCCACAGCTGGCTCTGTGGGGTGGCCTCAGCTGGGAAAGCGACTGAGTGCAGGTGTAGCTGTGGTGATTTCAGGCTAGAGTTGAGTGCCAGAGCTCTGAACCAAGGTGGGGAGCCCTGGTCAAGGCTTGTTCCTACCTCTGGGGTGACATACCTGCGCCGTGTTGGCTGCAGGCAGCCCAACTGTGGCAGAGGCCTTGAGCAGCTGCCCCAGGTGGCTCCAGGTGGCTCCAGGTGGCCCTCAGCCAGAGGCAGAGTACTCCTGGAGTGAACCCAGCTGTGTTTGGCTTCAATGGGATGCCCACCATAGTGTTTTGATTGGGTTAAAATAGACAGAGACGTCACTCTTTTCTAAGCAGCAGAGGATTGCTTTGGTTTTGTGTGATTGTTTTGTTCAAACCTGTTTTTTTATGAGGACAAGGTTGAAGGCATTGTGCTGAGTGCCTGTGGTGTTTTTCCTCACACTGATAACTTCTGACCTTCTCTCCAGTTTCAGCTTAAGCTGATGGGTATGGAGAGGTCTCAGTTGTGATGATAAGAGGGGAGTGGGGGGAGACAGCCAGAAAAAGAAGAGAAACTTTACGCCTACTCCCTCTTCTGAGGCCTCCACCTTTTGCCACCATAAGGGATCAGGCAGAATGCCCTGTTGCTGTCTATGAGAAACTTCAGTATTTTCTTTTCTTTTTTTTTTTTTAATCCAGAGGACTCCGTGATTATCAGGTTATCACATGCAAACAAATGCTTTTAGGGACTGGGCTTCTTCTTAGCTTTGGTGTTTGTGCTGTTGCTTTTCCCCCCTCCAAACAGCCAAGATATCTGTATATAATTTTACTGATTATTTCCTACTGCCTTTTCTTACTCTCAGATTTATTGTAATTAGCAGCAAACACTGAGAAGTTAAAATGTGAGCTAAAGCCAATATGTGAAATAAATGTGACCAACTCCTTATGAAATATTGATGTTTTTAAGAGTGGTTCATGACAGGCCAGAATTCAGGATTCACCTTACTTTTTGTCTTTACTATTAGAAAAAGAGAATATTCCTGCTCTAGTTGCCTTTGTGATTAGTTTTCCTTTCCAAAGTAGTACTATTTTAGACATAAAAGACAAGGAAATACTGCAAGTGGCCATGCTGTCTATATGTTTGGTCAGGTCTCTTTGCTTTGTTGCTGGGTCTATTTTGATTTTTTTTGTTTTTGTTTTTTCCCCTAATCTTAAGGCTATAGAATAGTGTGATGCGATGTAGTGACCAAAAACACTTTATTAGGAAATCCCATTGAGGGGTCTCTGTTATGCTTCTGCCCTCAGTCATTTACATTCTCTTTGTTAAAATATCACAGTGTTACTTCTGAAATTGAGACAGTTGCTTTGGCAGGTGGCTCTCCCTAAAATGTACTGTATGCCCAACATAAATTCACTGGGAGCAATTCATATGTCCTTGTCACTTTCTCTGGGACATATGTTTCCACAGGCTTTTAAAACAAAAAACTGAATTGACTCCTGTCAAAGAAGTTTTTATTTTTTCTGTGCACATGGTCTTAGATTTCACTTTCTGCTTCTAAAGACTCTCTTATAAAGACTGGAATTCTATTTAAAAAATAAAATCTATCTGTGTTTACTTTCAAAGGAGCAATTATGGCCATTTTGTGTGCTCTCCATGTGGCTTCTGAACACTGCTTGAACAATGTGGCTGACTCTCGTGAAGCAATGGAGAAAAGCCTGAGCTCCTGTGCCTGTTCAGCTATAAGGATGGCAGTCTCTGGATGGGGCCAGTAGTATTTTGCACTGCCAAAACTATTTTGGGGTTAAAAGCTCTGGTGCTTGCTTTCCATTGCTCATCTTTTGTCTTGATCCATCCATTATATTCAGTTTGAATAGAGATGAATTTCACATCCTGCCTTAAAAAACATGCACTTCTTTTAAACCACTAAGTGCATGAAGCTCACAGGGTTGTCTAAGGTTGGTTTTACATAAAATGTGTGCAATCTCACACGTTATATCATGACAGCTGGTGTGTGATAATGATGTTAAATAGGGACATTCTTTAAAAATAATGGTGTTTCCTCTTCCCTGCCCAGAATATTGACTGTTATGACATATATCTTAAGTGTGTCTTTATGAAGATGAAAGGAGGTAGGTGTTGGTACATCCCTCATGTCAGGAAATCTAAGTGAAGTGAGGTAGGGTAATCAAAAAATACTTAGATGTGCAAATGTATTTTAATACATTTACAAGGTGTGTCTTAGAAAGCAACTGAACTGTGGCCTGTAAGATTGCTACAAAAAACGGAAATAAGAAGAGAACTGCAGGAAATAGAATTTATTAATTCAGTCATGCAGTTGCATATGTTTCCAAAATAGGAAACATTTTAAAAAACATTTAAAAAACATTTTAAAAAAATACACATGTGCAAGTTTCACTGAAATTTACATTTGTTATACACTGATCCATAAGGTTACTTTTAACTGGTGAGAAGATTTACAAACCTAGCATTCCGGAGTACTGTGTCCAGCTCTGGGACTCCCAATGTACAAAAGACCTGGACCTACCTGTTGGAGTGAGTCTCCCCAGGGATTCTGCCCCTCTACCCCATGCTTGTGAGAGCCCACCTGAAATGCTGTGTCCAGCTCTGGGGCCCTCAGTGTAAGGACATGGACCTGGAGTGAGTGCAGATGAGTACTGTGAAGATGATCAGAGGACTGGAGTACCTGTCTTATGAAGACAGGCAGAGAGAATTGGGGGTTTTCAGCCTGGAGAAGAAAAGGTTCCAGGGAGACCCTTCTGCAGCCTTCCAGTACTTAAAGTGGGCTTATAAGAAAAATAAAGCCAAATTTTTTAACAGAACCTGTTCTGTTAGGAAAAAGGGGAATGGTTTTGAACTAAAAGAGGGTTAGTTTAGAATAGATGTAAGGAAGAAATTTTTTATGATGAGGGTGGTGAGGCACTGGATCAGATTGCCCCCAGAAGTTGTGGATGCCCCATCCCTGCATGTGTTCAAGGCCAGGTTGGATGAGGCTTTGAGAAACCTGGTCTGGTAGAAAGTGTCCCTGCTCCTTGCAGGGGGTTGGAACAAGAGGACCTTTAAGGTCTCTTCCAACCCGAACCATTCTGTGGTTCAATGAATTGCTGGTGATAGTGCATGTAAGTGTAGAAATTCAAGATGATTTCTTGCACCTTGAGTATAGTGTGTTCTTTCCATGCTTTGGGAGGACAGAAATACAGTTTATTTGTTCTCCCTTGTTTGTTCTACCTCCTTTGTTTGTTTTTTAGTTCTGGGCAACTGGTACAGGCAGGGAGAGGAAAGAAAAAGGGGCTCTTTTTTCAGTGCCCTTAAAGCACCTGCTGTTGTCTTGGCTCATGTGCTTTGCATTTTCACACTCACCTGCAGTGTTCTGGAAGGAGGAAATGTGGACATGATCTCACTCAGCATGTTCTGGTTTTCTGTGCACAGTTCTAACAGTTATTGGGGTAAAAAAAAGTGGTGGGAGACAGGAATCCACTGTGGCTCTGAATTGATCATGGAATCTTTCCTCCTGTCAATTTTTTGTAACCCAATTAGAAAGCATTTCCTTTTTAAACTGCCACACTCTTTCTACTTCTCTTGCTGACTATATAATGTACCAAAGTGGTTTGCTAATGTGCTTTTGTTTTGAGAGGGCCTGACTCCTTGCCACCATTATTTATGAAATTGAGCCTTCACTGAAAGCAAGGATTTTCACTGAAATTTGTGCATAAAAGAGGCAGAAGACTGATTATTACATATAATTTCCCTAAAGCTGAAAATAAAAAATAGAAAAATGAGCATTAGGGTCAACTTCTTGTCTCACTCACTCTTTGCCATTGGTGGCTTTTTTTCCCCACGAAAGAGAAGGCTTGGAGGGGAACAGAATGTGTTATCTGGTAGACATATATTTGTGTGGGGTTTGTTTTTTTTCTTTTTTCCTATTACAGCTTGCTTCATCTGCCTGACTTACTTTAAGAGAAGACTTCTCATGCAGAGAATGTGGTTTACTTTGGTGTAAGTAGTGTGAAGGAGGACACAGTAAACTTGAGAATGGCTGGAAGGGCTCCTAAGTGAAAAGTTAGTGCAGTGTACTGTGAAAAATGCTCCTCTTTGCTCAGAGTCCCTCTCTTCAACTATTCTTGTGGTGGAAAAATTGGTGAATGCCACTGATTTTTTTTGATTATTAAAATACTTTGGCTCACCTAGAACTCTTTTTTTTTTTTTTTTCTTCGTGGTGGTAGTAATTTAATTTTGTGTAAAGTAATTACAGGCCCAGGATATAAAATTATCCTTTAAATTTAGCTGCTGCTAGTGGTGCTCTGTACAGCTACCTTGAATCCCCAGGCTGATCTCTGCCCTTGGTCCTGTCTCATCTCTCCCCATTTCTGAAACATCTACTCTCTGTCAACTCATGAGTGATATCTTTGTCTTAGTGATAGCTTCCCTAATTTGATTATTTCAGATGACAAACTCTTAGGATGCCAAATGTAATTATAAGAACCAGATTCTTATAACCCTACACTCCTGAAACAGATTTAACCAAATTAATTGGCCTCCTGAATAAGGGAAGAGGGACCCTGGCTCAGGGAGTTGGGGGTGCAGAATAAGATCTGAATAGCTGCGGCATGTGAAATTTAAGGCTAGCACAACAAAAAAAGTTTCTGCTATGAAGCTCAGAGAAGGAGTCACATTTTGGTGTTGATACAAATTAAAAGGGTTCGTGGGTCCTGTGAGGCTGCTGGAAAGGTGTTCACAGGGTAGAAACTGTTGTCGAGTGAGAAGTAGCTCTTATTTGAACAGGTTACATTTCTGGATCTTCCTTGCAAAGTGACCTTTATAAAAAAAAAAAATACAAGAATTGTCGTCTGGGCCTGTCAGTGTTTATGGAGAGATAGAATAGTCTCACACCTGAGGAGTTGCAGCTGTTCTAATCACCAAAGATTGGGAACAGGCCTGCCCTTAATAGGCCACAGCTGTGTCCAATATGAAGATGAGTGCCACAAAAGAGTGGGTTAGCTGGGTGAGGAGAGAGTTGGAGTTTGTTGGCTGAGCTGTGAAGAAGAAGGAGTCAGTGCTGTGAGGAGCTGCCCATGAGAAATCACCCAGAAGGTATGGAAGATTTACAATAAGGTGACAAGTGTGGGTGTCGTGCAGTTTATCCCCTTGACAGCCAAGTGACGCTCTTATCCCTGCATAGAGTAGAAGGCCTGTGTGACAGCAGGATGGGCCTCAAAGTGTGCATGTGGAGATGGGAAACAGAAGAGGAGATGGCTGGGTCTGTATTCGCCTTAACATTTTCATCCTGCTTTGCACTTTCAAGTGGTGCTTGTTCCTATGCTTTGTAGATCAGTTGATAACTAATTTTTTCCCCCTTTCCATAGCTGAAGCAGTGGTTAGCAGCATGCTGCCTGTGGGGTAGACAGTCTGTTTGGGATGTCTGGAAGCACTCTCTTAGCCAGGGCTTAGGAAGCTGAGGTCCTTTGGAGAAAGCCATTTCCACTTTGTGCCTCAAGGATGCTTGCTAGAGGCATGTCTTTATGCAGTAGCCACTTAAGGCACACATCACTTGAACTGCAGTCATTCCCTTGTACCTAAGTCTTGGTCAAACCACTGCTTTTGTTGACCTCCATGAAATGTTGAGGATTTCAGTGAAGTTATGGATACCACTTCTTGGGGCCAGGGAGCAGAGCAAGAGGGTGAGAGAGCTGCTGCAGAGCAGCTTCTACTCAGATTTGATTAGAAGAAGTGAATGGCTGTTGACCCTAATCTGAATTGGGAGACAGGGCACTGCTCTTTGTACAGGGTCAACCTTTGAATGAAAAGGCTTCTACCTCTCTGCCTTGAAGACCACTAGCAAACTATTCACACAGAACTGTTGATAGAGGGAAAGCCTTTCAGAGGCTCATCTCTTAACAAACACCAGAGGCTGATGCTTAAGAATGATACCTTTTACAGCCATGTATGTGAGCCTCTACTCCAGTGTGGAGCTGAGGAGCCTTGGGAAGGGAGCAGTGAAGGTAGGTCAAAGCAGATGTTTGGATTTTTAGTGCAACTGGCTTTAGGTGGCAATCTCTTCTTCTGGTATTTATGACTTTGCAAGTTAATATTTGAAGAAATATTAGCTTTGTTAGGTACTGTTGCTTTGTTGAGTAATAATTTCTGCCCCCCGGTAAGTTTATTAATATCTCAAAACTAAATTATTCATTTATTGTTAAAGCACGAAAAATCAATTTTAAATATAACAAGCAGCTTTCTTGACTGGTTTATTCTTCACATCTGCACTTTGTGAGTAGCAGAAAAGCACAGGCTTTGGCCTTTCTCTTTTCTCATCTCAAGAAGGTGCTAAAATCCCTTTTTGGTAATGCATTTTTGGTAAAGCATTTTGATGTGTTCTGTGTACAATTGTTTTATATGCTATGGGTATCTTAATGCTCTTCCTTTTTACTGTCCTTCCATATCATCTGCTTCAAAAAGTCCCTGGAAGCTTTCCTGTGTGCAGATTGCTGTCAGGACTGGAGTTTGCTTTTTAGTTTACCCCTTCTCACTCTAGTATGCCTATTTTTCGAACAGCTCATATTGCCCCACTTCTGTTCCCTTTTCTTACAGAGATAAGACAAATATCCCCAAATTCCTCAGTATCCCTGCAAATACAGGAATAATGGACTGAACATGATGCTGCTATGCTAAAAAGTATTGTAGGCTGCCATAACTCTGTATACATTTTTATCTTGTCTTCCAAGCCAGGTTATTTGCTTCCTTGTACAATTTAATCAAAGTCCATGCTAGGTCTATGTTATTTGTGTCATGGTGGCAGTTTGGTTCAGGCTGGACATTACAGTGTTCTTTGTGTAATTTTGATGTTAAGTGCTTTCCACCTATCCCAAAGCAGCTCTCTTTGGTTAAAAAAACCCAACATAACAAAAAAAAACCCAAAAGCAAAACAAAACAAGCAAAAACTCATTATTAAACCCCAAACCAACTGCTAGCATCTCAACAAAGTGCTGTGCAAATTCTGCTTGTCCTGAGGGCAGGTGAGGCAGTGCAATGGACACAACTCACTTGCATTGCTCTCTCCACATCTCTAGGTACAGGAGCAGCTGGGCTGAGAAAAGGGAGAAAGTTCAAAGAAAACAAGTAAAGAACTGTAGTATAACATGGCAATTTAAATGTAATTAGCTGATGTGGATGGTGCCAGAGCAGTGTAAAAGATTGTGAAATAGCTTTAAAAGGGTTTCATCTGTGAATACAATGCTTTGTTACCCAAGTTTGATAGTTCTAGCTCTACTTTGGGAAGACATCCTCTATGAGACTTGACTCTGCTGATGGAATTTAACTGTATTTTATGTAATCTGAACTACTTCCTTCACATGTGATTTCTAAGCCAGTTTTCTACCATTTACTTGCTCAGCTACACCATGTTGGCAAACTGCAGGAGAATCTGCATGCTGATTCTCTTGAGGTTCTATGTAGGTATGTCAGCTGAAGTTTGGAAAAGCTGCTTATCTGCAGAAGAGTGTGCGGTCGGTCTTCAGCCAAAATGCCAAGAAAATTCTTCAGGAGTGACCTAATACTGCAGGGATTTAGGTATTTTGGTGGGATTTTTTTTATTTTTTTTTTTAATTTAAACTGTTGCTTGTTTTTTTGCCTACACTGAGTACTACTAAAAAAAGCTAAGAGGTGCAGCTCTTAACTCTTACAAGTTGCATATTCAAATTAGAAAGATTATAGATGGCTGCACGCTTAATGGTGATACTGAAAATACATTGCCTTTTTGCCTTCTCATTGTTAAACTATCACCCTTTCCAGATTTCTGAAACTGAGCAAATGCTTATTGTAAGCCTTGGAAATATATTCCTCCATGTTAAATATTTTGAAAACATTTAGCCAAAAATAGAAAACCTGAAAATACTAATTTCATGTGATATTTCCAGTTTGATGCAATCCTTTTAATGTATTTCCTGTAATGTTATTAGATATTCCTGCTATTGTTTATATGTGTGTGAAATTAAAATTCTGCAGGTTTTTATACGGTATTAGTGTATCACAATGTATCCTTAATGTAATTTTAGTAGGTTTTTGTTCAGCCTGAGGCCTTAAGTCTGCCCCAAATACATTATTCTTCTATTTTATTTTTCCATGTTTTCTCTTATTTTTCTATTTTTATCTTCCATTGTTTATTTTAGAATAGTCCTTATGTTGCTTTTCTGCTTGGAGTGTCTGTTTCCTCTCACCATAAAGACAATTGCAGATAGTTCTTTGATATCAAGGCTGGCCTTAAGGACATACTTATAATTGAAGGGAACATTGGCAGGTCAGCTTCTGGGCCTCTCCTTTCACCTCTTTAACTGCCCCAGTCTCCGACTGCTCTCTGGGTTGTGATTCCTACCCTGTCCGTGGTGCCTCTTCCTTCAGCTTGGAGCACCATGAGCCTTCCGTGGAAGGGGCTGGGGAATTGTGCTTGACACAGAGCATTGAGAACCAACTTTCCTCTGCCTTTCCTGGGAGCCAGAGCTGCCTGGGGCTGGCTCTCTGTGCCTCAGAGCAAAGGCAGTGTGGCGTATGGGAGGAGGAATGCCCTCGTGTGTGTACTTTGAGATGTGCTGCAAAGAAAGCTTTGCGGTGCAGTAGCCTCTCTGTTTCAAGTCCGCAACGTGCTGTTCCTTGGGTAATTCGTGCAGGGGAGCTGGAAGAAGCTGGACTGTACTGGGGGAGGAGGTGTCTCTGCTTGCACAACTCCTTCTGTAATGCTAGACCTCTGTATTGCCAATGCAGGAATCTGCATGGTGCTGCTGGGCTCCAATGGGAGGAAGGGATTCACTGGTTTCGCTGCTCTCAGAGCATTGGAGAATTGAGAGTAAGGGAGCCTAACAGAAAGACCACCTGCTCTCATCAGCATTTTTACCATACATGTGCTATGAAGGACCAGCCTCAGAAAAGAAATGTTTCCCCATGTCATCTTCACCTCCTTTTTTTTTTTCTTGTTTTGCTTTATTGATAGTACATCTGAAAAACTTCAGCTTGTGCAAAAGGGAATAGACAGTGTGACAGAACTACCAAAAGGAAAAGGAATAACTTTCTCCACCTCCCATGCGTCACTGTTTTTGAAGTGGTAATAGCAGCTTTTCCTGGAACATAAAGGGGAAGCGCTGGCAGGGACATGAGACTCTTGTCAGAAGCCTGGCAGGAATTAAGCAGGCTTCCTTAGTTGTTATTGTATTTTTGTGTTCTCTTCAAGTATACTTTCCATGGACCCAGCAAAAATATTGCACCAATTTCACTGGGCATTAGTTATTGGTAAAGTAATTTGAGAACCTTTGGGAGAAGATGTTATTTTCATATGTTTATTTATTTACTTATGCTCTTGTAGTTACCTTTGAAGGAGAAGTTGTTGTGGTTTCACAACTTTTGAGTAGGTTTTATTTCTTTAGGAAAACCCTTGTGGGAAATTTAGCAAATGGACAGAGGATTGCAGAAGAGTTTTAAAACAGTGCACAGACATTTCTCCTCTCTCCCCCAAAACAGTTTCAAGCTGCACATTAGTCTTTGGGTTCTGTTCTCTGGCTTAATATCTGATATAATAAAGTAGGCTGAAAAAATCCTTAAACATCTAGGGTCCAGATGCATTTTTGCCAAGTTGAGTTGTTTAGTACAGCATGGTTCTTGCCACTTAGTATCTTGTAGATGCTGAGTAAGTTGGGTAATTGACTTTATGTTCATGGATATTGAATGACCTTCCCTTGGGGAGTAGAGAAGTTTTCATAATTGACCTTTGGATAATCTGATGACGTTGTCTTAAGGGAAAAAAGAAAAATACATGGTCAGGTGGAATTGGTCTTGCCATGTCATTTAAACTTTGGTGGTGAAAATCCATTAAACACCAATCTGTTATATTTTTGGCTTTCTGAATAATCCATCTGTTCACTTATGCTGAACTGTATCTACTTAAGATGTGACCAAAATCTGATTTTGGTTTCTTTGCTATAATCTCTTGTGGTATAAGAGCACACTCAGGTGGCTTTTAGACCCTGTGCACTTGCAAGCTGAAGAGTGGATTGGATTGCCCTGTCCAGTGTTTCTTGCACAGTCCAAGGATAAGTGGATCTTTTGGTGTGTGATGGAGCCAGGCCAGTTGGACAAGGCATTAGGTTAATGCTTGGGGCATTTTGGATGCATTGACATGAGGAAATTTAGTATCGGGGTTACAGTAGCCTCTGGCTGTTATATTTAGTTGATGCTACTGTAAGAAAAATACTCATTTTCTAATTTTTTTTTAATTCTCCCTGTGAGGGAAAATCTGTACTGAGCTGATTTTAGCATTACATGGAGGTAAAGATTCATAGTGGTTTGCAGTTATCATTGTGCCATGGAGTGATAAGGTTGCTTTCAAGCATCTGAAATGGAAATATTGATGTTTTTCCGTTCCTGTTGGTAGAGTTCATGCGTAAAATGAACGTTGAGCTTTTACGTTAGCATAGTAATCACTCCTCCCAGGGATGTGTACCAATGCCTGTAATGTGGCACAAGTTGATGCTTTAAATGGGTTTGTGATGTAAAGAGCTACTTTGTTATATATTGCCTAATAGATCACACATAGATTATATAAATTTCAAAGATTGTAATGTTATATTCTTATTTTAAGGTTAGTAGAGTAATTGAAGCAAGAGGCAATAAAATCAAATCTTCTGAGCCCAGCATGCTGCCTCTTGCATCAAGATGGTGTTTGGTTGCTGAGTGTGTTTTTCCCCAGACAGGGAGTGCATCTGCAGATTCTGCAGGGCCCATTTGTTTCAGCCTGAGCACAGTCCTCTGTTGACACTTGCTGTGAAATACCAGAGCCTGGTTCACCTTCTGTGCTGCCAAGTTCTTGTAGCTTTATCTTCTTCATTTATTCATTATTAAATGCATGCTTTCTGCTTGATAAGTGCTATAAAATCCCTTTCACTGTGGCTTAACCTAAGAACCTCTGCTGAGAGTCTAGAAGGGTTATAATTTTTTTTTACTGCAAATATATGCATTCTTACTTTCTACTGAAGTGCTCTTCAGACCAGACTCCTTAACAGGCTGGTAGATACTCCCTGTCTTTCTTTTTAAGCCCTGTAGTAATGAAAAGATAAATGCTAGAAATTCCAGATTGCTACTGGAAACAGAAACAAGAATGTCTTGTGTGTTGGAAAAATGTTTCTAGAGGTCTGATAGTATATTAGTTCTACATGAACATTAATGTTCATACTGTGTAGTTTGTTTGCTGTTATTACATTCTTCTGAATTGATGTAGCTGGTATGCAGCCCCCGTTAAGAAAACAGAGCATAAAACTGAAAGGTAAGCTATTCTAACATGGGCCACAAGAATTCTAAATTCCTGAAGCTGTACTTTTAAATTGAGTGTAGACATGCAGTGTTGAAGTTTTTTAGGTTATTTGAAGTTATATGATTATTTGAGAACAACAGACAAATCAGGGCTTTGGGTTTCCTTCCTAAGCTGTATCTCATATAAGCACTGTATTGTCTTTCAATTCCTATTAGGCGTGTTCTGACTTGTTTTTATTACATTATATTTTATTTATCCTTTCTTAGATGAGCATTCCAGTATTTAGGAACTATAGATACTAATCCAGGACCCTAGGTTTTCCTCCAAAGGGAGAACAACAGAGTTAACCTCTTGATCTTGGTTTGATAAGAAGATATCTTTCCAAATACAGGCCTTTTGCTTCTGATTCTTCTCAGAAAATATAGCCATGGCAGATTTTTAGCTCAGCTTTCACCCACGTGTATTTACTTGTTTGCTTTGAAAATAATCCGTTTGGGACTATAAGATTCCTTTTCTGTCCAATTCATGTCTTGATGAATCGGAGAGGTAGCCTCAGGATTTCTCCTGCAGTTGGATGTAACACCAGCAGTGACCTGGGACAGCAGTTTTGCTATCCGAGATAACCAGCAGTGGGAGAGCTGACTCTTCCCCTAGAAAGAACAAAGAAGCAGATGGGAGACTGTCTGAAGGGTATTTGAAAGCAAGGCCAGGGAGAGTGAGATCAAGGCCAGAGGAAATACTCAGACTGCTGAGTGAGCCTTCTTTTTGATCTCTGTACTTGACAACCCACAGCTGTGAACCTTGTCCTCCTCCATGCAGCAGAAGACCTGTAAGCAAAGGCACAATTTTTTTTCTCAGAGCACAGGTCAATTAGGGTTTATCTAACTGGGTGAAGAGAAGCTGAGAAGAAAGTGAAGGAGGCTTTGGGGAACTCTGTCTAATGCTGAATGTTTTTTAAGACCGTTATTAGTAAAGAAGTCCAAGAAATTGAACTTTCCCACACCTCAGATTTGTGGTTTTATCTAGTCTCAACTGTGATCATCTTAGAAGTCCCACAGCTTCACTCTTACCTGGCCAAGGGGCATCTGTGCCTCTGCTCCAAGCCCTACGTACAGCTGCTGAAATAGCTGTCAGGTAGCCATGGGCATGGCAGGTGGTGTGCAAGGCTCCTCAGAATGCTGGCTACCAGAAACCAGTTCCTCCTGACTTGTAGGCTCTTGGTCTCCCACTCAGTGTTGAAATGGTAGGACAGGTCCCTCTGGGTCATAGCATTTCCTCAGAGGAGAGATGCTGGATTCCAGGATCAGTGTGCTGCTGATGGTCATGGCCCTTGATAAACCTGGACTTGGTACTGGTTTGGTTTAGCTCCAGATGTACCCCTACCCCTTTTTGCTAAGGAGTGCTGGTTTGGTGCCAAAAGTGTGGTCATTAGGTGAAGGCTCTTCTTCTTAGTAACACTGGATCTGCTGAAATGCTGAAGTTTCCAAGGCATAGGGTCAAAGTTTCCCTTCTTTTTAGAGCCACAAAAAGTGTTTAAGTTATAGGAGCACTAATTGGAACCAAGTGTGTCATCTGTCATGAATGAGTAATTGGCTAAATTTGTATCCTTACCTCCTCTGTGTGGTCATGTGTTTACAAAAATGCCATGGTGTTTGTTTTTAAGTGGATTTAACACCATTCCTTGAAAATCTCAGGCACATTGGCAGAGCGCTTTCAGCACTCGCTGTTCAGAGGCTTGAGTCTGCCTTACTGGGTATTTGAATGTTTTTTCCACACCCAAACTTGCAGATGCTAGAAACATTTCTGTTGTGAATATTAATGTATGTCTTCTGTTAATATTCATGGGGCAAAGACCCACTATCATTTCTGTGGGTGCTTTTCCAGTAAACTTTGTTTCTCAAACACTTCTGGAAAGAGTGAGCATTTGTGTGAGAATGTTAACCTACAGCTGCTCCTGCTTGCTGAAAACAGTGTGTGGTTGTTGGCCTAGCCTTGCCCTCTAAAAACAGTGCTTTACTGAGATACCTACTACTTTTGTTCTTTCTGCCTTTTGTAATTTTTTGGGGAATGATTGTGGACAAATATAAACTTGGAAATAATCTCCTGCCCTCCTTTTTTTTTTCTTTTTGGCGCTTCTGGTATCTGACAAGATAACATTGTATCAGAGTACAAAAGGATGGCATGAACTCATTAACTCTGAATTGCCCTCAATTTCAGCTGCTGTGTTTATTGGTGAAGAGTTAGAAAGTTGGGATCTGGCAGCTTCTAGTGACAGAAAGCCAGAAGGAAAATCTGTTACCTCAGGTCCTGTCGACAGTCATGTCTGCTGCCACGCTCATTTCTTTAGATTAACTGGTAATAAAAATCTGAACAGCAGCTCGAAGCAATGTATTGATAACTGAGTGAATGTTAAGTATGGTTATTTAATAGCATTAAATACTGAGGTGCGGATGTATAAAAACCTCTAGGCAGCAACATCCAGTAATCGAGTGGAGCTGTCACCAATTACAGCCATCACATAAATCATCTTACACCCATTCATGCTGAGTCTGTACCTTGGGTCTTCCCCCCCATGGCCCCAGCCAAGACAAACCAAATCAATGTTGTTTATTTTTCCCCACCAAATTAAAAAGGTGATTATTTGCATGGAGTGAGGGGAATGGTGTAATGACAGGAGAATAAGGTCTTGAATTCTGGACTTTAAAAATGTCAAGTTTCAGCAGCTGTCTGTTTTCATAAGAAGGCAGGCCCTTTTTGGAAAGGTGCCCTTCTGGAAAGGCTCCCTTTTGCAGCTGGGAAAACACACATCGAGCAAAAACACAGTTTGAGTTGGGCTTAGCAAACCAAATCTTTTTAAAAAAGGTTATTTTCTTCCAACATCTACTGTGTCTTCTGATTATTTAAGTTATTGTGGTGCACTTTTAATGCTTTCCAGTTTGTGCTTTCCAGTGAATTCCATGTGACAGGCTCTCCTGGACAAGTGTTTTCTTTGCAGGGCAAGTAATTGTCCTTGAACATTAATAAGCTGTGGTATTCTGGGAACTTTGGGGCAGACATGACCACTGACTTAGACAAATAAATGACAATCTGTAGTTAAAAATGTCTCCCTCACACTAATATTGGCTACGCTTCTGCTTTCAAAATGCTTATTTTTTATGAGACATATTTTTTGCTTGCACATTGTAGCAAACTATTGCAATATATTATCAAAGGGAAAACCTACCAGAAGGGAATTGTGTCTGACTCTAGATAATATCACCTGTAACTGAGATGTAAAGCTCTTCTCTGAAGGAAAAACCCTATGCAGGAGATTTATTGTAAATAGGGAAAAACATATCATGAGGCAGAAAAGGTATTTAACAGATTTAATAAATACACAGTATGCAAGGGCATGAGAAAATATTTACAGTATTACAGGTCTGCTAATTTTTCAAATGGCCTTGAAAATACACAAGTACAGCTCTTCTTGTTAATGTGGAAGGATGCTGCTTAGGAAAATGTGGGGCTTGTAGGGGGTGGGTCAGATCCTTGCAACTGAAAGTCTTGAAGCTATTGACTGGTGACGTTAGTGTTTGGTTTGATAGAGTTGTGTACAGATTTGAGATAGACTTTAGGAAGGTGTGCCAGGATTTGGGAACCATTCCTAAATATTTATCTAGTTTTGATTGATGAGGCTGAAAAACAGATATCTTTGCTAAGAAACCAGCTTGAAAATAATGTTGTAGCTTTTAAAGAAGAGCTATCGCTCTTTAATAGTTAAATAGTGGATATGAGCTATATAAATTGCCAGAGAAACTGGAGGCTTTTAAACTTTTTAGCCCCAGTTTGATTTTGGGATTGATTCCTGCAACACAAGAGGTCTAGGATAGAGACTACTTCTCTGTGTAGTCCAGTAGAAAGAAAATACACTATTTAGGTGGTCAGGATGTCATTTGCTGTGGAGTGAGAATGTTGAATGACTATGTCAAATGACAACAATGAAGTGATTAATTTCTTTGCACTTCTCAGTTGTCTGAGTGTGTAGTGAATAAACTGACTGACCTTGATTCTTTTTGATCTTGTGCAAAAAGGTTGTCTAGTTAGGACTTGCCAGATGTAAGACAGGATAAAATTTTGACTCACTCTGGAAACTTCCCTTATACAGAGGGATATGTAGCATAATTCTTTCTCTAGAACTTAACTAGTTTCCATTTAGAAGGTCATTAGTGTTTAAAATGTAGTTGAAAAATTTTCTAGGAGCTTTGAGAAGTCATATACTATCAGAATTTTACTGCTAAGCTAGATGAGTTAAACTAAATTCCCTGGGCTCTGTGGTAGTTTTATTTTTTCAGTGAAGGAAATGCTTCACTCGGTTTATTTTCCTTTGTAGAGAAGTCCACTGATCCCTTGAAAACTTGATACCACAGTTGTTAAGTTTCCTTCTCTGAAGAACTATTCCCTTTCTGCTCTTCATTTTCTGAGTGTTCTGTCCCTTCAAGCAAGGCATTACACTCAGGTTTATGTTCCCTTTGTTAAAGCATCTTTCCTTTGATAAAGCATTTTATGTAAATGTGGATAGTTGTATGAGTGCTAATAATATTTTTGGCACACTTGGCTTTTGCAGCTTCTCTCTTACCTGTGTTTAAAAAAATAACTGCTACAGCTGATTTCTTTGTAATGCCCCACCCTTAATAGAGAGAACAGCAACCACCTATGGATGTTTTGAAGGAATAAACCCGTAGCAATAGCTTTAAACCTTCTCTCTCCCCTGGAATTTCCTTTATCATTTATTATGCTAGCCATAGGCGAGAAACCAAGCTCTTTGTGGTGGGTTTTCATGTTTCCCTGGAGAAGAGGAGGGGAAAAGGCTTTCCAGGTAGAGATTTACTGCCCATTACCGTGGTCTGGTGTGTTTTCCTGAGTGAAGTGCTGTGATGAGCAGAGTGGCAGCCAGTGAGTAAGCCGAGCAGATCTGGGCTGCTGCAGGGCAGTTATACCTGTTAGTGCAGACAGAAGCCAGGTATCAAATCAAAGTGTGGTGTAATAGCTTGTTAGCTGTAGCTAGCGGGCTTTGTGGTGCCAAGAAGGAAAAAGCAGATGGAAACGCTCAAATGCATTTCCTCCCTCCCCTTTCCTGTCTCTTGGATCTTTTAGTTCAGTCAGTAATGGAAATCTGTGGTCTGAGTTTTGAATGAAGGGTTTACACTGTGCTAGTGTTAAGTACTTAATGAGCCTCATTTCTCAAAGATCTTGCAGTCTGCCTCAGTTAACCCAGCTGCTTTTTTTAGGAGTTCTTGTTTTGGCAGAGGCTTTTTTATGTGTATGAAGAATGCACAAATAAACCGTTGTGCAATTTGCAATTAAAAATGAGGTTATAGGGAAAGGAAGGTTTTTAAACTAGGAGATCAGAGGCTGCAGAGCCAAGGAAAACAATTGCCCAGCGTCACTCTGTAAACCCCAATCTCAGCCAGAGCTCTGTGTCTGCCTTGCCTGCTGAAGAGAATAGAAATGAGTCCATGCTGGGGAAGTCCTGCTGTGCTTGTAAGGATCAGGCCCCGGCCAAGGCAGAAGCAACCTGAAGAGGCCAGGAACTCATTTGTGCCTTTTTTTTCTTTTCCTTCTCCAAGGAAATAAACATTGTATGGCAGAATTCTGCAGAACGTGTGCAGTGATAGCAGTTAGGATTATTGAGGTTAAAATGAGTGACACTAGCAACTTGGGAAGTGTGTACTTTCAGAGAGTGTTTGAAAGGATACAGATACGTAAATCTAGACTGTATCCACAGCTGTGGAGTTGTTTCAATTCATAGACATCAGTGGTTAGCCATAAGAGTAGCTGTGATGAGGTTTATCTTTATGCTAAACTCAGATTTCGGCATTGATTATGTTAGATTTAGGCAGGAGTAGTTTGGTCTGATGTAAGTTTTATTTAGGATGGAAGGAGAAGGAGGGCTGTTGCCTGGGTAATTGCATCACATCAGCAGTTTCAGTGACAGCTCGGTATTGGCTAAAATTCCAATTATAAGAGTGGTTTTAAAGATAGACCTGTAGTTGTCTTCCTTTTGTTACAGGGATCTTTAAAAATCCTTCACTTTTTAGAAGTACCCACTACATCAAAGCAGGCATAGCAAAAGAGGTTAAAAATGTTAGCTGGGGTTACACAAACAATTGCCTGAATTGCTGGAGTTCCAATATCTGACATATTTGTTACAGCTGGTGTTTGCCTGCATGCCTGCTCTTAAGCTGTGACAAATCCTGGGTAACCCACCTGGTCGTGGGTGGTGGTCAGCTTGTCACATGTGCTGCCAAGCTGCTGAGCTGTGATACCAAATGAGGAGAGAGCTCTGGATCCAGGTTCTTCGGATTGTGCTTTAACCTTACATCTCCATCTTAAATAAGAGACCACAGCTCAGTTCATCCCTGAAGGGGCACGACAGAATCTGCTGCGCCTTTAGCTGGCTAAAAGCAAAAGGTTTGTTATTTTAGCTAGTTAAATAACTGAAGAACAACTCTGGAACTGGGGAGTGAGCCCCATCTGTGACTACAGAAGGACCAAAGGGGTCACCCAGGCTTCAGTTTAGGCAAAATCCTTTTGCCTGAGTCTTTTAGATGGCTCACACTGCACAAAATTATTTTCACCTTGCTTCTTTGCACTTGGCTTTCATGTTTGTGGAATGGAAGAGTAGCTTGGCACTGCCTCGGGCAATCAACCATCCTTTTCCCTGCGTGCCTTATCCTGCTGGCATGCAGGGTGTTCTTACTGTGATGATTTCCACAAGTGTGTGTGGTACTTGGTTGTGCTGTTGATCTCTCCATCTGTGCTGCTGTGGCATGCTGTAATTGTAGCTTCTGGTTGTTTTCTGAAGCCTGTAATGGTTTGTGGGCTTTTCTGCTGTGGGCTGTGGCAGGGCATTTAGCAGATGTTTTGTGGCATCTGCTAGACACCTTTTCTGCCTCCTTCTGATCTTTAAAGTGTCCAGTGCTGCTGCTCTTCTCTCAGGAAAATAAGCTGTTGGGAGAAATGTTCAGAGGTGTTGTAGAGCAGCCCTGAATGACTGAGGATTTGGTCAAGAGCAGGCTACTTAAGTTACAGGTCTCTTGAGTCGCAAGGCTCTCCTTGACCATCCTGAATGGAGACCTTTGATTCTATCCTACTGCAGTAAATTTGGGAAATGCAACAAGTGCTTTAGCAGTCCCCTTCTTGTGACCAGCATGGGTGCTTCTTCTGTGATCCAAGCATCGCTGGTGTCCCACCAAGTGCTGGAGGAAAGAGGTGTGTTTTTCCCTTTGAGATAAATGCCTCTCATCAGCTGTCTTCCAATTGGTTTGGATACCAAATACCATGATCCAGAAATTTTTCCTTTGTTTCTGAAAACAGTTCTTCCAAAGAGCAAATATCAGAATTATTTTAAATATTAAATAAATTAATTTAAAAGACCAGAGGCAAATGCTCTTAAATCAAAGATGTGCAGAATAAAATGTTGTCTAATCCATCACCAAAACCCAGATGAGCTAGGTAGCAACTGGGGAGTGTATCACAGGAGCAGTGAAGACAGTCATGAAATCACATAAGCTTGTCTTCCTCTCCTCATGCAGGAGTTTCTTGTTATGATGCTGGTAACAGGCATCTCAAAAAGCAGCCTCTGAACTGGTGACTTGCTTTGCTCTGATTTAATATCATCTTGGGAGTTTTTGGAAGTCCAGCTGTGAGCCTACCTTATTGTATTTACCATGGGATCCTATTTTGTATTCACAGAATGTTTGCTCAAACACAATATCCTGGGAAGGGTAATAATCCATGGTAAATATGATATAGCCCCTGAATGCCTTATTTCATGGACCTCCTAGTCTTTCTCCCTTCCCCCAAGAACTCTTAATTATTCTTCTAGCCTCTTGACACAGTTCTCTTTAAGCACATAGATTTATTTGTCTTCCCTCCCTTCTTTCCTATGGCTATTTGCTGCGCTGTAATGTCTGGTCTTAAATGTTAAAAGTTTTCTGAGGTGGGGCAATGTCTATATTCAAGCAGGAGAGTGGAACTCTCTCTTCTAAAATGGTTTCTGGGTGTTGTTTGAGTGGAGATAATAATGAAACGTGAACTGCTTGTGGTGCTCTTTGGCTTGTGAAATAAGAGAGACAAATTTAATGATGAGCTATTAAAATGGCCAAAGCTACTCTTGGAAAAACTCCATGTCTGGAATCCAAAGCATTTTTCCTTGTATGAACTTTTCTGGCTGATGTCATCAAAAACAAAAAGGGTTCCTTGAGCTTTGCTGCTGCCTCAGGTGGCTGGTAGGCATGACACTGACAACCACAGTGTCGCAGTCTTCTGGGGCAACTGTGGATGTTTCAGATGATCAGTGTGTCTGGGTAACTCATTGTCTCTGCTAAGCCAAGTGAGCCAGGCTGTTATGAATGTGCAGGTTGCCAAGGATGTTTAGGCTGATCACACTGATGGAGAAGAAATGTAGAGAGTGTGTTAGTCCAGGGTTCTGCATACAGGGTATGAGAGGCATCTCAGCAAAGATACTTCTTGCTGTGACTGAACATGACCTACCAGGGTGCTGCATACAGAGGCCATTTATGTAGTTAGTGATTGTCTGCAAGTAGGTGTTGATTCCTATGGAATTACTAATAAGCAGCTTTGCAAAAGTTCTATGTTATATATATGTCCCAATCACAGAAAAAAATTAACACATTAATAGGCTGCTAAGACTTTTTGTTTGCTTTTCCTTTGCACCCAAGTGCCAGATGTCACTTTCTTTCTTAGCAATTTTACTTGTCTCAAATATGGCATCTCAGCAAATGATGTTCCAGTACCTTGTCCCACTTTCCAGAGGATTTGCATTAGAATCATCAGATATTGAAAAACCCCAAAATCCTTTAAACACCCCTGAGCCCTCTAAACCCTTGCTGAAAAAAGAGAATGCAGCGATTTGCATGCAAGATTCTTGGCTACTTTTTCCTGGCCTCTGTGTTTACCGGACTGCAGTCCAGTGGAGAAGCTGTGGCTTGTTTTCCTTCCTTTGTTTTGGAGAGTGACTTTCTGAGAGTAGATTTGGAATGGCCTGTACATTCCTTCACTTGAAGCCTCCTAGGGTGATTTGATCTTTAGATGCCAATTTTAACTGTGAGAAAAAAGCGTTTGTTGTCTTCCTCAGTATTTCTTGACTGTCTTACATTGTTTTTAAGAGGTGCAAGCTGCAAGTCATGCTTGATGCAGTTTGGTAGAAATGGTAGCCAGTTCCAAACTGAAGTAATGACAGACTTTCTTTCACCCTCTGAGTGTACCCACGCCTGAGAAAATTACCTCCTTAGGAATGATTCCTGAGGTATGTCCCCTCAGTGTGCCTGCAGGTGTGCCTGCCTCTCTGTGGTTATAGCAGGACAAGAGATGTGGCTTTTATTTTAACTGCTTTGATTCTGTGGATGATGTGGAAAGTAAAAAGGAAACCAGGAAACTTGCTCCTTCTGTCCTTCACTGCTGCTGCATGGCTCCTGTCTCCTGGCCCTGTTCTGCAGTGTTGCTCTCTGAAGGGACATGCTGGAGCTGCAGAGCACCAGGATGCTGCCAGGTCCCCGAGGAAAGAGCTGCCAGGTGAGCTGAAGTGCAAAAGCAGGACTGGAGGGAGCTTTGCTAAGCCTGCCTTGTGCTGCCACACACCAGGACTGCAGATTAATGTGGGGCAAGAGGCCAACCTGGCAAGCGTGGGGGAAACAGAAGTGTTGCTCATCACAGCAAACTGGGACAACAACGGGGAGGGGTTGCTAAAAATTCCACCAGAAACATTGAGTGTCCAGTGGCTCTGTTACAGCCAGGCCTAACGTGGCCCGATCAAGTTCGGATTTATTGGCATGGGAGTGGAAATGAGAATCTGGATTGTGGCTGTCACACAATACTAAGTTTAAAAAAAAAACCCAAACCGACCAAATAAGAGAGCATTATGCAGTGGTGGTAGGCCCTGTGTCTGTTCTACTGTCCAGTTCTGTGTAGTTCCACTAACATTATTGACCACATCCTGTATTCTGTGATGGAAAAGTTCATCTTTTAAAGCTGTACACAAAGGTGCTGACTTAGAAAGGTAGTATATGTCTCCCATTTTGTTTTAAATCTGGAATATCTCAAAGGAGGAAAACTGTCAGGAAGAGTGTGCATCTGTGTCCTCAAAAAGATGCATTTAGGAATGAATGAATGATGGACAAATGGTTCAATGGCCTATATTCCATAAATTTTTCAATATCCAGCCCACAGGAAGACTTTAAAAGAAAATACTTTTTTTCTTGTTTGTCACTTAGCCAGCATTCAGAAAGGTGAACTCCTGCTTTTTCTAATTTATTGACATATTATTTTTGAGAGCTAAACACATTAAATTTACTCTGTACCCTAGTGGAGCAAACAGAGAGGATCACTTTTTCTGTTAAAGTGTTTCCTGTAGAAAACAAAGAGCCACTAATTAAGCAGCGATATTAGCTAGGTGTGACGACATGTGTGGATAGAATTTTGATAGCAATTCCACATGTTTCTTGCGGCTTTAATTTTTATTTTTTTGAATGTAAGGACAGGATTTTCTGTTAAAGGGCATTCTGTCTAGACCTTTTGAAAATCCAGCTTGTTTCATGACTGCATTTATAAGCATACCTTCTAAGAACACCTCTGAAAACCTGCTTTGTAACTGATAACTGATGGAAGATTAAGGAAGAAATTCCATTAATTTGCATTCTTTGTGAGGATCAACAAAACGAAAGATTCTGTAGGGAAATAAAATTTTCTGAATTATTTTTACTGTGGAGCATTGTATGGAAGTAGCATGAAAAGTTGTTTGTAGTGGTGATTTTGTAGCCAACACAGTGGAATCAAATCTTGCAAACCATCACTTCTTATTGCCAGTTATTTGTTTAATGTTTCTTTGGCTTCTAAGATATTTGGAAAACTTGTACATATTTCTGACAATGTTCATATGACTGGGATGATTAAAAACCAGGTAAGAAAATGAATGTGTTTGTGATAGAAGGCTAGAGCAAGATGGGTAAGTGAAGCCCCTCAGTTTTGGTCAGTGAGCCTCCTTCTGTTATCAGTGTATAGATCCAGGGCCTTCTCCAGACAGTAATTAAGAGAATCCAGGCTAAGCTCTTCCTCTGAATCTCTTTATGGAGACTGCTGTATCTTTCTGTTGATTGTTATTTAGCTTTGAACTCAAGTAATTAGTTACTTTTCTCCACATAAGCAGTATGAATATCCTCTGCTGCCATGCTCCTGAGGAACAGGAGTTGGAAAGGATGAGGTTGGTTGGGACGGAGTAAAAAAAAAGGGAGTGCTACAAAAGTTCAGACTTTCAGTGTATGTTAACTGAGAAGAAAAAAAAGGATGTCTGACAGTGCCAAGTGCAGGGACCTTAAACTTTCCTTGAAAAGTTTTGCCTTGACAGTTCATTAGATTTATTGCTCCAGTTTTGGCACAAACCCAGACACAGTGGTATAATGTCTGCATGGACAATAAAGACTCCATTTATAATTGTTAGAATAAAAACCTATCAGTGTGATTTAAATGTGATGTATTAGTAAGTGCAGTTCTCTGTTTCTGAAATTGCTCAGTAGTTCCGTGTTAACCTGCCATCTGGTCCTCCTAGAAATTGTCTTTTGCATGTAATTCCATGTTGCTTCCAGAAGGTATCATTCAAAATTTTTGCAACAGTATATGTCCCCTATAGAAAATATTGTGAGTGGATATATGTGCTTGATTTTTGGCACTGGTTGCACTGTGAGTGGACAATGGTGACTTGTCAGTATATAGCTGGATGACCACATCAGGCAGGAATGCCACCACAGGGGTGGGGGAAGGATGTTCACTAACCAGCAGTTGCAGAAGTGTGGGGATTTCAGAACTGAAGAGAACAGGACTAGGCCAATGTCCCCTTTGCATGTTTTCTGTATCAAGAATTGAAGTAGTAGTTTCCAAATATTGTAGAGCATATGACATTTCTTCCCAGTATAATAAATATTGTTTATTCCCTGTCCTTTCTTCCTGCTTATTTTTCTAGTGATAAAAATGTAAATTGCATTGACTGGCTCAGTGCATATATAATGAAAAGAAATTAATAGCTAGATAGGTCCTTGTTTAGTATTCATAGTATGGTGTTTTCTAGGAAATAAGATGAAGCTGTTGAAGCATCCAAAGAGGCACTTTTTTTTTTTTTACCTTGGGACTTGTGATTACATTTAATTATGTATTTTTATCCTTACAGCTAAGCATGTCATGCATCTTCAGCCTCAAACTGTATCACATGAAAGATTAGTTATTATTTCATGGCTGATGAAATCAGCAGAAGCAGATTCTCTGGCTGTAAAAAAACTGGTAATGTTCCCTGCTTTGTGTAGGCAGGGAAGCTGACTTAATGATGACCCACCAAGCAGTATTGTGATAAGGTGGTGCACATCCCAAAATCTGAAACTTGCACCTGGACTCTGACTCATGGAGTGTGCTGCAGGCTTCCTCTACTTTCCCAGGCTTTGCCCAGGAAAGCATCATACTGAGTTGCCAGAGTGGACATGGTGGGGAAACATGCAGCTGAAATGTTTGTTTTTCTTTAGGTGTGGTAGCTGTTGTTTACATCTGATAAAGACTTTCTGGAACTGAAAGGTTTGCAACTTGTTGAAGCATGATGTTTTGAGGGTTTTTTTTCCCCCCACAATTAGGTAGGTCTTGAAACAGTGCATTTTTCTAGAGTAGAAAACTTAATAAAGGTGGGACAAACATAATAACAACAACAACAATATGCTTTTAGAAGATGGAGGAGGTTCTCTGTAATGTCTGGGAGATAACAGTGGGTTGTTTCCTTTTAGACATGGTTAAAAATAGGAAGGATGAGTTATCCAAAAGGATTGTGTGTTTACAAACACTCGGAAATCCTCTCACTGGCTTCCAGAGAGGGACAGGAGGGTACTAGGAAGGCAACCAGGTGTGCCATGTACAGAAACAGGCAAAACCAGGTTTTCCAGAACACATTGTGTGGTCTATGCCCACAACTGTTTTATCTGCAAAGGGACAAGCAGCACAGTGCTTGTTCAGATTTTTTTTAACCATTGAAACGTACATTTATCTGACTTGGATAAGGACTAGATGATGCTCTCTGAAAAGAATATGATCCAGTTGCAACTGTTTCCTAAGGCTTTGCCTTTTTTAATTCATATGAATATCTGGTGACAGGTATTCATATCAATAACCAGTCACCTTCCTGGTGGACCTTGTGTTCTGTATCTCTTACTTTTAATAGCATTTTTCTTAGTTTACTGCAGTGAAGTAATAAAGATTTTAAGGTTTTGTTTACCACAGGTTTCCAGAAAAATTGTCATTGTACAAAAGCAAATTTCGTATCCTCATGATTATAAGGCCAAGCTAGGAATTGTATGAGTTTTCACTGGATTTGGAGGCCAACGCTGATGCTGAATACCAGGCACTTGCACATGACAGCTATCCCACGAAACAGGGGTGTTTCATGTGACATTTCTCTTATAAGATTGCATTTTGTTGAGTTAGTGCCTTGTATTTATGGTGTGTGTGTGTGGTGTTTTTGCACTACATTGGTTTGACTGGATGAAGATGTTCGTTCAAAAGTTTGTGTGGGGTGTGTTAATGCCGTGAATCTGGGTCCCAGAGAGCAGCCAGTGTTCGGTATTGCGTGGTTACGTGTCAGAGCAGGATGAAATAATCCCCCAAATCCTATCTGGGATTGTCCCCTGTCTCCTGGCATCCTATCTGCTCCTGGTTTGTCCCACCTCTCCAGGCAGCGGGGTGCAGAAACAGTGCCCGCGTTACGGCAGCGGATGGATGACAAGGAAGTGACGTGTGCCGGTGATTAACGCCAGGCAGCAAGAACAGGACGTTCAGATCAATTAGGAACATGAACTTTCCTACTTTTTTTTTTATTTTTTAAAAAAAATCTGCTATTGTTTAAAACTGACCTGCTGCTTTCTTAGCTGGTGTTATTTTCCTAGAGGAATGTGAGTTCTGTGATTGATTGTAACTTCAAAACAAAGAAACAAGTAATAATTTCGTAACAATGAGGAATCAAAACATGATGTTAATGTGGGGAATTTTTCCCCAGCAAGGGTGCAAAATGTGTCAGTGAGGTCGACAGTGATAATGTACTCGCTGTCAAGGAACTGAGCTGAAAGCAAGTCTCTGTTTATGCTTTGTTTTCATATTGCTGGCTTGGCTCCTGATTTTCTACCTTTCACTTGCTGGCATGTTAAGCCAAGTGAATATACTCTTTGTTTAGCCGTTAACTCCCCTCTTTTCCATCACTTTGGAACATGGAATGTTGGTAGTGCTCTTAGAAAAAACCCATTTCAAGGATGGATTTCTCCATTAGCGTTATAGTGAAAATCACTACTTACTTATTTGCAGCTCCTGTTCATCAGTAGATACTGGAGGGGAGAGTTAGGGGGGAAAAAGTGTATTTGTACAGCTTTTCACTTTGTATCTTTGCAGATGTCTCACTGTTAAATGTTTCTTTTGGAATGCTTGTAAAACTCGGCGAATGAAAATAAACTTGCATTTGCTTTATAATGATCCCTCTTCACATTTAAAATGTGGCTCACACTGAGCAGTCCATTTGTACTTCATTTTGTCAGTAATAGGACAATTTTTATATAACATTAAAACAGCAGGACTGAAAGGGATAGCATTGCTCTAGTTCCAAGATGCTTTAGTTGTTGGACAATAAATTTGTAAAGTGAAAGTAAAGTGTTTATGAATTCTGTAGTGTCAGCTCCAAGTTGTGATAAAATGGCATTATCCAAAGTAGTGTGACCTACCCCTTTTTACCTTTGATAGATGATTTCCCTGCCCCATTTTGCAGAGGAATCCCACCCACACAATGAGAGATATGGCTGCTGCTACTTCCTATCAAATCAGTCAGTGCAGGGCATTGTTGGGAGGTAAACAAAGACACAAAGGTTGAATGACTTGCTCAGGAATGTGCTGGCAGGGGAGAATTCAGGCATGGGGCCTGGCTGACAGTAGAAGATGGGACTGGAAAACATCAGTTGTGCTTTTGGACTGCATAAACCATTGTGAGACAAGGAAATGTGAGTGTCTGTGCCTTAGGTGAGACTTGTGTGCAGTTCCAAAGGAGGATGTCTGAGGCAGTTCTATATTTTGATGTCATAATCCCTGGTATCTGGAGCTCCTTGTCTGGTTCCATAAAATAGTCAGTTTTACTTGATTTTTTTTTTAAAGATATTTTCCCTCTGTTTTCAGCTGTTGGGGTACTATGTACTGGCAAGTATTGCAGGCACAGAAACCAGTACCATAACTGCTTGATAGTGCTGGCTGCTGTTGTAGGAAGAGAAGGAGTCCTGGGAGTTACTGGAAGAAAGAAACTGTATTTAGTAGCAACCAGGGTTTGGGATGGGCTGAGGACTCTCCTGTTTCCATGCATCTCATGAGTGCTAAGCCTTGCTCTAAGGTGTCAGCAGCCAGCCGCTSTCTGCTGCCTGGGTTTGGGTTGCTGCTCCCCAGCTGCTCCAAGTGCCTGGGCTGGGCTGCAGCCACCTTCCTGCAGGTCCCCTGCCTCCTCCTAGCCATGTGTTCTCCAGCACTCTGGGCTCAGCCAAAACTCATCTTTAACCTTGCATGAGCTCTTTAGGGAGAGCTTTCCTAAGGAGAACAACACTTCTTTATTATTGACATAATCAACTTGTATTTATTCAGTTGAGAGGCTGGATTGTAATAGCTGCTTAGAATGCTTCAGTAGAAATGCTGTCGACTCCAAAGCAATAGGAAGAGCTGGTTGCTTATGGGCAACAACTGTCTATGGCATAAATTATTTACAGTATGCTTAAATTGTCAGAGCTCTTGAGAGAATGGGAGGTTAGTTGTGTTCCATGGCAGGGCTGACTTGTTCAGCCCTGCTGGGAGAGAGGTAAAGATGAATGCAGAAAACCTGATGTGTTTGAACAAAATGAGTGTGGGTGCTCCCTCCTAACACAAGGAGTTTCTGCTCTCCCACTGTGGCTGTTCATGGCCATCCCAGCTTCACAGGTTGGTTGGTAGTTTTTGCTGGAGCAGCAGTGCTCTAGTGCCATCCTTGGCTCTGGTGATGAGCTGCTGTGAAAAGTGCTGTGTTTCCAGAGAAGACTACGTGAAAAGGCACACTTTCATATGTTTGGATCCCAAATATGTGCAGACATGACAGCCTGGACTAAGAATACGTTGAGCTTGGAATTTTGTGTATGTATTTATGTGTATGTGCTATATCTAAAATAAAGCCTGCAATTCAATGTCTTCTAGGATTTGGTCCATAAGTAGTTAATCAGTTTGTAAAGCACTTGGTAAAGGTACAAAGCATTGTGGTTTTGCAGAACAGAAAATCAAGATGCTTAGCATCCTCTCCCTGGGCTATGTGACCGATTGTGGTGGAGATCTTGGAAAATTGGTCATAAGTCTGTGAGATGGTTTGAAAAGCTACAGCATTGTAGAGATTTAAATCTTCACAGAAGAAAAATGACTTTTATAAACTAGTTTAAAATGGTTCCAAGATATTTGGGGAAAATAGAGTGATCTTTTTTCACCCCCCTCCCCCTCACCATTCAACAACTGATAGTTATAGGGCAATGTTGTAGACCATTTTCAAGTTGCTTTTTAGATCCTGGTGTACTGTACTTTAGTATCTGGAAAGCATAACTAAACAGTTACATCATATTTTCTGACATGACTGGTACTGTAGTTGTAACCAAAACATCCCATTAATTGTTTATCTAACCTAGAGTTATTTCCTCCAGAGGAAAGGATTACATGCATAAATACTTTCCTTAAGACACAGAGGCATTTATAAAGGAAAAAAATGCCATGGATGCATAGCCAAAAGTTGAAAGTGTATGTAAGTTACTTCAAGGTTAAGGCAGCCAAGTGCTCTCCAGGAATAGSGTTTATGTGAGAATTCTACAAAGCACCTCCTGCTAAAGTGCTTTGGCTCTCAGAGGGTGCTGCTGCTTCTCTCTGGAGGGTCTAGAATTCTGTTACCTCTTCCCTTCTTTTTCAGAACATAACATCTTGTGGATTTAGGCAAGCACACTCTTTGGATGCCTTCTAAGTGAAGAGTTTGAAGGTTTGATCCAGAGCACAGAAAGCTCAGTATACCATGGGAGTAGAAGCAGCAGGAATGGATTCAGGGCTTTGGAGGCTTATGTGAGTGGTGGTATTGCTCACCAAAACTTTAATATCCTGTTTTGAAGCTGGAATAAAGCAACAGAACAAAAAGCTTACACTAGCTTCATAGTTACTTTTTTTTTTCTTTTTTGGCATTGACTAGGTGCAAAATTATATGCAGCACTACAGTTGGGGTGGTTTTGTGCAAAAGGAAACATACACCAAGGTTAAACAAGGCTTGCTATAGAAATGAGGCAGTAGTAATATTACAACTTTAGAGAAGAATTTGTGCTGTGATGAATTACAAAATAAATGTTTTTTATTCCTTAGGTTAATCTTGAACTTGTGTGACAAACCAGAACATTCTTAGAATAATGAAATGGCTTGGGCAGCAGTAATGCCTTAGTCAAGGCAAATGGCAGTGAAGTATTGCTGTATGTGAGAGACAGCAATCCAAAAGCCAGGAAGAGTAGTTATAGAACATAAAAGCTGAACATCCTTAACAGAAGCTAAAACATAGATTGTGGAAGTCTTCCCAGTTCCATTCATACACTAGCAGGCCTGATGCCTCAATCTTGCCTCCTCTTTATTTGCTGAGAGTGTCAAGATTGGCTGGAAGAAACAACCACAGCCTAGGAATCCAGCTCCAGCAGCCTGCACTAAGAAGGAAAAAGAAAAATTGAGGTCTGTGCTCCACCTGACATGGAGAAATTGGCTCATGAGTTTCTACCCAGTTTACTGTTTGAGCTCTAGCCTGGCATGTATGGTGACACCAGTTCAGCAGGCTTGGGTGCCTGCCTGTGAAAGCCCCTGAGCCGCAGAAGTGTGTTGGGACTGACTGAGGAGCGGGGCAGGCACCAGCTCTTGCTGCCCCTCTGGATCAGAGGAGACTGGGCAGCAAGGGCTGTGCCTTGCAGGCAGCCTGTTCAGGCCTGTTGGGCTCGCTGCTGCTTCGTGCTTTGCTCCTTCCCTGCTGCCTGGGAGCTGGAGATTTCCTGTGAGCTGGTCTCAAGGCTTTCACTGTTCTGTTTAGATCACCTCTCGTGCCTCATCCCAAAAAACACTCTTACTCAGTTCAGTGGGGAGAGGCTGGCCTCTGGAGTGGCCACCAGGCATTTTACTGGCTTCAGCAAAGTCTTTGAATACCTCTCTGAACAAAGCCAAGATAAGCGTTCCCTAGTGAGCTGAAATTCACTTAGGAGCTCCTCCACTTGTGTTTTCTGAAAGAGTAAAATAAACCTTGTAAAGGGGTGCAGTGTCAAACCCCAAACCCTTGTTGCCCATTATCTCTCCAGCTAACTCTCTTGTGCCTCTGATATTCGCTGGTACAAGCTGGAGGCTGTGAATGGCAGAGAAATGAGCTTTGGCTGGTTTTCTGTGAATGTTCCTCATCGTGAGGTTTACTACTTAGAGTACTGCTATTCATCATCTACTTTTTCTTGTCTTTAACAGTTCATTCACAAATCTGACATCAAGTTGTTAGTTTTGAGAACCAGCCTCTCCTCGTTTGTACATAATAAATCCAGTGAAGCTTAGCATTCCTTAAAAGCCAAACTTAAATTCAGTAAAGTATTTCTAAGCTATATGGGAAAGACATCTATGTTACATGCTCCACTGTCTTTCATAGTTATTGCTACATTATTAGCCATTACTTTAAGTCTTTTAAATGTCACACAAATATTTTTTTGATAATAGAAACCTTTTCTCAAAGTTTCAGTGAATTTATGCCATATAGAAGACACAATGATATTAGTGACTTTAGATATTATTGTACCATAAAATTTTAATCGGTGTAAAGTGTTTCTATAAGTCACAATTAAAGAATTTCTTGGAATTCAAAGTAGGATTCACATTAATTTGATAACATTCAATTGAAGTAGGCAGCCAGCAGTAAAAGATAAGAGGGAAGGATGTGATAAACTTATTAATAAGAAAAAAAGAGAAGATACTGTATGTAAAAATTCACAATGCCAGAGGTTTATGTCCAGACAGGAGACAGAGGAGTCCAGTAACTTTATAAAAAAAAAAGGGAGAGGCCATGGGGCATTTTCCTGGCATTTCTCAAATGATTGGGGGATGCAGCCCCCTTTCTATCCTAAGTTTCCAGCTGCATCACCCTCTTCCTTTCCCCACTGGCTGAGGTAGTCAGAAGATACAGGTTTCCAAAATCGTCTACTCTGTGCCCTCCTCTAATATGTACCCCCCTTTTGTTATATAAGAAAAAGAAAAAAAACCTATTCACGATTCTATTAAGTCTTTGTTCCTCTTCTCTAAGTTCAGGAATTTCACATGACCTTGGCTGAGCAATGGTCTATGTCAATTAGTAACATCTTCTAGAATTGATAGTTTCTTAAGTTACTTCCCTATCTGTAAGTTCCTGGCCCTATATACAAGCAGATTTTCATTTTCTGTTTGTAAAGACACATTCTTCTTATTCCTTTCAGTATTATTCCATGTTTTATTAACTAATCATTGGCTTTAAAAATTGTTCTGTAAAATGTTGATTGATATATTTGGGGGTCAACAAGTGATGCTGTATTAAATACTGGTGGCTTTTGGTTTTGTGGTTTGGGGGATGTTTGGTTTGGGTTTTTTAATTCTTTCTGAAAATATGTGCCATTTGCTGAGAAAATAAAGCGATTTTGTTGCTTAAGTTTTCAGAGCCTATCCGAGGCTTTTCTTGACAGACAACTTTTCTTGGAAGCGTCAGGCTTGTGCAGTGGTTGACGTCCATCTGTGTTAGATGATTCCTATTCCTTGGCTCTGAAATAGCATTCATTCCAAATCTGTGATTACCCTGGAATACTTTTTTTCCTTTTGTGATTAACTATGCTGGTGATTTTTCTTCTTCTCTTTTGGATAAAGATATAAACCTTACTATTAATTTCTATTCTACTTATGAAGGACATTCCTCATAAACATTATTGGGTTGTTTTGTGAGGAAAGAATATTTTGTAATGGACCAGTCATTCTCTTGTGCATCAAAGAACAAGGCTTCTCTTAAACCCAGCGAGTTGATTACAGTATGATCCAGCCTTCCTTGGCAAACCATCTCTATCACTATTTGCAGGACTGGGACAGTGATCATCATCCCCCTGTAATTGGCACTGGTGAGGCCACACCACAAATGCTGTGGTGAGAGGCCCAAAACTGAACACAGGAAGGACATTGAGATGCTGGAGTACGTCCAGAGAAGGGCAGTGGGGGTGGGGAAGGAGCACAAATCTGATGAGGAGCAGCTGAGGGAGCTGGGGGTGTTTATCCTTTGTGTCAAGATGGGAGTCAGTCTCTTCTCCCAATTAACGAGTGATGGGATGAAAGAAAATGACCTCAAGTTGTGTCAGGGGAGGTTTGAATGGAATATTGGGAAAAATTTCTTCACTGAAAAACGGGTCGGGTGTTGGAACAGGCTGCCCAGGGAAGTGGTGGAGTCACCATGCCTGGAGCTCTTGAAGAGAGGTGTGGATATGACACCTTGGGACTTGGTTTAGTGGTGAACTTGGCAGTACTGGATTGAGAGTTGGATTGGATAATTTTAAAGGTCTTTTCCAATGTAAATGATTCTATGATTATAATGCTTAGTAATGAAATTATATTAGTTTAAATTAATTACTGTCAGTAGTTTAAAAAATCCAGAAAGAATTCACAGCAATTGTGGATGTTTCCCCTTAGGTGTAGTCTTTCTAATGTTTAATGAACATGTTTAATCTGCAATAAAGGTTTCTATCCAAAATTCTTAGAGCCACACAGCTCATRGGTGTCAATCTGCAGCAGATCCCAGGCTTGGATTGCCTTCCAGCAGCCTCACCTTCCACCTAAAGCTGATGTGTCAGCAGGGAATTGCCTGATTTTTAAATTAATTAGATGTTCTGCTACTGCACTTGTGGATTTGGCTGAATTAATGAATTAGTAGCTTTGTGATTTCTGTGGAGGAAGAAGATCATATGTTGGCTGTCCAACGTGTTTTTTTAAATGTTTATTTCTTGTAAGTTTAGGTTACTGAATGTGTGGCAATAAAAGCAGTGATCTGGCTAAGTATTGTATAATTATGATTATTTTCTGAATTAATTTGTTCCTTACAGCCCTTTCCTCTTTGTATAACAGAATTTATTTTAGAGAAGTTTTTCGTGGCTCTTTTAGAGAAGACCTGATTTACATGTTTTAATTCAGTTCAAAAAACTTCAATACTGAGAAAAAGTAGTTTTTTTCTTTCTATCCTGCTTTCTGTTATTGTTATTTTTCATACTCTTTACAGTAGCACCCAGTGTCTGCTATTTGAAAGCAGCAAGAACAGAGTGAAACAAGTAGGGCTGAGAACATTTTCAGCCTGGCAGGCTTTGGGGTGTCAGGGAGAGATGGCAGGGGAAGGATTGGCTGCTGGGGCAGCAGGCTTCTCATTTCTGGAGCTCCAGGATGCTGCACTGGACACAGGCATTCTTCTACTCTGGACCCCTGTTGTCATGTTGTTTTGAAGGACGAAATGGGTGCAGATGTAGGCTAACAAATGGCAAAATCCTACTGCAAATGCCTCTACAGAATACATAGCTAAGTAAAGTAAGGAGCTGCTGGGAAGAGCTTCAGTGTGCAGTTTATTTTGGAAAAAGTCTCTTACATGTTCCTGTATAGCCATTCTAGACTCCTAAAGCAGGTTTTTCTTATATGTGCCATATTGTTTAAATTTCTAATTTGCCCAACCAAGTAGCCAGAGTGCTAAAAGAAGCACACCAAGTAGAATTTCAGCCAAGTTGATTTTATTAAAAATGTCTCCTGTGCTTCTAGTTCCTAGCAAATTGCTCACTGTAGTAATAAGAGCAAATGACTTGCATTTGATTCCCTCAGAGTAAAATCAGCCCTTTTAAGTACATCTAAGTGACAGCTGCATTTGCCGAGGATGGCCGTACCTCCAGAAAGGCTTCATGTTGCATCCCGAACAAGAAATGATGATTGACTTTTATTTGTTCAAGTTTGGATAGTGTATCTTCTTTCCTGCCACTCATCTGACCTGGGGTGAACTGCCTGACTTTGTGTGGACATATTTTGTGGAGAGGCCATAGTCTTCTGCATTAGACCTTTATTAGAAAGGTCTTACAGGGAGGAGTTATACCAAGAGGAAGCCCTTGGTAATGCAGTGGGAAAAAAGCTAATCAAGAAGGATACTTATTTTTAAAGCAGGTGGTGAGTAGCAAGAACTACATAATCTCCCTGGCTGCACAAACCTGGGTGGAAATCACCTTGCTTTCCTCCCCATGTAACAGTTTTGTACACTTGGTGGCAAGCTGTTAGAGCTCATGAAGTAACCATGCTGGTAGGTTAAAAATAATCAGGAAGTATGTTCCTAAGTACATTGGGAGTTTATTGAAGTAGTAGTTTATTTAAATAGAAATTATTCATGAAATCAGTAATTCTTTAACTTGTTTTACTACTCTTTAAGTGCCTTTTTGAGGCACGATTCCTGCTTTTTCAGGCTTGGCATTCAAAGCAGAAGTCTAATGTAGCATTTCTGCCAAGTGTTGCAGGCTTTTCTTGGGAATGGTGGCATTGGATCAAAGTGTTTTTTCACTGATTGATGGTACACTTTCCCACATGGCCTAGGTTAACTTTTAATTTCTGGGGTTTTTTAAGCAGGCAGTAGTGTTGAGGAATGATTTATGGGAGGTTGAAAACCAGGTGAACTGGCTGAATAGAAAATTGGTCAGGACTTTTTAGACATTTCTTTGGTTTTCAGGCCTGCTGCCTGTTATTCCTGCCAATGGTAAAATGGCCTTTAGTTGACCTCTTCCATTTCTTTGAAGGTTGTTATTGACTGTTTTCTATACTGGTATGAGAGAGGTTCCTGAACAAGTTTACATTGTGCTACATGTCCCTCCTTGTTTCTTTTCCTTAAATCTCAGACTAAAAGTATGTGGCCACATGGGGTACAAATAACTTGCAGACTTTGTAAATCACTGACAAGCTGGATGTATGCTAATGTTTCTTAAACAGATGCAGGTATCTCTTTTAGGTCTAAACATAGGAAGCCTGGGTGTCTAGTGAAGTACATAACTTTTATGTCAGACAGTTGTTTATATAATACAGTATAAAATTTTTATAAGTTTTCTGGGCACTATTGCAGCAAAGTAGGTTAGCACATGCTGAAATCCAGCTGTTTAAGCAATATCTGTATTTCAGCATAGGGTTATGTGTTCGAGGGGCTTCTCAGGCAAGAGTTAAAGAATTTACAGAGGTTTTTCCTTGATTTTTTTTAAATTGAAAAAATAGCTAGAAATTTAGTTGTGCTGTAGGAATTGTTTCAGGTTTATTCTTGACATCTTTGCAAGTAATGTTTGCTTGGGGTAATTTTTTTTTTTCCTAGGCAGTTATTATCTGAACGTTATCACTCTTAAGTCTTAGTTAATAATTGATAATCTGTCATTGAGCAAACTTTTTCCAGGGCAAGGAGGAAGGTTTGAAAGAAACTATTTGTTCTCTGAAGTGATAGAAATGTTTGGACATGTCTGTTTAGTTACTTTTGAATGGCTAATAAAGGTGTGTCAGGTGATCTGCCAGTGGGGTTCCTCCATGGATTGCTTGATGCTAGGAAGCATCAAACATTGCCTAAATTTTGCTTGAGTGTGTTCTCCTGTATTCTGGGTTATTGATGGTGAGTAAAAGCACATAATAGTGTATAATAAAAGGTTTGGTTGGTATTTTTTTCCCTGACTGTTTCAGAGGATTTTGGTGGTTTTCAGAGCTGTGAATTTGCACAAAACTGCTTTGTCTCAGCAAAACTGTTTCCAAGAGTAACATAAACCCACAGAAAAGTGAGTGTCCTGGGGTTTCCCCAGGTGACTTCTAAAGAGACAAACTCCAGAGGACTTTGCCTGTTTGCTTTACACTCTGGCAGGGGTCAGACAGCTTGAGGTGCCTTTGACAAGCCTGGAAAAGAAACTCTCAGGAAAGAGAGTCCTAGCCTGGGGTATACTGATGGATATTTTCTAGTTTCTTTTGAACATTTGTGTCTGGAGTAGTTTCACAGGGCCACTGGAGCTGTTGACAAACGCAGAGCTAATGTGATGTCTGTCCTTATCCTGTTTGCTGGATGTCTGAGCGACAGGTCTGATGGAGCTGTGTTGCACCCTAAATGCCTGGGTGTCACACAGCTGCTTCACTAGCATGAAGACTTTGTTAGCTGCATGTGTGTAGCCATTGGCTTTGCACAGTTTTTCCCTGACATGTTAGTATCTCATTGTGTAAACAAGCTGTATGAAGAAGGGAAGCTCGGTGAGAGCAGAGATGTGTGCAGCAGGAACAACAGCCTGATGGGGAAGTGCTGCAGGGTGAGAAAGGTAACTGTGGCTCCTGATGGCTTTATCCTGGCCACGACATGTGCCGTGAGGCCCTGGATCTCACATCCTTCAGTAAAGGAACTGCTCGCGATGTACACACCCATATTCACCCATTTCTTGGCTGGCCAAGGATGAAGACTGTCAACAGTTGTTTTGTATTAATCTCTTCAATTTCAAAACCAGTTGCCTTTACCCTCAGTGAGTTGGTTAGGATCTCTTGAACAGATGTGTCTCCTGCGTATGTTTTTTTTCGTAGCCAAGCCTTTAGAAGTGCTACGTGAGTCCTAGCTAGAAGAGCTGTAGGCTTGTCTGTTAATAAATGTACAAGGTACTTCAGTCTCTTAGTCAGGGAATTCTTTGCTTTAATTCTTGTTTTTCAGCAAATGGAAGCCCTCCAGGATTTATTAAACAATTCCTAATAATTATTTTTTGCAATTGTATTTTGAGTATTTCATCTTTACTTATCTCTGTACATGGAAGTCCTCTTTGTACACAGTAAGAAAGAATCAGGTCTCACAAACTTCTTGTTTGCAAATTCTCATAGAAACAGTGTAACAAAATGTGAAGTAATTGACGTCTAGAAGAATCCAAAACAGTAACTGAATTAAGATGTGTATCAAGAACTTCTTGAGAATAAAATTTTGGCTGTGGGAGAAGTTTCTTTAAGATACCTTAGGAAAATCCCCCCCTTTAACAAAGACATTTAAATGGTAAATGTTTGGAGGAAGCCACATTGTCACACCCCAAACATATCTCAAACTGATGTAATAACACATGGAGAGCTTTTTGTTCTATCTCTGTCTTACCAATGCTGAACTTTACAGAAGTATGGAGAGAAGTCATCAGAGGATAAAATGATTAATACCTATCATGAGTAATAATAAGTTATCATTTTCATTTTTCTTAATCAAACAAGGCGCTAATTACATTCTAAAAATGCTATGATTCTCTTATTCTCATAATAGGTTTTTGTTTCTTGTTACACCAATTATGTACTTGAGTTGATTACAGTAGAGCAAGAACAACTAGAATAATTCTAATCACATCTTATTACTTTTAAACCCAGTGCTACTCATGCAACAGAATCCCTGCATTTTTTCAGTCTCCTTCATGAAGACTTAATTTGTTCTATGTTTACCCAGTGAAGTATGACAATGTGAAATAAACAGTTCCAAAATAAAATTATATCACCATAATCTCTTCTGATTATTCTGTGCCTTTTGCTCATTCACTATTACAGATTTCAGTAGGAAATAAATTACTTCAAACAGATATCTTGCAAAAATATCAGTGAATGGAAAAGTGGGCTCCCTATAGGTTATGTAAAATTAATGACATTTATAGTCTGTAGGTTTAAAAATATGTATGTTTAAGGCATTGTGATAATATGAGATGGAAACAACCCCCATGAGTAGAGATTACTCTTAGCAGTTCCCACTGCAGGAAAACCTGGCTGACATGTTCACAGAAAGTTAGTGACTGCCATGTCCTAATAGAACAATTTTTTGTGCACTATTTTGTCTTTGCAGCAAGTAAGCAATATTCTTAATTTTAAGTCATTGCTTTAGTGGGTAAAAGGGAAGATTAAGACATACAGTTTGAAAATACAATAAAAGATGGAAATTTTGAAAAGCGTGGGTTGACAGTTTTGAACTTTATTGAATCCTTTGATTGGGAGTTACTTTGATGTTTGAAGTTAGCAATAGTGTCTCCAGGATGAGCAGGCTGGTTTTAAAGGGATTATCTTATGTGACAAGTACCAATATTGAAGATTCATTCTATGCTGGATTTACACATTTGTTGACCTAGTAATTCTGAGAACTCTTAAAACAAACACTAAGGAATTAGTAGGGTTTTCATTTAAACTCACAAAGACTTTTGTGAAGTGGCTTTCTTAGTAAGTAGCTACACAATATGTGTTTAAAAAAGACTATCACTGACAGTGGGCTAAGAAATGAGGTATTTTTAATGCTAGCAGGAGAATCAAATGTTAAAAACCCAAACTGAAACTGCACAGCACCATTTAATTGTTCAAATTAAATAGTACATCTGGCCACCCACAGACAAGTTTTAAATTCCTCAACCTAAATTACTTCTGACGAGCATGTTAAAGTACAACAAACTCAACAGCCCTTCTCTAGTGAGTGATAAATGGTAAATGCTGTAGGGTTTTTGTTGAGAAGGAGCTGAATCAGCCAAAAAAATACTTCCTCCTTCTTCTACAAGATAGGCCTGCACAGCCCCTGCCCTCTTATTTTTTCAAACTGGGCAATTTTAATTTCAGCATGTATGCTGATGTTCAGCTGCTTACAAGTGTCTAATTATTGTGATTATATGCATGCAGACTTCATCACTTTTTTTCCCCCCAAATGGAGCTGGCAATGCAAGATGAGCTTGGCATTTTATCTACTGTATAATTTGCTTGTTTTTATGCTTAGTGTAACAGCTTGCTGAATAAGTTGCTGTAGTGAAATGTAGATAAACAACAAGGGGAGGGTGGGCACCCAGGCTGGCAGGTTCCAAGTGGTCATTGCACATATCTAAAAGACCTGTCAAACAGGCAAGGGAAAGCCAAAAAGGTGAGAGCAAATTCAGAAGTAACTCCTGCTGCTTGGTCACCTGAGTCTTCATTTTTTTTCCCTCATGGAAGTGATTCCTCTGTAGGTGAATGACATCTGTTGATGATGTCCCTATGGTGGCCAGGTGTTTGCTCAGCTGGTGTCTCCTTGTGGTGGTGGCTCCTCATGTGGCAGAGGCTGCTTGGAATGCACAGGGGTGTGCGGGGAGAACATCCATTACCTGAAGTCGTGTGCCCCACCACTTTTGGCATGGAAGCAGCCAAGGATGCTGGCATTATTCTGAGAGCAGACCCGGCTGCTACCCCGCCACCAGGGCCACTGCAGCCTTGTTTACTAAGATCTGGTTATAATCAACTCTCTGAAAATATAAGATGACTTCAGTCAAAAAGAAGTGTGTAAATGAAGTCCTGTCTACCCCACTGGGACAGAGTGAGAGGCAGAAGCACCTCGAGGGTCATCTGCTGTCAGGACATGGTGGTGGCTCCTTGCTCACCCTGCTGTTGCACTTGATGAGGGAGCCTCCCGTGTGCCTGCCTGGCCCTTGGTGCTGCTCTCTGCAGTGGCACAGCAGCGCCCTCACCTTTCGAGCCTGACTGTGTCACAGAGTGTATGCTTGGCTCCAGTCCTCTGTTTACTTCCTTGGCAGCTGCACGTGGTTTGCACTTTACATGGAGACATTTAGTGGAGATCACTACCACGTTCATGTTAACAGCTTCCTTCGCCACAGATACCGGGTGACAGGCAGTGACTAGATGCCAAAGGCTGATGATTTTGGTTTCTAGCCTCACCGAGAGCTTGTGACCCGTCCATATTCATAGATGGGGCTGTGCAACTTGAGTCAGACCAGGTGTTAATCCTGGCCAGTGTCCCAAATAGAGGTGAAAGCTCTCCACAGCCATACTTGCTGCAGCTGTGCTGGGTCTCGTGTCAGGGAGCCTCCTTGCTGCTTCTCCACTGGGAGACGACACATCCACCTTCCCCCTCTTTGCACACACCAAGGCTGAGTGGTGATCCAATAAGATAACCCAATCTCAAGTCTTGGCCAAGTTGTTTCCAACATGAATCATGGGATGTAAGAATTTTGTGTGGCTCAACTTAGCCCTTGGGAAGCTGACTTAGTTGCCTGCCATGGGATCTGTGGCAGGCCAGTAGGCAACTTCCATGACCTGCACTAAATGTTTTTGTGTGCTGCTCAGCATTACTTGAGTGTTTCTGTACAGAGCCATGCTCTAAGACAGCCTGCCAAGGGCTGTAACAATCAAGTGACAGGGCAGCACATTACAAAACCAATGTATTTTGCCTGCTTCTTTGGGCATGTCCCTGGACAGAGTACAGGAAACTGTGCTAGGAGCCTTCTTTCTCTCTGATTTCAAAAAAAGATTTCTCAGTACTGAATCTTTTTCAAAAAAGATTTCAAACTTTTGCAGTAGCACCTCCTGAATTCTGTTTTTCCACTTGACCTTTTAATGGGTTAGGAGAGGAAAAGTTTGTGATATTTGTGGTTGTTCTTAAAGCAGTGACTTGGTTTTATTTGTGTTCTGATTTTATAGCTTTTAGAGGGAACTATGGTAGTATAGCTAAGGTTTGCTTGCAAGACTGAAATCTGTGTTCAGGTGGTTTTGGAGAATAAAATGTGTTCTTATATAATTCTGATACTAACACCAGGGTGTGGGATTTATGAAAACCGCTGGATTTTATGAGACTTGGCAGGAAAATGGTGAAAGGTAGGTTAACATCCCTTCACAATTCCGCCTGAAGTAAGCTCATAGAAATTCTCAGTTACCTCTAAAAGGTCACTACCTTGCAGTAGGAATCCTTGGCTTTTGGTAATACTGCAGTTTGTTCATATTTTGTGTTTTTGAAATCTCTAGCATTGCAACAGGAAATTACCGTTTTCTTATCTAAAAAAAATTTAAGAAGTCCCTAACAAACCAAAACACACTTCTGGGAAATATTCACAAAATGAGAATTCTGAAATACCATTGGGGTGTGTGTGTGTTTAAATGTTGAATTTCAGTAATGTTGTTAAATTTTAAGAAAATAATTTTTTAAGGTACTACATAGAACTAGGACATGTGTCTACTCCTGTGAATACAAAGATAAAGGGCAAAGCAATTGACATAGAAGTGTCAATGTCATTTTAGTTTAAAATGCCTATACATCTCCCTATCTTTCTCTGAAATGCTGAGCTCTTGACAAAGTGTTTTGGTGGTGGTGTTTGTTTGTGGTTTTTCCTGGTTTTAAACTTTTTTTCACTGAAGTATTCATTTGAAGTATTTTTAACAGTCAGTCTCTTTCTCTCTTCTGCCCCCTCCCCTTCTTTGATTTTCTCATGTGCCATATGCTATGTGTCTTTCTGCAAGATCACTGGGGATAGATGATATCTAAATATACTTTTTCTCAGTTTTAACAGAGTGTGGCTGTGTTCCTAATTAGGACTTGAATGCTCTTCAGGATAAACATGTTAAGGAATATGATGCCATTTGTGAAATGGCTCCTTTATGAATATGGGAGGTTCTTTGAGCCTTCATCAGAATCAGCATTTCTCCAAACTGTCTCAGTATTTCAACTGAATAATATATCAGCCAAAACCATGGGATATTAAGTAATATGGTTATAAAACAAATGTTTCTGCTTTTTAATCAGATTCCATATGCACAGTATACTCATGTACTTTTATGAGTTGTATATCCCCTGAATAAGGATTTCAGACAGATATATATTTAGACTGCCTTTAAAAATCTAAAGTTGAATTAAGGAAAAGAAATTTCAAACAAATACACTAAACACATCCAAACTGCCTGTTAAACTTTCTCTCATACCCATAAAAGCAGTTCTTCCCATTGTGTATGATCTCTAATGTGTGTTAATGCTGACGCGTTGAAGGAGCCTTATCTGTGGGAAGTGTCTGGTTTAATAGAAACCACCCCATACGTATGTGCTGCATGATCCTTTGATCTCAAGTAGGACCTGCTGGTCGTCCCTCAAAGCAGGTGAGCCAGAGCCATAAACTGAGGCAGCTGCTGGAATTGCTGGATAGAATTGGCAAAGCATATGTGCACTGCTTGAGCATTTCCTGGGTAAATAAGAGCAGGACATTTGACTAAGCTGTGTTCTGTTCTGGTCTGAAAAAACCACGAGTTTTAAGTGTGATCTGTTCTTCTGTTATTTTTAATTTTAATGGGGTCTAGGAATACAAAAGCAATTTTCCACAGTGTTAAATGTAATGGCTAGGGATTCTTGGGTAAGCCTAAACCTCACTGGCTTGGATACTAGAAATTGTATAGTACAGAAAGGAGGAGGTGAAGCTATGAACAGCAGCTTCATAGTGGTATAGCTGGGCTGCTTTACCAGCTAGTTCATGTTTTTCTGTATGCTGCAGTTCATGCCAGCTAGGCACAGCTACACATTGCCCATGGCGCTGTCCCTTCCCAAAGCTGTAAAATAGACAAAGTAAGGGAGGATTATCAGGATCTTCTCTGAAGTACAGGACTTGTTTGGATTTGCTGGCAAGGTCCTGAACAAATTGAGGTTTTGTACATCTCCATGAGGCTCTGATCTGTTAGGTACAGCCCCTTTGTAGCGTGTTTCCTTGTTCAGTAGATGAAGAACATAGAAGTAAATAAAGGAATGCCAAAAACTACAGGCTCTTGACAGAGGGGTGTGTGTATAGTAAATTCAGGGAATGGCAAGCAAGTTTCCTTTGTCCTCATGGTTTTTGGGGTGTGTTGTGAGTCATAGACTTTGGAAAGAACAGATTTCTCTGTGAGATCTCAGATGCAGCCAAAAACTGTTTAAACTCTGCTTTACAATTATTGTGGCAGGCTCTAGGGAATGCAGTATGTATCTTTATGGCTAAATTTGTAGTATTTCTATGAATGCTGAAGCATTTATATCTGACAGTTGTGTGCTGTTTGAAACTCCAGGGTAATCATTCTTTAGCAGAACTAATAAGAGATGGACTGATAAGAAATAGAAATCTGCCTCCTGCTTACAACGTGAATTACTTGATTTTCTGCTTCTTTGCCATCTTGCCATTTTACTTCCTCTGCTAGTGAATGTGCACTATTTTTAGGGCATGTGAACTGTTATGGATTTGTAGGTATTCATTTCATTGTATTACACTTTCTGGCAGCATTTTTTTTCTGCAACAGGGAAATCTAGAAGTGTAGTGGGTTTTTGTTTTAAATACTGGTAATGAATAAATAAATAAAAATTGCTCCCTTTAAAGTGCATGTTATTTCAATGTAAATTTCTGGGCTTAGTGTTTATATAAAGTAAACAATAACTTCCATTTTGGGAATGTTATTGTTCCTGTTACTGCAATTTACTGGAATAAATAAGATCAGATTTACTGACTCATTTTAAGGATATTTTGGTTCTTTTTTTGTAAGTTGAGCAACTGTTCTGGGATTTTTGTTGTTGTTGATTATATTCTATTACTGCTCACATCATCCTTGGCAGCTATTTCTGTCCACCTTACATACCATGCTGTTCTGGATCCATGCATGTGGGTGGGTATTTTTTGCTAGCCATTTTTTCAAGACTCATGTTAAATCTTTTCCCTATCACTACATCTACCATTCTCCAGCTTCCTAATGAGATACATCATGGGAACATTCTTCTGTAACTGAATTGGGATACAGAATTTTGCTTTATATGTGCATCTGACATGAATTCTGTAGATCCAGGAGATCAGTGTGAGAACCGAATGTGCTGCTGGACCTACCTGCATAGAGCTGGGTCTAGCTACACCTACAGACCCTCAGAGTCGCAGGTGTCTGGTAGGACTGCACAGGAATTTAATAAAAATTCCACCAGACTTCCACCAAAGACAGACAAATAGTAATAGGAAAGGCTAGTCTGTGGGGAGCAAGAAATCTGGGCATTGAAGTAGAATTTAGATGTGTAGGGTATGTCTTACATGAAAATCAAGATCTTACAGTGCCATTATTAAAATTMACTTTTTCTAATTCTTATTAGACCTCTTGTTTCCTGAGTGAGGTCATTGTTGCATTTCAGCTGTGTAATGCATCAACTAGACTAGTGCTACTTCTCCTTTATCCTCAGCCACTTTGAGGAGAAAGTGTGCTGGATGTTGCTGCCCTGAACCCAGTCCCAGAACTTGTTCCTGCAGAGATTCTTGATGCCTTCAAGACTTGATCCGAGCAAGGAAGCATAATACAATTTAAAACAAACAAATCAATTCTCCTTCCCCTCCCCAAAAACAAAGCTTTTCTGGTATTGTCACACTGTAGGCATATTTAACTGAAAAGTTAGTGCAGGCTTAAAGTCTTCTAACAGCTTATACTATATGACCACCTGTTTGAGTAAGCTCTAGTGGAAGAGGAGGAAGGAGGGACCTGCGTCARAAATCTGTTAAAATACTGATCAATGAAAAAAACCTTTGCAAGAGAGGACTAGTTCATTGACTCTAGTTCCTGCTGTTACAGGCATATCACATCATAATCTAGTGTTCATATGTTAACCAAACTCTGTCTGTAAGGTTCTTGCCTCTACTGTACCCATCCTGTGTTTTTCTTTTGTGGTGGTAAGGAGTGTTCCAATTTCTGGCATGTTGTCGGTAGTTTAACCATACTTGGTTCTAGTCCCAGTTAAAATAAATGAAAATTTAAGTAGTTCTTGTCTTTCTCAAGATTTACTGAATCAGTAAGAGAGACATTTACAGCCCCCTCAGAATGCAAATACACTGAGCTTTTTCTGGTGTTCTGTCACACGAGGAGTTGCCTCTCCCTTCAGCCACTTGCTAGTGAGGCCTTTAGACATAATGCTGAGGACTTTTTATTGGTGTCTTGAGTGAAATATTGATTGATGTAATAGTCTGGTCTCTATCTAACACTCATTTTGTCTCTCATAACAAGTTTCCTACCCACATTAAAATTATTCATTTCCACCTCCAGAATGCTTAACAACACTGGTGCATGTGTTGGAGTACTCAGCTGTGTTAAAGCTAACTTTTCTTCCACCTCAAGCTAATATTTCCCTCATCTAGAAAATGAGCTACAACATTGAGAAATAAAATCATGTTGATCTGATGTGATTTTTCTCATTGATGTGGACAAGCTGATGTTGTGTCTTATTCGGCTTTCCTTTAGACTTTCTTTAATGATGCCTGCCTTTACAATGTGTTCCAACACCCTGTGTTTCTGCTGAGGTGTTTTATGTGAGCAGTAGTTGCCTGGATGACTTGGCTTTGCTTGCCACTTCCTCTGTGATGTATTTTTTCAAATCTAATTACTGTTCTTATTGAATATTTTCATATTATATACTACCCTATACTGAATAGTTTTATTAAAGCTCTTGCACCTAGTCCTGCCATTGCATTTGTCAGTTCTTTAAGAATCCACTGATGATGGTTACTGAGTTTTTTCTAGTTTGGAATAGATTAAGGTCTTTGAGTTTTGCTGCTGTTTTCATGTTCTTTGCCTTACAGGCATGTTGAATTTCCCAGGCTGTAAAATGAGAAAGGTAATTCCATTTTGAGAGTATTGAAAGTGGGCTGTCGGGCTTCTTGATGTTGGATGCGCTGCGCAAGTGTTGTGGGATGCCTAAGTGAAATTTTCATTTCATTGTTTAAAAGTAGGTATAGCAATGCCGCAGGGAATATAAAACCGTGTCCTCATTTCCCTTTTCACCCTAATAGAACATTTCTCCTGCTCCTTCCCTGCATGGCTCTGTGTACTTGTTCATGCTAAGCAGGAGTGGCAAAAATTCCTCTTCCCAGTGCTCACTCCACTACTCAGTGATGTGCCATCCACCAGGCAACACTGCCAGCCTCCTTGTCCTTTTGCCCAGAAGGGAAGTTGTGCTTGTGCTGCTGCTGTGCTGAACTCTCAATTAAAAAAACCAAAACAGGTAGCAATTTATCTGCTATGTCTCAGGATTTTGCCAGGACAAAAGAGGCAAAGCCACACATCTGGGTATTGAAATGTGGTGTGTCTCAACAGATGAGAAACCCCAGAAGATGTGCACTGAATGTGTGTAGTAAGGCTAGGAATGGGTTAGATGTGAATGATGAAGAGAGCCAGGCTGACTCACTCACACAAATTTAAATTACTTGTGTAGTTTTAGTTCACAGTGTGTTAAAGTTCGTTCAGGTTCATAAACACCATTTTCCCAGCTAGTGAGGTGAGTGAAACCTGTTCGTTTCTGCTTTCCCTGGGGAAGTACAGAGTGGGTAAGAATAGATAAGAAAAATCAAGCCACCACAAAAAACGCGTATTGAGGAAGAGTTGTGACTTTGCATGGTGACAAGTTCTCTTAAAATAAAAACATTTTAAAAAACCGAAGCTCAGCAGATGGCTATATAATCTGTTGTTGAGACTGTAAAGATGGAGGCTGAGGGGACTTCTGGAAGAACCTGACACACCATGACAGAGGAGCAGCACAGTGTTTCTGCTTTCCTCAGGTCCTTCCTTGCCTTCCATATGGCCTTCCCAAACCCTAGGGAGCAGACACAAACCCCATTAAATTCAGGCTGCTGTTAACAGAGGGAAGCTGGAGGGCTGTAAGCAAGTACAAGTTTTGGAGTCCATGAAGCATGAACTCCCTAGAAATTGCATTCTTCTATTCTTTCTTTCTTTCTCCTGAATTCCTCTGGGGGCTAGGACTAAATCTTAAAAACTTAACCAAAATTTTTTGAAAAATCTTTAACTTTTAAAGATGTAAAATTATTTCAGTGTTTTTAGTATGTAGAATTTTGAATCAGAAGAAGTGAGGAGGCACCAATTGTCTTTCTGGACAGGACAATTTATGAAGTGAGGTGAGGACGATGCTATTGCTTAAAAAACTGCCTGCTCGGATTGCTGCTTGGAGAGGCTTGTTGGACTCTAATGTTTTTTGTCATTGCCAAGCCAACTTCTTTTAGCCTTTCACAGAGCAGGAAAGGTAAGCCTTGCTCCCATTTTGAGGAGTATTTGAAACTGACTGTTGCCTCCAGCTTTAGCTTCCTGTGCTGTGCGGTTGAGTGTCTGATAATGAAACGTGAAAGCTTTCTATTTTTGTCTTGTGAATGTAGCTCATGTTTCATGGGCCAGGTTGGTTGGGGTTTGTGCGTTCTTTTTTGGTGCTGCCTTTATTGTGGGGAAGGGGGAAGGAGGGAAGAGCAAGGTCACCGAGGTGCTAGATTTAGAGTGGTTAGAAGTGAGCATGTGTATCTGGGGTCTTTCCAGCTTTTCAGACTCAAGGCACCTGAGGAGGCTGAATTGTGACCAAGCATGGTTGAGTTGAAGGGACAGTTCCTGGGCACCAGAAACCCGCTTGTCCTTTACCCCAGTGAATATCACAAGTGGCAAATCTGCACACCTTGCGAAAGAAAAGAAATTTTTCTCTCTTTGTCATTTGAAGTGTACACTGCAGACATAGCTGTCAGTGGTGTGGTCTTGATCTATTCAAACTTAAAATATGTATTTAAAAAATTATGATTGGTTCTAGATGTTTTACTTCTGTATGCCTGGTACACTAAAGAACTTGATACAAAATTTTTTGGATTTTCAGACATCAGGGACAGTGGATTTGTGGGTTTCTTTGCTAGCAGTGCATCATACAGAAGAGATGTTAAACAGGACAGGTGCAAAAAGAGGACATAGAGGAGAGGCCATGATGTTCTGTGCCTTGCATTTTCTTTACACATTTTCTGCCTAAATTTATTTTGTACACTTGCTTATCTGAACTGTAGTTATCCAAGTGTTTTTAGTGAATAAGTATAAAAGCAAAATATGATTTGTACTTTCTTTCTGTAAGACCTATAGCCTAGCTGTAGAATTAATATATTTTTCATTATAGTTGTTTATACTGGATTGTTCTCCTACCTCATTTTGCTCTCAGATGTTGGTATTTCCACTTTCTTTTTTAGGATGATGGAAACCTTCATTAAAAACATTTTTGCACACGTGTTACAGAATGAAATGCCGTATCTGTTCACAGTTTCTGCTGTAGGAATTTTTCTGTGGAGACAGAAGCCTGCATAATTGTGTGTGCAGTGTGAAGCGCTTCAGAGGAGAGGCTCTGTGCTTCAGCACCCATGCCACAGTCCAGCTTGCAATTCTGACTACAAGCCAGAGCCAACAAGTTCTATTGCTCAGCCTTCTTTCTCCTGGCAGCATAACTCCTCTGCAAGTGTGATCTGTGGGAGGGAATAAAGGCTTTAGCTGTTCTGGCGGAGCTCAGGTTAAGTGAATGCTACTGGATTTCACCTCCTCCTGAGCACTGATGCACCTGGACAGTATTCCACACTGAGGATGGCTAAGATCCGTAGTAGTGCTGTTTTCCCTACAAAATAGTTGGGGTTGTTAACACTGAGAGTAGGTGCTGCTTTTTGTGAGGGTGTGCCCAAGCTACATCTTCAGAGTGCAAATGACTGAGATGTTCAGCACCACGCTGCCCTGTTCAAAATGAACAGCCTAAGTATGGTGACAGTAGGTCCTACTTTTTGTGATGACATTATCCAAACTACCATCTTGTGGAGCCAGGTGACAAGTTCTCTTATGAAAAAAAAATCATGCTGGTGCTGCTGACAGCAGGCAGCAGCTTCCAGGTAAATCTGCTGGGTTGCAGGTGAGTGTGAGGAGAGTTCAGCTGCCAGGTGCTTTCATAGAGCATCCACAGCTCCTTGTCAGTCCCTGTGTGTGTGGTATGGAGAGAAGCACTCAGCTGCTTGGGCAGCCCTTCCTGCTGAGAGAGGTGGTGTCCTGTGGAAAAGACACGGCTCACATGAAAGCCTCTGGGAGGACTTCATTCACCTTCTTGAGTGTAGTTAATTTTCTGGAAAGCAAGAGCTGCACTAGGGCACGTGGTTTCATTGCTTTGAGTAAGTGAAAAGATTCCTCCAAGACTAGGAAGATGAGAATAGAGCACAAACAGGGGAAGCTTTGTACATGAAGAGCTAACTTCATGTTTGTTCTGCAATATGAGCTCAGTGCTTGCTTTTACCTGGTTATGAAAATATGAAGCTTCTTAGGTTTTGCTGTTTCATACTTACAAGACAGCACAAAGGGTGTCTTACAGTGTATCTTTTTGATCCTGTTTGCTATAATTCAAAGCACTGTATTCATATTTATATGTCCAGAAGACATAAAAGTACATCTTAATCTGAGTCAAAATGACAAAAAGGAGTATATTTTGGATATCTGCATTTGGAGTGTGCTTGAAGCGAGTTGCTTTGTTCTCCATGTGCTCTGAGACAGAACAGGTTGTTACACAGGACCTTTGTACCCTGACTCCCCACCTCTCCCAGCAGCTGGGGAAGCTCATGCAGCCTGGTCTGATACATGCTTGAACGTGCATTTTGGTAAACAGGGCTGACTGAGTGCAGTCATTGATGGGGGCCAGAGAAGGAGAGTCAAGTAGGGTTTGTGTGGAGGATGCAATTAAGGAGGCTCTGACCTKCTACAGTCGGGCAGCATTTGAGGGTCACTGTGTGCATGTTCCCAAGTAATTGTCTGTGGGAAAGGAATGGCAGAAAGCTGACCAGACTTCTGGCTAAACAGTTACTGAATCTGGTTAAGCTATTGCAGGTGGATCATTCACAAAAATAATGGTTTGTTTTCACAGCATCAGTTATGTCTGCCCTGCCTGTTTAGCGTGAGACAGGGAGTTGTTTTGAAGAGCGTTGCAGGCTGGTTCTGTTCAGCTTCATACCTGCAGCTGTTGCTTTTCCACGTGTGCAGGATTTTTCAACACTGATGGAACTAAATGTTTTTCTTCTTAAATTAAATGTGTTCACAATTTAAAAAAAATCCTTGATAAGCCAGGTTCTTAGTGGCTACAGATTTGCTGGAGGAAGGCCAGTGGGACTCTCTGACTGAACATAAGAATTGGAAAGCATTAACATGTAAATCTAGAAATGGGAAATGCTGCTACTTGACTACAAATGGATAGAACTGCTTTGTAAGCAAAATCTGAGCACATAAAGAGCTGGTGACAGGTCTCTATTTGAAAAATAGTTTTGGCTTACAATCCACAACCACTTTTTTTGACGTTGCTTGGGTTAATTTTGCTCTTCCCTTTTCCCTGTCTTCCTTCTATTTTACAGTACGTGCAGCAATCTCTCTGTAGTCCTACTGTTGGCTTTCTTGTTGTCCAACTTGCTGTTCAGCCCCGTAGGGAAGGGGATAAGCTCCTCCACCTATGCACTGCGTTGGTAACCAAAGCCACTTCTCTGGAGCATGGCAAGGAAGGGAAATCATTATGGTATCAGTAATTGTATCTATAAACTCAGAAGCCAGCAAGGTCTCATGCTGCACCAACGTGACATTTCTGTTGCTAAAAGGGGTTTCCCAGAGAGGGCAAGAGCCCTTTTGGACTCAGAAGAAAAGAGGTCTGTGTAAAATCACAACTACTTCTTATAAATCAACTCCTGTTTATTAATGGTTCTGTCTTTATAATGAGTTAGGTTTATGGAGAGAGAAATGACTGTAGGAATCAGCACAGAATTACTTTAAAGTGGTGTCACACCTACAATCATTAATGAGTTTATTGAGTTTTCAGTGTGTCTATTTAAAAAAGCATGACTTCTTTTTCTTTGCTAAGAGACAATAAGAATGGACAGCAGTACCTCTAATGTTGGACAGACTCTATTCGAAGGCATAGAACATGCCAACTAGAAAATAACTGCTTTATTTTATTGTGTTTGGTTGGTTTGATTTTTGCTTTTCTGTCATACCCCTGATCACATTTGGCATCACAAATCTTGACTGCTGTTTAAAAGTTTCCCTATAGAACTGAGAGAGAGAAATCATGGCAGTTCAGCAAAAATGAATATATGAAAATGTTGAAACGTGCATTAGATGTAAGAACATCGGAAGCACATGCAGAAAGGAGAGATGATGCTGCCTGGCATACTTGTCTTTGTAGAAAGGAGATTTTATTGCTGCCCTGTTTTTCTGAATGTTCTCAAGTTTTTGAGATATGTTTTGTAATGCGCAGTGGCAAAAAGCGGAGATGAACTATTCTGATGATAACATTTGGTAGTTCATAAAGAACATTATTTAATATCTTTGCTCAGCAAATTTAATTGTTGCTGATGAAAATTGGGAAGTTAATACTTGCATGACCCAAGGCAAACAACTTTGAACAAGCCCATTCCTGAAGTTTTGAGTTTTAGTAGATACCTCAAGTCAGACAAAACTTCAAATGCATGACTCCTAGCTGCCAGCTAGAAGTGTTTTGTTGTTCCTAAGGGTACAGAGCAATTTATTTCATGTTTTGGGCAGTGAGTCATGGCTGAAAAGCAGTAGCGCTTCTAAAGGTAAATTGGGTAATAGTGATTTGCTGGTCAATGAATGGAGTTCATGCACCCCTAGCTATCTGTCGGGATGGACTCTGGTTTGATGTCATGGATTTAGTAATAAAAGATGACTAAGTGGTTCGTAAGGTTTATTTTCCTGGTGTGTTTGACCTCCTCTGGAGTCATTGGTGGCAAAGAGCTGTGAGTTTCCACAGTTTGATGCTGGTTACAGACAGATAAGACTGTCGATGGTTTTGATCTCATTGCAGGTAAGTCATGGGATAATGAAATGAACTGGTAAGGCCTGGCCTGGTTCAGCTCTTCTTTTCCTCATGCACCTACCAGGACTGGCAAAATGTGCAAGTTCCGCCTGCCTGGTCAGCCAGGTCGCCAGTGCTGTGTCCTATGGCCCTGTGGGGTGTCCAGCCTCTCCATCAGACTAGTTCAGCATCTGTGCCATCACCTTTGTGTCTGTGTGGTTTCTGACTTCTYGTTGCATTTAAGGTAAAATAAACATGCCTTGCCATCACTGCAAGCTCACCTGATAAACACTCAGCCTCATGAAATCTACAGGTGTTTTGGGAAACCCTTTGTAGGAAGGATGGGGGTGTCAGCACTTTCTGTAGTACAGTAGCTGTGGATCTAGAAGAGAAATCTAGTTCTCACCTGCCCTTCCAGGTGAAACACTTGTGCCTGCACATAGTTGGCAGCGGCAGCCATCGATTTAAGCTGCCTGCCTGCAGGTCTGAAGTTGTTTCTTCCTGTGTGGGAGGGAACTTTGTGCTCTGGGATAAGTTTTCTGGCTGCACACGTGTGAGTGCCTCTCTGTGGCACCCTCAAGACCAGAGGTAAGTGGGGCATTTCAGCTTCCTAAGCTTCCATGTGTGGGGTTTCTCCTGTTGTAACATTGTCATGCAGAGGTGTGGGGATTGCACAGCTGATTCCAAGTCAGGGGTGGAAGAGCGTAGAGGATGGTTTGCTGTCTTTGGAACAGCTCCCTCATGGGGCACCTCTTCTTTGCTCAGGCAGCAGGCACTAGACAAGGAAAAGCATAGAAGTGCAAGTATTTCACAGTTGATGGGGCAGCTGGGCAAATGACTAAGTTCCCTGGTGAGTGCTTCTTCAGAGGCATGGATTTTATATCGTGAAGGGTGTAGACTGCAGCTGGCTTCCCCAGTGGCTCTGCCTGTCTGCTGATAGTGTTGTAGATGGAAGATAAATTGCTCATCATTGCAGTCTGACAGCTGCCTAGAGAGCAGAGTAGCATTAATTCCTGAACTTCTTCCTTAACTATTTCATTTGCCTGGCTGGATGTTCACTCCTGAATGTCTAACTCCTTCACAGGAACGAACAGTAATAGAATTATTTGCTGTGTTTGTTTCATGTGTGCTTAGCATCCTAGATAGCACAGCAAGTATGCTGTTTATCTCTCTCAGGAAAAAAAATGTAGGTAGTTAAAATAAGCTGGAAATGCAGTCTTACTCTATTTGGTAGAGGCTGTTGCCTTGGGCTGTGGCTTATCTCATTAACCAACCATGAAAACTGTGCAGTTTTCCATCTTTGCTCTTCATCAGATAGATTACCGTTCATATTATTTATCTGCAGTTGTTCAGGGCAACAGTAGGTAGGGTATTTGTGTATTTCTGGTCTATTTGCACAAGGCTGCTCTCTGATTATTGCAGACTCTGGAGTTGGCTCTTTAAATGCATGTGTTGATGGACAACTGCTCTGTAATTAAATAAGAAAATGCCCTTTTTATTCGCAGCAGGGGTTTGCCTACCTTGTATTGTGCCTTTCAGTTACCTATTGAGGTATTTGTGCTGTGAATGTGCTGTGGTAACAACAGGCTGTTGGAAAAGCTGGTAGCAAAACAATAGCCTGAAATAAAATACTTTCTGGAGGCCTCTCAAGGGTGGTTAATAGACAATTCCTGAGCTTTTAGCTGTTAAAAGTCTGCTCAGAGCTCCAGCCAAGTTACAAAACATGCTTTGTCTGGCAGTTGTGTGGATCAGTGAGCCAAAGGGCTATGAACAGTTAGAAAAATCCCTTCTCACAGAGTTTGGGCCCTTGTTTTGGAAAAGCTGTTGAGATTGTATGAAGAAGGTAGGGTTTCTCCCAGGTCTCCATCACAGGAGTTTGAGTCACTTAGGTAAGTGGGGTTTGGGATATGTATTTGTTGTTTCAAATCCATGCTCCTCTATTTTGTTTTTCTACTGATAAGATTCATTAGTGGCTGGAAAAGGCATCTTGGCTACTAATTTAGCATGGCCATAACTTGTCAGGAGGGAGAACACTCAGAGTACAGAGTCCTGGGAGAGGGCCGGGGAGCTGCAGGCACCCCAGGCTGGGACCAGATCAGAGCAGGAGCAGGCAAGGACCCACTGATAGGCTTGGGATCTCAGAGAAGTGCTCTGGCAAGGGCTGGAGTGCAGCCCAAATGTGCCACCTCCAACAATGACTCTGTGGCCACCTTTGCTATTTTTAATAAAATTGTGGTGCTCTGTGAATGTATAAAAAGGAGACCCTGGCAAATGTTTTCATTTGAGATGTCTAATTTTGGGTTGTAATTTATTAGAGCATTTTTTTCTGAAGATGAGACTCAATTTTTTTAGGTGTCTTTTGTTTATTTAGTACTTTGAAAAAGAAGATTCTTTTTATAAAATGAAATGTCATTGCTGTGTACGGTTCTGGGACAGATGCTCTATGTTGTCATGTTGTTCTCATTGGAAAGCAAACATAGATATAGCTAGAGCAGTGTTAAATGCTGTGACTAACCTAACATACTCTATTACATACTGTTTAGGGTTTTATGCAGCCAAGCATGTTATCTATCACTGAAAGAATGTTATTACAATTTTATATTAGTAATATGCAAGGGGCTGCTAAGTGTACATGACAAATGGATTACTTCTTGCAGTAATGTGAAAAAAATGGTAAGAAATTCTTGATGAAGTCTTCTGCTCCTTTAGTACCAAAGAAGTCCTGTGAAAACAAGTATCCTTCTTGTGTATTTTCTCCCTCCACTGTACACATGTGTGGGGAGGGAGACCGATGGAGACAGCACCCAATCTGAAAAACATGTTTATTTTGTTTTCCTCTATTCAATTTCTGATGGCTTTAAAAGTAAGAGAACTATCAGGTTGTATGTTTTCATGTATTTCCCTTTCTATTTAACCAGCTGCACAGCTGATCTGTATTTTCCTTCGTATTAGATAGAGGCTTTTTACTCTTCTGCTCCAAGTAGCCACAATGTCTTCTCCCATGGTGCTGTGAAGCTGACCATGTAGTTGACCTCTGCTTTTTAATTTGCTAGCAAAACAAACTTTGTGTCAGCGTACAAGCATAGGTTTGCTTTCTGATTATGGTTTACTTTTTAAAAAAAAAGCAGAATGAACCTTTTAGAAAACTGTCTAAAATATAAATGTACTTGTCTTGGCTGATGCAATAGCTAAAGGGGAGCTGAAAGAGCTCTTTGGAAAGCACCTGTGTATCTGTGGGTAGCAGGAGTGCCAGATTTACAGACCTCTTGACCAAAATGACATACTTTGTGTATGTTAGGGCATATAAATGAAGCATGCTACCAAGTTAATTTGCCCAAACTGGAAGCTGATTTTACAGTGAACTAATTTCTTTGCTTCAGCGTTCTTAGGTTTGCTGTTTAATTCTGTGAATTAGCATCAATACACGTGGGAGGACATTTTCTTTGGATCCTGTATTAAATTATTCTGAAGAGGCCCTGACAGGGAGAGGAGTTGAATGTCTGTCTCCTCATCTATCCTCTTAATGGGCCTTGCACTGTGTATTTTTGCACCTATTTGAAGCAATGATATTAGTTTTCCAATTACTGCTCAAGCTCTTTGACGGTGACTGTGAGCAGTTATGCAACATGTCTGAGTTGCTTCCTTTTTCCCAAGAGTGAGCAAGGACTGACAGAACAAGTATTGGCTTCTTTGCACAAGTTAACTCTTAAACTGAAATTTGGAGCTTATGCTGTGGATATTTTGAACAAATCCCTGATTAATAAAGGTGAGAGGTTACAGCTATTGAAGAAAAGATGAGTGCTAGCACAGTGTCAGGAGAGCTGGAATTTGTTCTGGTTGCTCTGAAAGGTTGATTGCAAGTTCATGTAACATTTTTGTTTTTCATCCATTGTAGGAAGCAGTGACATTTTATTTATTTAAGGTCAATCAGCCCAAATGGTGCCGATTGTTCTAGTATAGGGGTTAAACAAATACATAAACCCTTTTGTGGGCTTGTTACTCTGCTACTTAAGTGCTTCAGTGATCTGTCTTACTGGCCTCCAGCATTTGTTTTTCCTTCAGGGACATCCACCATGCCTGTGCTGCCCTTTCAACAGGGAGCAGGTTTGCCAGATTTATCAGCATCTCCAAATGAATTGTCTGTGTGTGGTAGGATGTTGGGGGTGAGCTGGAGCACAGGGCTGCCGGGGCTTGGCCTGTATGCCTGGATCACAGGAAGACTCAAAGTCGTGCAGCTGTGGTGCATCACTAGGTGCTTAATTATATTGCCCTTCCTTTTGTACCCTTTCCTGCAATAGTGATACTCATCTCATGGCTGGTCCTCTCTAAAGAAAAGTTAGGCTAGGGTTCTCTTTTCTTTTCTCTTTGGAGGTTTGTCCTCTTGGGGAAAAGCAAAAGAGTGCTTATTGAAACCGTTGAAGTTGTCCATCTCTCGAGGACAGCCCTCCTTCCAATCCAAGATGGCTAGCAAGCTCTGGCTGAGCCGGCTGTGCCCATTCTAGGAAGTTTCCATTTCTGTTTGCCACCTGCCCCTCTGGCAGAGGTTACAGCTCCCCTGTTGGGGTTGGTGGCATAGACATGGCACAGGACGCCTACAGAGAACCGATCTGGCGTGTGTGCAGTGGTGGCAGCCCTCAGCCTGGCTGAGCCACCTGAGCAGCTGGGTGGCTTTGGAAGTGCCCTGCAGCATGGTGGAACTGGAGGGGAGTGGGCTCAGCCTCTCTGGGTTAGCCATGTTAGGCTGGATTAGATGGGTTACACAGCTGCATCCTAAGACTGCATTTTGGCATGTGCATGGAGACTTTTCACTTCTAATTGATTTCCTTCACTTTCTTGCCTGTTTTGTGCAAGTGTGACCTAGAATGTGAAGTGCCAAGTCTGATGCAGTGCTCCTTACTTTGCAAGCAATTTTATATATTATTCCAGGGTATTTATTTAGTTCCCTTTTTAAAAAAACTAGGAGATATTCCATCTTGGATTGAATCATTTAAATTTCCTGGTGCTTACCAATGATCTAGTGGATGTAGTTGAGTCTTGGAAGAGAGCAGTTTATATGCATAAGAGAAGGTAGATTCTGTTTCTAATGCTGGATCATCCTCAAATATTTCTGTGTGAATATGGTTAGAATAAAAGGCACCATGTATTTGTGTGACTGTTATAAAGCCTGATGTCTTCCTCTGTATTGTCCCGAATTGTGTGTAGCTATTATCACCCCCACTGCCATCTGTTTCAATTAATTACATGGGTTAAGACAGAGATGATTGTTGAACTCTAGACTTCCTTTTGTGTGTCTGTTTTATAGATTTGCTGACTGTATTTTGATAATAAAATTGATTTATAGAGCTGTACCAGAAAGGTACCGGTTTTATGGGTTGTGGAGATAGCACTAATTATAATTTTTAGTTAGTTAGTTTGTTTAAATACATCAGCTTTTAAGTCTTGTCCTTTCCTTCATACTTTTCAGATGGCCTCATTTGTTTGTAGGTTCAAAAGGTTTCTCTCTTCTCCAGGAATCAGCAAATTAAACACTAATCAGTATGGTTTTTTTTCCTTCTCTAAAACTGTTGGTTATCTTGTATTTGTAGTCTCTCTGTGTTGGTTTGTTAGAATGAGCCAGAAAATACTTGAATCACTGCTCCATTATAAAAGCAGTACTAGCTGTACATACACAGGAGTAAATGCACTGCAAGTGGTGGTATTTCAAACTAATAATCTGGAATAGAACACAGCACTGCCTCATTTAAAGTGTGGTTCTGCAGCTATCTATGCATTTCCTAATGAAAAGGGGTGGGTTTATAACATCAATGAATTTAGAGAATCAAAACATGTTCCATGGTAAAAGTGACCTGGAAAGAAATATTTTCACACAGTTCTGTGTTACCACTGTTTTTCATTCGTTGCACATACACACATCTCCGACCGAGATGTTTTTTGGTCTTGTTTGTTGGTTTCAGAAGCTTCCTGGCTTTCACTAAGAATTATTTAGTGTCCCAGATCTGCCAATTATGAGCCTCTCAAGCTATGGGCGCAGGAGCAGAGGGACAAACCTCCAGGCAGAAACATGGTGCAATAGCACTGAAGCAGCTGCAGACAAAAGGGCAGGCTGTGCATTTGATAAGGAAGAATTCAGTGTACTAGAATTGCAACATAGGCATATGAAAGGTGACAAATTTAGCCCAGGGTAAACTTGCCTTTGGGAGAGAGCTCAGTGTTAGTGTCAGGTGTTCAGAGTTTTTAAATCAGGGTTGCTTGTCTTGGCACAGATTAACCCTTTTGTGAACCAACCCACATGCATTTGAGTTTCTCTGGTCATGTTGTCTGACTGCACTTGGGGTAGGGGGAAACCAGAACTTGGTAGAATATTGAAGGTAGGTGTGATGCTTTTCTCCTGGATTTCCAAGCCTTTGGTGATCCAGGAGAAACCATGCATGCTGGATATCTGGAGATCACAGCTACTCTTTTAAGTTTACCTGAACTCAACAGCCAAAATCCAGCATGTCTTGCACAAGCTGCATGTCAAGAAGGGTAGTGTGTCTCAAGCATGTTGACTGATCATGAGCAGAGCTGCTATCAGTAGAGCAGCCCAGGCTTTCCAGATGTGGAAATTCAACTTGCTGTGTCTAAGTGCAATCTCTTTGTTTCTACATAGAATAAATCTTACAGAAACACAGCTGAAGAGGTTGCTCAGCCTCAGCCTAGTTTTTCTTCTTAACAGTTCTTCCCCAGAATGCTGGCATGTTGCCTGCAAGTAGCAACTTCAGACAGTACAAATAAAAATCACTGTCCTTAGCAATGAAGGTTTTTTGTGTGATCTTGAAGTCTTTGGGTGGATTACACAGCCTGCGGGAAGCAGAAACGTGGCAAAGACTAAAATTGAGTGAAGAGGAAAAATTATTATGTTAGTCCTTAAACTGAATTACCTTGCCATTTGTCACTTCTGTAGTGTTTTTCCTTTGTATTAAATCCTCTTTCTGGTTTGATTGCAGGGAAGTATCATGTGCCCCTCCCCAGGAATGATATCCTATTATGAGAGCTGATGCTTCCCTCTATGTAGTTGTGTCTTACCTCACATCTGCGTTTGGTGACCTCCCTTTTTTTTAGCTGTTGCTGCACTGGCTCAGTGCAGGGCTCCTTGAAGCCTCTGCTCTATAGGCTTTGGCCCCCTTGGAAGGAGCATTATTGAGTACCAGGGTTTCCAGACAGCTGTGGTTCCTTCATCATTTGTTTATAGTGACATGGTTGTTACAGCCAGGGTCAGATCACATGTTGTGAACCCTGAGGAGCCAGAGAAGCTTGTGTTTTTTCTAGCTAATTTACCAGGCTCCATAAACTTCATAGAATTGATTGATTTTTACTGTGAGTGAGTCAATGATGTACTTTGAAAGCTGTTATGTATCTTCATGTGGCTGCTGGAAAGTGAAACTGCCCCCTCTCCCCCACCCACTTTTGCATATTTGAAAGCAGAATTCTTCAGACTTTTTATTAGCAACCACAACAGATGCTTAGCTTCTGAAACTGCTCTGAGGCATCAGATTGAGAGGAACTGAGGTTACAGGCTCGATTCTGATATTATTGGATGAAATACTGTGGTCTTTATCATGCAAAGACAGGGCATAGATATATTATTCTAAAACACTGGTATTTGACATCTTTTCTTGAAAGGGTTATATCTACTTGTTTCTGTCACCTGCGTTTTTAGATTAGGGCCTTATCTACATGTCCGTGTACATTAACAGCTTCTAGGGTAGGAGTGACCTCATTAAAAATGATGATCTTCATGATCATGATGATGCAATTGTTTGAGGCAAACAGCCAGATTTTGTTTTTTCTGTTAAATGAGCACTCTTGCTTTTTTAGCTTGAGCAAAGCTTCTTTATGTGCCTGGAGTAGATGTCAATAGAGTGTCCCATTGTTTCCGCCTCCCTTGACCTCTACTTTAGGAGATATCTATACCTGAAGACAGAGGATCTCTCTGTCTTCCAATTTATGAGCAAGGGGGAGGTAGTGGCCTTTTCAGAACTGGTGTGAGCTCTGCCACACAACTGAATTTGAAAAATCATTCCATCACAGACACGTTGACACGGATGCTTTCTGCTCCTTGTCTTCACTTCTTGGTGCACTTGTGTGAGAAATGCTAGGATTTAAGGAAGGGAAAGAGAAGACATCTGTAACTAGCCTGCAAGAAAATGAGAAATGATGATGTAGACAAATTGAGTGATTACAGGACCCTGACACAAAAGACATGGAAGATAAAGCTTGGGAGATTTTTCAGTGTTGCAGTTGTGGATGGGAGGTTTTGAGTTTTAATGGCTGTGCTTTACTGACATCAATAATATTCTCATCTGAATAATGAGGTTAATTATTCAGTAATACAAGTGTTTGTGCGTTAGCAGGGTTCAAACCTTCCATATATCTGAAAGTCTGTTGGGTAAAATTTTGTACAAACCTGCTACCAAGACACTGATCATTTATTTATGGTGTGTTTGGGAACTTAGCTGTGTAATTCAAAATCTTTATAGTGATTTCTTTAAAACTTCTAATTTTAGTTGTTCAAAACTCCTCTGTTGCTATAAGCATCAAAGCTCAACAAAAGGAAAAGAAAACATTTAGAACTTCAAGCAATGAAAGATCTTGAGAAGAGATGATAAACAAGAAGTGGATAAAAAAATGGTGATGACACACATTAATCAGCTATTTAGGCAGCACATTGAATGACATTTTTCTTGCTGATGTCTGTGAGAATACCAGCAAATTGACTGAATCCGGGTGAGTTTATTGAAGTGGTTGATGGTTGATGTGTAACTCCAGTGATAGTTAATCAATGTTACTGTGCATTTAGGCTAAGGATGATAGTCACATTAGAAGCAAATTTAGCTAAACTGGTGTGTATATATGAATGCCATACTTTATAACTGACATAAACTTAAAATTGCACTTGCAGGCCTTGTTCTTACAAACTAAGATGGACTGTGGTGGTTTAAAACCTGCCATCTAAAAAGAGCAAAGGCCATCATTCTCAGCTTTACTTTCCCTTTTGGCAGGCTATGCTATACCTCCATAGAGAAAAGTAAGATAGCCCACAAATTGAAGAGCTTATAAATCATTACTCTACATAAAATGATAAAGCCCAGGAGGATCTAGTTCACTCTACAATTCTGTAGCTTGCTCTGACAAGCAGAGTAAGTTGTAAGTTCGCAACTTAGAAGTAGTAAAGTAGTGAAGTAACCCTTTAAAAGCTCTTTTCCTTTCCCTAAGACATCTGTGGTCTGAAATGAGCAATGGTTAAGTAGCATCAAGCACATGGATCAGTGCTTATAAAAGCAAAATTCACACACAAAACTGTTCTGAAAAAGAGTTTTATTTAGAAGACTTTTGCATCATGTGGAGAACCTTGGGAAGGCTTTCCTGGGAAGCAAGCTGAATTTTTTTCCAAATTTTCAGAAGCATAGGTAGTTTAAAAACTACTGGAATCTTTTGAGCGTTGATAACCAAGTTGCAGCAATTGTTATACTCCTAAGTTTGAAGAGAACAATCATTTGGTGGTTTTTGCAGTCAGTGAATTGTCATTCCCTTCTTTTTGAGCATAGTTTCTAACTTTTTTTTTGTTTGTTTATCCATTTGACTGTTAGAAATTGTTGTTTTCAGATAAGTGGGGATGTTTTGTTATTACATGCATTTTTCCAGTTTAATATATTGTATAAGAAGCTACATAAGTAACACATAGGCAGTAATAGTGTGATACACTCAAGAATCTTTGCAAAAGCAGAAATTCTGAAAATGGCTTTTTTATTGAATAGGAGCATATTCATTTTTAATAATTAACAGTATTACGTAATTGACATCATATTTAAAAAGCAGCAGAAAGAAAAATAGCCTTTCATCAATGGTTACTTAGTGGTGTTTGCTCAGCTCATGCAGCCTGTACTTCTTAGGTAGACAAGATAGTGTTCATTTGGAGAGTGGGGTAGACTGCCAAGTATTTTTTTTTCCGCATGTTGGAGGCAAAATTGCTTTTCTGGAATGTGGCAATTCCCGAATTTCTGTTTAAGGGGAAGCCAGATGCAATCAACTGTGTCACTGCCCGAGGCTGGCCTGGTTGCTTGGTTTCCTGCCTGTTAGATACAGAGTGGGAGCAGGGAGGGGACTTTGTTTGGCGCAGAATTTCCTAAGAAAGAAATGCATCCAGCACCATGCACCTGCATGACAAGAAAGTGGGAACACTCTTCACACCTCAGTTATTTAGCTGTCCTGGCTGTAAGAGTAAAGTGCATGACAGGGAACCTGGTATGAGTTTTCTCCAGGAGATGGTAGCTACTCATCAGCTGACGGGGGTGAGCGAGTGGCTGGCCCTGGGTAAGCCATMAGGGTGTGCCCTAGCCATCTTCAACTCCCACCACTTAAATAATGAAGTATGAGAGCTGTGGGAAAGCTCCATATTGGAAGGGCCCTCCCTTTCACTGCCCTTTAAATGCTGGGATAGCAGTCGGCAAGTGGGAAGTCCCTTTCAGCCTTGCTTTCTTGAGCAGGGACAGGGGAGTAGTTTGCTCCCTTTTTGCCATTTCTGGAAGGTTATTTTAGACTCTGAAAGAAAAGATTTCTTTAGCAGAGGTGATATGTGATACATTAGAAATAAAATAGCTGTAAAAGGGATCATATAAGATGTAAAACAGTATAACAAAATATCTGAGTTTGAGTGTCCTTCATATAGTGGTGGCTTTAAGGATTTTAAATGACCAAATAGATGGTTTCAACACTCAAGCACCACCCCTCTCTTGAAAGATTGATGGTCTTAAGATATCAAAGTATGTAAAGATGAAGTCTTGCAGTGTAGCTCAGGTGATTAGGGATGAAGTGGCTGTCACAGTCGTGTTAGTTCCAGCGGGTACATCGTATTTTACAGATGATAGGGATGGAAAAGGGGTACTGTGGGGAAGCAAGACGAAGAAAAGGAGATCAAGGGTGCACCTGAGGACAGCAGTGAAGCTCCTATAGCAGTGTAGAGGAGAAGACCTTGCATCCCCTCTGGACCTAGTCATGAAGAGGGTTTTGTCTTGCTCCCACAGCAATGGTTTCATTGGGAAAGAACTGCTTTGGCCTGGGGGGTTTTTATGATACTCTGCCCATTGGTTTGTGTTTCAATTTGTGTATGCCATGGAGAGTACACAAAGGACTTAATTATACAGATTCATTAAGCTGATATCTTTCTCTGGCCCTTAGCTCTTGGGGCTATCCAAGGTCAATTTTATTGAAACTGTGGTTTATAGCACTGGCTATTGAGGAAAATTGTTCTACTGTGCTTATTTTATTTATTTCAATATCCATTGTAGCTAAGCACATTACACTTCAATAATTAAATCTTTATTTAATTGTTGGTAGCTAAAAGCAAATAGGAATGTCTGTAGAAGAGTTTCTTATAAAATGCTTGCACTGTGGATCAAATTGCATTTCCTTTGAACCTGAAGTTTTTGTTTTGTTTCCTGGTCTTTAAAGTTCTTCGTTATGGTTGCTGTGACACACTTAGAAAGAGAGCAATCCCCTCACTAAGGATCACTGCAAAATGTTTAATCTGGCATTTCTAAGTGATGAAATTAAAGAAGATAAGAATAAAAGCAGTGTAATAGCAAAATCTATTTCAAGCTACTTCTGCATGGAAACAGCATCATTTGCAGCACACCAAAACGCTTCCATTTTAACTGCTGTGCGTAAACACAGAGAGAAGCTGTGCAGGAAGGGGGAAAGGATATGGGCTTTTCTTATTATTAACACCATGGACAGGTAATGGGAGGGGGTTTTCTAAAGGGTGACTGTACCATCTTTTTGTGATGGAGAGAAGAGCATAAAAAACTGTTGCACAGAAAATGCTGGAGCCCAGGCTTTCTTGAATTACTAGTCAACAAATTGTTTTCAACCCACTTTTTAACCAGGTGTTGAGGGTCTAGAACATTGTAAAAGGCTAGTACCTGGGGAAGGTATCCTGCTGAAGCACATTGTAACCTGAATTTCAGCACTGAATCTGTATAATGGCTGTATACAGAGAAGAGCAAAACTAGGGGGAAAAAAGTGAAATAATGGTATATTAACACCAGTGTGCTAGTGACCTATTTTTGTATTAGGTACAGAGAAGGAAAGCCACCTTTAGGATGTTACCCCTCATTGATGGGTTGACAAATGAAGGTGTGTGGTTGAGCATGCTCCCCTCCTCTGCCTTGGCTGGGATCAGCCCTGGCTGTGTCCAGTGCTGTGGAGAGGACGTTGAATTGTTGAAATGCAGCTGCTGATTCCCATTTTTATGGCTCAGAGCACGCTTAAATAACATTCCAGGTGGGTCTTCTGGTATTTAGTGTTTTACAGCATTATGGTTTTTTGTTGTTGAGAATTGTGGGTGGTGAGCAGGATGACAAGGAAGCTCTGCAGCCTTCAGGGGATTGTGTTTAGTGCTCTGTGTTGGACATCTCTCAATGCCATGAAACTGTTCCGTGACTGATTGTTTGCTAGAACAAGGGAGCCCTGTGCACACAGGCAGAAGGTGGCTGCCCCTCCTCAAGCAGCTCTGTGCTTGATGGCCTAAGATACAAAACTTTTTAATGTAAAATCTGTAAATCAGGACAATCCAGGTCTGCACCACTGGTGACCACATTCCAAACCACTTCAGTGATAGGGCTGGGCAGCTGGAGTGTCCATGGGTCCTGCTGCCATAGGTGATGTCTGGCCAAAGGTGAGCACGTCTCAATTTCTTCTGAAATCCCACCTTTACTAAAACAGCTGGATAGTTTGCTTGTTGCAGACAGGGTTATATAAGTGTTCATGTTTCTTTGTGCTTCACAGCTGTTAAAGAAGCACAATTTGATTCATGTGTCTTTTAGAAACAGTTCTCAGGGCTAGGACATCAGCTGTAGGTGATACTGGTAGTGTTGCTAGAGCTGTTGGAACAAATTTAGTTATGTCTGGAAATTTTGTTTTAATTTGCTGATAAACCTCCAAGCTACTTTGTTTCTTCTCAAACATCATAATTGGGACCCTTTTTACTCCAAGCTTCTCTTTCAAGCTTTACCACTTCATTTTGCCTTTTTGTTTTAGGCAAATCTTTCAGTGTTCATGCCTTAGTTGTTATTAATTCTAAAACAAGGATATTTTTCTCTTACCTGTCTTCTAGGCAGGATTTGCTCATTTCTGCCTCTGAAGTACAGATTTGAAGAGCTTTCCAGGAGCTAAATAAGCATTTCTCTTAATGGGTCCTCTGACTTGGACTGAAAGTGAAATGTGTGTGAAGCACTCCGTTGTGCCATCTTGTGGTGTCGCCTGTCTTGTTCCCTGCAGTAACGTGAAAGCTGCTTCTCTTCTCTTCTATAAAAATGGCAGATTTATTGGTATCTCTTCTGATATTTGAGCACACATTAGAAAAATAAAAAAAAAACAACAACAACAAAAAAAGACCCACTAAAAACTGTTCCCTTTACCATCCTCTGCCATCCAGAAAATACAGAAATTGGTGGCCCTTAACAGAGCAGGCTTGAATTTTTAAAGTAGTATGGTGGCAATAAGGACCAGTGAAAGCTGTGATCTGCACAGCATTCCTGTGGCAGGCAGGCTCACTCTCTGTCCATGGCTGCAGTCAGGGAGCCTTGTTGAGGAAGCAGTGGTTGACCTGAGGAATGATAATAGAGAAACATGCAGCAGAGCAGCCCTTCATGGGGATGGCTGAGGTAATTATTTGTGTTGCAGAGCTTGCCCCTGTCTCGGGCAGGAGAGAATTGTACTGATGCAAGTAGCAGCTCCCCTTACTGTGTTTTGGTCTTTGGCTGGCCGCACAGGCACCAGCTACTTAGGCGAGCCTGGGAATGTGTTCAACTTGGCTAAGGGTCATTTCAGTGGGGGAGAAACTCTGTTTTTTGTGTGTGAACTGAAATGCACTAAGCCTTCCCTAACAGTACTTTTTCAGCAGCAAAAGACTGCTTTAGTATTGGTGTATAAATAAGGGGACATTTGGAGTAGGAGTGAATAAGGTCCATCAGTGGTTTTATCACAGATGGCGCTTCAAAAGTAGTTGAGACCAAATGATCAGAGTCAAACTCAATGGTGAGGGCTGTGTGGGTGAAGGTGGTGGTGCTGCAAGCCCTCAGATTGGGGATTTTTCACTGGTGTCAGCTCTCTGCAGAGAAATCCACCATATGCCAAGCAATGCCACCACTTCAAATGATGCTGCATACTTGTTCCTGTTGTGCCTGAACTGATCAGCCCTCCAAAAAGCCCTCCAGGATGTCAGCTAGCCTCTTTGTGTAGCAAGGCTCAGTGCTTTTAGCAGGAAGTGCCTCTCTCAAACCCAGCTCTAATATCTCTACCATGGTGCTGAAAGGGGCCTTTTATCTAATCGAACTCCAGTTGCTTCAGGATGAAGCATTTACAACATCAGGCATGCAACCCGGGAAGGGAACGGTCGATCCTGTAGGGACTGAGGGAGGCTGGATGCTCTAACACGTATTGATTCATCTGTGTTTTAACCAAGCAAAAACTGTATTAGTGCTGCTGCTTTACCTCACATTATTGTGTGCACATTAGATATTGAGTCAGCAGTAGCAGTGGAAGGCTTATGAGGGAAATCATAAAGGAGCTAATAGAGGTGGAAACTTAAAAATGGTGATGTTTTGGATAATAATGGTAATGAATAATGAAAAAAATGGGGATGGTATAACTAAGATATATATAGACAAGGGACTGTCTTCTGGATTCAAGGCATTCTCAAGATGATGGCTATCATAAGAATGTGACAAGAAATAACCTGTTACAAATGCATCTTTCCACAAGTACATTATAATGGACGAGACCGAATCAATTTTGAGGCTGAAAAAATGGCAGATACCAGGGGCTAAAGAAACTACGGTGGAAGGAAAGGGGAGTACATTTTAAGGAGTAAAATTGCAACAGTTGATCAAAAAAAAGTACAAAGTTGGTTGTTGTTTTTGATTTTGGATTTTTAAAAGTATCTGTGTTCATCAGTTCCCAGCAAGGGAAAAATATTTGGTTAATCATCTTTATTTTGAGATTTCAGCAGAAGGAAGTTTCAAAACATCTGTGGTAGTGAGTGGTGGGAGCATCATGCAACTTCCCAGGCTCATGAAGTGCTGAGGAGGTTTGATCTCATTTCATGTCTAGTCACGAAGCCCAAGTATGCTCACTGTGTTTTCCAGAACTCTTCATTCCTGAGCATTTTAAAAAGGGTAATGGTGTTTTTCAGAAGATTTGCATTTCCTTATGGATTTGAAAGTGCTTTAAATATCGATGAGGTAGTTTTAGTTGCTGTGGTTTGTCTGGCAAAATAGATGCAATTAGCACAGAGCTGTGTTTCTCTAGTGATCTTCCCAAGAGTGACTGCCAGGTAGGGTGGCTGGGTTAACCCAGTGCAGCCCTGTTAATTTAGCTTAGAGTGCTAAAATGGGTAATAATGCCAGGATTTGACAATAAAAGACAAAATGCATCTGTGTATTTGTTATATTGATATGCTCATGGAGGATCTATGTTATTTACTGAAATATATTATGTTTCTGGTAAATAGAAGATGACCTTGTAGGTCATGAATCTCTGGAGACAATAATTTGCAGGATATGTTTTTGGTGAATGCTTCCCAATTTTGTTTCATGTACATTCTGAGCAGAGTAGGGAGTGTTACAGAATTTGGAATGATAAAAACATTAAGAAATCATCAACTTGGGTGTGTGTCTGTGAGTAGAAGTCGTTTAAAATTCGAATAATAATCCTATTTTATGCTTAAAAAAAGGCAGAGTAGGAAGATAGACCAAAGCTGCTGTTAACTAAATATAATTCTCTTTTGTTGTCCTTTCCATGGAGCAACAGCCAGGTTGTGTATCCTGTATAAAATTTGCCTGGATGTGCTTGCTGCCTTCACATCAGTCACTCACAAACCTTTTGGCTCACAGGTGTGTTAAAGCATGAATTAACTCCTGAGCCTCTTTCTTCACCCTGTGTGTGTTTACCTTTTGATGGGGTCTTTTAACTTCGTTGATGATTGAGTACTACTGGTGCCCAAACAAAAAGGTTATGGAGGAGCGCGGTTGTGACGCATTAAGCTGAACAAGTGAGATCATTTTGTTATCAGATGATAAGGTGGATTATACACCGTGCCCAAGTGACATTCCTGATGGGCTGTGAGCCAGGGAGCTCTTTATTCCAGGTTATCCCTGAAGTTAGGGTGTCTGCCGCTGTGAGCCTCTGGACTTCCAAGTGACTTTGACCGTGACACTTCTGTGCTTAAGGTTCCCTGGGTGCAAAATGAGAGTAACAGTGACAGAACCTTCTTGGGGAGATGCCTGAGGATTGCTTGAGAGTAAGGGTGGCTGCTTCTGCTTTTTAGTTTCTTTGTATGAAGAAATCAAAAACCCCAGGAAATCTAGAATCTGCCTGTTCATGAAAAACAGCACTCTTGGATGTTTCTCAAAGCCCTAGACAATTGTGCAATCACACACATACTCATTCTTGTCAGAGGAATGCACAGACCTGGGTTTTCCTGCCCAAAAATAGCTTGTTTCTCAAGAGAAGGCTTGAACTGTCGTGTGAAAACACCTCCAGTGCCTCTGCCTTTGGCACCAGCATCACATTTCTCAAGGGAAGGACTAGAGTGGTGTGTGTTTTTGAGTAGCCTGCAGAACATGTTCTGTTGCCCTTGCAAGTCCTAAAAACCATGCAGAATCTTATTGTCAGAGGCTTGGGTGAGCCACATCCTAGGAGCCATTATTTGTTTATCTACTGCAGCCTTATCGAGRAGAAGGAAGTCATTGAAAACAAACCATTCATGTTTCACAGCTCATCCAGCAAGTCTTGGGTTGAGCTGGGGTACAGGCTACCCTGTTGCTAAACGTGAGCAAAACCAGTGATGTTAAAGTGAAGATGTCACAGTAAAATTTTGAAAATATTAGGAAAAAACCAATCAGAAAGCAGTAAACTAAAGTGGATTCCTTTCAAAGCTATACTCACAGATTTTAACAGCTAAAATTGTGATAAATGGCAAGCCTCAGCCAATTCTGCCATTGTAAAAAAAGTTTTTAAAAAATAATAAATCTTGTCCTGCTGTTGTCAGGATGGGCCATTAATTTTGCAGTAATAATTGACCTTCTCTTCAAGCAATTTTATGGAGAATCTTCAAGTGGTTTTACAAAAGAATCAAAGAATCTTGTTTGTTAGAGTCGTAACTGTGAAAACTATAGAAATTTGTGTTACTGGATTTGAAGATTTGAAACATCAAGCTTTTTTTTTTTTTTGGTACCATCTTATTGCTCAAGAATAGCCCTTTACCTGCTGAGCGGGGAGTATCATCTTACAGCAGGCCTCTTCTTTGTACATAAATGCATCGTAACGTTTGTGGGTTTTTCATCTCTGTTGGTTTTAGAAAGATCACTTTGGGATCATTGGTATGTCTGCCACAAGAATATACACTGCCATGTGCTCTATTGGAACATTATTTTCCAACATAATTTTGTTAGGGCCTTCTGCTTACCTGGTTTACATTTAGCTTTGTTGTTTGGACTGCTCATGTGTACAGTAGTCATGTTAAATTGACCCTTTCTAGGCTCATAAAGTAGCTTGAATCCTTACAYGCAAGCAAATATTTTAAAGCAAGACTGTGACATGATTCTCCTGTAATGACCTGTCCCGCTGTGGTGACATACACAGAGCACTCACATCTCTAATGCTGTTGGCCACTACCTAGCAGGTAAATATGGAAAGCAATTCTTCAAAAAATTTCCTTTCCCCTGTCTCACTTGGGCATGTTAAGTGTAGTGACCAGAAGCTGCTCTGCCTGTGACACTGAAGAGGATTTTTTGGTGGTGCCAGTGCAGGGAGGATGCCTGATCACCTACCGCTCTTCACACACGGGCAGCTTGTGGGCGGCTTCACAACTAAGAGGGGCACTCCTGCTGAAAGTGAAGCTATTCTGTGAGCGTGGGTTGTGAGCTTAGCCAGAGGCTCCAGGGTGAGTGGTGTGCACCTACTGTGTGGGGCTGCCCTGAGGAGGTGGGTGAGGCAGGGAGAGCATCAAGGTTTTATTGCTGTGAGAGAAAGCTGCTGGGGAAACTGTGGCTGAGCAGTGGAAAAACCCCTTGGGTAGGCCCTTCCCCTTTCTCTTGGTGCTGGACTGTGGAAGAGATACTTGGGATAGGCATAGCTGGGAGGGGAGCACGAGAGGCTGTCTCTCCTCTATGCATGAGCAAGGAAATGGAGCAGCTTTGTGTGACAGGGCCAGGCTGTCATAAGAGGGCTTCAGGGAAGGGTTGAGCCTTCCAGGAGGCATGGGTTATTCTGCAGCAGTTTGGCTCTATGCCGGTGGTAACCAGAGCACTGGCTCTAATCATGTGAACCCTGAAACAATCAGCTAATATTCAACACTGGTGCAGCACTGGTGCTCCTAGGACTTAGCAAGCTGTTTTTCAGCTGAGGAACTGAAGCTTAAATCCAATACTTGAAGTGTTCAAAGTTGGATGCTGGGTTGCATTCTCAGCCTGCTTCTTCTTCCTCTCCAAGTGAGGAACACGTTTTGTGTCGGCTTGATCATGGACACAGGGAAGGGCTGAGTTCAGGAGGTCCTAGCTGTGGGAAAAGCTCTGCATATGCTGTAGGATTTTGATGCAGGTGTTTTGAGTAGAATTTGCTTCTCTTTTTTTTTTTTTTTTTTTGTCTGGGAAAAGATGTAGCAAACAGCAGATATTTCTGTGGGTAAATCAACAAACAGTACTGTAGTTTTGCAAGATGAGTAATTCCTTTTGCAAAGAGTAGGATCTGTGCGTGGGATGTGCTACCGGAGATTGGAATGATATGATATAGAATCATTATATTTTGATTGGCAGTAGCTTGCAAAATATTTGTTTTGTTGTGCTTTCTCCCCAGAGTGACTGGTCTCACTAGTGTAACTGCATTTTTCCATTGCCTTTGCTGGAGAAGAAATTCAGATGCTATGAATGAAAAATCTTTGTGTTCTTACTCAAGAAATGCCCCAAATGTGTCCAAAACTCCCCCATTTGCTTACAGTCTCTTGTGTTGCTAATAACATCATGATAATCTTCTATTTTTTTTTTTTACATTTAAATACATCCTGTGTTCCTGGATTTCTCATCGTTGGTTCTTTTTAAAATGTCACTAAGATTTCTGTTATATGATCTTGAGAGATTGGTTAAATAGATTTCTTCAGTTCACTGCTGTGCTAACTGGTTTATAGCTGATCAAACTGCAGCAGTCTCTTCAGTGTGTTCTACTGGATCTGATCCCAGTTTTGCTTCCTTTGGTGTATGACAGCAAAGGGAATCTACGCTCACTCTTCTAGGGGCTTTTTCCCTCTGCTTTCAGGATTTTCCTGGAAAAGAATCTTTTATAATATTAAGTGTTTCTTACGAATCCTGTTCTTTTTAATTTTTTCAATAGGTGCTGGCATCATGTCGAGCGTTTCTTTTAACGTCTCGGATTCCCACCAAGGTAAAAATCACTGTGTTCCTATAAATACTCTGGGGCAACAAATGAAAGTTACATAAACTAAGTAGCAAAAATTAGCATATTTTAATTATGTACATCTGTTTAAAAAACAGAAAACTGAGAAATGGGATGTTGCATGCTCTTGAGTTAGAATGGTGCTTCTATTAGTGTATGCCTTAAATGAATCTATACATACATATATATATCCACACACTCCTTTTCCAGAGGAATTTTAATTTCTAGAAATGCAGATGGCTGAAGAGTTGCCTTGTAAACTCCAACCTGAAGAACTGTGAGAGGAGCCTGATGAATTTTATAGAAGGACAGTTTATGTGCCAACAAGCTGATGGTATTATTCCCTCTAGTGTTTGTAGTGTCAAATAGGATTACATTTGATTTGGAGGCAGAAACTCTGAGTTTTATTAAATTCAGCTGTTTTCTAATGATTTTTGCTGTTCATTTTGAAAAGCAGTTTGGCAACTTGCCTCGCCAATGCTGGTGAATTATTTTTTCTGTGCCTGTGACAATTCATAATGATTGTTGTAGAAGAGAAATATAATTTCCACATGAATAAAAATGACTGATGTGAAAAAACATCTCTTGTCCAGCTTGGAATCAGTGAATGGTAATTTGGCATATATCCTGTCTTTTTGTATTTGACATGTGTGTGTCTAAGTGTGTGTGTGTATATTTATACACACACTTTATAGAAGTACCAGAATCCATAAATTGAACTATTGATGCCAAATTTTCAGTTATGGTCACTGGTAAATGTGACCATTGGTAGCTATAATTTGAAGATGCTGACTGACAGGTAGGATGAGCTGCAGCTTGAATTTCTGCCGATATTCATTCTCCTCAGTTGATCACCCTGTCCCTGCAGCACAGATGTCTCCAGTTGGTTGTCTGTTGGTGTTTGAATCACTGCAGTTTTTAGCCAGGGCTTTTGCTTGCTTGGAAAGATAGATCCATTTGATGAACAGCTCAGACATCACTGCAACGGCAATGTGACAGACAGGTGGTAATCATGATTTTGTTAAACAATAGCAAAGCCATTATAAGTCATCAAAAAGCTCTTGAATGCTGAGGCTTGGAATACTTTGTGATAACTCTGTTTAGTTGAGCGTTTCAGACAATTCTCAGCACTCATTAAGTAGATTTGCATAGTTGAAAAACCTGGTTTTGTTTTCATTAAAATCTAAAATATGTATTCTGTAAGTAGAAATGTAATTTTTCTGATAGCAAATAGAAGGAAGATGAGAAGCTGTGCTTATGATTTATGTAAAAATTAAATTTTTTATGTCTGAACAATTATTAGGATGGTTGAAAACGCATTTTTAGAAGGGTTAGTCAAACTTAGTAAATTTTCTAATGTCTGCAGTATTTTCAATAGCTGCTTAGAAGCTTTCTGAGCCCAAGTACTTCCAATACCTGACAGACAGTAGTAACTCCTCAAAAGACAGCTGAGAACATTCAGTAAAGACACATTATTTCTCTGGGGACCCCGACAAAATTGAGTATGCCTAGAGATGGCCAGTTCTGAGTAACTGTTACTGCTGCATTCGATTCCAAGCTTTGCTTTTGCTTAAACAATGCTGTTGAGATGTATCTGCTAAACAAGGATCAAAGTTAAAAAGAATTAGTGTTGTTTAACTCCAACACCAACTCTCACTATTATCCTTGGAGCGAAGATTTTACAATGGCCACCTCTAAACTTCACACTCTGGTCCAATCAGTTCATTCCCACTAATCAACACAGACTGATTGGGAAGGAAGGACAGTGCTTAAAGCTTGCTAATTCTTGCTACAGTCTATATAAAAAGTAATTGCAACATTAGTAATGTTGGATGTGTCATCAAGCCCTCAAATAAGCATATAAAATATTTGTAGGAATGTAATTCAGATCTGTGGATGCATTTCTAGTGCAACTTTCATTAATTTTTGGTTGAAAAAATTGAAAACTGTGAAATTAGCTGTCTGGTTAACTGAAAGGTTCCTAAATAAGAGGCATGCAAAACTTTTTAAGAGGATTTTTAAAACATAATTTTGGATAATAAATGAGATTATGCCTTTTTAAACCTTGCAAAAATTATTTCTTAGTTTGAAGTAGATGATGTTTAGAATGTGTTTTACATTTTTACTGCAAAGCAAGGACTATAAATTCATATTTTTAACTAGGAAAAATGAACCAAAGATGAGCTGTAGAGATAGTGCTGTTTCCTGACATTTGTTAGTTATAGGCAAGAGGATTTGCAGACTAAATTCTTGAGACTGGATCCGTGTGAACTTTTCAAATATTTTTGATTGTGTACGCATGTAATGACAATATGTGTTTGGACATGCATACTTTAGCAAAAAAAAGACTCCTCAAGCTGATAGGTAAATAATTTTGAAAATATGAAGGATTTCAATTACAGAATCTCCCCACCCCCCCCCAAAATTTCATTGTGATTGTAGCCAACAATAGCTGCTATAGATTTTTTGGGTGGGTTTGTTTTTTTCCTTTTTCTTTCTGCCCTGAGTCATCTGCACAGGGCTGTGTCATCAAAAGATTGCCAGCCCTAGCTTAGAAATAAAGCACTGAAGAGAAATGAATGCCTTGCACTTGGGAAAATGTTGGTGTGAGCCCTGAGAAGAGGCTTGTGCTGGTTCTGCCTYTCCTGCCTCAGTTCCCTGCACACACTTGCTTCATAACCAGGTGTGATGGCACCCCTGAAAGTGCCTGTTTGCTGTGGGCACTGTCCCTGCAGCGGAATGTGTGAGATGAAGCACATGAAGTCCCAAAACTTCAGAGTAAAGTTTGTTCACCAAGAAAGGTCTTTGGCAGAAGGTGAACTTTGCACAGAAATGGGAGGGATGTTTGTATCTTCTGATGCTGCCAAATCATGAGGGCAACTGAAAGGATAAGGATTCAAAAAATAGGCAACAAAGAGACAAATAACAAAAGTTATTTAATTTTGTAATAATAAAAATTTTGTAATWACAAAAGTTTTCTGGAAAGATTTTTGATGGCTGGAAGCTGATGCCTCTGTTCCTGACTTTCCAATGTGCTGTTCCAGCCTTTACAGGGAGGGAGCATCGTTAGCTGTGTCTGGGTTCTGAGCACCCCAGCAGTCATTCAGGCTTGACRTTTTTTGACAAATACAGGAATAGAATGATATGTTGCTTGCCAGTTAGCCTGGGAGCACCCTGACTGTGAACCTAGGATAAGATAAAGTACAGGAAACTTTGTGCAATTCAGACAGACTGCTCAGTTGCAATGGTTTCAGTGATAACTACAAGGAAATGAGCTAATGTCTTGCCCTGTCGTCACAATTCAGTCCAAGAGGTTTGTTTCTTTCTGTATATCTTGGCAGTCAAGATGATTGTCGACATAATTGTGAATTCAGATCTTAGCTACACTCCSTGTAGCCCTAGATTTGTCCTTGGAGAAGAATTACCTGCCCCCTTCTAAGCTTCCATTTGGAGTCATGAAATCAGTATGTTCTTCCCTGCCTAGTCTGACTGTCATCCAAATAAACCACTCAGCCAAAGTCGATGTATCACTTCCTCTCATACTTTTAGATAGGCTAAAGCAGTCCTTGGACATTTATGTTCATATCTTTATTTACTTATTTATAGATGTTATTTTTATTCATGTATGTGCATAGTGTATATACATGTCCCTTCAGCTTCTGTGCAGTAAAATTTTTCACATCTGTGATCAATGGAACTAATGAATAATTGTGAAGCTGTAAAGATTGTAATGAATGATTAATCAGCCACAAGACTACACATCAGTAGCGTATTGTATTAATGATGCTTTTTATAGGAAACTTTTTTCATTAAATTGATTATRAGCTTTATGTGCTTATAGCTTGCAGTAAAATGTCCAGTGTGGTATTCCTATAACCTCTAATAACCATTTAAACCTGTAACAAACAAATGTAAGTMTGTTTTAAATGAAAAATGCATCCAAGTATTAAAAAATACTTAGTGTCAATTACAGAAACTGATATTAAATATCAGTAGCCTGCTCAAAGTTTTTTTAACCTCATTGAGAAGTGTAAGTGCTCTTTAAAATAAGATGATGTTTGCACTAATGTGGTATTTCTTTTCTAACTACAGTTAGAACTAACTTTCAGCTACTTGGAAATCCAAGGAGTAACTTCCAGTAAACCAGGCCAGGTGAGTGTATTCTAGATAAAAGATACTTGTTTACTCATTGCTAAATCTGTGCCAGTCWAGGAGGTAATGCTCCACCATGCAAGTGTCTCCTTCCACTGAGCACACTGTGCATTTGTCTTCTTGTATTCTTGCTGGTCTAAAGYCTTAAAAATAACAATAAGAATTTAAAGAGTCATTTTTAGGAATGTTTGTGCACTTGGAATAATGATAAGAAATAGGAGTTGTCTCTAGTTCAGTATGGTTCAAGTTTCCATTTGTATCATAAGTTGGATTTTTTCTCAGAGCTGGTAAAGCAGTGGTGGCTGGTATGCAATCATCACCACACAAGCTGCAGTGGCTTCTGTGGTGAATATCTTCATGGGGCAGCCAAAAGCTACTGCTTACATTGCAGGCAGGAATGCTTTGCTTTCAACAATTCTTTGTGCCTTTACTGTGTACAACACAAAATATATTTGACAGCAAGTTACATGCCCAAAAAAGTAATGTCAAAGGGAAGGTGCTGAAAAGAAGAAWGCCTTTAGAGCGTTTTAATTCATAAGATGAGCATGTTGACAAGATTTGACAGTTCAATTGTATCAAAGTCTTCATRTGTTTCATGTGTGTTTGGCTTTTAAAGAGCTTTTTAGGAATAGGAGTGTGTGAGCTACTTTGAACTCTGAAAAGCTCTCATTGTATTAACATCTTGTCTTTTTAACCTGTCTTTTGAAGCTTTCCTTAAAGGAGGGAATGTAAAAGGTCCAGGTGTTTTAATGGGGAGACATTTACTAAATTCTAAGTTTTTGTGGCTTTTTTTAAATTAAGGTACTAAAAATGCCAGGTAACTATTGCTAATTATTCCTGGAGGCATAGACAATCACTGTTGTAGCAGTATTTAGAAGAGATTTTCAGCAGCCTTAATGAGCATACACTGTTCCTAAAATATTTCTTAAGGTTTTTCATGTTTACATTCATTTGTGTTTGAATTGTGTGAGACTTCTARCTGAAGGYAGAGAGAATCCTAGATTATTTCTTGTGGAGCAWATGGTTTTGTTGCAGTTTTCCTGCAAAGAGCATATTATGGCTGTGATATCAGAAGGGTATAGTTTTGTGCTGGGCATCTTGCAGAGAGCCATGAAGAGCTTCCTACTGTAAGATAAGTGAACAAATGGACAGAGGAATATGAGGAAATGTTGYGCTAGTATTGATGATGATGAAAAACTGTGGTAAGTTGCCCACTCATTCATCATCAGGGAATGGTGGCAACAGGCTCAGAAAGGAGTTGAGTTGATGGTAAAAGSTGTGAATAGTATCAGTGTGCTTTAGGGGTAATACAGCCTCTTCTAGGATTATCATGGTGGTGACCCTGGGCATGAATTGGGAACCAAGATAGCCCTGGGAGCCAGCTTCAATAAGAAGCAATCCCCTGTATCATACTGCATAGAGTCCCCTCTCCTCCTGTCTGTCTTCACTTATTTATTCCTCATGTTACCTTCTCACTGTGTGTGCACAGCTTCCTATCTAAAAGAGGTGATGGCTTGGGCTGTGCTAACTATTCCCACTGGAGTCAGCAGAAACATTACATTGCTTCCTGTGATGAAGCCAAAAGCAGCAGCAGAGCTGATGTGTCACTCATACCCTAATCTGATTTGGTTCTGAACACTCAATATCTAAGAGAGGCACGTTGCAAAAGGCTTTATTTATCCCCCTCTCTGAAGCACACATCCCCCAGACAGCAGACAATCATGCTGGCTGGGTTACTACTTCGTCTGCACAGACAGACAGCACAGCACCRCAGCATTTTCTTAAGCAGCACAGAACAAGGCACTAGAGCTTTTCCAGAGGATCACAGCCATTAAAGACTTTTACTTTTTGCTGGAGGAAACAGGCACCCTGCTCATTCAATAGTTTCCTGTCAGGCTGTGCTTGCTTCTGGTGTTCTGGGACATGTTTCAAAAGAGGACAATGCTGTGAAAAGTTCTTGTTTTTCAAAGTGTCAGCTGAGGTCAGGATCCCTTGAAAATTGTATTCCCGTGGGAAGCAGGGCACTGTTAGAAAAAGCAAAGTTTGAATACGGGGGTCTTTGTACGTTCAAGAACAACTTTCAGAAGCTTTACCTGGAKCGTTGCTGTGTCATGTTTTAAAGAATAACAGATTCCTATGAGCATTCAATTGGCATTTAAAATGTTTTCCTGTTTAATTCCTCAACATGAATTATATGATACCCTTCTCAGCCTCTTGCACTTTTGTTTATAGTTGATTATGGAAACGGAGAAATGCAGCATCTCCATGAAGATGGCAACCTCAGAGGATGTGAACGAGGTGCTGGCACACATCGGGACCTGCCTCAGGAAGATATTCCCTGGACTCTCACCAGTGTAAGTATCCTTTAGGGCACCTCTAGTGGGAACTGATTGTATGGAAGCAGTGACAAGCCACCCCTTTTTGCCTGCTGGTCTCCCCACCTGATCTCAGAAATACACTGAGGATATAAGAATCATATCCATAAGCACTTAGGTTTTGTCCAGGTGTATGGCAGAACCAGGACATGGTATAGAGCATAGATAGACTGTRTGTCATCCTGTAGGGTCATAAGAGCTTTTGGGTTTAATGGGGGGTGCAGTTATTTGAGGTCTTAACTTTTTATTTTACCTTGTTGCCTCCTCAACCTCAGGTACAGCTTAGGTTCTGTCTTTTTTGTTGTAACTGGCTCCATGTTACGTTTTATTTTTTCCTCACCAGAAGTAAAATCTGAGTTGGGAGAGGAGGGAAAAGTTCAATTTACTTTCAGTGTTTGTGAAACAATGCACATGACTGTGAGCCTTGTTCTTCCAAACTATGCTSTGGGCAGTCTTGTCATATACTTCCYATGGTTTAACTGACTCCTTGAATTATTTGTCTCCTTGTCTGGCTTTTCTTTTCATTGCCTTACTTGTGCCTTTGGTTTTCTCTCTTACCYGTGTCTCTGGATTCTGTCATCTTGCAGCAATTCTCAATAGATTTTCTTCATTTTATTTTCCTTATTCTCAGTCATTGCCTCGTCTTCATCGTGCTCTACCAAGTCATGCAGCTCTACTCTTCAGCTCCTGGTTTTCAGCATTATTAGAAAAAATTGCTGTGGAAMAGTTTTCTCCCAGACATGTTGATTTTTATAAGTGGACTTTAGTAACAGACACTAGATGTGAATGGTTAGGCTAAACTTACATGTTTTATTTTGGGTGCATGTCTTTATTATTCCCCTTTCCTGTAGGTGGAGTGGGAAATCAAGTTCATAAACTCTAGATGTCAGTTGCCTTTTTTTTTTGTTTTCATTTTTTTTCCCACTTCCAATTTTCCTCTTGGGCAGTGTAGTAGAAATTGACCTCTCCCTTCAAAGAACATGAATATAACTGAGTATTTGTGAGGATGGTTGCTATAAAACCTCAGTAATACTGTGAGAAATGCAGACAAAAAGAATAAAGAGGGTTGCAAGACTGTTTTTTTTCTCTGGTTGTTTATGAAGGCCTTGAACTCTGTATATGTTTTCTGGGGGTTTTCTTGAGAACATTGCTGGAGCAGGTTGAGTAGCTGCATGGAGAGCTTGCTTCCCAGAAAAGAAATCAAATTTCTTGCTCTCCTCTCAGATGGCAGTTTTCCAAAATGAAGGCATTGGCGTTGTGTAGATGATAGAGGACCAAATCAGGCAACAAAGGGGGAAGAGGTTTCTCCAGTTCTTRTTGCTTATTAATTCTCTTCTGCTCCACCTCCCCCTCCCTTAGACCCCTCATAAACTCTGTAGTTTGTGAGGTACTCTTGCCATTCAGAAAAAGAGATAATTTTATTTCGTAAAAGGTAGGAAGGTATTGTGTTTCTTGTCTGTCTAGGGAAGGAAACTGCTATCAAATTACAAAGATTGGAGCTGGATATCAAGAGTGCAGCCTAAAGGCCACGTGGAACTGCTCAGCTCTTTGTGCCATGGTGCTATTTCTGCATAAAAGCAGTGTACATACAGCAGTGGTTTCAGGGTAACCATTAATACCATTAATGGTATGCTCCTCCCTATTTTGGGCATCCTGGTGTCAGATGAGGGCCACAAGCCTCTTTAGGTGGAGTGATCTTGCAATACAAAAGGATTTAGTTGCTCCAGTTGTCACAGGGTTAATCAAAAGAAAGAGAGAAAGAATAAATGTTACTCCTGCTGTGCTGCATAATGGTATGTGTGCCTTTTAGGTAGGAAAGTGGGTTGTATTAAAAATGGTAATTCTTCCTATAYACTCATTWWAAAATGCTCTTAAAAAAGGTTTGTGTGTTTAAAAATACTTTCAAAGCCATGAATGATGTTTTCCCCCTCTTTTCCATCTAGGAGGATTATGAAAAAAGTAACTATGGAGCCTTCAGAAAGACTGGCTAATCTCCAGGCCCTGTGGGACAGTCAGACTGTGGCAGAACTTGGACCTTGTGGTGAGAATGAATTTAAATGCTCAAATATAAAAGAGGGATGGAATTGCAGTGTCAGGAAGTTTAATTCTATTTCGGGCAGAAGCTTGTAAAGGTGTAATTAGTTTTAAGGTGTAATTAGTATGAGACAGACTTCTGATTGGTAGGTGAAGGCACTATATTAAGCTTTCTTGCAACTTACCACATGAAGATAGGATAGCCTCTGTTCCTTTCATAAGCACAATGCACAGTCTTCTGAGAGAAAAAGAGAGTGAGTTTTAAAAACTGGATCTTTAAGTATTGAAGTGTCCTTTTAGATGTACATTTGTTAGCTTGTGTGACTGCTRTGTTAAATAGTCTCTTGGGTTGTTTGTAGGAGGCTTTTCACAGATGTATGCCTGTGTTTGTGACTGGCTTGGATTTCCCTACAGAGAGGAAGTACAGTGGGTAAGTGCTTGTCTTTTTCTCAAGCTCTTTTCAGCTACCTGTATTAATGATAAAAGAACAAGTAAATCCATAGTGCTTGACAAAAAACACCCCACTACAGTTCTGTAAAGATGTATTTGGTTATGTATTTTTAACAGGATGTTGATACGATTTATCTGACACAAGATACCAGAGAGTTGAACTTGCARGACTTCAGCCACCTTGACCACAGGTAAACCATGTGCAGTAATCATGCTAATATTGATCAAGTGGGATGGCCTCATTGCTGTTACTGTGAAATTATCATCTGTAGCATTTTTAGTTTTCAGCACAAAGCTGCTGGTTTTGCACAAAACCCCATGGAAATCTCATTTCTTTCAGAAGCCAGAGAAGATACATATATTTTCTTATTGGAAGCAATCCAAAAAGTTAGAGGATAGCTACTTTTCCTGTGATGGCAGATATAAGAGCTCAAATTCAGCAGATAAAGCATGCATCTACATCTGGTGGGCAAAGCAAAAAAGGAAATTATGAAGTCTTTASTTCTGCAGAATCTTTTTCTCGTGGTGTACACAGTAAAGAAATTAATTTTTGTCAGCAAGTCAGTAGAAGGTTTAAGTTGTTCAACTGAATTCCAGCCAGTTGTCTCTTCACTTAAAATAGATGCTATCAAAAATATGTACTTCCAGAAAGGAACTAATTGAGGGTAATTTTGCTGTGAGATGGTGAAACCTAGATAAGTGTTGTATTTAGTTTACTGAATTTAGCTGGCTGAGAAAATTGGATTCTGAGAAAGTTGAATTTGGAGATATTACAAGTAGGAGAAAATGGGAGGGAAGCTTAACTAAAAAATTTGTCATTATACAAAGGAAACTGCAAATTTAAGAAAGTGTAAATAAGTTTGAGAAAGCATTTGTTTCTTTGGGAGAATCTAGTGGAAGACTTTAGAGTCTAACACAGACACAATGTTAGAATATCATAACAGAAAGGCTGACCTGGAGGYAGGTAAATAAGAGTATTTTGCCACAGCATTCTTTGCAGGTTTAAGCTATCTGATGTGTGAACTCACAGAAATTCAAAGATTTAGCTCATTTTCTGTGCCGCATTTTTACAGCCTGCAGTGAATCCCTTGGCAAAGTTACCAAGCAAGTATCTGTGTTGACCAATTCAGAGGGAACTCAAGACTACAGGGCTGCAATTGGTGTGTGACAGATGTAGCCAAAGACTCTTTCTTTGGTTAAGCCTTGCTGAAAGAGGATAAGTGGAGGAATACTATTAAGCACAAGCAAATTTGGGGCAAGAACTTAATGATGCTTTAAACATTTATTGCAAGAGGAAGTGATGAGGAGACTGTGGGACATACCTACAGATACCCAGTCTCAATAGATATTAAATGTTTGAACAGTTCATTAGGAAATAGTAGATAGAATTGTTTTAAATATTTAGAATATCTCAACAGGTGCAAATGAGTTTGGCTTCTAGAAAATGAAATARTGGGTTTGTTGTTTTAGAAAATCTTTTCATTAAAATATACCTTACAAAATAGCTGAAGAAATGTATTTGTGCTGTTAAGCAAAGTCTTTTTTAAGTGCTTCAAGATTGTCTTAAGTCCAAAGATTCAAATTATTTTGGAGCCATTTACATGCTATGGAATCTATCTTGTGATGAGAACATCTACATGTTGAGGACTGAACTGAAGAATATTTTGGACTGAAATTTCAAGAAGATTAAAATTTTAAGAAAGCTGAACTCTTGTTATTCACTAAAAATACAAAYTAGGAATTGAAATCCCAGTCAATTCAAGAATGTTTGTAATCATTTTCAAATGTATTTAAGACAGTGGGACTGCTTAAGTTCACAGTATGCCATTATTCTTTTGAATTTTGAGAGACTGTTGTATATCTCATTCACCTAATTTTTTGAGATTGCTGAACCTATATAGCTTATGTTGTGTAATAGCTCTGAAGCAAGGTAGGACAGGTGCCTCAGTTCTCTAAATACAGGGGCTATGCATTGCAAGAATAAACAATTTGTGTTTTTCCAAGTAAAACATTTCAGTTAAAGGTCAACATAAGATGGCATGAATTATAGATGAATTTAAGTTCCCAGAGCATCACAGCATGGCTTGCTGCATGGGAACATGACTTCCGAGGTTTTATCTGAAGTTATGTTGTGTTGTGAACCATATAATTATTACAAAAAAAAAGACTCAAAGTGAAAAGTGAAAAAGGGCTTATTTGATACGGTTGCATGATCTTCATCTGTGTAGCATATGTTTTAGCTTATTTGGACATTCAAAAAATTTTAAGAAAAAAGGAATTGCTTAGATTTTTTTCATCGTGTTGTTGAGATTTCTTGCCATCTGAAATACACAGCGGGACAGGGATGTTGAAAAATGTGAAGGCGTTAGATAAGCTGGAATCTTATTGAGGCTTGGAGAGATTGTCTGCATTCCAAAAGTACAGAATCTGTTTTTATTTTAAGATGGCACAGATTTATCTTTTATAAATACTACTTTATTCTGGATGGTAATTTTAATTAATGTGAACATCTCAATGTAACCCAGTGAGGGAAAGTTATGAGAATGCCCTGCTTTTGTAACTAGTTCTTAGCTTTCTTTCATACCATATTGGAAAATAATTCAGGTTATTGTTAAAACCACATCTAGACTGCAATARAATAAAATGAATAAAGCAATATATAATTTTGAAAAGAAAAACTTGATAACAAGAATATTGGGGTTAAATGAGCTTAAAGCAAGAGAAGGAGTAGAGGTAAATTCCTGAAGGGGACCCTTCTGGCCCACTGCTCAGAAGCACCTTCAAAAATTAGAACAAAAATGGAGGAAAAAAAAAAGTCTTCCGTTAAAATCGGATGGTAGAATTTGATAAAGCAAAGTTTGTAGACAGTAAGTACAGCTGCTTGCAGAACAGGCAGGGATTCCACTGTCTGCAGGAATGTTGGGAGTAGGGAAAGAGACATGTGGAGGGGAGCAGTTGGTGTTTGTGAAGGTCCCCGGCAGGAGCTGTGGGGTTTGAACAAACAGGCCGTGGATACTGCAGAAGATTAAACTATTCAAGAAACATTGTTGCAGCTGGACAGGAATTTTTTWAAAAAAATCAGCCCATCTGATTTGCAAGTTCTCATCTTGAAGTATTTCTTGAAAGTGTCATAGCTCTGCCCCCAAGACTGAGCACCCCTTGTCCTTCAGCTATTTCTCTCCCAAGCCAGGGGGGAATGGGGAGAAAGGCACAGCCTCAGGCAAGCTGTGCAGTCACTCTCCTGCCCAGAAGTTCCTGAGCTCTTGCCAGCCCTCCGAGCTGCCTTACCAGCTCCCTGGCAGTTGGTGATCCCCAGTCATTGTCCTGCTGTTCCTTTGAGGAACTGGGCTGCTGCTGACAGCTGACCTACAAATGCTCGTGGTACCTTCTGCTGCTTTTGGAGGTGGTGCTCCACAGCATGACTAACTCTGCTTCACCAGTGCCAGCCTGTCCAGTGTGTGCCCAGCTGTGCTGTCTGGTTACTGCTGCATGAACAAACCAAAATTTCACCTGAAAATTGCTCTTGTATTCATTCCACTTCCAAGGCAAAGTGGCAAGGGAGGCATCAAAGCTGCAAATCCATTACCACCTTACTGATCTTACCAGGGAACCACAGAGGAGAAGCAAACCTCTCAGTCTGTGGGTATTCCATACTCCATGGAAAGATTMCTGCCTGCCCAGCCTAAGGGGGAAGTGCTTCTGGGTTGTTACTTTTTCTCACCTAACATTTCTGCAGTTAGTCCTTGCTTTACATGGAGATGAAATGTGTGTGTGTAGGAGCAAAAACAACGTRGGGGACAGAAATAAATCTATACACTCCACAAAGCTGCTAAGTCTCTGCTGTGCCTGTGGAAACGAATTCACCACACAACGTGATGTGTGCTGTGAACAAGATGGAAAGATGGCTTAAATCCTTGAAGGGCACCCCACACTAGTTYCTTTGCAGGAGTGTGAAAATGTCTATTTGCATGAACTTCTCAGTTGGTGAGCTACAGCCTTTTGCTGCAAAATGCTGCACCTTCGAATCTGTTACCTTAGTGATGCTTGTACTTCCAAATGTAGCAACTGCAGTTCCCAATATAGTCTGTGGATTGCTTGTCCACGTGATGTCGCCTTGTCTCCTGGCTTTCCTGTGTGTTTAACAACCTCCCCAAAGTGTCTGCGTGTTTGCAGAGGAAAACTGGAGGAGGGGAAGAATAAAAAGAAGATGGGAGAAGGGTGCTGCATGTTAAGTGCAGACCGGTGCCTATCTGCATATGTCCTGAATGAAGGGTTGGGTGGGGTTGGACTAGCTTATAAAAGCCAATACTTTAAAAATTCTCCCTAGAAAAACAGGCTTGAATGGCACTGGTTTGCTGGTTTGGTAAGTTAGTTTGTGTATGTTACAGCTCTTTATTTCATTATGAAGACAAGGACTTTCTAAGGAGCTGTTAAGCCTCTATGTAGGTGTATGTAATGTTTAATATGCAGCACCAAACTGATCCGAGTGCTGCACTGCTAAATGGTGTGATAGTGCTTGATGAATGAAYCTGCTGGGGGGGAGCATGCAGACGTGACATTCATCAATGCCTGCTGCTGAAGAAACTTAACACAGGGAGAGCAGATCACGTTAAGAGGCTTGGAATGAAGAAAATGGGAATAATTTAGAATTTCATTTGTGAAATCCTTTTCACAATTAAGGAGGGTTTGTGCTGAATGTCGCATTATGCTGTTGCAGGTCTCCTGTTTCCTGGGGGAATTTAACTATAAGAGATGAGACAAGGAGGTGTTCTCTAGAAGCATTCAGTCATGGAATTCTATTAAACCATCAGACTGCCAAAAAGCTTTTTAGCGTCATGCTAAATTATAATTAGAGGTGATTAAGAAGCTTAAACATGTCATAGGCTGAAGAAAAAGTTATGCTAGTARTAGGAATGGCAGCCCAGACAAATTCCTGATTTAAAAATTCATACTAGAATGGATGCCAGTTGTCCAGTTAGAAATTTTTATTAAAATAAGAGGAAGACGTGCAGCTGCAGCTGCTGTTTTTTAGAATGAAGAACTTTCTATAATGGGRGTGGTAGGCAATTAGCATTGCAAAACTATGGGGAATGACACATGGAAAAACACTTAGGAGATTGTTTCAAATGTCAGTTATATGAAGTRTGTGTAAAAGTGTTTTTCTTTTTCTAGAGACTTAATACCTATAGTTGCTGCTCTGGAGTATAATCAGTGGTTTACAAAGCTGTCCTCCAAGGATCTGAAATTAGTAAGTAATAAATTGAAACAATATATCTGCTTCTACCAGGCTGTGCTGTGTTTTAAAGGATGCTGTTAYATTTTTTAAAGTGAAATATTTTAGACAAGTACAACTGGGCAATCTATTGCCAATTTTTTTTWATCCTGGAATCATATCAGGAAAATAGAAACTGTTGAATAGTCAGCACCATAAAAACACTGCTGAGAATCAGGTCTTGTCAAAATTTCAAATTATGTAGTTTGAAAACTTCATTGGTTGATAGTAGTGGCCTATAGAACTTCATTAGGCATTGCTGACTCCCCCAGACAATATTATGTGACTGATTGGAAAGTAACTTTAAAGCAGCCAGAAATCTTAGTTGCTTTTTGGCGGTGAAGAGAAAARGCCAAGGTTATGGGGATTTTTTTCCTTCATAAAGCACATTTTTTCTGTGTAATTTTCATTGCAACTTGATGATTTTCTCTCCCAGTTTTCCAAAACACTGATATGTGGCGCCRGTATTTTTCCATATCAGTTTTCATTGCTAAAAACAAAAAGAGGGCATGTCTAAACAAGTTGGACTACTGAAAAAAGGGCCAAGAAAAGCAGTAATTCAGTGACAATTTAAATACATCAAAATATGCTATTTCTCCCAAAGATTATAGTCACAGGTGGAGTTAGTTGTTTGCTTGAGAAACTGCTTTTATGCATCCCTCCAGAAGCTTTTGCCTTTAAAAATTAATATTAAATTTTCTCTTGTTTAAATTGATGCCATTTTATTGATCTGTAAAGCTCTCATTATAAGCTATCATTTCCAATGAAAATTCAAGCTATCATTTCCAATGAAAACTCAATAGGATCTTACGTGATTCTTGGCAAAAGAGTAGGCAAAAAACTTCTTTCCTGCTGGGAGATCTCTCTCAAAGTTATGCATGGAATGAAGATGGTGGTATTTTTAGTGCTGTTGTAGTTTGCTGTTAAAATCAACCTTGTTAAAAGGTACAATGCAATTAATCAGTTTCTGCTTCAGTGAAATGAGATAGTTTGCTTAGTTAGAAGACTGGCTGGTATAGTTTGCTTAGAACAAAACCTGGCCCTGTTATCTATCTGAGATACATTTATGTGAATGTTTCGGGGTTTTTTCTTAGTARCTTTCCTGTGGAAAACAAATAAACTTAGTCAGTCTAGAAAATGCATTACTCAATGGTTACTCAAAAAAACCCAACTTCTTATCTTCCACACATTCAATTTTTAAGTCAGAAATGAGGAAAATGTAGATTKTTGGACAGTAAATCCATGCCATAAGAACACTGCTGGGGTCACTATGAGGTCAGACATGTCTGGAGGCCATTGAGTGCATTGTGTTTCACTCTGACATTGTGTTTGATACACAGTACCCACAGTGGTTTTACAGTACAGGCATGAAACTTTCCACTTGCAGTCACAGTACTGTAGAAATATTGTGATAATATTCTGAACTGTTAAAACATRGATGGTAAAGAAAGCATTGGGAAGATGGCTGAGTCAACAGTTTTCACCAAAAATTGTCAACCTTTACTGTGTAAAGGATTAATAGGATTTTACTTGTGTAGTAGAGTAGATTTATTTTGTTTAGGGTGGGGTTTTTTTGGACATTCGGTTAATTTAAAATTTAAAAAAACCCAAACCCTGAAAAATTCACRAACTAGAAAATGTCAGATGGTCATTAGAGACAAAGATATCCCAGGTGTGAATGTCATRTTGTTGTCTTTAAAGGCAGGTAACAGATTAGTTTCAACACTTCATGATCATGACTGAAATTCAGCTTAGGGTGTCACATGAACACTGGTTAGTGTGAGCTGTAGGGGGAAGAAGACAAGTCAAATCCAGAAGCAAAATAAAAGTTTATAATAAAAGGTGATGAGGTGCAGAGTTCATTGCATGGCTTTTGAATGATTACGGTTTTATCTCTCTATCTGAATGAGCAGAGCAAACAAACTCTTTTGTTGTCATATTTTGTTCATGGCACTTGCAAATATCCAGGCAAATTCTAGAATTCAACCACAGTAAGAACGTGAGATGGGATTTGCTTCTCCATAGGCTGGAAGAATTCATACTCAAATATACTGGCCCTTAACCACTAGTCCTTGGGAGTCTTTGGAGGACCTCTCTAACTAGGGTACTTTTGCTCCTGGGTTTTTTGGGATTTTTTTTTTGTTTGTTTGCCTTCTAACATATTTCTTTGTGTTTAGTTGTTATTCCTGGTCAGGCTTTATTCTCCTTTGCACTAGTTACCACTTTTTTCTGCAGGAGTAGTGTGCATATGAATAAGATTTCTTTTAAAATTGAGTGAGAGTTTTTCCTGAACCACATGACTTAGATTGGTTTCACTGTCATTATAAAAATTCTGCCCCTTTTGGTTAGGCAGCCTGGTTCATTAGTTACTTGCTTTTAGTCTGCCTCCTGCTTCTCTTAAGTCTTTTCCAGAAGTTCTTCTGTTCACTCTCCTGAATGTTTCTGGTATTTTTACTTCCTATTTATGTATAACAAGAAGATGGTTGTGGCCTGGATCCCATTACAATGTATAGCTTAACTCAATAGCTGTCTGTTCCGTGTTTGTGTTCTTTAACTCTGTTCTGTCTTTTCTGTGGCAGTCCACTGATCTCTGTGAGCAGATACTGCGAGTGGTGAGTAGGTCCAGTCGCTTGGAAGAGCTGGTATTAGAGAATGCCGGGCTTAGAACGTAAGTAATTCCTTCACAATGTCGCTTCAGGTGCTGCTTGCTCCCACTAAAACGGATGTGTGGTGTATGTTAGCCAGAATAAGCATTGAAAAAGCTGTGCTCAATGTCTGCCTCATTCTGAGGAGCCTCTAGTCACAAGCTTGTTACCAGGTTTTCCAGAGGGTCTGTATGTCCAGGAAATCCCTTACCACTGGTGTTTTTTAGGATTCTGCCTGGAGAGTTGGGCTAAATGGAGCAAAGTGATTGAAGGAGAGCTTAACCCTTAACTGGCTCCTACTGTTCCTCTCCCAGATATGGGTCCAATAGAAGTATCAACACCTTTTTATCATTTAAAAAACAGTGGTTTAGGTTTTGTTAAAAAAAGCACACTATTCCATATTGCATAACACCTTGYTGTTGTTTCATTTTYGAATGAGCTGGTGCTGTCTTAATGYGGATCGCTCTCTGCTCAATCATAACAGGACTTCTACATTAACAACTCTTTTGAAGAAAGTAGATCAGTACATTTAATGGCTTGCCATAGACTTAGAAGGAAGATGCACAGAAATAAGCCACACAATTAAATCCTTGCATATGTTTTAAATACAGTAAGTTGTAGTTACTAGGTTTTTGCTTTTTTTCCCCCTTCACAGGAAATAGAAGCAAAGTTCAAGTTACTTCTAGCTGTGCTAGTTTATACTTGTAGTGCTTGTTTTAGTGTTAGGATAGTGTCCAAGACAATGTAGACAAGATAAACTCTAGAGCTAATGAATTTTTTTTAATTAAAAAAGCAGTATAAAGGTGGGAGAAGCAGAATTACAAATAAGGGGGAAACAAGCACARGGGAGATGTTTGGTGTGCCGTACATTGTCTCCTCTTCCATTATTGGAGTCTTTTTCTCCTTTTTAAAGTTCACTTTGCATTGAAATGCCTTTGAAAGAAAATTGCCTACATGACACAAGAAATTTGAGGTCGAATTTGGAATAATATGGGAACTTTCTGATCACTAGTGCACTGCCTTTAATAGCTGTCATTCAAACATAAGCCCCTGGTTTTAATCTTGTGTSTAGTATGTGCCTTGAAGTCTAGTGATAGTCATTAATATTAAAGGATATGTTGAATACCTTTGCACGTTGCCTACCTTAATTTATCACAGTTGGATTAACTGCTTTCAGTTTTAACAGGACCTGACAGATAATCAGCCTGTGACTTTGGTTTTCCTGTCTCYATCTACATGCAGAGTGTTTGGCATTGTGCCTTGGTGTGTATCTGTTCTGATCAACACTGTCTGTTTTTGCCAGGGATGCATTTGTCAGTTTTGCCATTTTTCATATCTGTTTGCTAGGAGACCTGTTGTTGCTGGCTATCTTCCTTCCCATGGCTTACAGACCAGTCATTTTTAATGAGCTGTGATAGAATGCCAAACCAGGGTTAAGCAAGAGCTACCAAGAGTAAAGCTGTAGTAAATAACCTGAGCAGCTGCAAGAACATATTTCTTCCTGCAGCACAGTCAGTTGAAGATAATTCTGTTCTTTTCTATCTCCAGCCACTCATTTCTGCAATTWGGTTTGAGCCACAGCCTCATAATCACTTGTCATCCTCCCAAATGATGAAACAGCAAACTATTGTGCAGTAGCAGTAATAAGGACCCAGAACTAGGGAAGTGTGAACTTCCTGTTGGGAAAAACAGGATGTCAAATGAAAGCCCCTGTCTGATTAGATTTGTGCTTTCCAGTTTAGATGCTCTTGGAAATTTTATCCCCATTTCTATTGCTTTAACTACACATAAAGGATGCAGTTGAGATAACACTGGAAGGCTTCAATGTGTATAGCAATCCCTAATGGTTTGGTGAGTGTTTTAATTAACATACATGATGTCATTCAGAGTCATTCAAGCTGGCTCAAAAAAATAAACTTGAAAAGAGGGTTAATCTCTGAGGTATTTTAGAGGAATGGGACAGTATGTGATAACCAAAATRCTGATTTCTGAGTAGGCAGCTCAGCCTATTGATTAGGCTGGGCTTYGGTGTCTACCAGGCTTTGAAGCTTGGTCTGGCAGGCATAGGCTGTGTATGGTGGGAGCTGCCTTTGGCCTGCACTGTTGGGAGATGCTAAATGGCAAGGACTTGGATATTAGGAAAAGGTTCTTCCTCCAGAGGGTGGYTGGGTGCTGAAACAGGCTCCCCAGGGCACTGCTCATTGCCCCAACCCTGCCAGAGCTCAAGGAGCATTTGGACAACAGTTTCAGACACATGGTGGGGTTGTTGGAGTGTCCTGTTCAGCACCAGGAGTTGGTCTTGATCCTTGAGAGTCCCTTCCAGCTCAGGATATTCTGTGATTTCCATGGAACTGCAGGGCAGAYTTCTCAGTCTGCAAGGGCCTGTTTGCAGGAGCTGGTGCAAGTGATTTATTTGTTGYACTTCCATGCTCTCTGAAAGCTGACAGGCAGAATGTCCCTGCCTCCTTTCACACTGTCCTGTGCAGCTCTGTTCCAAAGGGAGTGGCCAGCTGCCACATGGGGAACAGCAGAAGTGCCTGTAGATTGCCTTTGAGGGTCTGGAGGGCCTTTGACAGTCATGTATAGTCTTTTCTTGCCCTTCTTGACAGGGTCTTMATGTCCTTAGACCTAACAGTGTTGCTTCCTCCCACACATCCTCTTTTTTTCTGTTACATGGGTGTTGTCTAGACAGATCTCAAGGAATTGTTTTGTTTGTCTGAGATTTCCAGATTGGTAGTATTCTTTCCCTTGATGAAATATCCWTAGTCTGTCATATGTGTAGTTGAATTGAATCTTTTTGGGGCTTTACCTCCAAGCCTCAGTAAGCTTGTYTCAGCCAAACGTGGCTGTGTAATGCATAGAGAGCAAGCTTGATGCTTTATAGAAAGTTTCAGACTTCCATATGCTCTGTTCCTAAGTGTGCAGCCAAAAGAAGTAACAAATTTTATGACTTGARACAAATAGTGAACAAAGGAGGAGAAGAGATGTTCCCCCATGAGCAGAGCCAAGGTGCATCTGTTTATGGCAGAGATTGCACAGGGAGTGTGTGTTATTTGTTGTATTATTTTTTCCAAAATGAGTCTTGGAGCCCTGTGGGCCCAATATAGATAATCCAGTGCTTTCTGATGGGAGTYGCTTTGCTGTGCTTTTGCTGAGTAGTTCACACCCACTCTAGTTGTCCAAAACACTCTGGTAATCCTGCCTATATTGTTGGCAAAAGCTGGAGCAGAGGTTGTAAACAAGCCTGGAGGTATAGGCAAAGTATTGTAATGACAAGAATCTGTTAGGGATAAAGGAAGAGGAGGAAACTCCTCAAGAGGAAAGGGTTTGTTGCTTTTTAATTCAAAACCTCATTTTTCTTGGCTGGACATAAGGAGCTTGATTCAGATGCCTAAGGGCAGGCATCTAGCATCATTTGAAATGCTGGAGGATTTTCAGAGTGTTGGCAAATGTCACTGAGGACCTACAGGAGATCTGTAGTCTTCTGCAGCAGCAGCTGGTAGCAAAGCAGGAGACCCTGGAGCCTGTCAGGTGGCAAGGTTTCAAGTCCAGAAGTTCTTTTTGTTGAGTGTTTGTATTCACATGCTGCTTGTATTTTAGGAAGAGAATATGTTTTTCCTCAAGGCAGCCCTTCATCATGCGTCTGCAGTGCTGGAACCAGTTCTAGCCCCAGAAGGACATAGGGTTTCAAAGAGAAATTAAACTTCCCTGGAGCATCCCTGTACTCCAGTAAACTTTGTAAAATTCAGATAACCAAAAGCTATTGAGGCTATTGCTGTTCAGCCTCTTTTCTTTTCCAAATACTAGAAGAGGATGCTGCCTCCACTGTGGTTCTCAGCRCAGAGTTTGGTAGTAGGCAGGATCTGTTCCAAGCAAAGAGAGCAGTGTTAATTAGCATTTTGGTAGCTCTCCACCACTGGCCTACAGGAGGAGAAATAGTGTACTTCAGGGCAGAGACAAAGAAGGAAATTGAAGACATAGTTTTGCTTTCTATCTTGGTGTCTAACTTAGGTGAAGTAAGAACACTGAAGTTACAGCTTCACTTTATCAAAAGACCACAGAAGGTGTAGTCCCTTATCACATCATAACTTCTCAGTTGGTATGAGAACAGGTTTGAGGATTTGTCTTAAAGCTGATAAGACATCAGCCTTCTGGCCTCTTGCAAGGAATGTGTCTCCACCAGAGTATGACAGTGTGGTGTGCAACAAAGCCCAAGSCAGCTTTCAGCTTAGTGCTGTGGGTGGTGGCAGTCCAGCTGCAGCACAGCTTGCAGGCAGGGCGGTGCTCCCTTGCCTCTCGAGTGGCTTTGGARCAGAGGTCATGCTAGTGCAACTACCTGCCATAGTTGGTTAAAGTTGCTTTAAAGCTCTCTGTGCTGCCTGGCCTGGCTGTTGTCAGCGTTACAGATACTCTGTATCGCTTTTGGATCCRTTGCTGGGACTGTGATCAGCCAGTCGTGCCCTTTGACGCTTCTCACTGTAAAAAGAAGCAAAAGACCAGCTCATCAGTGTGCTGCTCTTCTTTGAGAGAGCTATTCCTGCTGTTTTATAAGATTAGAAATACTTGTGGATACTTGGGCTGCAAAGGCCCATCTGTTTGAGTGGCTGGTGGCAGAAAGCTGCTGCCGGTGAGCAGGATGATGGCTTGCGAGTGAAGGAGGTGGAGGTGTGCAAGTTGATGTGTATCTCCAAATCCTGTGGCATGCAGGGAGATGGAAGATGTGGTCAAGTTTTGAGTTATTCTGTGTAACTCCTGTTTTATACCTTCAGATCTCTGTCAAAAGCATTCTAGTCTTTGATTGTATACTCTTCAGTCTCTTAGGTCACAGAATGAATAAATAATAAAGTAACTCCCTGTGAAAGATGGCAAATTAACTAGATAAGCATTGTTTAGAACCACGAGGAATCAGTTAGTGCTCTGTACTAGCAAGGGCCACTTGTGTCTAGTAATCCCTTGATGCTTTTAAGCTTTGTGTGTGTCCTTTTGGCAGAGGAGATAACAGGATTCCTTCTCCCTCTCTTTTTTTGTTGCAGGGATTTTGCACAGAAACTAGCCAGTGCCCTAGCCCATAATCCCAACTCAGGACTCCATACAATCAACCTTGCTAGCAATCCACTTGAAGATAGAGGTACTGTAATATTTACATTTTTCCCTTTCTAGAAATGTAATAGGAGGATTATTCTTTGCCTGAAGAATAGGTTATTGTTTTGTGCTGATGCTGCTGTAAATTTCTGTTGTTCACAAATGACTGAGAATYGCCATTCTTTTTGACTTATGCATATCCATTGGTGTGCTGAGAAATATTTAAATGTCTAAACCAACCCAGGATTTTAAAGGAAGACAAAACACAGTGATTGTTTTTAAAAAACCCTCTAGTTTTTAARAGGTGTACATTTTTAAAAGCAGTGTAATCAGTAGAAAGATGAAGCGTAAGGCAACTTTGTTTTTTGATTTGCATTTTTCTGATGGTTTTGAATTTTAATTCARCTGTAATGCCATATTTCTTTTCAGTATGAAAATTACTTCTTTTTCTCAGCTCTGTGGTGGCCTGCCCTGTTGTGAGGTCTTGGTGATATTCAATAATACTGGCATAACTGGCATTCCTATGGAGCAAAGTGCTGTTAACTCCACAATATGGAAAATCAAGCTGAACASCTCAGCTTTTCTCAGACTAGGCACCCCTAGGCATGATTTCAGTACATATCAAGTCATTCCTCTCCCTTGTCTACTCTTTTTTCACCCAAGAGGCATTTATTTTTAAAATAAGGTTACATTCTTTCAGTCTGGAGTTGACCCTTCAGTGTTGCCCATGTGAGATTTCCATTTGCTTCACTTAATGCATTCCAGGCACACAGTGTTCTGGGATCACACTGTCTTGTGCTCCTGTTGGGCCAGAAGAAAAATAAGAATTTTACACAGTGAACCTTTTCCTGTTTTATTTGGTTTGTTTGGGGGAATGTTCTATTCTCTTTGGTGTCATGATTCAAAATAGAAAAGCTGTTCATTCTGATTACAAACTGATGGACTCAGAATGTTGTTAACACAGAATTTTGTAGGTGTCTCTTCTTTCTTGCTGGTTCAGTGAGGAGAAAAATAGCTGGGAAGGGGSTTTTCTTCCTTTCTACATCTGTATCACTTTTCTTTTGACTAGAAGCAAGTATGACAATGTTTTTGTTTTTAACCTATTCTGAGTAGTTTTTTATTTGAAATTGTTCACATGAATTGCTTTAACTCTCCTGATTACCTCTTGCCTGCTGATTATTGCTTGTCCTTGTTAAGAATTCTCATCACATGAAAGCCAGTGCTTCGCTGAAGAACGTTATTGTTACAGTGTGCCGCAGGCCTACTGCATTTTACAGAAATTTCTGTTGTAAGCTGGAAAAAAGGCTGCTACATTGTTGATTCTGCTTTTGAAGACGTGTATTTAGGTTGTGTTATTTGAAAGATTTTTTTTCCCCCTAAGGAACTCATTTTTATCCTGGAAGCAAAACAATTGACCGAACATGGGGTGCTCTACGGTGCAGGGGATCTTTTTTTCATTTTTTAAATATATCCATGGGGGTGCTTTCTTTGCAACACACCTATAGATTCAAGCCATTCCACAGTATCCACATATAAAACAAAAATGGAATGCAGAAACTACAACTTGGAGAAATTAGTAGGGTTTTTTCATTATCTCAGCCTCTCCTATCAAATATGCAATTAAGATTTGACCTTTTCATTAGAATGAGATAGGTTRTAGAGTACTTAGAAATTAATTATAATTGTAATGTGCAAATACTGCAACTTTTCAATTCAGGAAAATTCCCTGGGTGCAAGGTAGATTTGACTTGGGTAAACTGGGATGGTAGGAAGGATTTCACAAGTTAAAGTGGAGAGTCATATAAACATATGGATTTTGGAAAATACGTTTTGAAAAATCACTTGCAGGAACTGGAACTAGATTATTTTGTGGWTATAAGGGAAATCACAGGGTTGTTTGTTTTCTGAAGAAGAACATGTTGGACTCTGTATGAACACAGACATGCRCTAAGCTATTATATATTGCTGAGTACCAATAACTGAAGGCATGATATTATTACATATTAATGCAGCTGYCTGTATTCCAACAGCCTGGGAAGTGGGTTTAGTTTACCTAGGACCTGTCTTCAGTTCAAATACAGTGCAGTGTTTATATGTAGTGATTATTTTTTTTACTGAGACCAGTCTCTTAATTTGTGTTTGACTGTCCTTTATGGTACTGTCAGTATTTGTGAGACTAACACCTGGAAAGTTTGTTATCAATCTTGTCTGTAAAAATTTAGCCACARTGAAGTGATGGTGGTTTTACTTTTGACTCTACTAGGATCAGAATTTAATCTCATATTTTGTTAAAAATAATACAAAACAAACATACTGAAGCCTGGTAGTACTCAAATTCCAAACTATGTGCCTGGATGCAGCTAACTCCATTTCTGCCATGTGAGCTCTTATCTCTGTTATGCCACTAGCAAAAATGAGTGWCCTAAAGGGTGCTCAAGGGCCAGAGTAACCAGAAGTAGTTTTTCTTTTCTGCACCTGATTCCTGTATCTTATATTTATTAACTTAACCCCCATGTTAATCAGATGTGAAAATTATTCAGCTTGACTRGAACAATAATTAGCCTGCAGATTGTTAGCTAAATACAAAGATGGAGAGGTAAAACTATTTACTGCAGGCCTTAGTAAAAATGCTTAACAGCAAAAATTACATTAGTGATAGTGATTGTCCTTATAGAGCTGTGGAAGAAAATCCTGTTAGTATGATTTGATTCATTCTTGCTGAAAATTGGTGAAGGTATATGGTTACCATTGTGCTTTACAGTAAATGATTCCAAGGTCTCATGGGTCTAACGCTTTAGCAATATAAATAAAAAAGTGTRTGTTGTTTTGAGCTGCATGGATGTTGCACACAACACTTTTACAAAGAGCATTAAAAAAGACYCTGCAAGCTAGCTGGCTCCTTCATTATCAATGATAAGTAAAACAGAATAAAACCAGAGTAAACGTAGGTATGTGACCTACAGTTTCACAGACTGTTTCATGTCTGTGTATGTGGAAAGCTTTTAATTTACTATCTTTTCAATCAGCTTTTTAWTTTACTATCTTTTCAATCAAGTAAAAGGTTTCACCCTCTTTCTCTGTGCCCTTTTCTCTCCAAATGAATTGCTGGAGACAACTGTATTTCACACCTCAGGTTAAGCCTGGAGTTCCTGTGTTGATTTGTTACTCTAATAAATATTTCACAGCTTTGTTGCATTGTTATTTAGGATGTACCCTCTTAATCAAATATCAATCTTTTRCTTAAAATGGGGCATTAAATTTGTGGAGTCAGGAGCTTGGACACACTGGGTAAAGGCTTTAATGCAAAGTGCCTTCTTATGGTTTTCTTCTTTTGTTGAATTTGTGCTGAGGYAGTCCAGTCTCAGCATCTTAATAGGTTTTTACTCTTTAGGATTGCAAGCAGTTGTGGCATTTCCAAGCCTGTGTCCTGGCTGGTAGCCTGCAGGCTGCTGTAAGGGAATTAAGTGGTCATTATGACTTGGTAAAGGTTTCGGGCTCTTAGGGTTTGCCTCAGAAAGAGAKGGTGATGTTGGCTAATGTGGGTACCTTTCTTGCCTTGACAGCCCTTCCTTTTAAAAGAAAATAAAATTAGTTTGAAGTTTTGTGTGAAATAGCATTGTTGGGCTTTAGTTCACGCTTAGATTTTTTTAATTTAGTTTTTTTMCTGAAACATAAAGCTTCCAGATTTTCCAAGTGCTGACTGCTTGGTGTGTGTAATAGCTTCACTTTGACTCCTTCCCAAAAGTATGTGTGTATTATAAAGCTTTTAAACTAATTAAGGAGGGTTACTGATGGTTAAAAACAAAGTTTCTTATCTGTTCAGTGGTTAGCGAAGCAGGGATCTTGATTACATTAGTAAAAGGTTCATAAAATGACAGAGCCCACGTGCACAGTGAGTTCAGTTCCTCCTCAAGTGTCACTGGTGCAGTTTGCCCCTGCTGAGATTTGCTGGGAAAACCTGAGGTCACAGAGCTCACCTGAAAACATCTGTTTTGYCTTTGCTCCCCAACAGGTGTGTCATCTTTGAGCATCCAGTTCGCCAAACTTCCAAAGGGACTGAAGCATTTAAATTTATCTAAAACCTCCTTGTCACCTAAAGGTAGGTTTTATAAATATGCCTCTTTTTCTCTTCTAAAACTTTCAAACTTACRTACAAAGACTATTTTTTCTTCACAGATTATAAAAGCATGCATTTTGTTCATTATTTACATCTATTTTCTCAACAGTGCAGCTGCTTTTTTTGCAGYCCTGGGTTGCTGAACCCTGGACTGGGTTCTGAGTACCCTTCAGCACTTTGATAAACTCACACTTGCTTCTGTAAGGGTTAAGTTTGAACCTGTATTATAAAGGAAGACTGAAATTAAGATTGATGTGAAAGATATGTTTCATATGCACTTCAAAAAATGTCTGAAGCAAAAATGTATAGGGAAATTTCCAAATGTTTTGTACRCAGTTATTTTATAAAACCAAGCATTGTGACAATAGTTGGTGAGTGACTTGGTCTGACCTAAGACTTCTTTGTTTTATAATTTACTAATTTCTGATTTGGTATTGTTATTGAAATGGTTKTATATTTAAAAAGCAATAACAGCAGTGAAACAGAAACCCAAAGCTTCCAGGATTTTTTAAGTTTTATTTTACACCTCTTACASAGATGGCACAAATCCAGGGTCTCCTGTATAGGTAATGGGTGTTAAAAATAGAAAAACTACAGTGACATTATTGCTGCTTTTTTGTAGATGTTGATGACCTGGAAATGATGATGGAGTTAACAGTATGAAGGACATTAGTTGATAACAGACAGAAACCATGCCCTTTTATCCTGTTTATTATTGCTCTGTGAAGTGCAGATTCTGTATTCTCCTTAGCTTCAGGGATTAACCTGGGGAAATATGGGTGGGGTAAAGGACTTCTTGTTGTTTTAATATGAGTGCCTATGGCTCTTACTATGCTTATATAAAAAATAAATCCTAACATGAATTTATTCAATAATGATTTTTACTAAAAATACTTTTATTAAACTCTGAGATTGTTGTTTTGTACTGCTAATTCAATTTTTGGTGACGGTTAAGACTGTTGACTAATGTAACGTGTACTCTTGAAATGAGATACTTGTGAATTTAACAGAAATTTATGCAGTTCTGGTATGTTCATTCATTCTCTACTTTTCTTCATGTGAGCTGAATTATTTCAGCAAGTGATAGTGAAGTTTGAGTCAAGAGAACATTCTAGCAACATTTCCTTCTTCATAAAGAATAAATGCCAGCTTGATGAAGTTCACCCACACATCTCTTGTCAGTGAAAGTGAATTCTGAGGTTATTAAAAGAATCTGAAGGTTTTTAACATCCTTTTAAAAGATCTTTAAGCAAAATCTGAAAGTATTTTCTAGTATCTCTAGTACTGAGGACCTTCAGATTAACATGTTACCATTAATGTTGTCCCATGGAAGCTCCTCAGTATTTCTTAAAAATAGTATATGCCGTGCCTTAAAAYGGGAATTCTTACAACCCTCAGGACCTGAAGCAACTCAGGTTGCTGCAAAGCTGTCAGTTCCTCTCTAACCTAAGATGACAGTAATGATTTGGTTTTAACTTGGGAGGCTATTTTTGAACTTGTAATACTTTCTGTGGAGAAAGTCTAAAAGAGTCCCTGGATCTTGGATTCAGTAGACTCCAAAGTGCATGTAGTTTTTCCTCCAATCTTTTTTCTAAATTTTTTTTTCCTTTTATCTTTTTTTAAAATTTTTTTTAAGCTTTTCATAAATTCAGAACAAACCCTCACAGGTTTTGACCTTATTTTAAAAGTGCTTTCTATTTGAGATAAGTTTCTAAGATTGACAGGTGAAATTCAGGTGGCAACTTCCCAGCTGATCTTTCTTCAAATATTGTATCTCAAAGTTCCTGAGAGCTGTTAACAGTCTGAGCCTCCTGAGAGTGGTAAAAGAGCATAAAAGATTGTCTGCAAATGAAAGTGAGATTACTGTTGGAGTCTAGCATGAGGTAGTGTGAAGTTCAAACATAAAATTATTGATTTGAAGATTCTGGTTAAATGGAAAATTCTAGTATAGTCATTCAAAGATAAAGCTTGCTTTTCTGAGTCCAAGCCAGAGCCTAATTAAAAAAATCCCTCATTCACACTGTTTGCCTTCACTGATGTGTCTGATTTTGAGCAGTTGGTCCTTTTAAAGCATGAAACAAGCAGCAATATTATTAATTGTTTGCTAGCTCTTCTTCTCCCTCAAACTCAGACACTACTTCTGAATTCCCAGAATTGGTTCTTGGTTATACATGCTGAATTGCTGGTAGTTTAACCCAGTTGGAATCCCAGCTGATAACAAGGTACCATGGAGCAATCAGGACAAAATTGCTTTTGGTCCTTCTTTGTGATGTTGCTTGCAAATGTTGTTGAGAAGGCTTACTACAGTGAATCCAAAGCTGTAATGTCACATATTTAAACAGAACTTTTAGTTTTTTTGAAGTTTCAAAATGTATTGAATTTGACCTTTAGCGACAATGTGTAGATTCAACAATACCATCTCAAGCTAAAAGAAAAATGACACTAAGCAGAAATTATTTGAGACTTGACAAAGGTGTTGTTGTGCTTCAATGCTTTCCAGTTTCAAAAGTCTCCTGAAACCAGGAACCACACTACTAATATGGGAGACTTTCTTAATATTTGAAAACTATTTAAAGCACTGACGTCGGTATTTTTGTCTTCAGTAGCTTGCTAGCTGTTTCTTCCACATCCTCACTGTCAAATCAATTTCATAAGTTTTTAAGTGAAGACTGGATGTGTTTCATCYATTGAATGCCCATCCAATCTCACTGACCAGCTGTGAGAAATCATTGAATGTTGTGTAGTAGATCACTTGCCTTCTGTATAGCTTTGGCCAGGAACTTAGAAAAAAAGCTCTTGCATCAACTAAAGGACACAGTGATGCTTATACATATAAGAAAAACATGCATGTTGTGCTTGAAAGGCAGCAAAGGCCATCTACAATAAATTGATAAGTTGATGATAAGCTGCAGAGCCCTCAGATGAAATTTAGATTTGAAGGAATCAGAAATAGCCATGTCCTAATTTGTATTTTGAAAAGCTGAAAAGTTTCAATGGAAGAAAGCCCTGACTGGTTTGTTCCCAATGTGAGCTCTTTAATGTGAAAAATATGAGTTTGTTCTGATAAGCAACCGAGAGTCTTTATGCATCTCTTGGTACTTTTAATTAACTATCTTTATGGAATTACAGGCAAATACATTAATTGAAATATTTTTAATTTCTTGTCAGTTGCTTTTGAAGTTCTGGCAATTATAATTGTTAATGTACTTGGTCTTCCACAGATGCTTGCRTCTACTTCCACAGATAGTTTTATCTAAATATAATTGTTTGTAGGAAGACACTGGCTTAACATTATGGAGTAAACTGTGTTTTTAAAATCTGTTTGAAAATGGATCTGGATACATCCTGGATCTGGGACATATAACACACTGTGGCTCCATCAGGGAAGTTGGGAGAGTAYGGTCCTGGTGGAACTGGGCATGCTGTGCCAGGGAAAGTTCTCATACCTGCCTGGTGATCTGTGTTCCTCAGCTGCAGTACAGTGATGGCAATAGGAGGTCTTTAAACATTTGCGTGTGTCTGCGTTCACTGAAATTGTGCTYTTGCAGGCTCTGGGCCAGTTTTATGTGGAGCTGGCTCAGCTGAGTTGTGACCTCTATTTTGGCAGGGGTGAACAGCCTTTCCCAGTCACTGAGTGCCAACTCGCTGATCGCCAGCACGCTCGTCTATCTCGACCTCTCAGGGAACGCGCTCCGCGGAGATGATCTCTCAGTAAGCGCTTTCCTCTCGCCGGGAGATAATCCATTGGGATGTGTGTTAATTAATGGTTGAGAGAGAGGAAGTAACCTTTTGGTTTAGGTGCTTTTTGGCCTTTATTTCTGTACAGTTTTAGTAGGGATAGAAAATAACAATTTTATTTCTGCTCTTTGATATAAAGTCAGAGAACTGCCCCACACAACTAAAAAAAATCAACATAATTTTAGTTCATGCCTTTAGTCTTTGGCTTCTCCTGATACATGAGAAAAGTGCAAGGAYACCATTTTTTTTCCAGTGGACTTGCTGTTCTCTCTGAGTTCTGTTTGAAAGTGACAAAATGCCATTAAAAAGCCCTCATCATCTTTCTAATGATAAGAGTATTACAAATTTTTCATTGGAAGGTTGGAAGCAAATTATTTCTTTTGACTTGTAAAGAATTAATTTCTGTGTTTCAATATTTTTGTTTGTATAAATAAATCTGAGCACCTCGTTGACATGTGCTGTTGAAACCCATGATTCYTTGAAGAATGTAATTATTTTTTAGACTCCTTTGTTCAGTTTATCAATTGCCATGAAGGTGGAGCTCTATTTCCTCCATAATGAAAGCCATTTACTTCTCAATTTGTATATATTCACTTTCTAACTATTACATTTGCATTTCTCTTTCACATCAGAAGTTATTTGTATGTGACTGTCGGGGTTTGAATTCTAAGTATTGAACATCTAGAAGATTCAAAACTGCGGTCAACCAATTTTATAATTTAAAGTGCAGTCAGATATGACTTTATGGCTTTTTCACATATCTTACTTGCAGATTCATCAGCTTATTCAGAGAACTGGCCTTTTCAGACATGAGATTAAAGGGTGAGAGGGACAACAGGCTTTTAAAGGTAGCAAATAAATAGTTAAATGTAAGTAAAGACACACTGTAAATTACTCTGAGTAGCATAGTAAATAATGTAAAAAAAAAAAGGTTAAGTAAAATGTAATAAATAATTCTTTGACAGGCAGTCTTTTAAAAAACCTGAGGTCTACCTACAATATTTTAAGAGATAAATGTAGGAAGTTGGGCYTTTCTTAGCCTGTCAGAGGGATGGTTCTAAGATAAAGATTATTAATACTGAGGTCTCTTAATCTGTGGAATCAGTTTTCTAACAGGAGCAAGGAAATCCTGTTATTTAGCAATTAAAATTAACCCTAGGAAAGTACAGAAATTTTTAAAGTCAGGGCCTCTCTTGCATTGTAGTTATAGGGGCTAAATGACCTAGTTTTTGGGAAGATRGATCTATTTTAGAAATGTTAAGTGTGCACTGTTTGGCTGGATTTCATGTGGTGTTGAGCTTTCCACTTTTCTCTGAATTAGGTCACACTTTTCTGTGTTGCTCTCTGAKACTAAAAAGAGCCCAAAATGAAACAGTGTATAGTAAGAAGTTTTATGTTTGCTAACATTTACATGACATATTCTAGGCAGTACTGAAGCCATCAATGTTAAAATCTTGTTACTGGTTCCGTATTCTCCCTTAAACCTGTAATTTGCAGCTGAAATTAAGAACTAACCATGGACTTCAGGTGCAAATTAGTTGCTTCTCTCATGCTTAAGGAGCCTGGCTTTAACTTTCAAACCAATTAGCCTTTCTGAAATGWAACAGCAATCTGAGTGACATCACAAATCTTTGTTTAATTATCATCTTAATTATCATCTGCTGTGAAAGTTAAATGCAGTAACTCAAGACCTATGCTTTAAGAGAAGTGTTGGGTAAGTGTAGTCTGAGCTCCATTTTCCCACTATTAAAAAAAAAAGTCTACGAACGTAAAACATGTTGTATGATTGGGTGAAGTTTCAGGTGATTTTATAGTAAAAGCCAAAAATGCAATGACAGGTAGTGATCCAGTAACAGTTGTCATAATATAAAAATTAACGTCTGTAATTTTTTCTGTCAAATAATTATAGAGCCTGTACAATTTTTTGGCCCAGCCAAATGCCCTTGTTCACCTGGATTTATCCAACACGGAGTGTGCACTAGATATGGTAAAGATCATTTTTGTTGCTATTTCAATACCAAGGGAACATTCCCCACCTTCTATCCCTAGGTACTTTTTTGGGTTAATATAAATTAAAATGATTTGTCCTATTTTGAACCAGGTGTGTGGAGCCCTCCTTCGTGGATGTCTTCAGCATCTAGCTGTCCTTAGCCTCTCAAGGACTCTGTTTTCTCACAGGTATGATTTAAATGTCATTACCCTCAACTCCTGCAGTATTTTGGTTTATAATTTTTTGCACTTATGTAGCACCTTTTTTTATAAGAATAAATAAGACTTTTTTTWATAAAGCCTTAGAAGTCTTAGTGCTCAATGAAGTAGGTACTACTTATTCTAAGCAAAATATTTTCTTTCCCTTCTGCTCTTTGCKAAAGGTCTGTAAAGTAAGCTACCTTGTCTAATATGTGTTTGTATGATGCTGATGCCACAGAAAGTCTGTATGTATCTTTTGTCTCTAAAGGGCAAAGCACCACACTTTGAAGTCTGGCTGACTTGATTCCTCTTTATATATGATTTTTAAAGTTTGTATTTTTCATGATTTGATGATGGGTACAAATGCTTTTTTTCCTGTTTCRTCTTCTGGGAGGAACTCCCTTTGAAAGTCTTTGAGATTGAACATTTACATTTTAGAGTACTWGCATTGTAGAAAATATTAGGTTCCATTTTCTTCAGATTGAAGCTTTGGGTCCTTATCAGAGATGACACCTAATTGATGCTAAGGTATTCTAGCACTGTGTAATTATTTYTAGTGGTGAAAAAGCAAATTTAGGGTTTTGTTCATGTCCTGTTTGATCTGCTTGTGAGATRTAAGTATGTTTGCTATTAACCAGATCTAAATGATCATTCTTTGTAGTTCACCAGACAGGAGGTAGATAGTAATGTCTTCTGTGCAGCAGTGCAGTTGTGAGGATTGTTTGTTGAATCAACATTTTGATGACATTATAATTCTAAGCTAATTGAGAGCCACTGATTACAGAACTGCCGAAGGTAGAGCRATTAAACTGTAAAAAATCATTACATTTCTGATGGCTTGCGTTCACTATTTATTGGAATGAGGAGTGTCTAAATGCTACTTTTTAATGAGTTTGTTTATTTACAGGAAAGGAAAAGAAGTCCCTCCCTCCTTCAAACAGTTTTTCAGCAGCTCACTTGCTTTGATGCAGATTAACCTTTCAGGAACTAAACTCCCTCCTGAGCCTCTAAAGTAAGAATTTCATTTCATTTTCTCCTGCGCCTAAAACCTAGTTTGCGTTTTTGTTATATGAGTGCCTCATATTTTTGAAAGGAAGGGGGAAAGAATTTTCCTTTCTTCCTTTTTTTCCCCACTGTACATTATTGATATTAGAAGAATGAGTTTTGTGATGGTCATACATTCATAAAATGTTCTTTCCATCTCACAGTTGAGACTATTAATCATATTTTTTGCTCTGRGAATGTCACAATTGTTTAGCTTCTGTCAGCATTTTTTTAGGGTATATTTCTTTCTTTGAGGCTTACGAACAAAACTGCTCCACAGTGAAATGGGATTATAGGCTTGTGTGAGCACCRTTCCTTTGGGACTGCATTATTGTAACAGCCATAATGAAACAGAACTTGTTGCRGTGTTTGGGAGGAGAAACCTATTGCACAGAGCTGTGTTCTCCTTTTGGGRGAGGAGACAGTGGCAGCTGTTTCCAGGAATGCTAAATGGAATGAGTCTTTTTATTGTATGTCACCCAGCCTGTGACTAACAGGTTCTGCAGGCTGAGGGAAATTGTGAAGCACTGTCACCCTTCTTGTGATGTGTCTGGACTTGAACYGTGTTGAAATTTTCAGACATGAAATTTTTAAAGTGTGTTTTAAAGTCAAGAGAGGCCTAGATAGGCTATTCTGTGATTCTGGCGGAATACTGGTATTTATTTGGCTTAATTAAAGAAAGGGCTCTTTTCAAAGTGTTATCTTCCTAACTAATATGCATTAAAATAAACATAACTTTGTCTGTAGCAGACACCTAGACACGTTCACTACCTATTTTGCAACCTTAATATGGATATAGGTGCTTGGATGTATCCTTATATTTTTGGGAGTCTGCCTTCTGAGGGGAAGGGGAATGGGGAGTATATAATGAACAGGAGATGATGGCAAAATTGGAGATGTGGGATATAAAGAGTAGTTAGTGAGAATGAGATGGAAAGCTTTTGATACACTCTGGAGGAAGCTAAGAGAGGAAAGAGTGACAAGTGCAACAACGGAAAGAGAAGTGTATGTCATTTTGGAGTATTTTTTCTTAAGGCAATTCAGTATTGAAGAGGGCAGTACAATATCACAGAATGGGTCAGGTTGGGAGGGACCACTGTGGGTCATTTGGTCCAACCTCCCTGCTTAGGTAGGGTCATCCTACAGCACATGGCACAGGATTGCATCCAGATAGTTCTTGAATATCTCCAGTGGGGGAGACTCCACAACATCTCTGAGCAACCTGTTCCTATGCACAGTCACCTGMACAGTAAAGAAATTCTTCCTCATGTTCAGGTGGAACTTCCTGTGCATCAGTTTTTGCCTGTGGCCTCTTGTCTWGTTCCTTGGCACCTCTGAGAAGAGCCTGATGGTTAAGTCAGATGTAATGGATTGAAATCCATATTCACCTGCAGGAGCCATTTTAGCGCTGATCTTGCACTTGGTGATGCACAAGAGCATCTACGTGATGCTCTTCGTTGTTGTAGTGCTTGCTCAGATTTTGCCAGTATTAAAAAAGTGTGGTACAGATGTGTTTTCAAACACAGGGTGATTTTTTGGAAACACGGCTGATTCTGATTAATTTAGAGCTATTGATCCTATGGTGGAGGGCAGCCGGGAAGAAAAACAAGGATGGATGTGACTACCAGAGAAGACAGTATTGGTTTGGCAGGAAAAAGAGAATACTGTGGGACGTTGAATATATCCCCAGAGATTAGGAAAGGTGAGAAGCACCAAATATTAAGGTTCATTAATGTTCTCTTCTTGTCATGTTGAGTATGTCTTATGGTATGAGGAATGTGAGCAGGTGAGTTCTGTACAATTGCCTGTGCTCATGAAACATATTATTATATTAATTTATCCCAAAAACTTGGGACCCTTTGCCTGCCAGCTAGGCAGCAAATGGCATCTTCATAGCCCTTTTCAGTCAAAATATGCATTAGCAAAAAGCTGCTTCTGGTAGCGTTTAAGATAATCTGGCTCAATTTGACTGAATGGATTGGAGGGAGTTACTTGCCTGACTGGTGTTGGGGAAGTAAAGAGGCAGTGATGGGGAGCRTAGGATGAGCTAAGAGCAGAAAGCTCTTTCACTAGCTCAGAAAGCTCCAAGGAGGGGCATCTTTGCAAAGTCCAGCTGGACATGAATGGTCTCAGAGTGTCCAWACCACTCTCAGCTGTCTGGTATTTTGGCCTGGTCTGCTTTTGTTCTGGTGACAGCATTCACCTCTGCCTAGGACGTAGGACAGAAGCTGGCAGTACTTTTTGGCAATTTCTGTGATGTGCTTTTTCTCTGACCTAAATTTTTCATTCAGTTTAAACTGAGTGTGTCACAACACTACAGAGGACTTTGATCTGCAGGACACCTTGCTTTACCTCTCAAACCCTACTTGAATGATCCACTTCAAAAATGTCCTGTTAAGTTAATCTGGTRTTAAAAAGACTGAGGGTGTGTATTGTGGGACACTCTTTTGTTCTTAAGTGCAAGAATTACAAACCTTCTCTGGGGCCATCAAGATCACAGTGATGGTTAAACACAAGAAGATAGAAAAACTTTTTTTCAGGCAGGAAATTGTCAYCTGCAAGACTGCAAGAGCACTTGAGAGATGGGTCCAGGAAGCAAAAAAATCAAAGCTATGGTGTATCATAATAGTACTTTTCTAGCATCATTCATCAGCAGACGACAAAAAGCTTTTGGAACTGGAGCTGTCCAGACAAAAGAGAAGTTCCTGGTTTGTGTCCGTGAACCAGAGATCACCACATTGAATGTGTGATTCAAGACCAATCCTGCCTAGAGAAAAAAGAGATATATAAAATGCAGATACCTGACATTCTGAGTTCCAAATTCCCCTACTTAATTGCTATTTGATTTCTTTATAGGCTTCCTTTAGGTCTACGGCTGTGGTACGTTTGATTGCGTGTGCTAGCTCAGTKAGTTAAAGATATTGGTTAATCAGTGCAGTCTGTGAAGGACATGAACTTGCTTGGACAGTGTAAATCAAGCCTTTCAGAGAGTAGGTTTGCTGATAAAGCTGTACTTTGAGGATGCCATGTGGTGGGTGGAGAGAGGGTGTACACCTTGTACATAGGTAATTTAGTTAATGTTCCGTTTGCAGCTCACTCTTTTTTTCACTATTTTTTAATGGAGGCAGTTTGTAGTCTTGTCCTTGTTGAAGTGTAAGTTGRCATTTTTGTTGAATTTTACAGACATTGCCAAAAACTGTATTTTGATCTGTCAGTGCTGTAACAAGACAAGTTTCTGATATGCTTCTCATGCAAATGCTGATCACAAGGCCAATTCTTGCATTCTGCATCATGCACAGTTGATAAGACCTCTCCATGTGTTACCATGTGTGTGATTTAAACATAGTGGCCAAGTGTAAGTTTAAGATATCTGGCTTCAGGCCCTTTGAAGGCTGGTGATTTTTTTCATGACAAAGAATTGAGAAATAAGGAGATTTTCTTAGGGTGAATTTATAGGGAAGAGGTTAGGGGAAAAAAAACCTTTTTTTTTTCTTCCTGTGAAAAGTGTACAACTGAAGCAGCACTATGTGTCTTTTTTTAATCTGCACTTCTTTTATGCTTCCACCGTATTTTTTTATTTCCTGGAAATGCTTCGGAARCTCTTTGCAAACTTACCCATCAGCCAGACTGACTGAATAAAAAACRTGTCTGGGTAAGAGAGATAGACAAGATCATCTAAAAATTTGTGAGAACTGTTGCAGAACTTTCACTTCTCACCCTCTTGCTCCCCTCATATATTAATAGCTTAAGTAAATAAGCAGAAGACATCTGCCTTTATTAATAGGGAAGGTCTGATTATACCTGCAGGWCAGAAGACATAAATAGGTTTAAATGAAAACCTGCTCAAGGCACACACATTTCAAATGTTGCTTTGACACAGTATTTGCATAGCAAGTGTGTAGACAAATGGCTCATCAGAAGGGGTTGGTTTTTATCTCCATGCATCAGTCACTTGGTTAGCTGCTTTTGGCTGAAATGAAGTTGGAGAAGGAAGTCCTTCTGTTTCTCTGTTGAATTATTAGTTCAAAGCTGCATCTATTCTGGAGATATTAGAAGGTATACACAGATTTTGTTTGTTCCTTCTCTATTACACATACTGTTTTACTTTCTGATTTGGCAGTATTAATACAAGTGTGATATTAACACTAACTTTTAGATGTGGAAGCAAACTTCTGTGAGACTTTAAAAGTGGATTTATGAGAACCATAATTAGTTGTTACTTCACGCRTCTGCCAATGTACCTAAAGGCAAAGGATGCCATTGCATAGGGGTATTGTTTTGAAATCTGTAAATACTTGTTGGGTTGTGGACATRGAGAATTTTGTGGTACTGGAACATGCTCCAGCCTTTGAGTGTTACAGGCATTGTGCCTGACTGAAATGGGTGGCTGCATGGCATCTTGTGTATTTTAAAAACTTTATTTTTTCCTAGATTTTTGGAAAATCGGAGTGTTTGTATGGTTGTATGACAGAGCACTCCAGTTATAACCATTTGGTGCTCTTTGAAAGTAAATGTTGAAGAAAATTAATCTCTGATGAATGTTATTAAATGTTGATGGTGCATTAGCTTTAGAATTTCTTCATTAGCCTTGCATCCCTGCAGTTTTTGAAGCTCCTGGAGTGTTCTGAGTGTGCAGGCTTGTGCTGCCATTGTCACTTAAGAAATAACTGCTAAGCTGGTGTTGTTTTGAAATGAATCTTTGTGTTATAGATGTATTAACCTGTGGTCACTTAGATGATGATGTAAAGCTGCCCTTTAYCTTTTTAAAATGGTTCTAAAATTGRTCTTTTTCAGAGCGCTTTTRTTAGGCCTGGCTTGCAATCACAATCTGAAGGAGGTGTCTTTAGACCTCAGTAGCTGTGAGGTAAGGAATATTTATCAGGATGTATTCAAAATGTGCAATGATGAGGTTTTAGAGTTCCTGTGAAATCCACTGGGTAAGATATTCTTCCGCTATAGTTAAAAGTTGTGGGAAAGGTGAGAAGCAGACAACTCAGAGAAGCATTTATGATAAAAGTTAGGATGTGTGTCACAGCATCCTAAATAATGAGCACAGAGGTTCAAAGCACCTGATAAGCAAAAGCCTCCTTGCTGTGCAGCTGTACTACACACTGAGCCAGCCTGTTGGATGCTTGGCAGCTTCTGCTCTCTGCTGGTGTGATTAGCAGCAGGGTTTTCCAAGGTGCCCAAATTTGAATGGCTCTGAGGAAGCAGCGTGCCCTGAAGGCATGTCTGTGGTTCAGTTGTCTTCCTTCAGAACCAAAGGCATGCTTCCTCTTCTGCAGGTTTGCTTTTTAACCTTGGGAGAAATTCCATTTTCCTAATCAATTAATCAATTCAAGCCAATAAGGAACTTTGGTAAAAGTTATTAACGTAAGAACTGCTTTCAAAGTGGCCTCAAGAATAAGTAAGAACAAATGTGGCAACAACTGGTTTGCCTTATCTTGTTTCCTCTTGCTTCTCTGTGCTTTGCTGTGCACTCTGTTTCCCAGGATTGCCCCTACTCTTGCAGGGTGATTCCTGCATGGTTAAAGCAGAATTTGAARGGACAAAACCCTGGGAAGCCACTTGAGGCAAAGTCATTTTATTGAGAACTGTGTGGTGGACTCTTGCCAAAACCAATGTGAACCAGTTTAGGCCTTCTCTGACTTCCCAGTTTTTTAAGCTGCAAAGAAAGCCTCTCATTTGTTAGATATTTCCAAGGCCATCTGAGTATTAACTGTTCTAGAAGTGCCTGCAAATACAGTGGTTGCCCTTTAAGTACAAAATACGCAATATTGATAACCCTGTTGAAGTGCAGTAATCCTTGGCTTTAGGTTCGCGATCAATTGCTTTTGAAATGTGCACAGATTTCCTCATGAAGAAAAAAMCAAATAATTGTGAATGCATATCATAGTTTCTGATATTTTAGACTTTTTGGAAAATATTATTACTTTGAAGAGCACTACATGTAAATTCCGAATAGCAAAGCTTTCAAGTCCAGTACATATGCTTTTGACTTCTGAGTAGAGGGATCAGATGGATGATAATTTATCTTCCAGAGGAAGGAAGGAAAAGGGAGGAGTAATTCACGTAATAAAAATTAAATCCTACGATGATGATTTAGCCTTAAATGAATAAATCAATAAAACACAAATRTAAGTAATGAGAGTATAAATTAGCATGTAAATCGACAAGGGCTGACAGGAGAGAAAATATTACCCTTTCATGAAACAACACCTAGGGTGGGATGTGAAGGAGTCCTTCAAGGAGCAATGAGATTTATTGGACACCAAAGCACTTGTGGTCATGGCTGACTCTTGTGGCAGAAAGGAAGGAATCCTGCCCAGCTCAGTGTTGTCTTCCTGTAGCTGATCCCTCCAAATTGACAGCACTTCCTTAGATCCTTCCCTTAACATTTTTTTYCCCCATCACTGAGCTTTATCCATTCTCATGTGCTTTGGAAAGAAGTGATACTTCCACCAGCCGGGAAGTTGATGTGCCAGCAGCTGGGAGTGCTCTCAATGGGCCCAGCACCTCAGGATCCTGCTCCATGTCCCCCTGACCCTCTGGGATCTGGGCAGGGTAATCTACACCTGGAAAGAGAGTAGTGGGAARCTTGGAGCCAGTCACCACTACTCCCAGTTCCTACAAGCACATGCTCCTAGGGGGCTATAAAGCTGATGCTTCAGCTTTGCCCTCTTCTTTCCTGCATCAAGCAAGCTGTACTCAAGTATGGAAGGATAAATCTGTGTTCCTTCCCTCTTCCACCATTTTTCATTTGCTCCCATAATTTTCTGGTAAATTACCTCCGAGCTTAATCATTTTCTATTGCTTGTTTAGTTGTTTTTTTTTAATTATTTTTTTACTATGAAAATTACATTTTTATTTCTACCTGCTCAGCACTGATGTATTTCACTCTTTTCCCTTCTGCTTCCCTTAGCTTGGTCACTGTGTAAGTACCCTCCATGCTTTACCTTAATTGTTAAATCAGTAAGCAGCTTTGTTTGCCCTTCCCATATTAGTATCTCATAGCTTTGAACACACTTGGCATTTTTAATTGTAGAAGGGTTATTCTTTGTTTTCTGATAAGAGCTTTTCTTTGTAGTCTCAGAAGTATGTCATATAGAAGGTGTTGCAGAGAGTCTTTTTGTCAGTATCACAGTCCACATTAATGAGCAGCACTTCAATTTATCTCTGCTTTTATATATATATTTATATGCATATTATTTTAACACAGCTGCAGCAAATTGTGATCCTAAAAGTGGAGTTTTTGTCATCACTTTTACATCAAATAGACATCACCATTTGTGCTCATGAAATGTTTATATATTTAAAATTTTGAATGTAGAGTTATCTGRTACAAGTTTGAAAGCTACTCCTGAAAAATTGTTCACTTCAGCCCTCAAAGTATATATAGCCAAAGCATTTGGATTCTATTGTGAGTACAATTTTAGTGTATAGAACTTTACCCACCAACAACCAATCCAGTTCCATGTATGATATGCCATAGATTCTGCAGCAGTAGATGTGATACTCTGTGAGAAATGTTTGTCTTGTGGTGAGCCACACTGAGAGAGCAGCACAAAGCAAAATGGAATGATTTTGGCTTTCATACAGCAAATGYTATAAATGCTCTTACTAAAATAAAATTGAGTTAAATTTGCAGCACTTCTGGCCCAAATACAGCCTGTAATATGACTACTTATTGAGAGGATGAGGTGAAAGATAGGCAGGCTTTGATTTATGGAGAGGGGAAAAGGTGCCTTATGTTCTGTGCTTCTCACACTCCAGATGTGATTTATGATTTAGGTGTTATCTTWGGCCACCAAAGATAATCATTGGCCACCAAGGGCCATTCTCCAAATACTTAGGTCAAGTTATCCAGCTGCTAGTTAACCCATCGTATACCTCAAACATTCAAAAAAGTGCCAAATCAAGTCTTTATTGAAAAATGCTTCTAGAAGGCATTTGGGGCTCTTTAATTATAGCTTGGATAACAGCTCATGGTCAACAGAAATATCAGCAGCTAGATTCAGGATATTTATCCAAGTAAGTGAACTAAGTAAAAAATTTCACAGTTTTCATGCACAGGAGGTGAAAAAGCTTTGAAGAGGTTTGAAAAAGCYTTCCATTCTTTCTGTAGCAAATAACGTGAAGATAGAAAATGTAAAAATWAAATTTGCATAGAATTTTTTCCTACTTCGGCTAAAATCTTTTACGGGGAGATGTTTATAAAGTAAATGCACCTTATATAAAAGTGCATAGCTGCAAAAAAAAAAAAAAGCTTTTGCTCCTTTGGAAAAAAAAAGGTGTTAATTCAGTAGCATTACTAAATAAGTGTGTAAGATTTCATGACTTTAATTCTTAATGTTGATGTTTTCTYCTAGAACATTTCATTGTTTTTTCATTAAATCCGGACATTTCTTTTATAGTCATGTAATATTTCAGATTAATAATATCATAATTGATACTTTGCAGCCAGGCATTTTTGTGTTGCAATTTTTTTCTTCTATTGCTATTTCTTAAGAATGACAATATTACTTTTTTCTCTTGTTTATTGTCTTTTATGGCTGTTTTACAATTGGATTATTTGAATTTTCTTTTCAGCAGCAGAGAGGCATAATTTAATTGAGGGGTTTATTTTTTGGTTGTTTTTTTTGTTGTTTTGTTTTGTTTTGTTTGTTTTTTGGGGTTTTTTTGGGTTTTTTTGTATGCCCCCTACTTATCTTTTGGGCACCTTAGCATTGTGCTAAGAGCTGGAAGAAGATGCTCACTGTAAGGCCTGACTGTAGTGGAGTTCAAGGGTGCCAGGGTTGCAAGCTGATAGGCTGGTCTAAGTTTACTTTTTTTATCACCAGACACTGGAAATGTTCATGTAAAAAATGCTCACCCCAGTCCTTCAGGCACTGCCCAGCAAAAGTGCTAAAGGATTTTCTGCGTTTAACCATTTAAGTATTTTCCTCATTTAAAGGCTGAGAGATAGTTTTCAAGAGAAAGCAAAGAGAGTCCCTTTTCTCATTTGTATGCAAATACTGAGAGTAAGGATGAGGACTGTAGGAATGTGTGCATAGGCTGTCATTTTGATGTCTATAACTTCTTCTGTTGCTGTTGTTTTTGCCGATGCTAGTGCCTTCTGTATTCACAAAGCTCCTACCACTGTCTTCTGTGTGATCTTGAAACCATAACTAGTTTGCAAAAATGGATGATGTTTTGTCTCTAGTTAAGATCTGGAGGTGCACAAGTCTTGGAAGGATGCATAGCAGAAATACACAATATCACCAGCCTAGATATTTCAGACAATGGTAAGTACACAGAACAGGAGCGGAGGGTTGTGCAAGTCAAGAAATGCTTTTTGTTTCAGCTCTCAGTGTAACCAGGGGTGGTTGCTCTTGCTTTGTGATTATTGGCCGTGCTGTTATAGAAATGTCTCAGACCAAGGCCTCTTATTAAGAAACATTGGAAGACTAACTGTACCCTCAAAAGTTTGTTGTTTGAGATCAGTGTAACACAGCAGAATAAAATAATGGCACCAAGCTCATATTAGATCCCGAGTAAATTGGGATTAAGTACAAGAGGTTAAGAAGCTGAATGAGAATTGGAAGTGTAGTGAAAGAGCAAAGGGAAAGGTCTGGTACAGAATGAAGCTGAGGGGAAAATTTGGAGCAAAGAACCAAGAGCTTCAGGTCAGAAAAGGCCTGCTTGAGTCTTTGGAAAAGTCTTTGATTATTTCTGCTTTGGAGTCTCTGTGCTTCCTAGTGCAGGTATTCCTGGAAATATGAGCTGGCTTCTCATCTTGCCAGATTCAAGGTGTWGATGTATGAACTGGAAAAATTCACCTGCTGTGCTTGCCCCTCTATCAGCCAAGTGCAGAAGTATTTCAGAAACAGATTCCCAGTACAGTGGAATGCCCAAGAAGGGTGGGATGGACAAATGGAAAGCTGTGAAAGCTACTGATTCAGCCCAGTTAGGCAAAAAGATTTTTTTTTATAAATAAAGATAGATATTTGAAATCTAAATTATGCTGTGAATCTGAATTCTAAATCATTGTAGTCTAGCTAGTGGACTCCTCAAATACATAACTAGCTTGGGAATACTAAAGTTAATTTTCTTTTACTCAGGAGTAGAAAAAAATATGCCTTGTTTTTCTGGTCATTTTATTTGTAGTGTATTATGTTAGCCTTTTTTGCAGGCTTTTGAAGGCTTTGAAATATTGTTGGTACACAGCTCTACTAAGACTAGATAGTGATTAGCATTATTTCAGAATTCTCCAAGGAACTTGAAACTCTGCCTGACCGTGTGAGGAACTACCCTTGGGTGGCTGGCCTGTGGATAAGGGACTGAATTCTCTGCTGTGTTTCTGAGAGGTGCCTTTAATAGCTGATTAGCATGGAGATTTAAAGGGTTTATTTTAGAGAAAGCATTTATTCTCATAGAAAAGCAGAGGCACTAATGAGAAAAAGATTTAAAGATAGAAGAATGGAAATTTTCCTACACATTTTGGAAATTAGTACACTGACATAATTACTTGAATATAGCATCAATAATTGGACCTGGTCTGGGTCTTCTGTGAAAATGTGTTTTAATTCCTAATCTAATCTGATTCTTTACAGGCCTAGAATCTGATCTCTCAACCCTTGTAGTCTGGCTTAGTAAAAATCGATCGATAAGACACTTGGCATTAGGCAAAAACTTTAACAACATGAAGTCCAAGTAAGGATTTTCTTTCTTCTAAATAACAAGAGAATGGATGAGGAGAAACTCCTGATTTCATCATCTTCCTAACTTTTCTTCCCTCAGAAATCTCACTCCAGTACTTGATAATTTAGTTCAGATGATTCAAGACGAGGATTCAGTGAGTATCTTTCTGCCTACTATCATCATGTGTATTTGTAATCTCACAGTCTATTTCTGATAATTTTCTTCATTTTCCTAATTTGCTGCATAAGATTTTGATCACAACCCTGCACAGATACATCCAGCATTTTGGATTTGGTTTTTTTCAGATTGTAATTTTGATTAACTTGTGCCATGTAGTTGAACATTTTCTGAGGATAGTCTTAGGATCTCTGGTTGTTGAAAAATATTCATTTTAAATAGTTGGATGTGTGTAACCTAGTTATTTATGTCTAAATTATACAGCCCTTTAGGCACAAATTTTCAGAACTTTTGTGTCCTGATAAGAGATAACAATGGTAGTGTTCTCAATAGCAATGCTTTTTTTTTAATTTATGGAACACATTATTTCCTGATATCTGTTCTTGTGTATTAACTTTTTTTTCCCTTGGCAAAATGCRAAGTCACTGCAGTGATCTCTCAGAATTCCTTCCTTCTTCAAAAGATGCAAATAAACCATTCACTGTGCTGTTTTTTACTTTTCTTAGTCATGGGAGCAATTTCATAAAACCTTTTCAGGGTACCTTGCTGGGATGCTTGCTCACTTCCTTAATTTCTCTACTTTTGTTATTCTGAAAGACTTTTGTGGGTGGATTTGTGTTCTTGCCCATTCTTGGCATCCTAGTTTTGGTTAGAAGGGGATCTTAAGATGCTCTGTTACTCTTGTGCTCGTCAATCTTTATTTATCTACTCTTAGTCCTTTCTTTCTCCTTAATTTCCTGTGCAAGTACCAAGCAAGCTTTCCTCATTCTCCAGAGACAGCCAACTGTAGACTCAGGTTGTCTGAACACCTGCTGCTTCCTGTTGTCTTTATTGTCTCACCTCCAAGTTCATGCTCTTYATATTAACTGCCTGGCTGTCTTCTCCTCCCATCTGTGTCTGTATCCTGGCAGTTTTAACCAGGATTCCCAATGTCTCTTGCCTTGCAAGGTCATTAGACTCATATTCCTTGTTCTCTTTTTCTTAGGTCTCAATTGTATTTGAAGTGATTTATTAAATTAATCCTCTATGCTCTTTCTGTTCTCTTAAATGGGATTAGTGTTACTGGTGTTTCTTGATTCAGTGCCTTCCTCCACATTTTATTCTTTAAAWCACGGGGATATCAGTGTGATGTGGTAAAGTTCTGCATACAGATACCAAAACTGATTCTAATTGAGGTAACACCTGGAATGAAAGCACCTTAATGAAAATCCTCGTTTGCACAAGTTAGATGTAGGGTTGTGCTAAGTAATGTCTTGGTATGAGAAGTAACACAGGTGGAACTCTGTGTTACTTCTTGTACCAAGCTGGCCTTGTTGTTTTGTGCTGTGTGACCACCTCYTTCTACTCTGCCKCTAAAGGGAGTTCTGCAGGACTGCCTTCCCCTCCTTTCCTTTTCCTTTTGATCCTGTACTGAGGGGTTTCATTTCATCAGGTACCACCTGCTGCTTCTGTGTGGGCATTTGTCTCTGTCCTGCCCTGTTTCTCATGCTTATCCTTYCACAGTTGTCCTAAACAACTGAATGGCAAGCAAATGTAATTTAGTGTGTTTTCTATTTCCATTATTCCTTTGTTCTGTTGCAGGTGAACATTTCTTCCCACTCAGACCATACCCTAAAACACCTCATCAATGCACTCTGTGTCCTTTCAGTGCCCAGATCATCTTCTCAAACACACTGTTGGCATTTCCCCCCTACTTTATGACTCCTTTCTTTACTATCTTTTCTTAAGAACAAAAATTTCAACTTTCGCTGTATTATTTCTACTTAAAGTGTTACAACCTTCTGTTTTTCTTTCCTGGCTTCTTTTTTTGAAACTTCCAGGTTATAGGAAAGAGTAGCTGCTAAATTTTGTGTGTATCATTCTTGCAGTTCTCTCTCCTTTGCATCATTAGCTTCCACTTCTTGCATTCCTTTTCTTTTCTCAACCTCATTTGTTTTTCCACTTTCTGCCTTTTACACTATACACTGGTCAGATGTGCTCCTGTAATTCTTACCCACTACATTTTCCTGACCTAACTTACACAATGTATTGTCATCCTGTTTTCAAACAGTGTTATAATGAAATAATTCATCAAAAAATTGTTTTATTTAGTTACTTAGAATAACTGTCTCTCCTTCATGTCACTTCATTAACGTGTGGGATATAGCGTATGATCCTTTGGGGTTACCTTGCCTCTTCTTTTCCCATGTTATTTTCTCTTGTTAATCCTCTTCAGTGAAGGARTCTTGGTTTTTTTCTGTCTCATCAAGCACTAAAACCAGCGTGAACCATCTCCTAGCAGCAGGAGAGTTGAGGACAGACACTGTAGCACTGTGGGAAAAATACGTTGCGGAAAGCTRCCTAGGATTGTCCTCACTGTATCTCGATGCTAGAAAATTATTTGAAGTCTCTAGCTATTTCAATTTGAATCTTTAATGGGGTGGTCCTCATTCTAACAATAGTATGCATTKACTGCCACAGGACATGAAAAATTTAAGATGCAGTTGTAGAGACCAGGGTGTTATGTTGCCCAGAGCACACTGCACAGTTTAGGGACTGCACATTGTCTGCATGGAAAGCTGAAGCAAGCAGCTTTAACCTAAAATAATAATCTCTAAATGCTTCTTCATGTGTTTATGCACACTTTAAATAGCTCTGTTGCTGTGTTAATGTGAGTCATGAGTAAAATAATTTAAACAGTCAGTGGCTTGSTTCTATGACTGTTAAAATAGAGTGATACCCAAATGTAATTTTGCATCATTTAAAAGCAGTAGTAGTAACCTACATGGCAGAGCTTCACAGGTGCTTTATATAAGCAAGAATTTAACATTTAGTTTCATTTTTTGGGTTCTTTTAATGTCTTTTCTATATAAATAGGTGCTATACCRTGCAGACTATTATAATGTATTCTTAATGTGCCCATTCCTTTTCTTGCAAAAATGGATGTTACACTGCAGGTATGCAGTGTTGTTGCTCGGAGTGGTAATCACTTCTGCATAGGTGCAGTGAATTTCTAGTGATGATTATATTTAATTGAATGCTTGGTGCAGAATTGGCTTTTGGAGGCTTTTTGCAACATTTTTGTTCTTAGGAAAAAAAAAATTTAGCTTGATTTAATTCCAAGGGTTTTTTTCCAGCAGAAGTATGACTGAATCAATGAATAAAATMATACAATTTCTAATTGTGTATTTGTACTTTGAGAATTCCTCTTCCTTAAAAAGATTCTGTTAAGGCATTTTYTCTGTATTGGCAAAGTACCTGTTTTCTGTAGCAGGGACACTGAAAGTGCTCCTTAGACTTCTGTTTTCTCAATATCTAGCTAAAATCATTAAGTTATTAAAAGAAGTAAGTGTTTGTAGAGTATTGCCCGTATTTGTGGGGGATTTGGTTTTGATTTGGTTTTTTTTTTGTTTGTTGTTGTTTCATTTGGGATTTTTAATGTAATGATCAGATAATTTAACTAATATTTAGATGACGCATAGCTGTCAATCTTTACAGAACACAATACAGAAGTATTTTCAGTCATATACTGTTTTGCCAGAGTGTTGGAATGCAAGAAGCTTCCTGGGAGGATATTTGAGATTTAGAAAAATTATGTGGGAGGGATCATGTGCAGCTCAATTACTCCAATGCCCATTTCTAAAGTGACACATGAAAAACAGAAACAATCTCACATTCACAAGTTTATTGCTGATTTCTCCTAGTGCTGCATGGTGCTGCTTTACTGTGAATCTGTCAGCAAAAGAGCTTCTCAGACTTCTGTCAAGAGTTCCTGAGTGCCATTCTAAATGTGATGTTAACATTTTTATGTTAATATTGCTTTTAAATTCTTAATAATTCTTTACATTTCTCTTCATGTCATGCAATAAAATTTGAAAACAGACAGATTAAGGGTGTTAGCATAGTAATTTAATAACTTCCATTTAAAATAAAACCAGCATGTGGCTTGTGTTATTATTAGCCTTTATAATTATCAACCTGCTGTACCTCCAAATTTTCGTGCTTTTCTTTATTAGTAAGTGCATTTCTTGCATTGTTGCAAGTTTTTTGCTTATCACTGTAATCCAGTGGTGTCTGGGGGGGTCAGATCCCATTGTATAGCAGSTATGATGCAAGGACCTTGGACCCTGGAAGGTGTGCACTGTTTGGTTGGTTTGTTTTCACTAATCTAAACTTCAGGATCTAATATAAGTGCTGTGGCTCATTGCTGTGAGATCTTGATTTTCCTGTGCTGGCTATTCGAGGATTTTAGGCTCCAATATTTCATCCTTCAACATGTGCCTAAGTGGGTCTATAATGATGATACAYTCCTCTGTATGGACTCACACTTGAGCAAGGGAAATGTTTTGTGGAGTCCTAATTCATCACCAAAGACAAATTACGCTTTTAGGAGCTGTAATATCTATGCAAGGCATGGGGATAAATTAACCGTGGTTCTTGAGCTCCTGATGTTGAGTGTTGGGGCATTGGGAGTGGAGGAAATATGGGCATTTTTAGAAAAGTTTTTTGAGGCTTGGAGTATGACTTGCTGGAGCTAAATAAGATAGTTTCAGTTTAATATGCTTCATGAAAAAATAAAGTTACTGAAAAATATTGTAGTATCTATGACAATGAGTAGACTTAGTATTGTAATAAGTACTCAATATTGCTTTGAATTTCAGACCTGCTACTGTTTTATCTTTTCTCGAAAAGCCCATGCCMTTTGTTGAAGGAACAGATATGCAAAATCACTCCTAAATTTGAAGTAAAAATAATAAATCACTTTATGGAAACTGTTGTTTTAACAATGCCTTGGACTGTAATTTGCCCTTGGGCAAACGTCTCAGCCTGAGGGAGAGAAGGGGAATGGTAGATACTTTTATTTCTCGCTGAAGATGCTAATGCTGGTTGAGCAAAATCCGCTGGACACTGGAAGTTGTCTTGTGRACTGGTTGTTGTTATCTTGCCTTTTTTGAGGTTTACGCTGTATTCTGTATTTAGTAGAACTCAGGAAGTTGGAGGCACTGCCACTTGAAAATAATTTTTTCACAGGATGTTACAACTTAATGTGCTTGTGTGCATGTGTTTGACACCTGTGCTTTAAGTTATTGAATCCCAATTTATCACGAGTTGTAGGATCTGCAGCTAATACAGAAATAATTTTTTGATATTTACTGCTGTCCCCAAGRGTTTGACAAGCTTGTAACTTCTTTTAGTTGCTGTTTGAGGAATGAGTGCATTATCAGCTTTTGTTATCAGTGCATTTTCTATAATCCACAGCCTCTACAGTCACTGTCACTCGCGGATTCCAAGCTGAAGACTGAGGTCACCATCATTATTAATGCCTTGGGCAGCAATACTTCTCTCACAAAAGTGGATATTAGTGGAAATGCCATGGGAGATATGGGAGCAAAAATGCTGGCAAAAGCCCTACAGATAAACACCAAACTCAGGTAAGGGAAACCTATTTGCAGTAAACAGTAGAATGGCTTAATAATACTGAAGTTGTTGGCTTATTCTCCATCTGTTTCTCTTCAGAACACTTCTATGTACAGCCACTTAAAAGTGTCTTTATTTGGAAGGATTCTCATCCTTCTTTTTCTTAAGAGAAAGGAAAATAACAACAGAAAAACAAGAGAAGCAAGTTGTCCCATCAAAAACATTTCCTTAGCTGAAACTGGGGAAACTTTTCTACATTTAAACAGAAAGGCCTCTTGTTGGAATCAAAAGACTTTTCAAATTTCTAGAATGACAGAAAAAATTACATTGTTACAGMGCTCTCTGTTAATTAAATTCAATGTTCTTATCAAAGCTGGGCCAACTTAAAGCTATRTGAGGTTGCTCAGGGACTTGTCCATGCAGGTTTTGAGGACCTCTGAGTACGAAGATTCCACAGTGTCCCTGGGAACTCAATTCTAGTGCTTAGCTACTCTCTTGTGTTCTGCTCTCTCTCTCTTACTGGAGGCTTTCCCAGCAGAGAAAATTCTGATACTTCGGTAGGAAACTGAAGTTAATTATTCTTTGTCTTCTGAGGTGTCAGTTTGTAGAACTAAGAGCATGTGGAATTCAGAATGGGGAGCAGCATGGACCATCYATCCTTCCTTTCTCCCCTTCCTACTGTGTTGATGGACCTTGGCATATCTTCTTTGCAACTTCATCTGCCCAACAACTTCACTGCTTTTTAGCATGTCTGGCACTGATGGCTTGAGGGTATCACTTTTTTTCCATCCAGCATGTGTTTCACAAACAGCAAAACCTTCAATCAGTGTAAATTTGGATGGGGACCTCTAAATATGTCACCCTMATCAGGAAAGATAATCCTCCCTCCTCCTCATCAGACTGTTCAGATGAATCTTCCTCAGTGTATTGTCAGTTTAAAAAGCCCACTTTTTACATGGTCTCCAAGTATTTGTTCCCTGGAGGGTAAGAAATTGCCCCAAACAGTCTTGGCTGTTTTGTTCAGAGGCAGGGATCCTCTGGCCTTTGTGTTGCTGTGCTCAAACTGAATATTAAAAATGTCAAGAAAGCACTGGAGGGATGGCTTAGGTTTATTGAATGCATTAACCTGAAATGACCACAACATCTGTAGAAATAAAGTCTTGATACATTTCAGGGTGGCAGACTGAAACATTTCACAGTATGCTGAATGTCACAGTTGAGATAATGTCACCACAGTCTGTGGTGGGATTACAGGCTGAATAATGCAATGGTAACTGGTTCTGCCAAAATGTTATAAAATGACACCCAGGTAGAAATATAAACACACTTTCCAGTGGCAGAAATATTCAAGATTTGACCCTTAGCATATCTGATGTTTGCTGAGTGTAGAATCTCTCTTCCTCTCTTTCTTACCTTTCATCTTAAAAACAGAGAGATAATTGTGCAACGACAGAAGGATGTCAGTACTTGTGAAAGCGTGCCATCTATCTTTTTTTTTTCTCTCTCTCTTTTAAACACCAGAAATCTTTGTTTGGTTTTGTGCTTTTTTTTTTTTTTTTTAAGAACGGCTACAACTGGTGCTCTAGCAGAAGCAAGATTTATCTGCTTGTCTGTCTCTTCTGCCTACTAATGAGATCTTTGAACATGTGTTTGCAAATTGCCAAGCAGTCTGCTTGAGTGGTCTGAACTGGGGGAGGAGGGGAAGGCTTGATCACTCTTAACATTACTGTGTATTCAAAAGAGCTACCGTTTATGCACCTAACCTAATGGTTTATTTTGGCAGCTACTTGTGTTGTATGGGGAATCATGTGAACAGTTTGATGAGCTTAGTGCAGAGCTGAATGTGTAATAGCCTGCAAATTTTGACCTCTGATCAGCATGAATTTTTAAAATAAACGTAGCCTATGTGGAACAGAGATTGACCAGTTACTGCAATTTTCTGGTTTTTCAGTATGGCCTTTCAAAGCAGGCATTTGAACTTTGGCTTTGATGCTATTCCTCAAAAAAGCAGGAATTTATGTCCAAATCTTTGTATTAATTGTGTTTTAGAAAAGGAAGGTATTTATGTTAGCGATAGAAAGTACAATAGAGTCTCCTTTAAAGTACGGGAAACTGGATTTTGGGTATTTATTCATAATTTCTGTCATTTCAAGGATWTACCATCTAAGTAAAAACAAGTTTTTAAAGTGCTGCCTTTTGCAATTTTGAATATTCAGCAGTGTGTTATTTCAATATGCAAAGCTTCATCATGGATTTATTTGGTGGCTCTTGTTTAACTCATATTTTTCTTTCTTCTTCCCACCGCCTCTCAGAACTGTAATATGGGACAAGAATAACATCACTGCACAGGGCTTCCAGGACATAGCTGTGGCACTGGAAAAGTAAGTCTCAAGTAATTGAATGTCTCATGAAGAGGCCAAAGATCCTGAATGATCTGAGCAGCTGCAGTTCTCACCACAGTCAATATGATCTTGAAGATGCTGAGTGCTCTCAATTTTAAGTGTCAGGATGTTTAATCTAAAGGAAAATTCATTACTTCGCATCCTTCAAAAGGATGGGAAGAGGCTCTATGACTCTTTCATCCATACTCTCCTATCAGCATTAAGGTCCTTGAGTTCTGCTCTTAGCGTTCAGATTCTGAATTTGGTAATATTTTCCCTTTGCTTCATTCTCTTGTGTTGAGAGGGTGCAGAAATTCTATTCTAGTGAATGAAGCTGTACATAATAACAGAAAATTACTGAAGTGGGCCTTTGTAGCCTGACTTTTTTCTTTCCCCTAGCAAGTTGAAACTAATAGTGATGATCTCAGGAACTGCAGATTTTCATTGTAATTGCTGTGCTTTGGGTCATTTTGCTTCCATGAGTTTACTCACAGATGCAGCCATTACCAGTGATAGATGTTAAATTGCTTTCATCTCCCTCCATATCCATCACATTTCTTAATATGTTAGTATTACTTTTCTTAAGAGAGAAGAATTCCAGATTTAAATTAAGCAGCAGCTGAAGTTTTTCGCATCATGAAATCCCTCAGGCAGGAGTAAAGGCTCTCTTTAGGAAGTGAATGTAACCTACTATTGCTAGGTCCTAGACAAGTWATTTTGTAAAACTGTATAACTACTTAAAGGGAACTACTTAACCCTTGCAGGGGTCATGAGRCTAGAGCTTATAAAGTTACTTGGTTTGTGAAACTATTGTAGTTTATATACTCGGTTTTGAAATGAACTCAGTTGCACTGATGTGGGAAATTAGATAAATTATGTATAATTAAGCAAATGATCTTGCAGTGATTCCATTGATAGTAGTGAATAATAATTTGCAAAGGTTATTTGTCAACTTGCAGACATTTCTCTGTTAAAGGGCAATAGCGTGGGGAAGTCTGGTAGAAAAAGAAATGCACTTGTTTTCTGGTTAAGATCAGCTTTATTTCTCTCTTCCAAAGTGTTTGGATGAGTAAATAGAGAAGGGGTGGAAATCCTGAGGCAAAAGCAAGTAATCTAAACAAAAACACCTCYGGAATGCCACAGTTAATTATGTGGCACTGTACTTTTTCCAGGTGACATCTCATTTATTTAACTTGGAAGCTGAGGTCATTTTATGTTGCCTTAAAGATTTTTAAATTGTCGAAAACATTGATAACATCACACACTAAGCCACAAGCAACAAAGKTTTAAACATGAAGACAGGGACTGTCAGTACTGGCTGAAAACAATTAGGCTGTAAACAATCCATCTTGAAGACATTTTGAGAASATTCTTCACCATATGTTTCCTAAAAATACCTGAAGCCATCAGTATTCTGTAGAAAAGAACCATTGCTCAAAATGGAATGAAATATACTGAAGATGTTTGAGGACATGTGTTCTACGAGTTATTTTGATTTTATGAAAAATATTCATCTACCAAACCACAAAACAAGAAGAAAGGTAGACTTTAGTTGCATGGGCTGGAGGCTGAGGTGATTTGTAGCAGACTTTAAAACRGGCTGAAGTAATTGGAAGGTTTTTTCTTTCCTAATCTCCAATTTTTCTTCTTCTCCTTGTTGCTGTTTGAAAATGTTATTCCTGCAAGGGAATTCCAGGAGCGTGGCTGTGGCCAGATTTTGCCCTAGGGGTGTCCCAGACAGGTGATGTGAAGTCCTGAGAAGATTTTCTGCAGAGTCCCTTGCAGGTGTCAGTTCAGGAGGGCATTTGAGAACAGTGGGCATCCTATTCAGCTTGGCCATTAAGCAGGGTCTTGTATCTCTGTAATTTYAATCTGAAGATAAACATGTGATTTGCAGCCTAGAGCCCCCTCTGTCACAGGACTCTGCAGCATTGTCTCATGTTAATTTCTGGAAGATTTTTTTTCTATATGGGCTGACTGAAGAAATAGCGGAAGTTCTACTATCTGAGGAGAAATGCTGGAGTCTGTTAGAGGGCTATGAATTCTTCCATTAGCAGTGATACGAAATTCACACACCCTGACCTGAAAAACAGATAATCTTATTCCTCTAAGTAAAATCTCCACTGCAGCACAGAGCATATGTAGTGTGTGGATCAGAAGTTACTACAGGGGAAATAATGTGGTGAAATGTAGGACTGTTGTCACACATGTTGTATCTAGAAGAAGAGGTTTTTGGTACCTCTTTTGGGACATCCTCTACAGTCTTTGAGCACCTCTCTGAAATTTAGCATCCTTKAAATATAGGTATTTTGCTGAGTATATCGATGTCTTAGAAAATTACTGGATTTTTGAGTTTGCAGCAAAATGTACTCCTTTACAAGAGACAAGTGGAGTGTTAATRAAAAGAACAATGGGGGAATATTTTAGACTTCAAGGAAACAGAGAAAAACAAAGCATAACAATAAAGTTGAAAAGTGAGCTTTTAATTCTTGATATTTTCCCCTAAGGGCTGGTAAATTCTTAGATGAAAATAATACTGTGTGTCTGAAAGCATCCCAAGTAGAGAGGATTTTCCTCCTCCCTTAAGGTYGTGGTCGTCTGAAGTTTTCCTTCTGTGACTGTGTGTCCATGAAAAGCTCCTTACCTTTCATTTGCCCTCCTCCAGCTCTGTGTGTCTGTATGTATGGGGGAGAGTGCACTAAGCTTTTGACTAAATTGAATTTAGCATATAACTGCTAGCATGAGAGCTGGCAATTACAGATTTCARTGAATGGGAAGTGTTAAATGTCAAACAGCTGAGGAGATCCTTAGAAATCTATCTTCTTTTTTTTTTTAAACTAAATAAATACCCCACCTGTCAGGCAATCAGCAAGTTCTGCAATTACCTGTCTTTGAGCTCAGCATCTTTGACATTTAAAAATTCTCCCCATGGTGATGGATACTGGTTAGTATTAYATGAGGGCACATAGCAGGGTCTGTATAGTTTGCAATGTTCTTTTGAAGGACAAGACAGCTAGAAAGAAGAGTTAATTTTCTGACTGACGCAGTAGACAATTGGACACTGTGGAAGGACAGGGACTTTGCCTGCCACTGACAGCTATACCTCACCATTTGCATTGGGGAAGAAACATAAAAGCCTTCCATTATCATTTAAAGTAAAATATTGGGTGCTATCAATGAGGAATCGGTGTGTTTGCAGTTCAGGAGGACACTGCCCTTGAGAGAATGGTGTTGCACGTGTTCCAGCACCTGGTGGGAGAAGARGGGAAAGAAGCTTGGAGTTTCACACTATTTAAGGTGTCTGCTGTTGGGAGTAGCATGATCTGCTGTCATCAATGGTGGTGACTCAATTGAAATTGCCAACTTCAAAGTGCTCAAGAATAGAGGGCTCCAAACATATTTGTGTAGCTCTGGATGGAATAGGAACAGACTGTTTGTGGGATGTTTACAGAAGGAGGAGAAAGAAATGTTTGCAGGAAATAAAGGATTAATTGAAAATAGAAAGAATAATTTCCTTTCCAGGTTTTAATAACTTCCTGCTGGTTTTTTTTTCCCTCCAATAATTCAAGTCTGAAGTTGTGTGGCCATACCACTGTAGGTGGATTTTAAGTATAACTGTGTTATGATAATCAGTTTATGTTCTCAGAGTTTAAATGTAATTTTGACTCAGGACCAAACTCCTGTCTTTAATTTCTTATAGCAGCACATGGACAAAGCTGCAGAAATATTTTGCAGGCAAATAAGGAAAATGCAGGCAGCAATTGTTTGCATAAAGCAATGTGGAGATGCTATGCTTGTTTTGTCAGCTTTTTATTAAAAATGCAGCGTCTTCAAATTGTTGTAAACATGAGAAGTTATTAAATAGTAAATTTCTAAAACTCAGTCTCTTAGGTGCTATCTGTCTATTACTGAATATTTCCATTTGGTCTTAGATCTGATACAGTTTCCAGCAGGCACTGATTCTCCCTGTTCTTTTTAGATACACAAAAATAATCTAACTTTGTGCACAGAGGTACAGAGGGCAGCTAGGCTTTTCATCGGCAGCCACTGGGCATTGACCATGTAACTGTTTTTCARAATCTACCCCTCTGTCTAGTAGTAAAGAAGAATTAGTAGCAAAAAAGAGCATGTATACTTCCAGCTATTCTGCTTAAAATTGTGAAAAATACATTCTTAGTACCTTCCATGGACAAACTGGATGCACTTTATTTCTCCCTTCTAGGTTATTTCTCATAAAAAAGTACAGTGATTATAAAGAGATACAGTGATTTGATTAACTTTCACCATCTTTTTTTTCTTTAGGAATTATACATTGAGATTCATGCCTATACCAATGAATGATGCCTCCCAAGCGCTCAAAACAAACCCTGAGAAAACAGAAGAGGCGCTGCAAAAGGTATTGCATATGCCACCAATGAGCAGAAATCAAACCAGCAAAAATATAGTAATTTTAAGTGACTGAGACTTCATRCTTGGCTGAATAAGAATTCTATGTTGGATTCAAGAATTGTTTGGTTTGCAGAGACATATACATGGTAATCAAGTGCTGCAAGAGCTTTTTATTCCACAGAATGCTGGGAGTGAAGGCTGATGGAATGCAGTGGTCTAGTGTCAGAATATCATAGCTAAAAAATGCAAACTAGACCTGGTGTTACTGTGTGCCTGACTATGAAAGAGAGTTAGAAACTGCATGTTTATTACATATGTCCCTGTGGGTATTACCAAATGTTTAGAATTACCGGTGCACGCTTTTTGTATTGGCATAAAAAGTGCAGTCAGCTCTGTACAAGACAAAGGGTGCTCTTCAATTTGAGGGAGGATGAAAACATTTACTGCCTGTGTTTTATATTGTACATATAAAATTCACACACTTTGTTGCCCTAAGTAGGCAACTGCACCAGCATGTTCTTTTGGATGAAAAGGTGTTGACAGKATCTGTAGTGTTCCACTTGTCTGAGTTATAAAACTCCCAGCTGAGTTTTAATATGGTAAATCTTGCAAGCTCCAAACAAGCCTCCTGCTCAATCAGGAGGCACACATTTCCCATCTCTTTAATGAGCAGTTTTCCTTCAGCCAGGGTAAGGCCATAAAAGTGTTATAAGTAGTTCTTACAGATAACTGTGATTAAAAAGCAAATGTGTATAAATGTGTATGATCCTTGCTTTCTGTAATTTGAGTATCAGAGGGAGAAGTGTTGGTAGTTAATGTCTTTTTCTTTGATGCATGAAAATTCTCTCAATTCTGCTTTTAAAAATCTGATTCATGGGGGATGGACATATTTCTTACATCTCATTTAATATAATTGGCCTGGTTCACATCTAGACTGGTGGGTGCATTTCTGAAAAAAATACTGGGAAGCKTCTGGCCATGGGGATTTAAATTCTGTGTGTTAATTAGGCGCTATGTACGAAGAGCATTTCCTTTTATTCGTATCAAGGTTGCTAAAACTGTTAGACCCAGAGTTTGTTTTCATGTGTGGTTCAGGCTTTCCTCACACAACATGAGGAAGTTGCCTCCTAGAAAAGGTATCAGTGTMAGGAGTGGTGCTGTGAACGCAACACAGGTGATTCCCTGCAGGTGAGGATGCAAGCCTCCCTGCATGGACTGAGCCTGGTGCTGGGACAACTGCACTGACTGACTGATGGACACAGCAGCCACCCTCCTGAGCTCTGGTGTCTCTGTAGCACGCTTGGCTTGGGGTGGGCAAACTGGATAAACCCAGGGATTTRCTCTGGGCCATGGTCAGATGTTGCAGTTCTTGCTGCTGCTGCCACCGTAGAGGCGACTGTCCCCGCTGATCTCAGCCTCACAACCTGCTGGCTACTCCACTCATCCTTTCCTCCCCTCTCTCTTTCAGACCAGGTCCATCACCTTTGATGAACCTTGAACAGTKTGTTAATAGGTGTTTTTGGCTTCAGCAAGTTTGATAGAGCAGGGTTAGGGGGTTATTGTGTGTGCCGTGAAGCTGGCTGATGGTGGCTGTGTACTGCTGGTGACAACTGTGGTAGCCTGTCAGCAGGAATCACTTGTCTCTAAAGAGCACTTCTGTACTGCTTAGCTTTAATTAACCAACTGGTGAACTGAGGCTGCACTATCTCATAGGCACTTTTAGATAGTTTATTGTCTCTTCAGACATACTGCTATTCAAATTTATGTCTTTGCTGCAGGACAAAGACATCTAAAATAAATGAATCAAATATCTTGAGTCATGATGATATCTACACCTAACAGTTAAGAGTCCCTTCAAATATTTCTCAAACCAGGATCTAATCCTTTGTCAGCATAACTTGCTAAATTGTTCAAAATAGAATACTCTTTCATAAAATATTGGCAAAACCACAATGTTTAACCATGTTTCACTAGTTTGTGAGTGAATTAGTATTTGCCAATGTGGTTATTAAGCACTGAGGCACACAAAATAAAGTTTGCAGATGATAAGCAAATAATTAGGCAGCTTTTCTTGTCAGTCTCCAATTCTGACACAGCGCAATTGAAAAATTGAAAACATAAAAGTGAAAACAAATTACAATGTGAAGAGTCAAATCAGTTTTCCTAATCTTTTTTTCTACCTTTTTTTTTTCTTTTTTTAGATAGAAAACTACTTGCTTCGTAACCATGAGACCAGGAAGTACCTACAGGAGCAAGCRTATCGGCTGCAGCAAGGCATTGTCACTAGCACCACTCAGCAGGTGAGAATTTCTTACTGAATGGACGCCTCGGTGCCTAAAATCTGCCTGGGGAGAAAGTTCTCTCTCATTCTGAGTACTTTTAAGATGTGCCTCGTGGGTTACACTGTTTCCCAAGAAATATTAATTATCAATGACAATGTATTTGGAAGCAAAGCGTGTGTGAGATGAAGGTGTTCTATACAGCAGTGTCGTGTAGAGAAAGACTCAAGGTATTACTAAGTATACTGTTGAAACCAGGACCAGTTTGGTTTGCTTGTGCTCTACCCCTCTACCCGTGTTACTCAAATTTAATGGGACAGTGTTTTGTTACTGGAACCTGAAATTGTACTCTAACCTCTTGAGAGAGAAAATGGTATATGGAGATATACTGGAACTAGAAGCTGCAAGACCARTTGTTCTATTCTAGCAATTTTTCTGTTCCAATGCCACTTGCCCCCCCACCAAATAAATAATCTCTATATGATATAAGTTTAGATTTTTTATAGCTTGCTGGTTTTAGTTGTGCTTTTCTCCAACACCACATACACATCAAGTTTAAGAAATGTGRTTTATTGTTATTTTGAAATAAAGTTACTAATTTCTGTACTAAATTGTGTACAATAGGAATGGATTTTAAAAACTGTTTTAAAAGAGAGCTGAAAAAGACTCCCTAGTATGATAGAATTGCATTATTATTCCCAGAGTAATTTTTTTCTGTCCAGATGTCCCAATGAGACTTTCTACTGTCTAATAATTAATTAGCTTTTTGTACTTTAAAARAAAATACCCACCCAAAACCCTTTGAAGAGAAAGATTCATGTGGATCTGAAAAGGAGCATGCTGTGAAATTATTTCAGTTCTCATTGCTAATGATATAAGATGCTGGAACTGTAGGCTTTATATGGTGATGCGTGCACTCAGATGTTGCTTCAAAATGTCAAATAGCTGGTTCTGATGTATGCTAAGTGGGCTGATAAAGACTTTTAACTATTATATCTCCCTGCCTCATATATCTTAATCAAAGCTGACTATGTGTCAGGCATTCTTAGTGGTTTGTCTTGTAAGATACAGATATACCACCTGCCCTGCATTTGCAGCGTGTTGAATGAACTGTCTTGCGGGTACAGATTAAGTTCAATTTATCCCACTGTGAAATGTCTGATGGAAACTTCTGCTTTGATAGTTTTAATTCCCTTGCAACTAGGAATATTTACATTTTAAAAGAATACTGCTGAAGCCTGCGCGGTTGTGTTTCGCTTAGACTGGAGAAATTGCTGTTAGTATTTGTTGAATGAACAGAGCTTTCTTTTACTGTCTGAATTTCTTAACAGTTCAGAGACCTTTAGTCTTAGGTATATCAAAAACATTTTCAGCATTACATTTGATCCAAAAACCAGAGTAACACTTAAATAGGATAACTTGTTGATTATTTGCAGTTATCCTGGAGGTTTCTGTGGGGGAAATATTCCACAGCATTTTTTTTTCCTGATGRTAAAGTTTTATTTATTTTGCAATGCTTAGGGGTGTCTTTATGAGATGTAGTTCTTTCCTTCAATAGTATTGACATACTGCCAAGGTCTTATCATGCCTTTCCAGKTTGTTATATTGTCACTGTAAATCTCATCATGCTACTATTGATTTTCTACCTGGACTGGATTAAGKTTGTGTTTGACCAACGTTCTGATGTTTTATCTATTGTATTCCTTTTGTCCAAGTAGATGATTGACAGAATATGTGTAAAAGTGCAAGATCATCTCAACTCTTTAAGAAACTGTGGTGTGGATGCTGTACAGGAGGACGTCAAATGTGCAGAGCGGCTGATGCGGGATGCTAAGAACTCCAAAACAGTAAGCCTTTCCCAGCACACTGGCAGTGCTGAGAGCAGTTCTGTGTGTGCTTGCAGCTTCTCTCTTTTTGGGCAGTGAAAATAATAATATGTGTCACAAAAGAGTATTTTSTTCTGATGACCAACAAGGCTAGTATTTAAAGTGATAAGATAATTCTAATTTATGAAGCCTTTGTTTCAGCCAAAGAAATTTCCTGCTGTTTGTCCTGATTTGAAGACAGTGATGAGCCTATTTTCTGAAGATACTCTTCCTGTTTTACAGCTCTTACCAAATCTGTATCACCTTGGTGGAGCTTCTTGGGCAGGAGCAAATGGTTCACTCTCCAATCCAATCCAAGAGACACTTGAATCCATGGCTGGAGAAGTCACAAGGGTAGTGGATGAGCARCTTAAGGTCTGTGGATAGATGTGTTACCATCTCTCACATGCAGAAATAACTAAATCTGAGGTTTTCTGTTGCTAAATGCAAATGTGCCACACTTCATTTTTCTTCTCAGTAGATTTGTTTGTAAGCTAGCTACCTTTCCATTATTAGTTTCTTATAACTTTGGGCCATGTAATTTTGATTTTTTCCCCAGTTGGAATAAAATAAAAAGTTGCTTTAATGTTTTCAGTGGGCAGAAGGAGCATATACTGTTTATTATCATCTTCCCTCATCTGCTAGAAAGGGAAGACTGATCAATTGCTCCTTCAGTCTTTTATAACGGCATTTCTCAAGCACCCTAAGAAGCCTCATGCCCTGGAGGAAAGTGCTCAGTAGTTGAGGAGTTCTAGTAGAGGGAAAGCTCCTTTTTTATAGGCTCCATGGCAGATTTTTTTTCTCAGTGGTCRCTTTTGAACCTGATGCAGGATTTCCACCTTACTGTTTGGTTTGGGTARCTTGTAGGTATTGAGAGTGCCCAAAAAACTGGTACAGGCAGCTTTACAGGAAATCTTCTCACAAGTTGCTTGCCAAACCTCAGCTGTTGAAATAGATCTCATTGATCTGTCAATATTCTCACCTATGTGCTCAGCCAGCTTCTGCTTAGAAACTTGCACCTTCAGTTGTGTTTGCTCTTCCTGCGTAACAAGCAAAGAGCCATCCATACAGCATGTACAAAGGTATCAGTCCAGGAAAAAGACAAGGTGGAGAAATTTTAACAACAGTTGGGATCTGTATGGAAGCTGATGAATTTAAAAATATGGCTCTGGGGCAGCTCAGATCAACTTCTGTTTGTGACTAAGCTGCTTTGTCTGTGTTGTGCAGTATTTAAACACTTTACAGCCTTCATCTTCAGATTCTTTGATCTTTCAATTGAAGCATGAAAATGCTTCAGTCAGTGGGAATATAATGAAGAACAATAATAATGCCATATTACTAATTACTTTTTGAAATTAAAAAGTTAATGAGGAGGAAAATGGTGCTCTATTTTTAGTATGTTTCTCCCTTTCCCCATTTTGTGAAATATGGTGAGAATTTCTGCAGACATGATTTCTCCATAAGATTCTTCCCAGTGKAACCTCTGGGGTATTAGTGGGACAAGAGTAGCCAGGTCAGCCCTTTGTGCTGGGCTTATGCACTTAAGTAAGTTCATCTTGGAGAGTCTTATAGAGGGTGAAAAAAGCCTCTTCAGCATTTGGAATGTTCCTGAATTAATGTGTTTTCCATTTACACTTTTGCACATTTACAACAAAAGGGACTTTAGTTCAATCATTCTAACTTYTACATTTACTTTTGGTCTGTGTGGCATTCACATTAGAGTGGCTTACAAAAAACTATGAAGTCATAGTGCTCTTTGTATACACCAACACTCATTTTTATTAAATTTCACTTAAGGTGGAAGGGTTTTCTTTTGAGTTCTGTGCATGGAGGAAGTACTGTTGAACATGATTTAGAATTCTTTTTTTTCCCCCCAGTTGTTTAGATCAATTCAAAACATCATAAGCAGTTTATTATTTGTAAAGGTAGATAAGGGAGCTCACATAAGGACAATTCTTTTTGTAATTGTTGGGGGACAAAAAATCCTGTGTGCTGCAAGATGAGTTTTGATTTTTTGTTTCCATAGCAACCGGAGTGTGATTCTAAAAAGAAGTTTGGAAATTGGTTAAAGGCAATGAACATATTTTAAGTAAATAAGAGATTTTTTTCTTTCATTTTTTTATTTTTAACTAAAGGAAAGGAAGAGGGGTGAAGAAAGGAGTTAGAGTAAGGAAAAACAATGTTTTGGAATGAGTTGAGTTGACCAGAGGAGAAATTATAGCAAGACCCTTGCCTTTTTCTTCTCCTGCTGGTGTCACTGTGGACACACAGAACCTGGAGATGCATTATTCAGTCAGTAAAAGCCCAAGGGAAAATAAGCAAGACAAGTGAAACCTATACAAACACAATTGTTTTGTAATGATAGAAGTGCTCAAAATATTCTTCCTAAATTTTGTCCTGGAGCAAAGGGTTTGTTGACTCCATCACCTGTTCCATTTTTGATTTTGATATCATAATTCTTCAGTCCTTTTCCTCACTGTATCTTTCTCCTCAATGTTAAGATTTTTTAACTGTGGGTAGTACTTTGTTCCTTTCTTTCACGTGGTGACTGGTACTTGCAGCCCTGTGACTGAAATGTGTGCACTTTCACAGTCAACATTGGTAGCTATGGCATATTCCATCAGTGAAAGATTTGGGCCTGGAATTAGGAGGTGAGGAAAGGTTACTGTAGATACCTTCTATAGATAATGGTCATGTGAAATCAACWGCTAAAATCCACCAGTAAAGAAATTATGCGCAATTGAAGACAAGATCCAAACTCTGTTTGATTTAAATTGCACATTCTCTCAGKTTTTTTGAGTAAAAATTGATTTTGGAAATTTCAGAAAAGATCTAGTTTTTCCTGCTATGCCTTCTCACAGCATTTTTTCACATGATCCATTTTGAAAGACCCTGCTTAGACTGCAATTGTAATTCAGCATAGCAAGTCTATCAATTTTATGATTGTGATTCATCAGTAACTCTTGAGAGGCCAGGGAATTTTTTCACAATAAACTACACAATTGCACCAATGAATAGATGCTATGGAAAAAATGGATGTGTCAGGAACTCTCATTAGTAGTTTACTTGGCTCAGTGTTYTCTAACATTCAAGTTCTTCATCCCCCATGGGGATATGGCCACAGAGGTTTGAAAGTCTCTTCATTAGTCATGCTGCCCCAGAATATGCTTGAGGACTGAAGGAGGGAGTGTGGGAAGAGTTCTTAAAGGCCATCTTGAGAACCCAGCAACAAGACATATTATTAGCTATAATTGCAGTTGTCCCTTATAACTCTAAATCAAATGTTGCAAAGATTGGATTTTCCTGTGCACTGTGTCCACTTTGTGTTGCTGTGTTGCTTTTTTCCAGACTGTAGAAGCTATAGACTAAAAGATGCTGCTTTGAATCACTGAAATTTTTATACAGCAATGGTGGTTTTTTCTTGCTTATAGTCTGCATAAGGAAATTACTAGTTATGGTGGGGCTGTGCAAAGAGAAAAAGGCTCTAATACAGTGGAGTTGAATTTGCAGTCACTCACCTGTGGTATGGGATTGAGAAGAAAGAGGAAATCAATAGCATTTTCAAGGAGTGCAGTTCTTATTTTTGTACAATTTACAAATGCCTAGGTAAGATCTAGGCTTACCATTCCATGGAAATGTTGTTTCTTTTATTTTATTATTTTGCTTCTCAACCCTCACTCTTATCAGAGACAAGTTGGCCCATTTCAGTAAACTGGGCTCTGGCCTGTTCCTTTTTCTTTTTTCCACCCTCCTTTGGATTTTTCCTGTGTGGGTGGCCATGCATTGCAGCAGGCTGCCTGAAGGAGAGTGTGGAGTCTCCCTCACTGGAGATACTCAAAAACTCTCTGCACACTATTCTGTGCCATGTGCTCTAGGGAAGCCTGGAGCAGRGAGGTTGGACTAGGTGACCTTCAGTGGTCCCTCCCAAGCTTTCACCCATTCTGTGGCTCTGTGTGAATAAAAATTGTTGGCTATATCTAAAGTTTGCTGTAGATTTACATGTATAAATGTATATGAGAGCCATATAAAGGTTTGCATGCCAACTGCAGATCATGCTTGTAGCTACTTCTTAATATTCAGCTGGTATATTCCAGCCATCTACAGCCTGCTGAGTTCTCAGGATCTCTCTTCCTCATTTACTGATGTTTCTTACAAATTGGCAGGTCTGGAGCACTGATGAAAATTGGTGATTCAGGGCACAGTTTAGAGGGAAGGCAGCTGCAGCAGAGCATCCRCTGCAGTGGTGGGTGCACAAGGGAAGCTAATTTGTTCTGACAGTTCAACACACAGAGATGTAAATGTTTCATATTTGAAAAAGCAAACAAGTGCAGTCGTGGGTCATTTTCAGAACAAGTGTTTTGATTCTCAAAGCTATATTTTGTAAAATGTCTTATATTGCAGCTGGATGCAAAATAGATTGGGAAGCAGAAGAAGAATTGTAAAAAATACAAGTCTAAAAGTGTCRTATTTGACAGAATAATGCTGTCACCTCCCAGCTGAAGTGAATGCCAGTATCTAATGGGTTTTTTTGTTTACTGTGCTGCAGACACTCCTKGAGTCTATGGTGGATGCAGCAGAAAACCTTTGCCCAAATGTAATGAAGAAGGCTCGMATCCGTGAGGACCTCATTGAGGCCAGCACTGAGAAGATTTCCATCCCACGCACTTTTGTAAAAAATGTCCTCTTGGAGCAATCTGGAATTGATATCCTCAATAAAATTAGGTACTTTAGCAGGCTAATCTAACAAAATCGAAATTTGGATTTTGGGTTGTGTGTATGTGTGTTTGTGTAGTAGAAGAATTTTGAAATGCTTTTGTGGCTCACAAGGAAGTATATTGTGGCATTCAAAGAGCAGGAAATTGTCCTACAGGTCTGGGAACTCCGATTCATATATTTGGAATCTCTAGGGATGTTAASTAAGATCATGAATGCATGTGCTCTCTTATTTAGAGAAAGATTTTATTTGTGGTATGCAAATAACATTTTCATGACTAATACTTTTTAAAAAAAATGTTATTTCCTCACTTAACACTGGATTAATGTAATAGAAGGAAATTACACTATTTGCTTTGAGTGCTAGCAGTGCTTTGTCTGTTGTTACGTTTGGTCTTGTCCTATAGCTGGAGSAATCACTTTAAGACTTTGTGTGGGAGCTGTGCACAGCAGACAGACATACTTAAAAAATGGAAACTTGGATATTCAAACCACAAACCTGGAGCAGAAACCATTACCCTAAATAACTCTTAGTTTGTCCTGTAAAAAAAAAAAAAAAAAGAAGAGGCTTTTACCTGACCTTTTATTGCTTTTTTTCATACTGAATGTATACCAGAGAGTATATTTACACAGTATAATGTGGTTAACCTGTACTTAAACCTTTTCAGTTCCTTTCTGCCTGATGCTTGAAAAGCATGACATTTTGCATTGAGATGCTAATATCTTTGAGGAGGAAGGAAWCAGTTTTTCAGAGTACAGCAAAATAGGCAGGAAAAGGTATTAAAGACTTTAGCTATACCTTCAGAGTGTTTAAAATGATTCAGGGAGTAAGTTTTCTTCACTTCAGTCCTATCAAATAAATCTTGGCCCCAGGAAATTAATACTGCCTCTTCTACTTGTAGAAGTTGGAATTGTCAGTGGGGTGAGGATGCCACACTGTGATCTTTCCTGCCTTATATTATTTGAAATTAATTTTGGTAGCTGAGGGAGATTCCTTCACTCCTATTCTCTTCCCACTGTGGCTTGGCCACCATTCTACCTCCCTATGAATTGCATTACCTTTCCAAAGCATTCCTTACCTTTTTCTCCAGGTTCTCTGCAGCAGTAGTGCTAGCCCCAGACAGAAATAGCTTTGTTAATCCAATACAGCTCAGTCCACATATAAAAACCATAAACCAAAATCATGTCACTTGCTGGCAAATGCCAGTTGAAAGCGTTGGTGTTGAAAGCAGAGGCAGCAGAGGTGGAGCTTTGGGCTGCAGCTCAGGCAGTCGTGCTTGTTGGCTCCACATCAGGTGCTCTCCACAGCCAGAGCATTTGGTGATGTCACCAAAGATGGGACCCCAAGGAAGCAAATCAAGGTACATATTTCCTTGAGGGGGAGTTACTAGGGAGACCTAAGCTCACTGTGCAGGTGTGGTGGTGTTCCACATATGTCTGTGCAGTGGAAAAATGGCTGACGTGAAGTTCTTGAGACAAAAAATGGTTACCTAGAGCAAAAGAGGAAACAAAGTTGTGATGGCATTGGCTAAAGAAGCAGCATTGTAGACACTGTACATTGTACACTTGTTTTACTGGCTGATCAACACAAAAAAGAATTGAGGAAATGAATGAATTGTAGTTGTTCAGTGGAGTAGTGTTCWATAGGCAGCACTGTCCTAATCCTTTTGTCTGAGATGCGTGTTTGTCTGATTTCAGTGGTGGAGTATTCCTCTCCGAGTTTCACTTCTTATTTTTATTCAGCTCTCTTACCCAGATGTTTTCATTTCATCTCATGGAAAACTGTGAGAAGCAGGTTAAATATGGTACAGAGGCTCCTGTGTTTATTGTGTGATTCATGAGTTTATTTCTGAAACCTGCAGTCATGTATCCTGACACCCTCTAATGTTTTACTTCAAATAAAATGACAGCACAGTGGATAATCGTCACACTGTTGAATGTGTAATAAAGACGAAAATCTCCTGCGTGAATTAAGTTCTCTCATTTCTAATCCTCACACAGTGAAGTAAAGCTGACAGTGGCTTCTTTCCTGTCTGACCGAGTTGTAGATGAAATCCTGGATGCACTTTCCCATTGCCACCACAAACTGGTGAGTTTTTTCTGGGTTAATATCTAATATGTCAGATCTCAACGATGCCATTTATATTTCTAACTTGTTCCGTTTCTCTTTGACAGCTCTATTTTGAAATTGGTCTTATTTTCGTTGACAACTTGACATCTTTTGAAATATAATTTTGGGGCTCTTGCTGTAAGAAAGATGCAACCTTGGAAGAGACTGTGTTACATACTTGTCCTATTATCTTTTGAGCTGTTGTCAGATCTAGAACTAAAAATGCCATCAGAATGCAGTATTGAGTTGTTAGTTAAGAGCAGTCCTAGTATTTATCAAGGTGAGAGTACAAGGCTTGGTTGCTCATGAAATGAGAGGTAAGATTACATTCTTTAGAATTCTTCAGGTACTGCTGGGACCTTGTTCTCTGAATGAGTATATTTGAGTTACCTCAGAAATTAAGATATCAAGTTTGAGGGGAAGCACTCTTACTTGAAGGTCCTGAGATTTGGGAGGCATAAATATTTATTATAGAGGTACTTGCCTCRTCAAGAGTGGAAGAAATAAACTGTGGATCCACCGAAAATCTTTTTTTGCTTCTAATGCAACGAGGCTTYGTAAGGACAATCCAGTACTCTTTTTTTTAAAAGAATTTAGTGGGTGGTTGTTCTGATTAAAGTTGCTCTTCAGTTCTAATTGAAATTTCTCTGGCTTCAACTTACAGTCATGATTTTTTCTCAGATGCCTTTCTCACCAAGATAAGGGAACTATATATTCTCTTTATTTCCTCTCTGTGAAAGTCCTCACACACATACAACAAATCACTATTTCTGCCCTCCCTCCCCCTTTTTTTTGATGGAAGACTGAGTTACTTGAGCATGCGTCTTTGTAATACAGAGCAGCATTGTGTAAAGGTACAACYTCTGGTATCTGGAGCTATGCGGCAGCAGCCGCCGCCTGCTGTGGGAGAGACCACATGAATGAGCTCCAGTTTGTCCTGGAGGGGGCTCAGCTGGAATGAGCAGTGACTGGGCTGATTCTGTCCAGTGGTATTGCACAACCTGGACATGCCCAGGTTCCTGCACAGTACATCATTTTCTCCAGCCTTTGAGTCACTTCACTGAAAATCCTCTGCAATTTTTCCAGCTGTTTAAGAAGCCACTTTTAAAACTGTGGTTTCCAGAACCATACACATTATTTAAGTGTTTTAATCAACACAGTCCACAGGAATGAAATTGTTTTTCTCCTGATATTTCTTATTTCTTGTATTTACACAGTCCGAAATATAAGAATTCCTTCCTTTTGTCAGAGTTTCAGTGGCAACTTAATTTTAGGACCAGGTTTGCTAGACCTCCCTCTCACTAAAGGCTTCTGGAAACTTGTTGCTTTTCAGGATTGTGGAATTGGCTAATTGCCAGTGCTCTTGGTTTCTAAGGAATGACTGTATATTTTGGGTTGGGTTGATTTGCTTTGTGGTCCATTTTGGCCTACATGACTAACATGTCCCTTTCACCATTTAATTCTGCTGTGTTTCTGTTAGCTCTAGGTTCTTTGAGATGGTATAGCACTGATGAAAACCTTGAGGAATACTGATCTCAAAAATGCTGCTAGAGAAACTCCTGTCTAATTTGACACTGCTAATCTTCAACTGACAGCTGCAATCTGAGAGCTGGCATCTAGTTCTTCGTASAGCAAAGATTAAATGCACTGATGCAGTTCTCAGCCAGCTCCTTAAATTGGAGTGTCATGTTCTACTAATTCAACCACCCACAAATGTCTGTGTTTGTTGCATTGGCATAGTAGTGTTTGAGGCAACTTTGAAAAATAAACCTTGTTTGACAAGACCTCAGTTTGCCTAATGAGACAACGATTAGCATTAATTATTATTGCAGCTATTTTAGTGTSCTTGAAGATAAATTCATTGCAGCTCTCCAGTTGCTTTTCCTAAGTAGACACCAGACTAAATGAGCTATAATTAACTCAGGTCATCTGTTGACCTTTTTTGATGGTTAACAAAACAGCAATCCACTGGTTGTGCTGCATTGTGCTGATGTGAAGTAGTGGACTACAGTTCTCCCTAGCTGCCTCTTTGAAGACTTCTGTGACCAACTGATTTGGGACAGCTGATCTTCAAATATTTGCTTTTAGCAGATGTTTGTTTAATATKCTCTTCAGTTATCAAAAGAACTAGAAAATGTTTCATCATTTTCATGACATCATGAGCCCACCCCATTCCAAATACAACCCAGGGTGGTTTCTATAACATTCTCTGTGGTCCTAGTAGCAGTTTTTGCTATGCGGGTCTAAAAACAGACTTTACTGTTGTTACAGCTTTTCCCTATCTATTTCTTCAGTGAAACAGATCTGAAGTATTTAAAACTGTGGGGTTTTTGTGAATAGCAGATTATAACATTTTGGTCATTGAATAATTATGAAAATTATATTGGCTGATATTGTACATGTCTTTGTTAATTTAAAAAAATGGTTCAAGAAAAAGCTTCCCTTCCCCACTTTTATTTTCTTTATAAGACAAACCCAGTGTGAGGACTAACCAACATAACTGAGCTTTGCTTTTGTACTTGGTCTTCCAGGATTTTTGATCACTGAAATTCTGTAAACTCTCTGGTTGGGTTCTCCTTGTCTTTAAGTTTGACTGGTGTGTTCCTGTCTTTATCTCCAGGCTGACCATTTGACCAGACGTGGCAAACCACTTCCACAGCAGGAATCACTGGAGATTGAGTTAGCTGAAGAAAAGCCCACTAAACGCTCCATGATCACGGTGGAGGAGTTGACAGAGATAGAACGTTTGGAGGATCTGGACACTTGTATGGTAAGACACATTCTACAGCTTGTGTAGCTAACCACACAGGTAATGAGGGAAGATCCTTTTCAGAATATCATTTAGCAAATTTGTGATATCAGGAAGCTGAAGTTAGGAATTAACTTCTAAAAGAAGTAAATGTTAGCTTGGAAGACTTTTCCTGAACTGCATCTTGTTATTCAGCAGAAGAAAAGCTTTTCCCTTTTCTTCACTTCTTTCCTCGTGCCTGTTCAGGGGCCTTTCCCTTGCATACACTGCTAGTGCAGTAAACACCTCTTTCATGGGGCACAGTTTCACAGAGCTTCAGCTGAGGTAATAAATTGGACTATGCTATCCTTTGAGAACATGTTGCTTTCTGCCTTTGTCTTCCTTCTACTTGGGTTCCTTTCACCTGTAACAACAAATATTTCTGCCTGAAAGTTATGTTACTGACCATGAACAGAAGTCGATTTATGTGTCAYTTTATAATAAAGATGGCTCTGTGCCATACCATCACCCTTACAAGATGTGAACCCACATGATTGCAAATATACCTGTTCTCAATCTCAAWTTCCCCTCCACCCAGCTCAGTCTGTTGAGGAGCTTTACTGTGGACAGGAACTTTAGCACGTGTTTTCTCTATTACAAATTAGTCAGTCTAATGGGTGGTCACTCCTGCAAGGGATGAGCTTTCTGCTCTACCTTCTTACCTKATTCCTTGGCCATGTGCTTTCACCAGAAGCTAAGATGGCAGAAAAACTGATTGCAGCTTTTTGTAGAAGATTTGTTGATTCATCTCCCTGAATAAATGTACTGCAGAGTCAGACAGCACAGAAGAAGGAGCAGCAGGGCTGCTACTCTCTCCAGCAGCTATCTGTTRGTCTCATTTATCTGTAAAACAAAAGCACACCTTCATTGCAAATATCAGCTTAAAATAGGTTCTCTCTCCCTTCCAAATCTCCTGTTTCACCTGAGAACTGGTTTGAGACAATATTTGTCTGAGCATCACAAATCCCTGTGAGGTTTGTGGTGTTGATTACATCATCTAGTTCATCACTGGTACTAGCACATTCCAGAAGCTTTCTGTAGCCAACATTCAGTAATCATTTTGAGCCCTGGCTCCTATGGGAGAGACATCTGAGTAAAATATGTGGCATCTGAACACAGTACCTGTAAGTTAGTTTTTGCATGCTGGCTTCATATATAGAAAACTAAACTAAAGGCTTGTTTTGACACCCCACACTCTGCCTTTAAATTTATTCTTGTAGTCTGTTAGGATAGTAATACTGGAAATGTAAAAAATAGCTCCTGTCTTTATCTCATATCACCATGGTTATATGACAGCATCATATCACTCCACTGTTATCCTTCACTTTGGCCATATTAAAATAATGGAAATGTGATGCTGCTTACACTCTCTAAAAATGCATTAGATGCTAACTGTACTTATCTTCAGAAGTGTTTATATGTCTTCATTCTCTTCATTCAYCCTCATCTTGCACAGAGATTCAAATGCCTTTGTGACCCAGATTCTCATCAGTATCTAATTTCTGAAGAGAATGAAGCATCAAATAAACATGAGACAGTAATCTTAGTCAGTGCTAAAGAATCCATTTATTAAAAACTGTAATCCATATTTGGGAGCTGCTTTTTGCRTCCTGACTGCAAATGATGTTGGTTGCTGCTGTAAAAATACACAGATAAATAGATTAATTCATAGAATAGTTTGGGTCGGAAGGGACATGAAAGATCACGTTCTGTGGGCAGGGACATCTTCTATTAAACCTGGTTGCTCAGAGCATAATCCAGYTTGGCCTTGGACACTTTCAGGGACAGGGCATCCACAACTTCTCTGGGCAACCCATTCCAATGCCTCATCACCCTCACAGWAAAGAATATCTTCCTAAYATTCTTATCAAAATCCATCCTCTTTCAGTTGAAGCCATTTCTCCTTTTTTCTATCACTACATGTCCTTGTGAAAAGTCCTGCCTTTTTGCAGGTCTCCTTTAGGTACTGTTGTAAGGTCTCCCTGGAGCCTTCTCTTCTCCAGGCTGAACAACCCCAACTCCTTCAGCCTGTCTTCATAGGAGAGGTGCTCCAGCCCTCTCATCATCCTCATGGCCTTATCTGGACTCATTCCAGCAGGTCCATGTCCTTAAATTGGGGGCCTCAGAGCTGGAACACAGCACTCCTGGTGGGTTCTCACAAGATAAGAGTAGAGGGGCTGAACCCCCTCCCTCACTCTGTTGTCCRCTCTGCTTTCGATACAGCCCAGGATACAATTGGCTTTCTGGGATGGGAGTGCACATTGTCAGGTCTTGCTGAGCTTCCCATCCACAAACACCCCAAGTCCTTCTCCTCAGGGCTGCTCTCAGTCCAATATCTGCCCCAACCCACATGCAGGACTYAGAACTTGGCCTTGTTGAACTTTAACATTGACACAATGACACAGCTCCAAAAGGCTGAACAATACAGGGATTTTTACTGAGCTAGTGTTTGTACTGAGTTTCTTGCAACTAAAAACACTTTAAGAATGCATCTTCTGWGTGGAGTTAGTAACTTCAAAGAGAGCACTTTCCAAGTGATTCATTTTAGCAATGGGAAAATCCTACAGAGTTCATATATTCTCTTGATAAACATAACCTGGTTTGTGGCAGCTTTTAAGTGTCACACAGGTCTTTGTGTGGAAACAAGGAACCCTCTGAAAGGGGCATCAAGGAATGCTTTAAAAGCTAGTCAGTGCAGGACACAAATATGTTACTGAGAGATTTTACTAGAAAGAGAAGCATATGGTTTTATGAACTATAATTGGGAACCTAATTTATTTTGATTATTTTTAATCTTAAATGCGAAATAGATATTTCGATATTACTTCCAAAGTGGCATTAGTCCAGGACTCTGTCTTGCTTGATCATTGGAAATCTTTAGGCAGATCTTAGCCTTTTGATTAGATGCACCTGGCTGTGTGTTAGGCAAAGCTCAAACCTGATGCCTTGAATTGCAGCTTGGTATTGKGCTTGTTTGGGAGCCTAATCTCCTATAGCCAAAACTATTTGGAAAGTAGGATGAGGCTGATTCTGTTGCTGGGATGCCAGAGAAAACTCGCCTATTCTAAGCCCAGCCTTGCTCCAGCTGGCTGTCAAGATGTTCTGGGAAGAAGAGATTTTGGCCATGAAGGAGAGGCACTGAGCTTGGACCACCATTTGGGTGAAGCTGTTTCCCATTTGCAAAACAGGATTTGTTTTGCAATCCCCTGTTATCTTCGTCAATTCTTTGTCCTTGTTTTTCTCATTAAGCCAATTTATGATCARTATTTTGGCTGGGGTAAACCATACAGCCTCATGTTGTTATTTACCAGCTTCCCTTGAAGCTGAATTTCAACAATGTGGGGAAAAACTGGATCTGGGTTCACATTTGACTATGGTCGTAAGTAGATTGTATGTCACTGAAGCTACATGAATGACTGGGAGTGAGGTGCATGTATTGGTAATAACATATTTATCTATTTGTTTTTATGCGTGGATTGAAAGCCAAATAAAAAAAATATATTGGAACACTTGGACTGGCAGCAAAGGGGTCTGAAACCTCCATTGCTGGTGACAGAGGGAACAGACAGGCACTATTTCAGAGCCTGCCCACCTATTCTCAAGCAGAGTGGCTGTGGCTGGAAGGATTTCCCTGACAGAGAAGAAATTTAGATATGTATAAACAACACAGACAAGACAGAATGAAATATCACAAATGGGCTTACAAAATGCATCACTGAAAAATAGACTCTTACATGTTATTGCTAGTATTTTCTRTTGTGGGAATTAGGATTTCCTAAATACCAAACTCTGCAGTTAAATTTATTAGCTTCAGCTTAGGGTAAATTTTTTATCCAGCCTTTAACAGCAGCCTGAGAGCCCATAATATGAAAGACTTGTCAGTCATGCCAGTATTTACCAGTCTGTTAAATGAGTTGTGAAGAACACTGGGAGCAATTGAGTGGTCCAGCGTAGGATGAGATTGCTGGAACATTGCACATCCAAGAGTTTCTGATCTCCCTGAGCTGTACTACAGTAAATTGATGCTTCCCTAATCTACAGCTGTCTTAGTTGTCTACATTTGATTAGAGCTGCATTGATGGTAATGAGTCATTAGATAAAAGCTGTGTGCAACTAAGATGGAAAGAAAAATCTTTATGCAGAAAATGACTTGCTCTTCTCAGATGAAAGGAAAACCCTTGGCCTGCTTTTCAGAGCTTAGACTCAATYGTGAATTAAGTTCATAAAATAGTATGGTTTGTCTAAATTGTCCTGTGTGTATATGATGAGTGTGACACATATTCAACTCATGCATGCATTTTAAAACTACCTTTACATAACGCACCCTTTTTTTACTGAGACTGAATATTATGTGTCTTGGTATGTRTGATCAAGTAGGTAGGTACTATCTGATTTTGATTTGCATAATGCTTCTAGTTGTCATGTGCATTAGTACTTTGCAGAAGTAATAAATACTAAATAATGCTCATTCCCCACCAAAAGATAGTGAAGCATCTTTGTTAGATTGTGTTTAACAGTTATTTTCTTAAATCTTTTTTTTTAGCTATTTGAATGCTATTTTGCCTTGTAGAGTACTAAATAGAGCTCAATAGAGTCAAGACACTCTTTAAAGATGTTTTGAGAGAAACAGCTTTTCTKTTACTAACAATCCATGTACCTATCTTATTTTAAAATATCAGCAATATAACTTTATTACTATGGGTAGTAATGAGCATGCAGCCAGGATAAGTATTGTTTTTAGAGCAAAGTAGAGATTATTTATTTTATGAAGAGATATGGTAGGAAGTTGTTTGAAACATGTAAAGCAATTGTAGGCTGCAATACAGAAGTTTGCCTATAACTCTTCTTTAAAGCATTTCAGTGTAAGATTGAAACACTTGGATGGTAAATTGTGTTTGAAAAAATGCTAGTGGCTAATGGGAAAGAACTGCCTGTGATGAATATTGAGTCCTAGCCATTTTTCGTCTATTTCTAATTTTAACCACAGAAATTGTTCTGTGATTTCAATGAAGGAAAGTTTAAAAAAAAATCTCATTAGCAGTATATTAAAGTTCTTTATTGAACATTAGATTTCACCTGTAGAGTAGAGAAGAAAATTTGCAGAAATAGCAGAACACTTGTAGATTTGTGGTGTATGTTTTTCCTGGCTAGCCATTGTCAAAGATTTAGCAGATGAGTCCTGTATTCACATGAAAATTTATGACCTTGTGTGTTCTGAATGACAAGGAGTGTATGGACCTTAGTGTTTTCAGAGAAAAGGAAAAAATGGCACTCACAAAAAATAAAATTATTGAAAACAAACAAACAAACACAACAAAAAGACCACCCCAAACTCATAAAGCACCATCTGTAAGCTTTTCTCCCCTGGCCCAYCCCCAACCCCTGCCCCCCTTCCCATCAGCTCAAGTTTGAATTAAAACTACAGAAACCTCTTCAGTTGCTTTCACTGGCAGAAGGAGGAGATCATGGTGCTGTAAGAAGGAAAACCAAAGCACAGATTCTCTGGTATGCTCTGACTTACTACCAYGTCTGATTCATGCTGCTCTCTATTTACCTGCAACAGAATTGTCTCAAGCACAGACTCAGCTTTTTGGATGAAAGACTTAACACCTCCTGCAAATAAACCCAGTTTCCAGTTGGACTCTATATGTTCTACTGCTCTATAAATAAAGCTCCAGCTCTGTGACTGACTTMATCCAGCAAAAGTCTTCTTTTTGCTGAAATGAGCATTTCCACTTTCCCCCATACACAGTTGGCACTTTCCTGCCCACAGCCTCACAACAAACTGGGTGTGGGAATTGATTCGACTGACAGTTCAGCTTTTCAYGGAGGATTCTTTCCCAGGTTAGTTTACAGACCAGCTAGTCCCCTGGTTGAGTCCACAAAACAAATCCTGAGTGGCAGAAACAAGCAGATAGGGATGAGGGCAAAGGCAGCAGCCTGGATGAATGCTGGATTAAATTGATTGTGACACTTGAGTTTCTCTCTTGTATGCATTAGCAGACAYGGGCCTTTGATGTGCAGTAAATACAGCACTCTGTGGGAAGCTAGAAACTGGCATTATGGTATGTGAGAGTGTTCTTGGCTTCTGAAAAGGCTCACAGGCATGTGAGCAAATCTGCTGCAGTGGGAGTCCAGTCATATTTCTGACTCACCCTGAACTAGGACAGTTTATGGAAATATCACCAGGAGGAGCACAATGCCAGAGTTCTCCTTAAGCCTTTCCCTACACACGCAGTGCTGTGGCTGAGAAAGTGGCATACAAAGTGAATCAGTGGGATCATTTTGCAGAATGTCTTGTTTATTTGCAATTTATATGTTATCCTCATTAGAATTATGAATACATTAATTTTAATAGTGATTATTCATTACCTATCTTTTCCTGATTTCCTCTACATGTAATTTTGCAGCATTCTCACTGCCCTTACCCTTGTTTATTCAATATTGATACATATATAGACTACAGAGTACAGGCTTATGAGGGRGTTACATGTTCCCAGCTGAAACACTCTAAAAGAAACCTGGCTTTCAATGTCTTTTCTTGGGTCTCTAAATGGAAGGAGGTGATGGATAATTTATAGATGGRGTTTTTTTTTCTTAAACCAGCTGAGATTTCTTAGAGTTCAAAGCTGTTTCTCATAATCTAGGGTTCATTATTGGCATAATATGAAGTAAAAGAAGAATGCACTGCATTCATGTTTAAGAAAAAAATGTAGTATAAATTTGAAGATTGCTTTCTGCCTAGGTTATAGGAAGAACTGTGGAATGCAGCTGCTGGATATTCTGTTTGGGTGGTGACACCTGTACCAGGCACTTGTCTTCCTGCAATACTGGTGCCTTAGCAGACCCAGATTTGTGCTGGGGGTGGAGAGGAGGGCATGTAGTAGTTGTGATTTCATCTGGCAGGCAGCTGAACATCACGCTCACCTCCCCCACAGTGGGATGTGTGAGAGAATCAGAAAAAAAGTAAAAAACTCATGGTTTGAGAAGAAAAACAAGTAGAGCAGAAAAGGAAGGGGGAATAGTAGTAATGATGAAAAAATGTACAAAACAAGTGATACATGATGCAGTTGTTCAGCACCTGCTGACTGATGCCCAGCCAGACCCTGAGGAGCAGCCACCACTCCTTGGCCAATTCCCCCCAGCTTTATAGCATGATGTCATATGGTCTGAAACATCCCTTTGGTCAGCTGRGGTCAGCTCTCCTGGCTGTGCCCCCTCACAGCTTCTTATGCACCCCCACTCTCCTTGCTGGCAGGGCTGCATGAGAAGCTGARAAGTCCTYGATTTAGTGTAAGYGCTGCTCAGCAACGTGTAAAAGCACCATCGTGTTATCAACACTGTTCTCATGCTAAGTCCAAAACACAGCACTGTACCAGATGCTAGGAAGAAAATTAACTTGTTCCCAGCTGRGAGCAAGAAGGCACTTACATCCTTTGTGGCAGTAATTGTCTTACTGATGCTGAGTTTCCATTGGTTTACTTCATGTGTCRTGAAAAAGCCCCATGGAGAGGAGAGTTCAGTAACAAACCAAACACTGGTCTTGAGAGCTGAACTTCCCTGCAGGGATTTTAAGTTCTTCTACTATTAAGAAGTTTGTCTGTGGCGGACAGAAAGGTCTTGAATGTGCAGCTGTGCAGTCTGTGGGTAGTGCCGCTCCTGGCTGCTCAGTCCAACCCTTTGCCACTCTGCAGGCAAGAATTTGAATGCCCAGGCTGCCAGCACAGGCATCTCAGCAGGCACTAGCTGGTCATAGACTGTCACAGCCTGCTGGGGGACACCCAGCCACCACTTGATGCAGARGTGACTGTCCCTACCTGCATTTGCTTGCCCATTCAGCCAGCAGCTGAATCACCCCAGAACTCACCTGCCTGTTTCAGGCAGAGTTAACAGGTTATGAGGGCAAAGCCTTTCTGCACAGATTGAGTCAGGGAGCACTCGTGTGATCCCTTTTGCCCGCAGAACCATAGAGTCAGTTGGTTTCAGCACAAACAGGTACAGAATCATCTTCCCACAGCCTCTGCTTATARGAATCTTCTTGTTATTTCCCTGGTAGATCAGCAGGAGCTCCTTTGGAGTAGTTCTTGCCAAAATCTCTGCTCTGGAGCCTTTGGCAGAGGCGCAACAGCAAGCAGCATGAGAATAACCTGTGGTAATGCTATTTCTGTAGCATACATCTCTCCAGCCATGATGTGTCACAATTCAATTAGCATCTGGCAAGTTGACSTTCTCAAATGGCTGAGGAGTTTTCTGTATAGGTCGTGTGGTCCTTTCTGCTGCTTTTTTGATTCTTCCAGCATCTCAGATGAGCAAGTTGGCATGAGGTACTTAATCTGTGTTGTCTGGGGAAATCTTGTTTACTCTGAAATCTGGAGAGCTKACTGAAAATAGCACAAGCATGAGTCTGTCTCACTAAGAGTGCTTCACGCTTCTTGCTTCACCCAGAAGAACATGAGGCTTGCCGCGTTTTGCTCTGCAACACTGATACTTCATATTGCAGGGATAAAGAATAGTTCCTCACAAGGAAGAGGGGAGGTAAAGTCTCTGKTAGGGTAGGCAGTTACAGAGTACCATTAGGCTTTGCTATATTTTGTCAAGGAAAAGTAGGTTAGGATGAGCTGGGTTACCAGAATAGGAACTTCAAAATAAATAAATAAATAAATAAATAAAATCAAGCATGCATACTACCAAAAGGTCAGAAGACAGCTTCCAAGTCATCAAGTCTCATCACTGCTATCATTGACAACTGCATCACACAGCCTTATTCATAAATCTATCAGGCTTCCTCTCAAAATCTCTTTTGTTAGACTAGAGGAGAACTTGGAGGAAAGCATACTTTCTTTGGATGTTATTCAGGTCAGCTAAAACCTCATTACAAAGTGGTGCATCTATCTCTGCAGTGAGATTGTGTCTCATGTTAGATCAAGTTAGTGTGAATTTTTGAGGTCAGTAGTGGCAGGACTGGAATAATCTGAAACCAAAAACACTTAAACAGGTGAAAGAATCTTCAGGTATGCAGATATTAAAGAAAGTGAAAAGAAAAAAATGAGAGAARAACAAAGTGATAGAAAAGTCAGGTTGGTTTCACTCAAAGCTGATCAGAACCTCATTTKATTTGCTACAGTTTATCTATGAGTCATTTCCAATACCATGGTCTTTAGATACTCCTGGGAAGTTTTTGTCTATACAATCACCATTTAATTCCTTGCTTGTGGTGAGCAGCCCTGCTTTACAGGGTAGGCATCTTCCAATCCTTTCATTGTGTTTCCRTCCCTCCTAGGCTCACGTGCTGCCCCATGACCAAGCAGCATTATTTAAATCAGGTGTCATACTTTAGTGTCATCACTGCATAGGTCAACTTTTGAGTTTTCACATCCTCTCTTGGGTAAATAATGATTGATATTTTCTATCAGTTTGTTTTATAGAAGAAACTCAAATATTCTATTCAAGTATTTCAGTTTTCTCCTGCAGGGTCTTAGAATATTTGCTAGTTGCTTGTCAAGATATTTCCTGTTTTCAATAGGAAAAGAAGATAACTTGATAAAGTATAGGCAGGATTTAAAATTTAGAAAGTTGAGAGGTTTTTTTAAGGTTTTAGTTCATAAAGTATATTTYGAAATGTCTGAGGGGTACAAAGATTTATTGTGCATGCTGCAGAGATGTCTGAAGCAGTATTTTCTGTGAGAAAATAAYAACAGCTTAAGTATGCTTGGGTTTTCAAGAGTAAAACTCCCCATCATAATTCTGAGCATGGAGTCCACTTGCCCCTCCAGGGTAAACTCACTGTGATAATGCTAGTCCCTGTAGCGTTTCCCCCGTCAAATGCCACCACAAGCAATGCGTCATCTGCCCACACAGGGTCTGACAACGGTGGGAAGATGACTAGTAGGTTTTTGTCTGGATSACTCTTATCCTTTTGTTAGCTGTTCACTTCAGGTTGTTGGATGGAAGGAGAGATGCAGAAGTTGTGCTGGTTCTCAGTGCTGGAAGCTCTAGGGCAGACAGGTACAACAGTTCTTTCATAAAATCATCAAATGGTTTCGTTTGGAAGAGACCTTTAAAGATTCACTAGATCCAAGTTCCTGCCGTGGGCAGGAGCACCCTTTGCTAGATGAAGTTGCCCTAAGCCCTGTTTTTCCTGGCTTGAACACCCATTCAGGAGTACATTGCCTCTGAGCTGCTTTAATGATGTTCTTGCCCAGGGCACCTGATACATAGGGTAGCTGTTAAAGGACTGCCTAAGGCTGTCTTGAATAGCTGTCCACCCCTGCATGTTTGCCAAGTTTAAGAGCTTTTTATTCTTACTGTATGGAAGATTAGGTCATGAACAAAGTAATTTTTGGGTCAGCTTTTGCCAGCTGAAGGTAATAAACAATGACAAGCAAGCAGGTTGTGGTGACTTGAAGATATAGTTTGTRCTAGCTGATCCGCAGCAGCTCTCTGCCCTGCACTTAGTTTTTAACTAAAATAACTATAAAAGCAAAAGTAATGTAGTTGGAGTCATCCTCTTGGATCATCTTGAAGCCCAGGTACTGTAGAAGATGTTAACCTCTTTATGAGAAAATAGAACGCAAAACTGATGCTATGGAGAATTGCTTTTTCTTTTGCAGGTGGTAGTTGSAGGCATGAATTCCTTGCAGGATACTAATTCAGAACATGGAATTAAACATTTGGTTTAGTAATTTTAGGAACCACTCAGTTTAATTTGTGTGTCTGATTTTGTGTCTCTTCATAGTGAAAGCTTTGGTTGTTTTTATGCAGGAATTTTTATTAGCAGGAATTTTACATTACTCAAAAGATGCAAGTGCAGAATTATTAATTAAAAGAAAATACTGAAATGCTTGATGAAATATCAGAGTACATGCACCACATCTCAGCAAGCAGAAAAGCAAAGGTTTCTGGGCTAGTGAAATATAACAAACTCAAGGGCAAATCTACTGAGCTTATCTTACTGCAGTGCTACTCCTTTTCTTTCAGAAAATATTTCTGTACAAAGTAATTCTAAAGGTCAGGGTGGTTTATATGAGACTAATTGAATTATTACTGAACCCATAGCTCCTTCTCTAGAAATTCAGCTCTTCAGGGAGGGAAGACAAGTAAACATACTCCTGAAACTCACATATGGAGTATTTGTATGCCATATTTATTTACTCTTATCTATCTATCTATCTATCTATCTATCTATCTATATCTATCATCTATCATATTCCTATATAGAGTACAGAACTCTGAAATATGAAGGTAGGACTGATATGCTGATATGAAAGATCATGGCCCCTACATTCAGGACTGTGAGGGGCTTTGCTCTCCTGTCTGCTGAAAAAATACTCCATTAGGTGTCACAGATTTTAGCATTGCATTTAACTTTCCAAGGACGATGGCACTCAAGGGGCARATTCTAAGGACAGTGGCTCAGGTTACTGTCACTGCTAGTGGGAAGTGCATCACTGGTTTTCAGAAGCCACATGGGGGTTTGCACCCTGGAAATGACATCATAAAATCTTTTGTAATTGAAGTAAGCAATAGCAACTTCCTAGTTCCTAAGGTTTTCTATACAGATGGTGAGATACCTGCATGTCCAAAGATGTCGTGTGCAAAACCCAGAACTGGTCAATYTGCTGCTGTGCTTTGTTAAGAAACTTTTGTCTTTTTTTTTTTTTTAAATGAGACAACAGATGTGTGACTATCAGAGATAGTTAGGAGACTAAAGGAAGCGTGGCAAATGTTGATTGACTGAACTGGTGTCWTGGCAGCTTTACAGGTCAGAATTCCTTACAGCGAAAGTAAACAACAGGACTTGTGACAAAATGTCTTGTTTTCTTATAACTCTTAAAAAGTCATACCCCATGAAATGCATACAGCTGAAATGATATAGTATTGGATTAATATGTTCTGTAAAATTCCTTTGGAATATTTTTATGACATCTCAAACCTCATTGKCACATTGTTAGAATTCCCTGATGCAGTTTCTGATTTTGTTTGGGTTTAATTTTCTTGGATTTTTGGTTGTGGTTTGGTATTTCATCTTCAGGGATGGTCCATGTACACTGTGAGGCAGACTGCTTCATATTGCAATTATGCTGAGAACAAACAAAGGGGGGAAAGGTTGAAAGGCCTCATGGTCTCTAGCACTTCAGGGGTCTGGACACTGGCATTAGGTTCCCTGCAGAGCGGCCAGATTCCTTGGTGGCTTCAGGCAAATCCCTTGGTCTTTGCTTTGCCTAATGGTGCTTCCTTGTCTAACCTGTTGTCTGCTGTGCGCCTCTTCCTCCCTCCTGACTTCCCACACTCAAGGTGTTTAGCACCTTTTACGTGCAAGTGTGAAGGTAGGAGTTTCCATAAGCCCTTGTTGGATCAGGACCATAGACTGTAAACTCCCTCAAATCCTGGGATTGCTTCCATTTATTTGAGTTACTTTGCACTTTGGTCCTAATCACATTTCTAGCTGCATATATAAGATAAATAACTTTCCTGCCTATGCATTAAATACACAGAAAATGCTGGACTACTGCCATGAATGCTGTCTGAARGAGAATCAGTGTTGCAGATTTGTTTTTTGAAGTGTACAGGAGCAGTTTTTTAAAGATTGTGTCAGTTTTCGAGATGTTTGTCAATTGGTATTGCAGTCTCTCCAGCAATCTCAGAGCAGCTGTAGTGATTGGTAGTGTAGAAGATGGGCAAGAGAAGAGAGARCATAGATTCTGACAGAGAAATTGAATAAGAATGTATGTGTGCAGGGACAGCATACAAAAACGAGAGTAATGAGGTGGTTTGCCTGAATCACTGCTAGCTGAGAACTCTTGCATAAAGCCAAAGTTTCTGAGGGTAAAAGAAAATAAGGAGAAAAAAAAACCCCAAAACCCTGAGGCAAAACCCCARCAAACAAACAACTGACCCTGAGGACAGCAAGAAAATAAAGGAGAGGAGCTGGGTGCAAGAGCATGCAGCACTTTCTTGACAAGATGCTTAATCCAGACCATGACTATTCCTGCCACATTCTGCCAACACCTGCAGTGTTGTAATAGCAGCAGGTCCCATCCAACTTGAAACCAAAAGCACACTTCTAATAATTGTTTTTTCTAACCCTAAATTCGGGWGGAGCATGGTTGGTCTTGAGCCATTGAAGAGATGGGATATGGCATTTGGGATTGCTTCATTTCCTGTGATGGCTGTGCTGCTTCCTTTTTTTGCTTATAATTTTTGAAGGGAAGAGAAAAAGTTTTGCTTCAGTCGTGAAACAGCATCTTTCTCATGTGCCAAAAGTGCTTGAAAGTCTGTGCCTTTAAACCTCYTTATGGGAAGGAGATATACTGTTGCCTTTAGTTAGATTTATTTAAACCTCAGGAGAACAGACTTCCATCCTTTTTCGTTCCTTCAAGAGAAGCTTTGTTTTATTTTCCTTGCTTGCTTGCACACCACAACAAACTGGCAATTTTTAATTCAGAATCTTCTTTCAGATGAGGAAGTAGGAGAATTACGTGGGGTATTTTTGCTACTGGTGCCAGCAAAATGGAAAAATTGGGACAGCAGGTGGCAGGTTGGCACCATTGGCGAGTGCCTTATATTGGAGACAAATGTYAGAAAATTTGTCCCAATGTRGATCAAACCTTAATTTGTCCCAATGTAGATCAAACAAGAGAACACATGTTTCTCTGGCTATCCTGTGGAAATACAAATTTGTGTAGCACTTCCAAATACAAGGGATTTTTACCTCATTCTTGCATGTCACCTTTCCTGCTAAGACTTCCAAGTGTTTTGGCTTTAGTTTTCTTTATTTTGGTGATTCCTGGTTTTGCCTCCTTTCCTGAGAACTGCTATTGCTTTGTCTTCCCCATTCATATTCTTTTTTCTTTCTTTTTTGCTGCATGGAGACTCTCTGCTGTACAAGTGTAAGTATTTTTTTAGCTCTGCTGTTTCTGGCCTACTTGTTTATGTTTTTGTGCTCCATTTGCCTCTGTACTGCCTTGAGAGTCTCCTGGGAGACTGTAGTGCCATCCATCTGCACCTACAAGTGAAATAGGCAGTGATTCAGGAATGATTTGGATTTACAAAAAGGTTCAGCTAATGTAGCATCTGAATTTAAGGGATCCCTTGGTTTTAAGACCAAACCAAAGCAGAGTGATGATGTTGGAGGTATAAGCACAAATATTACTGCTCAGAAGGAAAATCTGTTGAGTTGGTTTTATATTCAAGTATCATACAGTTTAATGAACTGTTCTCAAAGCTGAAAACCCATATGTTGAAGGGAGTCTGGTTGGGGAGATAAWTTTCAAGAGGGAGCAGCAAGTTGTTCATTAGTTTGTTTGAAATCTTCTGAAAGGGAAGTGACGGGAGGGTCGCAGAGCATCTCTGTATCTAATAGGATGGAATATAAATTACTGTGAAGTAGGAGGAGAAAAACATGGAAATCAGCATATCCCTCRACACTTAGAGTAATTTCAATTATCTGTATAAACAAAGAGAATATCTGAGATCCTGTTTCTGAAAGTACATTGTTTTCTAGCATTCAAAACAGAACTATTTCAGTTGTTGTTTTTAATTCCCAAGGTCTTCCACAGCTGGTAATGCAATTTCAGAAAACTCCAGAGAGCTCAGACAGTTTTGTGAGGAAGGCAGTCAGAAGGGAGGAATCTGGAAAAGTGATCAGGGGAAGAGATACTGGGAGCTTAAAGTTAACACATGACAGTGTGTTAATAAGCTCTTACTTGGAAGTGTGGTAGAGMTCTGCTGGCCCACATCTACTGCAGAAGGGCACATTCACGGAGCCATCTCCTGAGATCCTCTCAAATTCCAGAGATGCAGTTAATATTTCTATCTGTTCTGCCAAGCAGCCTACAATGTGCTTATGGAAAAGTAGGCAAAACAAGGAAGAATTCAGGAGGTGGTGTGCTAGAATGGAAAGTCTGTGGAAGTTGTGTATGAGAGGAGGTGATACTAACAGCTATTCCTCTGTAAAGGCCACAGGGGAAGCATAAGGTCAGAGAGCCACGTTGTGCTTGTGGGGCCAGAGGTGGTGAGAAGGCAGAAGGTGTGCTTCTACCAAAGCTGAACTACTTCCATGAAATATAGGAAATAAGAGTCAGGCTGGGGAGTTCAGATATCTCCTCTAGCAATGACATGTGCACTGCTGCTGTAGCAGACTGTGTGGTGGCTGAGATGTTAAGCAGAGATTAAGCCTAATATTTTGTAAAAGAGCACACTGGCCTATTTAAATTAATGCTTTGACCCATTTTGCTCTGCGTGTGATCTAGAAAGTTCACTTGGCAAGAAGCCTTTCATCTGTGCACTTCCTAAACAGGCTAGAAAACAGAAGGTTTTCAAATAAAAGTGTATGTGGAGCTGTTATTCATGCTGTTAAAGCAAATGGGAYGCATCTCTATCCCTCTGCCTTTATCCCCAGCAACCAAGCTGCTGATGGATCATGCCAAGCTGACAGTAAGTTACAGCAGAGACTGGCTTATGGTCATCAGCACAAGCTCTGCAGGRTCATCTGGGGGCACTTCCTTGTCTGGGAAGGAAAATGAAATAATTCTGTTCCTGGCTGTTGGAGAAGTATGTGGAGCATTCCAGTCCTTGCACAGGAACCTCAAAACTTGCCCTGTGATGTTTTGCATTGGTGCCCTGGGCCAAGGCAGCTCTCAGCTTGTCGGTGTTCGTGCACTCAGARCACTGCCCGTGGCTGTGCAGCTGCTGAGTGACCAGAGCTCTTCCATCAGTGTTTTCTGTCTTTCCTCTGCTTCTTTAGCACAGGAGTTTGCTGTATCTACTAAATGTAACTTCAAGTCACCCCCCAAAAAAATCAGGAAACAGACCGAAATGCATGTGAATGTACCTTCACAAGAGAAGTGGGCTGTGTCTGGAAATGAAACCAGGACTACTGATAGTGACTTGTGATTGCTGTCCCCCAAATGCTGAGCTGCTTCAGCTCTTTCTTACATGAGGTGTGAATGCTTTGGTTGTTTCAGGTTTGGGGGATGGATGGGCAGCTGTTGAGGTGTGCAGTTCAGAGGCTGCCCAGCTGCCTACCTCTTGCACAGTCCACTGCAGTTGTGGCTGAAAAAATTCAGCACCTCTCCATCCACTTACCATCCAATCCATTGTGTTTAATTTGTTGGTAACTCTGAAAGTAGTGTCTGACCTTTTGATGCAGCAAAGGTCAGACACTTTGCCTGCTCATTAGTGTCAGAGTGAGTCTGCTCAGGTGGCAAGCTACTTCCTGGCTCATCTTGAAACTATTGTGTCATTTACTGATGGTTGTCAAATGTGGAAGTGGAAACCTGCAACAGCTGAAGGTATCTTTTTTCCCTAACAGTGTACATGTCAATAAAAGCAGAGCTCTGGTTTGTTTATTTATTTATTTATCTATCTATCTATCTATCTATCTATTGCTCAGGCAGTGCTATCACTGCCCACTCTGTAGTCTTCAAGTCCTTTCCTGGTCTTGGGAACATGGGTAATAGCTGTCCTGTCACAAAAAATCGGTGATAACCTTGGGCATGTGAGTAGTGGTGCAATGATCCTCGGGACTACTTTGAGAATATGAATTTGGCGCATGCGAGTCTGTGCACTGAACTTTCCATACATAAAAACCCGCAAATGTTTRCCCTAAACAGTTCATGACTTGTCTGAAATATTAATGCCAACTATGTTTTTTCTGGCTGATATAAAATTGATACTCCTAACCTTCAKTAACAATTCTGTTAATGACTGGTAAGCCATAACAGAATTTGAAGCCACTAGATTTGAAGTCACTAGGATTCAAGACTAGCAGGTTAGTGGAAGTATATGGGTATCACTAAAGCCAGCATGTACAACTTTACCACAAAAGGAGCCCATCTTTATAGAACCTGAGTGATTTTAAATTAGCTCTTGAGGAAACCTGCAGTTCAACTTTTAAACAAAAAGTCTGACAATGCCGAGCTATGTTAAGAGGTCTGAAATTGGTGATGCGCCCATTTCCTTAGCAAAACTGTCTTTCTCACCATGCAAACTTTCAGAAGGCTTCAGTCAAGACAAGACAGACAASTTTTCTCCAAAAAGAACAAACTTGAGTCCTGAGTCTGGGTATTTGCACTCTTAAGGCACTGTACTCCTTTTTTGGGCAATGTGAAGATCAGAAGGCTGATAGCAGTAATCCAGTAACTGTGTTGAATGTACTCTGAACTTGCCACCTCTTCTCAATGTGTCTTAAGTCCAGGGAAGTCATGTGTTTGCTACAGATACTGCCAACACTGACATGGTGGTTTTGTTTTTTGTACTCTCCAAAGCTCATTCTCCTAGGGAAGTTCAGTGAGCTGTGTGGTGATGTCCAGAAGCATCGATTCCCAGTGACATACCACTAACAAATGAACTGAGGAAGTGTGTTTTGTATAAAAAATAAAAGCCAGAACAAGGGATAGATTATTCCTGGTATTGTCATTAACTGCAGTGTTGGACAAAGTAATTAAGTCTTAAATTAGTCCCTCGTGATCTCTGCAGAGGTGAGATTTTAATAGTTCCCGTGTTTTACAGTTGGAGATCAAAGAGTTAATGCTTGGACAATTGCAGTAATCATCCTGTGTGGAGCCTGCACTTTTAATGGGAAAAATGAACTACCTCCCTGGTTCTGTTCAAAGTCAGTTAAAATACAAATTTAGAAAAAGTTCTGAATGTATGTGAGAGAGGGAGGAAAAGCCCCATTCCCTTCTGGTGTTAAATCAAATCAGATCTTTAAATGGTTCATAGGTTGAAAAACTGTTTTGTTGTAATTTCTTTTGTCCCCTAAAGTAATTGTTATTTTGTTTTGTGTTGGTAGATGACTCCTAAATCAAAAAGGAAAAGCATCCACAGTAGAATGCTCCGGCCAGTGTCCAGAGCTTTTGGTAAGTGAGAATTCCTTAAAACCATTTTGTTTCTTTGCTTGCCTGAGGTGGTTCTAGATGGTTCTTGATTGAATAACACAGGTGATTCTCCCTCCCTCTGGATTGCATTTGTGGCCCACACTGGCTGCWTTGTTTTGGGACTCTGCTAATGTGTTTGTTAGTAAATAGTGGCTCACAGTGCTCTCTCTRCTCACAGAGATGTTGTGGCTAAGTTCGCTGAATGTGCTTATAATTATTTGCCACCAAAAAGAGGAATGGCATTGCCTTTTGTTTTAAATATCATGTAAAATCTAATTAGAAAGTTTTGATTTCTCTTAGAAATGGAATTTGATCTAGATAAAGCACTGGAAGAAGTACCTATCCATATAGAAGACCCACCATTTCCTTCCAGCAGGCCAGACAAACGAACTTCTGGATTCATTTCGGAGCTGCCGTCAGAAGAAGGAAGGAAACTGGAACACTTTACAAAATTAAGGCCCAAAAGGAATAAAAAGCAGCAGCCCAGCCAAGCAGCAGTGAGTCTACATTAAAATATTGCTGGCAATGTCGTGTGTTGATTGCTTTTTGCCATGAGTCAGGTCTTGCAGYGTAATGAGGACAATGGCTGAAGGTATAAAAGCCATAAGCAACTACTTAATTTTTCTTCTGGTATTCATGKCTTTCAGTGTGCTATCCCTATTACAAGCTTTTTGTCTTGTTTGACACAGCCTAAATCTAGAATATGTTTTATTATCCTTTTTATTTTGCCTTTGGTTTTTTTTCATGGAGGCAGTTTCTGGAGGTGCTTGGAGCTTTCACAGGAAATGCACAAAATATCAYGAGACTTTTCAATTATATTGCAAGGGTTTGTTAAGTCTTAATCCTTTTTTCTGCCTGCATTAAGATGTGGTAACTTGGCATGAACTCTTCTTTCTCTCAGCTCTCAGAGGAGCTGCTCTGTGAMACCCAGCTTCCCACAGCTCCTAAACTGAAGATGGTGTTTGGGCCAGTAAATCTGCATAGTCACAGATCTGCTTTTCATGCTGGAGCCTGCCTTAGAAAGGCAAAACAGAAGAGCACTGTCTGTTCACGAAAGGCATTGGTGTGAACTCAATATACATGCGTGGAGTTCCCACAGCTCCATTTCCTTGGCACATGGCTTCAGTAAAGATTTATTTCTGTGATGGTGTGTCCTCAGGGTATGTGAGGACAGATGTGGAGGAGTTACAGAGTTATCTCACAGCAACAGGGCACAGCTGATATGATAAGTAGCCCCATCAAGGGGCAGCCATTGCCTCTCTGTGTTAGGCTGCCTCACAATAAATGCCTGTGGCCTCTTCTGCTTCCTGAGGATTTCCAATTGAGAGGATCCTTGAAAATTTCCCTAATGCTGGGAAAGATAGTGGAGTACTTTTTGTACCACTTGGAAAGGGAGAAACATTCAAGCAAAGGGAATATTCAAGCCAACTTTCCATTCCCTTGTGCTTCACTGGGAAGGTTAGAGGTAGCAGAAGAATGGATTTGTCTCCATGTAGTGAAAACACATCTGTGTTTACTCTCCYGGTTCCACTGCTGCAGAATGCACATGTTTTCCCAGTTGCTTATAAGCTCAGCGTGTTCTGTGCCATCAGCACAGGGAGGTGCAAGGAATGGGGGCATGGGAGGGGCAAGTGCTTCACTACCTGGCATGGAACTAGCACATGCAGTGTCTTCTTCAACAGCAGCAAAAAGGTTACTCCTTGTAGAAAAGTCTTACTTCCCATGATAATGCAGTGTTGTGGAATRCTGATCCATATTGAATTAATTAGGAAATTGGGAGTTCATTTAGTTGCAGAAATTGAAAGGAGCTTTTTTTTTAGTTAAACTCATACGTCCCTGTCTTGTTTTTATGAACCACTTAGTTCCTTACTAGTTCTGACCTCAAAATGAGTCCAAACAAATTTTTGAAAGACTTATGTTTGTTTTGATGCTTCTGAAATTTGAAACAGCCAGATTTTGGAGGTCAGAGTCATGAGTGGACTGTGACGTTGCTTGCAGAGTTGATTTGCTGCTGGTTTTGCCACTTCAAGAATACAGAAAGCAGTGCTTAGAGAAAGCACTTGAAATGTGAGAGGCAAAATCTTGACCTTTTCTGCCTCTTAAAGCAGCAACTCTGTTGGGTTGTTTGCTGTTCCCATTATTTGTATTTAGTAATTCAAGGGGTCTCAGATGATCATAGCTGTACTTCYCTTGTTTTGCTGCAAAAACAGATTTGTTCTTTGGAAGCTGAAAAATGTAAGAAAAGGAAGGAGAAAATGGAGAAAAAAGAGAAACAAACTTTTTACTTGAGTTGAGTGGGTGGGCAGAAGAAAGATTTATAGTTTTGTCAGAGTTTCTACTGGAATGAATGTTTAGAGAGGGGGGAAAAAAAGAAAAACTCAAAGCCATCCAGTCTCAAGTAGCTTWAACTTTGAAGCAAAATGATAAAACAGTTGTTTATAATTTAGATTTTTGTGAGATCTTAACATCGTAAGTTCTTCCTTCACGTGGGAAGATTTAGTACAGCAAAGGAGGTGAATCTCTAATGTATGAAAGCGATCGTGATTCATCTTACTTATTTCTGCTTCAAAGCCATTTTTTTCTTTAACAAAGAAACATGCTTGCTTTTAAACTTAAGCTTAGAAAAGAGATAAAAAAGGACAAATGAAGACTTAACACTTTTTTTTTTTAAGAGTTATGAGGGTAAAAAACAAAATAAACCAGAGCTCAGTCTTACAGTTAATGCTGGTACCAGAAGGTGTTACAATAACAGCTATAAGAATRTCCTGTACCTTGAGGACCTTGTTACACCCTCAACACTTCTATACATATTTTGTTAATTTTTAGGAACTTGCTGCTGTTTCARATGCAAACTATTTTCTCTTTATGAGGTAAATCTTCTCATTTGCTGTAGATCATTGGATCTTGGAATTAGTTCCCCTTCAAGAGATCGTCTTGCTTTCGATACTTTCATGTTTATCCCTGCTACCTGGAGGACAAGAGTATCAATMTGAACTGGTTTCTCATGTCTGCTAAAATGCGTCATTCACTTTTATTTTGTGTTTCAGTTGAGATGCTGGTGATAAGGGTTTTGTCACTGAGACCAACCYAGATGAAGGCATGTGCACCTGCCTACTCTGAGAGGTTCCAGCTCAGCAAGCTCRCTACAGAACATACCACAGTTGGAAATCTGATAAATCATTGTGCTAATTTAGACTAGAACTGTTCTTTATAGAAAATCTGTTGCCAGTTTGGCTGGCAGCAAAGCAGTCATTACCAGGTGGGCTCCTTTCAGATTAGTATTAGATTGCTACAGCAGGTATCAATAAAATATTAACTGTTATCTTTGATAACAAAAATAACAGCGTTCAGGAATGGAAAGTTAAAAGTTTCATGGCTCTGTCAAAGCATGGTTCATATGAAGCCCACTTTCCTGACTTAATGAGACTGAGTTTGATATTAGGAGTATTGAAGCATAGAGAGTTTGTATTCCACATCAGAAGAGAAGCTGGGATTACTCTTGAGTTATAGTGGCAACTAGGAGATTCCTTGATTTGTGTTGTTTCAAATTACAAACACTGTAATTTTGTGTCCTGGTCCTTATCACTACCAAGAATACAAATGGGTTGGGTCTTGGTGAGTCCTCTGGAGASATCTAAAAGGTTTCCATGTAGCATTTGAATTAAAGGAAGTCTCTTTACTAGTAATAGAGCTTTTCCACATCAAAGCCAGGTACAGGAGCTAGACCACATGATAAATCCTCCCAGGAGATTGTTTGTTTCATCTTCAGGAGGCTGCAGAGTTACCAGCTAATCTTCACAGGGCCTTTGTGGTTGGGAGGTATTTCAAAGCCAGCCTGGTTTATATGCCTGAGGTCACCCATATTCAAAATGTGGGCATTGAAATCAAAGRTGGGGAGCAAGTTTGTTGTTTTCAGACATTGAGCAAAAGTCTGTGTTTGCTTCCTGAAGTGGAGCACCTGATTCTGTATTTAGAGTCTCTGCTTTTAGAAGTGCTGGACTGAATGAACTATTAAAGGCTCTGTTAGCCTGCTGGAGCTCTGTTTCTAAATCTCAAAGTCCAAAATCCAGAACACAGGTTTTTCTCCAAATAGGGAAGCAACTGGCTGTTGAAAATACTTTTTCTTCAGGTCACCACTTGATCAGGATTTGTTTTTTCTGTGTTTTGTTGCTTGTCTCACTGACCTCTATTCTCTCAAGCCCAAGGCATTTGATTCCTGGCCTCATGCATTGCAGCATCCAGTTTGTCACTGGTGTTTTGGGTTATTTTGCATTTGATGTAATGAATCAGCTGGCCTGAATAGAGGGGGAATTCCAGTGGTGATTCTGTTGTCTGCACTGARTTCTGGTTGGCACACATAATTTTATAACGCCTTAACTCTTAATTATTACCACTGGAGCAAACGCGTATGGATTATTATATAACAGAGAGAGTTTTTTCTTCTGTCAGGTGTCTGCTGGAGTACCACCAGAAGGGGATCAGAATGGCCTCATGGGGAGAGTGGATGAAGGTGTGGATGAATTTTTCACTAAGAAAGTGACAAAAATGGATTCAAAGTAAGTTAAAAAAATTTTAGAAGTTATTTTTTAAAAAATAAGTCCATCTTGATAACTGGGCAAGCAGCACTTTCAAGCTGTATTTGACTCCTGTTCCAAATATCCAGGGTTACTGTTGTCAAAGTCAGAAAATACCTTAGTAGTCAWGACATTGTGAATTCAATTACCTGCCCTTAAAAGTGGCTACTTGAAAGAAATTGCTTTACTATATCAAGTTGAGAGGATTAATAACTAGTGTGTATTTTTATATTTCAGTTGGCTTCATTTTACCCTTCAGTGTAGCTCATTAGAGCTGAAGCAGAGCTTTGTATTGGTTGAGAGTCTCCCCAGTGCTGATTGTACACACGGTGTTTCTCTCTAGTGAGGAGTGCTGTTGGGTACAGCGTTTTCATAGATGACAGTAGATTTATGCTGGTTTTGAAATATGTTAATGWTATGTTTCATCAATTTGTAGCATTCCAGGTTTAGGCAAAACATTAATTTGGAAGATGTCTCCTTCTTTATATAAGGGTTATAGAGCTTCTGCAGTTGCTTTGGAGCTGGCTGTATATTTACCGAACCATGCATGTGGAGGTTCTTGAATTCAYGCATGTTTGTGCACGTGCATGCACAGAGTATTTCCATAACTAAATGAGAAAGCAAGGGTGATTTCCAGGCAACTTGGAATGACCTTTTCTGTGTTTTCCATGAAGGAAAACAGTACATGTGACTGGTAGATAGCTGTGCCAGGAAAAGCAAATGTTCTAAAGTCGCTATGAGTTATAGATATCTATAGTGACATGTGAAGCCATGTGTGATATTCTGTGTGGAGGCATGAAATTATGGTAACTTTGAAAAATGTTCTAAGCAGGTTAAGCTCAGGGTGTTTACAGGCTTGCATTCTCCTGTGCTTCCCTTGAGTSCCTGCCAGCTGCTCATTTCAGATGTCTCTGTGAACTTGCACCATCCCTGTTTGCCCATCCCTGTCCATGCTCTTTGCTGAGGATCTTTATTTGGGACACCAGTGGCTCTTTTTCCAGTTTGCGTGCTTTTATGTGAATGTGTATGTGCTCAGCTTTGCCCTTAATTGTGAATACTCTGCTCAGAAGATGCCTCTAGAAAACCTTAGTGGCAAGTAGGCTCTTTAGGGAYTGATTTTGCTTGTTTGTTATTTTGGATTTTGTGGTTTCTGGGTTTTTGGGTTTTGTTTTTTGGTTGTTTTTTTTTTGAAGAACGAGCATCTGCACACTATAAAAGTGACCTCTGTATTTCTTACTGAGAGAAAGTGGCTGCACCAGCTAGTTCCTCTTTCAAGCAGGGCTCTTAAGGAACAATATTTCCTAAAAGCCATGTTAAGTATGTGCTTAAATCAGTTCTTCTCCTTTTACTAATAGGCAGGTGCAAACCACAGACAGTGCATTCTGGAAACAGAGCAGAGTGAAATTGTATGTTGTGGTGGGTTAACCCTGTGCCCACCATCGCTGCTCTATCACTCCCTTCCTGCTGGACAGAGGAGAGAAAATATAATGAGAGGCTTTTGGGTTGAGATAAGGGCAGGGAGAGATGTCTTGACRGTTACTGTCATGGGCAAAACAGACTCAACTTGGAGGAAAATAAATTTAATATATAACAAATCAAATCAGACTATGATAATGAGAAATAAACCAAATCTTAAAAATACCTCTCCCCACCACTCCCTCTTTCCAGGGCTCAACTTCACTCCTGATTTTCTCTATCCTCTCTTCCCCAGTGGCTCAGGGGACAGGGAATGGTGGCTGAAATCAGTTCATCACATATTCTCTGCTGCTCCTTCCTCTTCAGCAGCAGGACTCCTTACACAGAAGCCACTCCTGTGCATGCCCTGCTACCAAAACCTGGCCATGCAAACCCAATATCTATGTGCATAGACAGCTTGGTTAGAGCTGTCTGGTGTTAAAAACAGCTGATGAAACAACTGCACAAAGCAGTACAGGAATCCTCAAGATATGATCAATGCTAGTTGTTCTGTTTTCAATATAGAGACACCAGGTAATGATTGGGCCTAGGGCAATATATGGGTCATATGAAAGATAAGCTTTGCCTGGAAGAAGTCATTTGATAACGATTTTAAAAAGAGAGGAGGGGAGTGGAGAAAAGTTTGCAATGTCTGTGTCTTTTTTTAGGAGACCATCARCTAAAAGTTCAGACAGCAGCGAGCACAGTGAAGCAGGTGATGAGAAGAAGAAAAGGGACTCGAGGAAGAGTGGTTTCCTTAACTTAATCAAATCAAGAGGCTCCAAATCCGAACGCCCCCAGACTGTGTCGGTGGCTGAGGAGCCCTCCTCACCCAAGGTTGCTGCAAAAAGCCCAGCTTTAGACACCAGCAAGAAGGAGGCAAAGCCTGCAGAGCAGAACGGTGGCGCAGAGCGATCCGAGGAATTAAAAACTCCAGACTCACTGGAGGAGATGCAGACAGATGATGTGGCAAAAGCTGAGAGGGGTGACAGCAAGGGAAGCCCCCAGGGAGGCCGGAGGTACGGTGTGCAAGTGATGGGCAGTGGACTTCTCGCAGAAATGAAAGCCAARCAGGAGAAGAGAGCTGCCTCTGCTCAAAAGGTGAAGACAATTTGAWTTTTTTGAGTTGTTAAATGTGTCTTCAGGGAGAGGTGGTTTGGGACTGCAAGGGTTGGTGGCTGGGGCTTRGCACATCAGTTCTGCTTTCCAACAGGGATTGTGGGGTTCCTGCAAGAGGACTGCTCTCTGCTGTGGTGGTTGAGCASAAACAGGCTGGCCAAGGCACAGGCTGCACATGTGGTGCAGGAGATGCAGCCTTAAGCCTGGGCTTTTGTTCCCCTTGGGGAGTGACACCTGCCCTTGCACTTGGTGTCAAACCATCACAAACACAGAAGAGGACATGTAATTGTTTGCACATATCACAGAATAACTTGGGGCCAACTAGGAAGCCCRGCTCAGTATCTCCACTCTGTATGATGTGTGGTTTGTTCACAGTGCATAYTGGAATTGCTTCAGAAAAGGTAAAACTAGGACAGGCTTCCTACTGTGTGCYCCTTGCACACAAATACCTCAGGTATGTGGCACAGTTAACTACAGTGGTKACTAGCTGTACTCTTTCAGAAAATGATGTAGACAGATGGAGAGGTCTGCTGTATCTTAAATTATATATTCCATGCAGAGAAGTAAATCTGGCTACCAGTCACTATTTACAATATTTGGCATATGCTTTTCTTGTTGCACTTTTTGATTTTTATGTCCTTTTGTACCACACCTAATTATTTTTATGCCTTTGATTTATGTGTTTCAAATACTAACAATGAAAGAAAATAACCTGTTAAAAAATTATTTCCAATTGTCTGTCCAAATTCCCTTTGCTCTYTAATTTTTTCTTCTGTGAAGTGCTGATCCTGGGCAGGAACTCTKCTTCATTCTGCAAATGTACAGAGTGGAATATCCTTGTGTTCCTCCAAAGAATTCTCTGCTGGCCTATTTTGCCTGATGCCCATTTGCCATTGGTCTTCCCCATTATTATCTTCTGCTTCCTGCCAGCTGCCATTGGCATATTTCATAAGTACCAAAGAATCAGCCWTTTTTCACTTCTCTCCTTCTCTTCCATGTGCAGGGCACTCAGATGTTCTCCATTTGCCATCACTGTCCCCTGCCATTTAAAAGGTGTTACCCTACAACAAAGCCCATCTCGTGYTTTGTTGTTTTCCTTCCTTTGACACATACAGAGTTGTCTTGCTGTGGCCAAGCAAGGCACCCAAAGTCCATTTTTACCCTTCTTCWTAGCCTTACAGTGCTTGCCATGATGTGTGAGCTGTTCCTGCTCACACCAGAGTCTTGTCACSAGCAGGTTCAAATCAATGCAGTTGTGTATGGATCATTAAAGGGATCCTCAGTGCAGAAATGATTTTTCTAAAGAATGACCAATTCCTTCCTTTCTCATTGATATTAAGTAATGTCCATGAATAATCTCATTGACTTCTAAAGTACCAAGTTTTCAAATAAAATGCCATATGATTTTAAATAACAGTATTATGCCCTGCCTGTAATTTATAAAATACTGAGCTGTTCCAGATAATATGAATTTTTACAAGTGCATAATTGTGTATGCTTCGTGCTCTTTGGGTTCTTAACATTTGTTATCTAMAAGTCAAATCTGAGTCAAGTGAGTCAGATCTGGAAGGACATGACTGAGGTAGAATATTAGCATGTGTCATTTTTTTTATAAGTGGGGAAAGTAAAAGTCCTCTTCAACTGATGAGCTGTCATAACATTAATTGGAAACTTTAATTTCATCCTTCAGAAGTAAAAGTCGTTGATGCCTTTTCCAAGGTTTTTGGAGTGTTTTTTTTACCACACTTAACCTATTTACTGACATGGAAAGGTTAGTCCTCTTATTTCAGGTTTAAATGACAAGAAAATAATGTTATCGATCTTATTTTTTTTTGCAATTTTATATTTATGGAATGGAAAATTATGTTTTTATACATATACATATATAAAAGAGTGACAATAAAACTGAACTGAAATAGGAATCTGTGCAGAGCAAAGTACTGAGTTATCTATCYTTAATGTTTCCCAGAGGACACAAGTTTGAACTGCAGTTCAAAAGCGTTTTTCACATACTTTATCCATCACAATATCACATCATTTAGGTTTGCACTTTTATTCATGATACTCATGAAGGTGGAAATCATACAGTGTCCTGACACYTGAGCTGCAGAAGACAGCATCCCACTGCTGCATTGTTTAGGAYGGTTATGATATTAAGTTCTGTAACATCTTCAAATTTATCAGAATTTCAGTATGATAGAAAATTGTATTTTCCTGTAAGGTACAGATGGCTGCTTWTATTCTAAGCTATTTTACATGAAAACAAAGCCAGAAGGAATTTACTATTTCATTCATCCCCTACCACAGTCTTGYTACAGATAAAAGTGATGAGCAGGTGCAGAGTAGATGGAAAGATGGTAAATGCATTTTTGTTTTCTTGTGCTTAGAATACAACGGGGRAATTGGCACTAATGGTAGAGTCAAGTATTTGGAAATCGGTGTTGCCTCAGGGCACACATAAATAGATCTTTTAGCTCCATCTAGCGTTACACACTGGATTTTTAAATACCTGAGCAAGGCCCACGAGGAAACCATCATTCATAGCCTGTTTATTCCCTCTCAGTGTCACCCAGCTCTGCAGTGTTTCCCAGCCTTGCACAAATTCCTATTAAAAATACAGCTTGGGCATTATTTATCTACATGATGAACTCACCTGCATTGATCTGACTTCTTGGGGTAAATTTTTGCTGCCAATGTTTAGTGTTGTTTGGGGACCATAAGCTGTTTGTAATGTGTGTGCAGTAGGTAGCCAAACATGCTCACATCCTAATTGCATTTTTAAGTACTACACTAATAGGTGCCAGCAGTGGCTTTTCTGCTTGTCTTGGTACATGGTCATATTTCCCCAGTTGTCCCATAACTAGAGAGAGAGGAAGGAACTACAGTGAAATTAGTTTCGTGCAGTCATGCAGCTCTCCTAAGTCATTTACTGTAGTTAAGTGTTTTGCATCTTTCTTCAGTATTTGCATAAGAAAATTAGTTTCTCAGTGAAAGTTCAAGAGAATTTGCATTCCATGAAAAGATTGTTGAAAAAAAGGTAGTTTTTCCCAGGTACAGAAGAAAAATCCAGCAGAAGGAGAATGGTATTCCCTTAAAAATATATAGCCAAGACAGACTTGTAGAAAAATGTGTAGCTATAGGAGGTGAACAGGTGAGAATTTAGACAAAATATCAGTGTCAGTCAAGAAATGGGAACAAAAACTGAGTTTCTGCCCAGTGGCACAAAGCCACTGTTTCTATCTTTGGAAGTGACTTTGTTTTGTCCATATGGACACCGTAGCTGAATGTTCTGGCCCTACAAGTCGCAGCATTTCTAGAGTTCATCTGTCCAGGAGATTTCATTGTATCAGGGTAGTTTTACAGCACAGGAAGCTTAATGATTATTCTAATAGCACCCTCCTTAATGCWGTGTGCCATTCTAAGCGTAAACCTGTTCTTAGAGGAGAGGCTGGGAGATAGCATCACCCTGCCAGGTCTTACACAGGAATGGCAAACACTCAGTATCTCCATTCTCTTTGTTGTATTGAAGAGAGGCTTTGTTTTAGGAGCTGTGAAATTACATGAGCAAAGTGGAGGTATCAGTAAATCAGTAAGGCCAGCTACACTGTCTTCTGCATCACTCCCCAAAATCATCTTCTCTTGAAATCCACAGGAAAGGCACACGGCCAGCATGGATATTTAGAGATTGTATCTTGATGCTTGTATTTGAAATAGTGATTTCACTCTAAATACATCAGTTTTTCTATAGTAGGCATGTTTGTAACCATTTTCTTCCTTCCTGTGTTTCCTGTTGTCCCATTTAAACTATATGCTACACTTAGCAGTCTTCCAGGTCATAACCCCCAAAAGGCAGTGATCATGTTTGTATACTGTGTGGCACATGGTTGAGATTTCTAAATGCTGTGAGAGGGACAGTCAGAGTTGGTATTGGAGCAGTAGCAGTGACCTGAACACATCAGTGTTACTTATGCATGGGTATATAACCAAATGCAGTGCTCACCAGAACAAATAATTTACTTTATTTGCCACACTGACTGTCTTGAAATAGCAAATAAAGATCAAGACTGAAGCTGCCTGGCTGCAGAAGTCAATCCCTACTTTTATAGTTTAAAAAAAAAATCTCACTTCTCTCCCTAGTCTTATCGTTATAAGGCTTTCTCTCTTAGTATATCCTGCACCTACTTCTATGTGCTTTTTTTGAATCCTCTCATTTGTCCTTCTGCCCAAGCTTTGGTAGCAGGTAAGGCAMCAAAAGGAGGCTGGTTCTCTTACAAGTGCTGCATATCTAAACTTCTCCTGATGAATACACAGGTTTCAACCTCTCTTAGCTATAACATGACAAAAGCCTCTAGTTTGGGGAGGTTTTTGAGACCAAGATGTTAGGAAACCTATTATTTGCAGCAGAAGAGAGGCAAAATATCAGCACATRAACCAGAAGTCCCTTTTCTTTTGAGGTGCTGAGCACCCAGCAGTGCTGATGATGAGTAGCTTTAAAAACTTTCCAGTAAATAAGGTCTGTAGGTTTTTAGGGGAATCCTGTAAATATGTTCGCACTGCTACTTCTGTTGTTGCAGTTTTATCTAAAATAAGTTATTCTTCTGTGTAGAAGAGCATAAGATCAATTCAGCAGTCATATTCAAAATCTAGATCTTCAGAAAAAGGTTTTAATTTCAAACAAGAAGTTTTTAGATGCAAAGCTATGCTAGGAGACCTGTTGCATAGGAGGCAATGTGTCATTGCAGCTCTGATAGGCATGTGGCAGTGTTAGGTGCAAATCAGGGTTGTTTCCTTCCCACTTAGCTCTCCAAAATCTGAAACAAAGAGAGAGAGTGCACCATTTCTTGTTATCACTGATTTCTCTGCCTCGTGGCTTCCAAATTAGAGGGCTTTTCTTAATGGGATCACTGAGTTGTATTAATTGCAGATATGTTACTAATCTGAGAGCTTTTCTCACTCTTTCAGAAACTTGGGAATGACACAACTCCCAGAGAGTCTATTGACACAACAATGAGCTCAGAACGRCTGGATGGAAGTGGTACAGGTACAGTATGAGTTTCCTGGTATAAACTTCCTAGAAAATGCAAAATGCCTGTTGTCCGAAATCTCACTTTCCTCTTCAGACTGAACGTCTGCAATTGGTTATGCAAAGTAGGAGTTTACACTATGTGAAGAGCATTAGAAACAAGCTCACTTTTTGTGCTATGGATGGCACTTCTCATGAAGTCAGCTGTAGGGCTGAGTTTATGGCTCACTTTTTCACTCTTGTTGCACAGGAGTGAAAGTACTTGGTGCAGGTGGCTGCGGCACCTTTGGAAGGAGTCTGGCTTTTAATGGGATCAGCAAAGCTGAAGCTCAACCCAAGAGCCAGTGGAAACGCCTGTGCACAAAGAAGTGGAAGTGCTCAATATATCTGAGGATGGAAATATGACCAGTTTTCAAGCTTTGAGTAGTGCTGACTTTCAGCTGACTGCGGTGCTGTCGGTCTGTCAGCAGTCCTGAACTCCTAGTCAATGGCAGCTGGCTCTTCCAGGATTTAACCAGTCTGATTGAAGCCAGGGCTGTCTGCAAAGTTGTGGAGGCCCCTGGACACTGCTCATGTGCACAAAGCAGCTCTCCATTGTGTACAAAATGGTGTTCAGCCTTGCAGTGCCTACAGCACCAATTCCCTCTGCACCTCATCTTTCCATGCCCTTGTCAAGCCACAGTCCTGGGCCCAGGGCACACTACAGCCACCCAAGGACAAGGTTGACAGACTGGTTTGCATGTATTCTTTGGGGACTAGCCAGTGAAGGTTTCAAAAGGGATTCAGCTCTGGTGGTTTGTGTTTACTACATGAAAGGAGTGGTCTGAACTAGGAAATCCAGGCCTGATTTCTCAGCAGTGGTGGTATCCTGCAAGCCTGGCACACAAGATTGCAAAAACATACAGAAAAAAGGCTGGAAAAATGGGCTGAAATCAAAATCCAAATGTGGCCATCTTGATTGAGCAYTTCAAATACCAATTTTGAAGTTTTATGTCTTTCTAAAGCTTTTTWAAAAAAGAGTATTCAAAGCATGCCATAGTCTATAAATCAGTGCTTTTAAAGCCTGCTTGTCTTTTGAAGAGGACCTTGTGAACAGTATGTGTCCCCTGAAGACAGCATACYGAAGTCAGAGGAGCAAGGATAGTCTGCACTTTGGGCATTGGAGTAGCTGGGGGTGTCTGACCTCAACTTGTCTCTGGTCGTTTTTTCTGTATATGACGCATTTCACCTCCACCACACTGCACTGTGCTTGCCCCTTCCTTTTGGCCTCCAGTTGTCAATTGTTTCCTTACCAGTCTTGCTTGAGAGCTCCCCAAGGTTCCTTTTCATTGTTGCAGCTACAGTTAGTCTTTGGCTTGAGCTAATTTATTTTAAATTACTGTGCTCTAATAATGTTAGAAAGCCTGAGGTCAGGAAGAAAAGAAAGAAAGTTAATGGAAAAATGCTGAATATTGTTACAGGAGAACTAAGCTAGTGGTTCTGAAGGAGAATAAGTTTTGGGGGTTTTATTCCTTGCTTTGTGTGTGGATGTTGCCTGCTTCCTTTGTATGCACACACGCACAGGTGCAGGTGGTGTCCCGCTGTTTCACTTGCAGCAAGAAAGTATTTCACATGTGCAGACACAAACTCTCCCTGTCACGCACTCATGCTCATCTCTATGCACCATACAGCTGTCTGCTCTGCCAGAGTTTAACKCCAGCTGGGCTGGAAAACAGCTACATAGGCTGGAAAAGCATACTGGAGATTGGCTTGCAACAAACTGTATAAACACTCTCCCTCCCTTCCTCCCAGTGCCATTAAAATGTCTGTGCTCAGCTCTTCCATGTTCAGTAGGCTTTCTGAATGGGAATAGCAGGTAGGTAGGTCAGGTCAGCATCTGTGAGCACACATTTGGTTTTGCCAAGTACCAAGGCTACCAGTCTGCATTTCAGTTAGTCTGAAATTCTCTTGTGAGATTCAAGATGTGAAAACTTCTGAAAGTCCCAGGCTAAGAAACAAGTTCCAAGATTATCATTGAAACTAATAGATACTAACTTTCTACCTCCTGAAAGCTGCAGAGTAGGGAAGTAGAGCAGGCTTTTTGCTTGTTAGCAACCTGGAGTCCAGCTTGCACAGCTAGATGGGGCTGACTTACTGCTTGCAAGTCACTGTAAATTGATCTCTAAATACTTTGGTCTTTGTTTGGGATAAACAACACAYTGGTAAACTTACTAATGTGTGGAAACTAAGCCATGTACAGTGTTATTAGACAAATCAAAATACTATATAAAGAATACTTTGATCTGGGCTGAGTTTCAAAATCTCTTCTAGAGCTTGCTAAAAGCAACAAATAAAAAGATGTAGCCTGCTGGTCACACACTGGATTTATTTTCTGCGCCAGGATTTCTCTGTTGATCTTGGAAACACAACCTTTTGTCTGTAGAGACACAAAACAGTCAGGAGCGGCTTTTTCCACTGATCCATCACTGTTTTCTCAGCAGGTAGGCTGTGCCATCTGCTCCTAGAAATATGAAGGAGGAATAAGGTCCAGCTAGCCATCATCTCAAATATATTAAAAAGGGGGACATGCAATTGCTGTCTCAGACAATTGAATCACAAATCTTAGCACGTGTCAAAGTTAGCAGGTTTAGAGGCTTTGCTTGCAGTGATTAGTGCATGTGTTAGCTTGTGATGGTGTTTTCCACACCACCATAGCTGTGCATGGACCCTTCTATGCTGCAGCAGACTTTATTTTGTGTGTCTGTTTATTTCAGTGCCTAAACAACAGCAGACCCTTCCAGAGAGTCGGTTTGCATCGAATAAAGGTGACTCCATCTCAGCGTCATCAGAAAAAAATTCAAAAGCTGAACCAAAGGCAGAAGCTGGTGCAAAGGCAAGAAGTTCTTCCAATACACCAACTAGTCCAAAGCCCCCACTGCAGTCAACAAAGCCCAGCCTGGCAGGACGACCCACAGTGCCACAGAAACCACGCTCTGCCTCTCGTACTGGTGAGAAGCTCTTCTGGGCAGTTCTTGTCCCCAGCTCTGGGTGCTGTTTGTGCGGGCTGTGGTGGAGACAGCCATTGCCACATCCTGAACAGAATTTAAAAGGAGAGGGACAGGTTCTTCATTGGCTTGCTCTTGACTCACATCCTTCTTTTCCACCTCCTTTTGGCCTAATTCAAATAAACTTATTAAAATGGCCTAATCTGTGAATCCTCAAGAGTAAAGTGTGAGAAGCAGTAGTGGCAGTGGCAGAGCTGGTTTTGAGTTAGCCTGCTATCACAGAAGAGGTTTGCACAGAAAACTACCTCAGCATCAAAGCCTATTGTAGTAGCACTGACAAAAATRAATATGTTTTCTCTAAAAACCTGGCTCTGTATACGAAAGTCTTTGAGGTTTTGGGGCAGGCTTCTCTTAGCCCCTCAAGTTTCTTAATAAATTGTACAAACCAACAATCTCTTACTTTCTCCTTGTTTAGCCTTTGTTTATTTCCTTATTGCTTTTGACTGAAAAGAATTGTAACTGGGCTTTTATAACCCTGCAAGACTGCCTTCTGCCCAGATATTATCTTAAGGTTTCCAATAGTGGGAAATGTTTCAGCATGTCTTCCATGCATTTGTCTGTCTGCTSTTTAATAGGCCAGTGTCACAACCTCCTCTTCCCAAAGTACAGCCACTGCAGTTGAGGAGAATTAAAAGCCAGTTACAGACTTGCCAASTATCTACAGCAAATATAGCTCATTAACTGCCAGGGAGTGAAAAATATGAGCATGGCCATCTGTAAGAGATTGCAGCYCTCTTGACTTTTCCCATAACCTTAGAATGATGTAATTTCTGATAAGGATGAGGAGTCAAAGGGATGTTATGGCCTCCTCCCTGCCCTTCATGTGGAACCTGAGCCTTCCTTAGTCTCTGCACTCCAGTGAGCAGAATGTTGTTCACATACAAAATCACCTTCAGATTTTAGGTGGATTTACATTTATTTTATTGACCATTTTAGAAACAGTCATCGAAGTGAGGGATATCAAGTACGATGCTCATAAAGATGAATGCAACAGGGAGGGTATGGATTGTTTGGTGGTGCTCAGTCTGTAAAATAGGCAGTCAGGAAGACCTGAGCTGTCTGTTTCTGCCAGCTCCTATTTCCTGCAGAGAGAGCATACTGTGGATTTAACACAAGGGAGTAATTAATACGTACCCATAATAAGCCAGCTCTTTGGTTGATAGTAAAAGCAGCACAGCTCTGTTGCAGTCTAACTTCTGTCCTAGTACTTGTAGTAACCCATTGCCTAAGGATGCCCAGGCAACATGATGAAGAAAACCAAGCAAGCATCCTTTCTGTGTTCTTGCTCTTGCTGTTGTTTCCAGCACTGTGGCCACACAAATAGTAGCAAATTTTTTGCTAAGTAATCTGGGTGCAAAGGAGCACAGCTCAGATGTCCACAAATTGTCAAAGACTGAAAGTCTATATCTAGCTGTGTTTGCCAGTCACTGTGCTCCTCCTTGTGTTGATATTGAGCTTTCTCAAGCAAGTGGCCTCACAGGCATATCAAATGCATGGAGAAGGTCCAAGAATTATTGTATCTGTTCATACCAAATTGCATTTGGGAAGCTCRTGACTTTCCTGTGCTGAAAGTGAAATAGTTGACTCATTGTGGTCTCTCCTTAGCAGAGATAAATTTTGATTAAATTCTAGTATGCAACTGAATTAACTCTTTTTACAAATACATAATACAGATGATACTCTGACTTCCTTTTGTTCTTCTGTCAATGCTAACCTRTCTTCCTAGTTCCTCTGTTATGTACACATGCCACTGTTTACTTCTTGAAAAGCAAACTTAAAAAGCAGTTTAATAATCCACTATGGCTGTACTTTCCTACTGTCCAAATGAGGCCTATGGAGTGTAAGACTGAAAAGGTCTTCCTGTAAGGGACTGTAAAGATGGTAGTCAGCTTGCCTTACATAATCCATATCCAGCCTTTTAGAGAAACAAGATATCCAGATGGTTTTAAAGTAGAGATTTAAGTTTAAGTTTCAGGTTTTCTCACAGTCCAGAAGATGGAAGTATTTTTTTTCTTTTTAGCAACTCTTTATGGATGCCCTTGTGTTATGCTCTGGGAAGTTGTTCATGGAACTACAGAGTTCTGTAATGCTTTTTATGTATTTTTTCCCCTGGTTCACTTTTAGACCTTATCATTGTGAAACAGGACATCTAAATTGATGAGTTTATTATGTTTCAGAACAACAAAAATATAACTAGAATGAATATTTCCAGAAATCCATCCTTTTTTTTTTCAGCTGTTCTTTACAAATTGCTACTTWTATCTTGCAGGTAAATCACATGTTCACATCAGATTTCTGTTTGCACTACAATAGCAGCATACATGAAAAATGCTGAAATTGAGATCTTCTCTTTGACTGCTAAAAGTCTTTCACCTGGGCTGAGATCCTTACAATTTGTTCTCTTGTTGTAATGTAAATTCCTGAATCCTTCTTTTTCTGACACAGGTTCTGGCTGGTTTTTGTTTGTGTATTGTGTTGAGGCTTGGTCCATTATAAACAACTGTTTCTGTGAGCTTTAGTGTCGATACAATTTTTCCTTCTCACCTTTTTGTTTGTGGTACTCCACAGAGGATGCTCCAGAGTCTCCCTCCGGCCCCAGTTCCCCAAAAGTTGCCCTGCTTCCACCAGTGCTGAAGAAAGTTCCTTCTGATAAAGAAAAGGATGGTCAGAGCAGCCCCTCAGTCAGATCATTTTCTCAAGAAGGTAGGAGTATTTGTGTAACCTGGTGTCTTGTAGTGAAGTTTRATGTGTCAATGTCTCCTGATTTGTTTTCACCTGGAAGGGAAGAGGGTTATGCATTTGAAGGTGCAAAAAGCCAGGAAAATGTATCTGATCACCTATTCAGCATCTTGTCCTCCTACCTTTGATCAAATCAAATAAACMATCCCTGGGTATTAATAATGTAATTGAACAATTAAGGGATTCATGTGTACATTTATGGTTKATTTGGTCTGAATGAAGATGTTCAGACCAATAATGTGAAATTTCACACAATAATGTGAAATGCAGCTCTGTGATTCAGCATGTTTCYAGGGGAGCAGCCATAACTTTGTTCCTTGCAGCCAGCCCACTGCTCTCTTTGTTTTCCTTTCTGTTGGTCTCTGCACACGACTGAGTTTGCCTCCCCATCTTTGGGCAATGAGTCTCTGTGTGCCAGGGTAAGGCTTGGTACCTGCTATCTTTAATACACAACAGTAGGCTGCTCTCTTCTCTTTGCTGATTTTCATGTGTGCACTGAATTTCTACTTTTGCTGATGCATTTTCATGCCCTGARTTGATTCCTAGAAGAGCTTAAGCTTCCTCTGATAGCATAGGGTATGTGGAGAAGWAGTCACAGGAATGTTGCTCACTATGGTGTTAGCTGGCACAAGTGATGATGTTTGAAATCTGGGGGTGAGATGTCTTCCTTCCTGGGTCTCTCCTCAAGAAAGACATCTAAGGTGATTCCCATCACTTAAGCTGTGAAATAAAGGAGTGCCCTTTCACACTCTGACAGCAGATTTTCACAGCATAAAATGGGAAAAAATGAGTTGAGGTAGCTACATAATGCTGGGTTGTGAAGACTGAGAAGTTGTGCTGCCTACAGAGCCCACTGTCACCATTCAGATGATCCAGATTGCCAAAAGCAACAGAAGTCAGGCATTGTGCTTTCTTACTTCTTGCTCCCTTAAGCCTCTCCAGTCAAACACAGAATTTTCTATTTGGCTCTACATGGCACTGTACATATTTTATCAATAATAGTTTAGACTTGCCAGGTCCTTAAGGAGCTGCTGGGCTTTGCATGAAGTTGGAAAGAGTGAATTCTGTTTATTTTATTTTTACTCCTTTTCATGTTTTCTTTTTAATTCATTACATCCTACTTCCTCACTTAGCCACTCCTCTGTCCTTGCTTTCTGCCTCTCTTCAGGCTAGCAGGTTCAATTTATTTCTGCAACTGGTAAATCACTGCAACTCTGTCCAAGTTAGTAACAAAATTAAATCTCCTGTGAAATAAAGCTACAGATTAGATGACACTTGATTGCAAAATTGCTTTWTGTTGATGATTTTAACTGTACTTCATGGGACAATCTGAAAATACTCMTCTTTGCACTGTGCAGCTGTGAGATTGGGCTGCAGTTCCAACACCTCAAGATACCTGGACTGCATTTAAACAAGCAACTGGCATACTGATTACTGCTCTCTGAATAATTGATTAAATAGGTTGGATAAGTGAAAATTTTCATATTACCTTCTGTATGTGGGCCTGCAGAACAGCTTAGGAGTATAAACAAATCCTTTTCCTTGCTAGAGCAAACAGGAGATTGTCAAAAAAGAGATGCAGCTCTTGACTGTGCCAAGCCATCTGGCAGCGTGAGAACCACTCCGGGGCAGTATTCTACCAGTGCAGAAGAGGAAGCTAATGTGCTTGGGCAGAGGATGGCACAGCCAACTTCTGGTTAGAAGTTTTCATTTTTCATCAAGGTGGTGCTTGATAACTGGCACTAACAATTGTTAAGAAATGGTAATAGCAAAGAAACACAGAAGGTTTGTTGGTTTGTCATCTGTCATTATGAGAAAGGTAAAAATCTCATGGGGTTCTAATTATATTTCTGCCCTCATGGGATTTACATGGCATTAAAAAATTCACAGATAAAACATGTTTTGTTCATTTTTCCTTTGTGTCMACTCCAGTGACCAGTCCCATCTAGCACATGCAGCCCCTCTGCAGAAGAGCACTCACTACTATCTGTGACTGCTCAGTGCAGCAGCACTGGCATGCTGCAGGTAGGCTGGCTGCTGCTTGCTGTGCTTGCACACCTGTCATTTCTAAGATCCTGCACTTTAGTGCTTCAAAAAACATTTCAGCTTGAATATTGTTAGTGCCAGTTTCAGTGCATCACTCACAAAACCATTTGAGAACTGGGTAAATTGGATTATTTATTCTTACTTTGATTTTCAGTTGCAAAAACAAAGAAAAATACCACCTGAAGAACCCAAGCCCAGCACTGTTAGTTGAAGGAGCAGCTTTGACTCACAGTGAGCTCATTCAGTAGGCTATAAAAATGTTMATTTCTTTTATGTGCTTTGAAAATATAAAAGCTCCTGTTCTCAAATGGTAYATGTTTATGTTTCTTTACCTCTTAAATGGTTAGTTTGAACAGTTGTTCAAAATTACTTTTTTTCTAAAGTATTTTAATTGTGTATTTGAACATCTTATGCAATTCCATTTACCCACAGTTTTTCTGTTTATAAAACATCACATAACCTTTCCTCAGGCCAAAATTTATCCTTTTTGTATTATAAAATCAAACTTAGTCCATCCAAACTGGCAATCTCCCCTCCCTATCATAATGAAATTATTATATTTTAGTTAATTCTGAGATACCTCTCTGACAAAGTAAGTTTTGTAAGCTGGGAYCCTGCTGTAGACTGCTGCAGGTCACCTTTGGTGTACGGTTTCATCGAGGCGAGGGTAAGCTCTTCTGACAGAAACCTGCTTGTGTTATGTGGACTTAAATGCCTGATACATCTTTCAGTCATTTATGAGGCAAACTACTTGCCTATATTTATCAGACCATAAGCTAAAATGGCTGCTGCAGGATGTGTTTTGGGTTTTGTTTGAAGTCAGTGAAGGCCAGATAAAGGCCAGGTAATTATTAGGAGGTACTGGTATCAAGGATGACTCAAAAAATTTCCAGGCACCTATTTCTTTGAAAAGCAGTGGTGTTTTGGAAGGTAGAAATGCCTGAATATTTTTACAGGATAATCCTCCCCAGTTCTGTGAAATGGCTTTAAACACTTTTCTCAAAATCCCTTCCTGTTTCCCAGCTTGTAATGCCAGGATAAGAATGCAGAGTGTGTGTAGCTGCTGGTCCTTATTTCCTCACATATTTTGGCTAGCACAAATAAGAAAATTGGTATTTTGGATTCAGGAGAATTATTTGGCTGCCTTGGGATCCCYCTCTGTACTTGCCACATTCCTGGCAGTCCATGACACAACCTGCCACACTTGGAAATGGCGGCAGGGATGATCAGTGGCAGGCTGCTGCTGTGGCTGGAGCTGCATGCTGGGGACAGGGTAGGCTGTTCCCTGCAGGAGAGAGGCTACAGGTGACTGGTACATGGGGAAGGAGAGGTGGTGCTGCATGGCCACAGCAGCTCCTGGTGCCTTGTCAAGAGAGGTATTCACAAAAGTGGTCAGGAACAAGGATCAGTGTGAATCAAAGCCGACCATCCCTACCTGAAATGGTGGAGCAAAGAAGGTCTTGTAATGACAACATTTAATTTTGTGGGAGTGAAGTGAGGTGACTTGCAGCAAGGTCACATTTAAGGGCCACTGTGTGTTTGAAGTTTCACTTCAAGTGCARGTATGAGATTTGTAATGCTATCAGTCCTTGGGTAAAGTCACCCTGGTTGATGTGTATAACCATCTTGTTACCATAGCAGTTGTAGGCCACTGGTTAGGTCAGGAATCTCAATAAGGTTTTACAACCTTCTTTTCCAATTTATTTTGAAACTTAYAGGTTTGGAGAAAGCCCTGGCTTTATGGAGATTTCAGAGTGCTGGGTGAACAAAATGTGTACTGTTGCATTTAAATCATGAGAAGTGAATRTGGCCTCCTGCTTACCCCATTGCCAAACAAAGCAGGGTGCAGAGCCATGAGTGTCCTTCTTATCAAGGGACAAGGAGGACATTGGGACCTGGAAGTGTAGAGGAGCAGGGAGAAGAAGTTTGGGTAACTTGGATTGCTGAGGTGAACATCTGTCCTGTTTAAAGCTGCTGAGTGAAAAAGGAAAAGACAGATGTATCCTGCTAGGGAGAGAGGCCTGCCTGAGATGTGCTTCACTGGTCTGAGGGGTGCAGGCAGATCCATCAGCCTGAGCCCTCAGGAGTGCACTGTCTGAGATCCATCCCACCTAGAAAAAAAAATGCTGTTTTGGTTTGGAAGTGGTGCGATAAGAAGAAAATTTCCAGGCCATTTCTAACTGTAATGCTAATCCATGTCACAGTGAAATACTAAGTGTCATGTTTCAAGTTTGCCTGCTTGCCAGCCAACCAATCAGTGGAATAAATCCTTCTCAAACTCTCTCTTCTCACCTTTTTCTGGAGTGAAGAATTAATGGGCCTATGCTACTCCTCCTAGTGCAAATTAATTCAGTGGTATCAGGAGYAGCTCCCATGTGCATTAATGACTTTTTTAATTGTKKKTTTTTTTCTTCCTTTCTCTTCTGCAATCATTAGTAAGTCCTGTTTCTGTTTTATGCAGCTGCAAAAAGAAGCCCTGGGCAGCAGTCTCATGAGTTCCAGGAACTGAAGCAGAGGTCCTTAAGTAAAGACGGCCATCAGGGAAGCAAGTCCAGTGACTCTGGAGAAGAAGCAGATAAAGATTTTATTTTTATTTAGCAATCAGTACAAGTGCTTTGTAGTGCAAGAGCTTTTCATAACAATCAGGGTTCAGCAATCAACAGCCCTTTTAGTCAGCTGCTCTTTCACCACAGGTACATTTCCCTGCAGAAAACCTGATCTTCCAGTCATGACTTACAGTACACCTGGCATTGATTCGGTCCTTAATTTCTGGTGTGTACAGTGCAAGGCATTCCTTTCCATGCCTTTGCCTAAAGCCAGCTATTCTTTCATGTATTCTACTTGAATTTCTCTGAAGCAGCTACAAGGAGTGCCCTGCATTAGGGCATTTAGAAAGCAAAGCAAATTAACTGGACACTGTCTTACACTAATACACTGTACAGCAGGTAATGTGTTGTACTGCTGAATGTAAATGTGTCGGATCTGCACGTGACTTACCTATAAATATATTCTTGCGGTATGCAATTGCACATTGTAATTATATTAAAAGAGCACACTAATAAAATAATTTGTATAGATTATATATATTAAATGCTTGGGTATGGTTTTTACATTCTCCCATAGGGAGCTTCTTTCTTCCTGTTCTCCTACTGTACATAAAGCTCCAACGCTTACATTTGTGTACTGTCAGAAAGCACAACAGAGAAGGATTTGGATTATGTATAACCATGGTATGCTTCCACATTCGTATATTAATGTATATAGTTGATTGGAATGAGAGCAATTGAAATTTTATTAATATTGGTGTTTTCTGGAGGCCTTCCTTGGTTCTGTCTGCATATTAGCTTCATTTCAATGTGTAATTCTATGAGAAACATAGTTCRACATCTGTAAAAACATGTCAGCTTTTGAGGGAGGGGATGCAAATTTCACGGCTACCCACTTACATTACAGGTTGAAGGGATTTTATTCATATGTATATTTGTAACAATAAAAAATGATTTTACAACTGAAATAGTAGTCTTCATTTTTACAGAACTGTTTGTGGTCTGATCATCTCTGATCTTTGAATGCTGGCATTGCGTCACATAGGCAAAGTGTGCAGTTAAGACAACACCTGTTCAATTTTTCTCCTTCTAGTAAAGTGCCTGTTCCAGCTGAAAGGGACACACACACATCATAAAAATACTGAAGGAAGATMATTTCACTATTGTCCCCAGTTGGAATCTTCAGAAAAATAACCTTTCTGTGAGCCAGAAACACCTATTGTTTAAATTCTCAACTTTGGTCCAAAGGAACAAAACAAAACAGGTTTAGTAACTCAGTCCCATGAGCAATTTCTCTAAACCTTTTGTGCCTTCTTGACGAGACAAAAGTGATCAGATACCTGCCTGTCTGACGACCTTCAATCTGATCCTTGTGCACATGAAAAAGATCTTCTGAAAGAGAAAAGAAACAATTACAAAGACTCTGCAAAAAAGATATGATCAAATGAAATGCAATTGAAAAAAACAAAAAAAGCAAAAAATCAGAAGATTTTGTGACTACAAGAAAATGCTCTGGGAGGAAATCAGGTGCAGTGCAAAGGACTAAAAGAGGCCAAAACTAACCTCACAGATGTTACAAAAGCAAGGGAAAAAATCAAGGAGGAGGAGACAACTTGGGAGGGGAACATACGAGGGACATGACATGGCATGGCATGTCATCAGGTGCTGGGACATGCACCAAAGCTTACCCAGCTGATCCCCATTGAAATCACAAGATTTCGTTTCCCTTCCCAAAAGGGAAATGAAATCTTGCGAATCTCAAAAGAAAGACTGACAAACTCAGGAAAAAAGATTAGTCAAATGAAATGCAATTGAAAAAAAACAAAAAACCCCTGAAAATCAGGAGATTTGGTGAAGGGAAGGGAAACAAAATCTTGTGATTTCAATGGCGATCACTTGGGCAATATTTGGTGCATGTTGCAGCACTTGATGGCATGCCATGCCTTTTGATGGCTTTCACTTTGGGAAAGATTTTTTTTTTCTTTYTTAATTRTCCATGCCATGTCCCTCATATCTTCCCCTCCTAGTTGTGTYGTCCTYGTTGAATTTTTCCCCYRCTTTTGCAACATCTGTGAGGTTAGTTTTGGCCTGTTTTGGTTCTTTGCACTGCACCTGATACAATGCCGGCCCATTTTCTTGTAGTCATTAAATTTCCCAAATTTCTTTTTTTTCTCCTCCAATTGMAATTCCTTTGATGGTRTCTCCATTCCAGAGTGTTTGAAAGTCCTTCTTTTCTGTTTTGGCCTTCAGCGGGGATCAGTTTTGGCAAGCTTTGGTGCATGTGCCTGCACTTGATTGTGRAGGGATAGAATRTAAGAAAATAAAGATAGTRCAGAAGGTAGTCTCACACCTGAGAAGTTGCAGCTGTACTAATCACCAAAGGTTAGGAACAGGCCTGCCCTTAATAGGCAACAGCTGTGTCTAATAAGAAGAAGAGTGCTACAAAAGAGTGGGTTAGCTGGTTGTACTATGAAGGGGCTGCAGTTTGTTGTTTGTACTGAGAAGGAGGAGAAGGAGGTCAGTGCTGTGAGGAGTTGCCCATGAGAAATCACTGAGGAGGTAYRGAACTTATGCATTAAGATGACARCAATTGGTGACCCTGATGTGATTCTGGCCTGGTCCTGTTTTGGTTTGGGAAAAAGGWCTTMAATRTTAAGCAATGTGATCCCAAGGTTRTTCAGGAAGATGACTGCAGACCTAAGAGAAATTAGATGGTGGAGTCAGGCAGACCAAGAGTCTGAGAGCCTAAAAATCCARATTAGCYATAGCCAGGCAGACCTGGGAGCCTAGAAGTCGGGACAAGGTATGAGACACCACCCCCAAGAGGAAGAGTGTTGGATATGCAGAGCAGRTGCTACACACTTTGCTTTTTTAGTGCATTGGAGCAAGCCYCATGCCCCTGCTAAGGTATGGCCACAGTCCAGAGGGGACCCTGGACTGTGCTGGGTTCCCCCTGAATGGCTGTGTGTGCAGCAGGACACAGAAGTGGCAAATGGCATGGCCACCGCAGCAGCCGGACCCTCAGCAATAGCATGGCCCCTGAGGAGTACTAGGGGGAGGTTTGCTAAATTGCTGCTACACGAGCACTGGAACAAAAGCAACATGAAGCTCTGAGAGGCTGAGTCAGAGCTGCACAGACAACATGTAAGAGAAGCCCTCTAAAATTGTATAGTGGCCATCTCCACAGCAACCCAATGGGATTTGGGATTGGGCTGTAGGGCAAGGTGCAGCCGGAGATGGAGCCCAGCGTAGAACTGAAAGCAGCAGGGGATGCTGCCTGGTCTGGACCTGATGATTTTGACACCTGGAGTACAGGTGAGTTGCTGGGGACACAATGGGAAATAAAATATCAAGTGAAGAACAGATTGTTTCATCTACATGGAAAACAGAGCAGGGCAACAGAGGCTTACAGTGACCAACTAATACAACAAAAAACTATAAAARGAAGAAGAGAATTATTAAAACAGCAGTGTGAGCTGGGGACAGAGTAGCTCTGTCATTCAGTATGGTGTATTTGTTTGCTGATGAAACGTGCRTTTTGTTTGTGAATTGCAGCTATYAATCTTTGATTAGGCATAAGTGTTGTTCAAGTTGTATAGCTATTGATAAAATCATGTAGCTGTTGATTTRTTACTATCCTAATATATAGCCTTTAACTTATTCTTGYGAGTTGCCTTGTGAAGYTGTACAGCTACTGATAYTGTCARTATTCTAGAAGTGTAAATATAAGAGTTTCTGATAATATGTAATGTAAGTTTGAGTAATGAATCAAGGTCAGTGCACACACACATTCTGAAGTTCAACAGAAATTACACAAAAAATGATTGTACTGGCTTTACTGTMTTTTGCAAAGGGCCCTGCAAAAGATAGTAAACACAACATTAGTTTATGAAAAGCCTTAGGTTGATGTTCTAGACTGTGAAAAGCAAAGTGAATCAGAACTTGGAAATGTATGTTCTTCCTGTGACCTGTTGCCTGAACATTTGAATACAGTTAGTCCTAAGTGAGACACGTGAATATGTTATAATATCAATTTACTTGAACATATCTTTCTAGAGATACTGCRTGTTTATAATTAAAARAAAAGGGGGAATTGTGGAGGGATAGAATGTAAGAAAATAAAGATACTGCAGAAGGYAGTCTCACCCCTGAGGAGTTGCAGCTGTACTAATCACCAAAGGTTAGGAACAGGCCTGCCCTTAATAGGCCACAGCTGTGTCTAACATTAGACGAGTGCTACAAAAGAGTGGGTTAGCTGGCTGTACTGTGAAGAGAGYTGCAGTTTGTTGTGTGTACTGAGAAGAAGGTCAGTGCTCTGAGGAGGTACCCATGAGAAGGTATGGAACTTAGGCATTAAGATGTCAACACTTGATGGCATATGGCCTGCCTTTTGATGGCTTTGACTTTAGGGAACGTTTTTTTCTTTTTTTTTTAAGTATCCATGCCATGTCCCTCATATCTTCCCCTCCAAGTTGTGTCTTCCTCCTTGACTTTTTCCCCTGCTTTTGCAACATMYGTGAGCGTAGTTTTGGTCTGTTTTGGTCCTTTGCACTGCAGCTCATTTCCTCACAGACCATCTTTTGAAGACACTAAATCTCCCGATTTTCTGGGTTTTTGGGGTTTTTTTTCACTTGCATTTCATTTGATCCTATCTCCATTCCAGAGTGTTTGTAAGTCCTTCTTTTCTGTTTTGGCCTTCAGYGGGGATCAATTTTGGCAAGCTTTGGTGCATGTCCCAATGCCCCTGCACCTGATGGCATGCCATCATGCCATGATTCTTGATGGCTTTCACTTTGGGTAAGACTTTATTTTTTTTTAAGCATCCATGCCATGTCCCTCATATGTTTCCCCTCCAAGTTGTGCCCTGTTCCTTGACTTTTTCCTGTGCTTTTGCAACATCTGTGAGGTTAGTTTTGGCCTCTTTTGGTCCTTTGCACTGCACCCGATTTCCTCCCAGAGCATTTTCTTGTAGTCACAAAATCTCCCAATTCTCAGATTTTTTTTTTTTTCAATTGCATTTCATTTGGCCATATCTCCTTTCCTGAATGTTTGTAAGTCTTTCTTTTGAGATGTGCAAGATTTCAATGGGAATCAATTGGGCAAGCTTGTTGCATGTCCCAGGACTTGATGGCATACCATGCCTTTTGGTGCCTTTCAGGACCAAAACAGGCCAAACTAAGCTCACAGATGTTGCAAAAGCAGGGGAAAAATTCAAGGAGGAGGACACGACTTGGAGTGGAAAATATGAGGGACATGGCATGGGTACTTAAAAAAAAAAAATCTTTCCCAAAGTGAAAGCCATCAAAAGGCATAGCTTGCCATCAAGTGCTGGGACATGGACCAAAGCTTGCCAAAATTTATCCCTGCTGAAGTCCAAAATAGAAAAGAAGGGCTTGGGAAGACTCTACAATGGAGATACCATCAAAGGAATTGAAAATGAAGAAAAAAAAGATTGGGAAATTTAGTGACTAGAAGAAAATGCTCTGGGAGGAAATTAGGTGCAGTGCAAAGGACCAAATGAGGCCAAAACTAAGCTCACAGATTTTGCAAAAGCAGGGGAAAAATAAAGGAGGAAGACAGAAGTTGGAGGGGAACGTATGAGGGACACGGCAAGAATACTTCAAAAAAAAAAAAATCTTTGCCAAAGTGAAAGCCATCAAAAGGCATGGCATGCCATCAAGTGCTGGGACATGCACCAAAGCTTTCCCAACTGATCCCCATTGAAATCGCAAGATTTCTTTTCCCTTCTGGGTTGGGAAACTTGCCACTTTTCCTATTGCTTTATTAAGGTCTTCTAAGTCAAAAGAAAACATCTTAGAAGCTCTTGGTAGGTGTTTCATTTTAAAAGTAGGCTACAAAGTGGTAKCCTAGGTACAAAGTAGTAGGTACAAAGAGGTCTTCAAGGCTGGAGGTTCCTTCCTGGGTTTTGCCCTGGCTTCAAATTTTGTATTTATCTAAAGAAAGCGTTTTTGTATTCACATATCTTCTTTTGATTTTTTTGCCATCAGTATGAACAAATCATAAATTGTAAAGRAAAACTTAAAATACCTGTACTTTAAATGAGAATTAATTTTTTAATAAATAAACTTCAATTTTTATTCTTACAGGTCATAGAAAATACAACATTCTGAGAATCATTAAGTATGGAAGAAGGGTTGCTCTATTAGTTTTGTGAGTTGAAGAAAATTACACCAAGGATTGTGGTATTAAGACAAAAATTTAAATAGTCTATAACTTCCATAGCAGTTAGTTGTTGAGGATTTCTTGCTTGTGCTTGATGTTCTTCTCATCAGTTACCTGATAGTGTTCTGCTTGTGCTGTGAGAAACTACAGCAGCAGTGTGTGCTCATCACCTAGTATCAGTAAACCCACAATGCTGAACCACACAAATGCTGYAGACAAAGCATGTGTTTGTGCTGTTAAGAAGAAGAAAAGCTTTAGTGCTGTAACATTTGTTTGCTGGAGAATAAGGATTTCATTAGAYATCAGTGTTTTCCATATTAGTTATGGAAAGCCATTTGTCTTTATTCCAGCCATCAGTGTGTTGTGGGCAGGCTGAGTGCTAGTGAGAGTTCTTGAAGACCTGGGGTTTGGCTTTTTGTGTGTGTGGCTTTGAGGGTGGGGAGAAGTGACAATTTTCATTTTTTTACTTTCTTTCTGCCTGGCACATCCAGCACTATCAGCCTGACTGAAAAGAATTCATGTTGCATCCAGAGCACCCCTCTTGTACCTCTTCTGCATTTCAGAAATAATGACTTTTATTTTCAGTATCTTGAGCTCATAGAGACCGTGGGCAAGTGCCAGTGTGTTTCCTTTCAGGAAAGGAACAACCACTGTCCCTTAGTGCCAAGCCAGGAGGTTTGGGGGGATMCTTGCAGAGCAGGGAAGGTGCTGCCTTTCCATGAGCTGTGGGCCCTCCAAGCAGGTGCGTAGCTGGCAGAACCCTCATTTCTTGTTCCTCCCTGCTGCTTGAGCTGCTCTAGGGGTGGCCTCCTGTGATCCCTGCCTATCCTGGCCCATGTGCTTCTCTGGGAGGGTGAGGGGCAGAGCCCAGAAGCCACATTCAGCCGCTYTAGTGGGCTGTCAGTGGCAAGGATTCCTGGAGTTCTTGGGAGACTGAACAGAGATCAGGCAGAGGTATTACTGAAGGAAAGGGTTGCTAACTTGTTCTCCCGGGGCATCCATAATCTTTGAGTATCACCAATGCTCTGTGTTCCTTCCTGTCACACACTGGTGCTGTGCTAGCAGCTTGCTGGCAGTGGTGGGAGCAGAGTTTGGTATGGGAGAAGAGGTGGCCTGCCTCGCAGGCACGCTGCTGGCATTCATTCCCCTTGCAGCTGAGGGCATCTCCACAGTGCTGTGCTGCACAGTCTGGTCACACAGGAAGGGCTCAGAGGCTCCAGCTGGGGTTGTGTGTGACACCATGGCTTGGTCCCTGGGCCATGACTGCTGTCAGACAAGAGAGCAGTTGCCTTTACCATATTTAGGGGTAACAGCAAAGGGGAGGCAGCATYTGAGGTGACAGCAAGGCCCTCTGCTTTGCCCCATGCACATGAGCATGTGTCCATTCTGTGTGAGCAAACAAGAGGGAAGGACCAGCAGCTCTGGTCATCCAGTTAGAAATGCTGCCCTGGAAGGGGTCTTACCGTGAGCATCTCAGTTCAGAATTGCACCTAACTGATCCACCTTTAGGAAATGGGGACAAAAAGCTCTTCTGGACAGAGCTGCTCTGCTCTTTTCTGCTCTTAAATCTGGTTTTCAGGTTTTGCTGGCAAGGAATTTCACTCCTGATGTACATAGTGGGAGCGCCTCCCCCTCTGAGAGGCACTGAAGAAGGGCTGTGGCTGTGTGCCAGTGTGAACTCAGACAGCTCTGTACCACAGCTGCAGGACCTACTTCCCACTCCCTGCTAAAGGAGGTTAAAATCTGACTGATACAATTTGAGCTTTCCCTGATGTGCAGTAACAACAGTAAATAGCTGCTTCCTAAAACGGGAATTCTAATCATCCTAAATCTTCCCCCTCTGCCAGAGCCAGCCATCCAGGCTGAGACAAATTGGGAATTAATGTAGCCCATTAGTCACAAATCTGTGCAATCCACCACACTTAGCTCAGAGCTCCCAGCAGCACAACTTCTCGCCACCATTGYTATTAATTGATTAATGTGGAGATGATTTCTCTCTCCTATTGCAAACAAAATAAGGTACTGAGAATAATTTTTGGGAAAATAGCAGAAGGCTCTGCTCCTGTTTGAAACTCATGAGAGCTGTGCTGCTTTCCTCATGCCCAGGGATGCTAATACTGGATGGGTTGTGCCTGAATCCCACCTCTGGAGATTATCCTCTGCTTGTGCTGAAGCTTGGGGAAGGTTTCAGGTAGAAACACYGTCCTTTGCTTCTCCTGGAGCCATGAGCCAGAGGAGTAACAAACAGCACAGACTAACAGATTATCATTTAATGCTGGTCTCCTGTTGATTAGGCCTGGAAAGCAGAGCAGTCTTTCCCCAGCTTAAGAAAATGCAGTTGAAAATTGCAATTTTCAATTTGTTTGAAAACAAATTTTCAAATTGYTGAAAATTGCAACATAAATAAAAGGTGCCAACCTTTCCTTCTAATGTATGAGCTCCTCATCCCAGAAGTAAGGGATCATAGGAAGATCTGCCAGGCACCTTCACAGCTTTTCTACTCATCTCTGTGCTYGTCCTCCTGCAGTTCCTCATGCCTCCTCCCAACAGGGGACTCTTGTCAGCACCATAGCAACTGCCTTTGGAGCCACCTGAGCCACGCTCCACTAGTGTCCAGCTCTTCCAAAGCCTCCTGACCACAGGCAGGGCAGGACTTCRCAGCAGCTGGGGTGTTTTTCCCTGGGGAAAGAGAGGGGTGTGCCCATTTTTGGTTGAGAGCAATTAGCTTCACTAAACAGACAGTGCTCATGGAGTTCCTCAGGCCATGATGGCACCTTGTTTCAGCAGGCATTGCCAGTGACTGGCATCTTAAAATGCTGCCCTTATCATTGCATGTAGAAGTCTTTTTTTTCCTTCCTGAAACTGAAATTTCTCCAGCTCCGGAGGGCCGTCTTCCAGTGTCGCAGACATCTTTTTATGAAAAATCCTTTCTTAGGATTTTTCCTTCTGAGAAGCTGAGGCCTCAGAAGCAAAATGTAAACAATGGTTATCTGCTGCTGTGGAATACAACAGGTGGATCCGTGATTGGTCTCGTGTGGATGTTTGGATTTAGTGACCAGTCACGGCAGAGCTGGCTCTCTCTCTCTGTCCRAGCCGGCTGCTTTTGTGATCATTCCTTTCTATTCTATTCTTAGCTAGCCTTCTGAGAGGAAACCTTTCCTTCTATTTCTTTTAGTTAGTCATAATGTAATATATATATATATAGATCATAAAATAATAACTCAAGCCTTCTGAACATGGAGTCAACATTCTTGTCTCTCCCCTCACCTGAAAACCCCAGTGACCACTGTCCCATTCCAGAGCTGTGCAGAGTTTGTGTATCCAGAGACCTAGGAAACAGGTATCTGAATGGGTGAAGCAATGCAGAAGTGAGGCTTTAGGGTTATCTGCAGGGCAGGGAAACAAATCAAATAGTGATTTGTTGGCTGATGGCAAGTTGCTAGAAAGCAGCCTGGTGGGGGGACTGCATCCAAGTGTCCCTTGGGATTGTGAGATGWCCTAGAGGTTCCAGGGTCATGTGGTGAGGAGAGAAATCTCAGCTGATGGAGAAAGGCTGGTGCAGGGCAATGGCTGAGCTCCTGATAAAGCTCCTTTTTCTTCTGAGTCCAGGACAAAGCTGCCAGTTCTCAATCAGCAGCCAGGGACAAGGTGGTCCACAGGAGGAGGCACTTGCTTAAGCAGGAACCAGAACCAGAATGCCAGCTCACCTCCTCCCTGGGCCCTCTCACCTGTGCTTGCTCCTGCTGCATCAGGGAGATCCTGCAGGGGTAGGGGCTGCAAGTGTCTTGTGGTAAAAAATGCCTCCATGCCAAGTACCAAAGAGGAATYGCTGTGCGAGCAACAATGCTCATCAGCACCAAGAAGCTGAAGAGTGAAAATACAGCTGAAGAGCTGTATTTTTGAGTAGAGGGAAAACRATCTGTGGGTCTCTGCACAGAAGATGGTGTCATTATGAGGGATCTGTTATTACAGGACTTAATTCCTTATACTGTATCCCACAGCAAACTGAAGAGGCTCCWGCAGATAGTCTCTTCCTAATTAGAAAGCTGCTCTGCCTTTGACACCCCTACATCAGCTGTCCCAGGGATTTATTACATGCAGGTTCCAAGTGCCCATGTTTGGGAAGCCTGCATGGAAAAGCAGATATGCTGCCACTGTCCCTCCCAGCTGTGAGTTGAAGTTTTTGCTTTGGCTGTTTATGATGAGTTCTGCCAGCTGACCCGGAATCCAATCCTTCGGAGCCTGTTTTTTTCTGCTTTTCCAGTAAGTTGACCTGAGAATAAAAAAGCTACATGGGAGAAAGAGTATTTAATTAGATTGATACCAGCCAGGGAAGGCAGGAGAGGGGCTGCTAGCTTGGCAAATCCAATTTGGTTTCATTGAATGGAGGAGTCAASTTAACTCTGTAATCTCTGTTTAGCATCGTTCCAGGAATGCCTCCTTCCCTTCCCGTTTGCTTAGGCGAGTACAACCTAACAGGGTAGAGTGCTGGGGAGGCTGTACAGCCCAGGCTTTATTTGGACAACATTAAATTCTAGCCAAAGACTAAAATAATGRAAGTCATGWACTGTAACTAAGACTGCAGTCCCTGGGTTGCAATGAGCAGTATGTAGCTGGGGGAAACATCAGCTTTTCTTTTGGAAAATCTCAGAACTCTTCTGATGTCCTGACCCCTCATTTCAGTGGAATCCTTGTGGGAAGAGGTTGTCTGCTTCCTTATAACACTCAAGAGATCCCATTGCTGATCCAAAATGAAGAAGATAACAGAGGACTGAAGCCTCAACTTGGAGGGCTGGCTGGGAAGGCTGGAGAAACTTAGCTTTGATGGGAATCTGTGGATGGAAATGTCTGTGGGATGATAATCTTTGTGCCACACCACATCCATCAGTACCTCACCTGAACTGAYATTGCCCTTCTTTACACCCTGAACCCACACACTCTGCACCACGTGAGCCAGAAAGATGGACCCAGGATCTAACCCAGCACAGGAATGTGGGATTTGCTGGRAAGAGGGAGGGAGCAGGATGGAAGGAGGGGCAAGAGAAAGGCATCCTTGTTGGAAGGTGGGGGTCTACTGCTAATAAGCAGCTAGTACCCATCTGAGGGTGGGTTGGAAAGAAGAGTCTATTTCTTTTCTGCAGCAGACAGCTTCATCTCTGACTTGATTTCCAAGAAATTGTATGAACAGTAGGGGGTTTCACTGACTGTATTATTTCCATTTTGATTTCTTTTCAGTTTGCCTTTCATTGCTCCTGCAGCATTTTCCTTTGCTGGGATGCTCGCAGACCCCTTGCTGGGCAGGAATGCATCATCCCCACCCTTGGCAGCCCGAGCAGTGCACAGCAGCTCAGCCAGCACATCCGTCTCCCACACCCCTGACCCTGATACAAACCAGGGTCTGGGGAAAATGGGGCACACCGAGGATCCAGGCTGTGGCTTTCTGCAGGATCCAAACCACTTGTGAAACACCTGCCCAGTGAAGGATGAAATGCTGATGGCTGGTGTTGTCTTCCTCAGTGTCTCCAGTCAGTGCAAAGCTGAGGGAAGCTGAAGCCATTTGGTGAGGAAAATTTCCATTTAACTGTGCATGTATTTGGATTTTTTTCTGGAAAGGTGAGGAGCAAAGTCCTACCACAAATCCAAATATTTGGTTTGGTTTTTTGTTCCCTAGTCTGTTCAAGAGAACACATATGTTTCATTTCAGACCAATACTTTGAGTCTGGCCCAAAGAATGAGGCATTTGTCAGCTGCCCCTCATTTTTGTTTCCAGATCAACAATCTGCCCTTTTATCCATGTTTTCCCATGTACAGTTTGATTAAGCCTTTCTGCAAAGCTGAGGGTTTGGCCATGAGCTCCTTATTTTGCTCTTTACTTGGCAATAGTTGCCATTTATTATTTATTATCAATATCAGCTTAATAAAACAGCATTGCTGGTGTCCTCAGCTGGAGGGTTCCTTGACCCACAGCAGGACGGTTCCTTGACCCACAGCAGGACCAGGCAACGGTTGTGCAAATGCTTCTAGCCTCAAGGGTCCTACTGAAGCACATTCATTTTTTTTTTTAAAGCTTTTCAAAACACAGGTTTGAGCTCTTCCGCCTTGAATTTTACTGCACAGTGCAAAGCTGAAGCCCAAGTCCTTATTTAAAAGTGTTTATTATTTTTTAAAATACTGCCTACMTCTAACTCTTATTTATTCCTCTGAGGAAATAAACCAAGGCAGAGTGGTTGCCGAGTTTGGTACATGAGCTGCACACACAGCAGCTATCTTCAGTGTCTTGCTTTAATACTAATGCCACTAGGTCTACAGTTCAATATTCTCCTCAAATTTACAGTGTTCCACAGGAAGTCCAGCTGGATGAGTAAAAATTGTTCTGAGCTGTTTTTTGTTTAGTTTGTTTTTCTTCTCATTCAGGCTTAGCTGAGTCACCTGAAGGAATTGGAGAAGCTGAACACATTTTAGGCATGCAGCAAGATAGCCACATTCTCTCTGCAGGCTGGGATTTTATCTGGTTCCAGTCACTTTGAGTTAAATTTTGCAATTCCACCCCTAAGAACCCTAWATCCGTTGTGTGCAATACTTGAGGTGGGGCAGAGCAGCTAAGCTGTGCGTCTATGGGGTGGCCCCTGTATCTATAGGGTATTTCAATAGAGGATTTTGTGGAGAGAACAAAGGCTTAGCTGGTGCAGTCAGAAGAGGAATCCATCATCTCTGCTCCTTTTTCCCTCTTTGCAGGTATGGTATGAAATCAAAATCTCTCTCTGCCAGCACTGAGAGTGTCCATCCATCAGATGGATGGACACTTATCATCCACATCCTCATGCACAGGTAACARTGAGCTCTTGTGAAAGTCCTTCAAGCTTGAAGGTCTTTTTTTCTCTCCAAACTGGACCTGGTTTCACTGGAATTGTGTGAGATGCTGGATAAACACASGTAGTTTAAACAAGGTGTCACTTCTTTCCTGCTCTTCCTCCTGTGAAAGCATGGGGGAGAACCAAGTGTGAGAAGCTCTTCTCAGTGTCCTGAGCTTTGCATCTAATCCCATAAAATCTTGCTGTCTCCATCCCTGCCAAATGGCAGGGTGCTTTCACTTGCAAAATATTTCAAAACATGGGTAGTGTTTCCTCAAGTTAGTTTTGTTAACGATATTTTTTGGTAAGAAACCAGCTGGCATGATCATAATACCAGGGGACCCTGTTGGTTTTCAGCCATGCCGGTGGTTTCCAAAGCCAAGTTGCAAACCATGTTAGAAACTGATGAACATCTCTTTCCTAAAGACCTGGATCAGTATGTTCCCTGTCTGGGGTAGATGGGCTTTGGSTCCTGGAAAGAGAGATGCCCCAAAAAGTGACCCTCATGTGATGGAGCAGTGCCAGGTGCCTTCATCCCACACAGGAGACCAAGCAGCCACCATGGGGCACATGAGGCCACCACTGCCAGGGAGCCATGGTGGGAAACACTGGGAAGAAGAGACTGAAGGACAGATTCCATGAGGGAGCCCTCAACCTAAGGCAAGGCCTGACTTTTGGCAATGAGGCAAGGACAGATGACAGAGAAACCTGTGGAGTGACTCTTCTCTTACCTGCAACGGACTTGGGCAGGTGTCCCCTAAAAATTTAAACTTTTCCRTCTCATTACCTAATGAGTTCCTCTCCCATGCTGGGGTTTCCCACCTGAGCATGGTCAAGGAATGCTTGTGGCCTTGCTGTTGTGTTAAGATCTTGACGATAATTTTTCAGAGGYCCAAAGGTGATCCCAGGCTGCTGTCCAGGGAATCCCTGTACTGAGACGCTTCCATGCTGCAGTTTAAACACATCAGCTTTACAGCATCTCCTTTTTCTTTGCACACTGGAAAAGCTGGACATTGCTGTGTGATCTCTGTTGTGATCTCCCTAAAAGAATTTCCTGAGTAAAACACAACTCAGTTCCTCAGGTTTTTTTTTTTTTTCCCTCAGATCAAATAGGAGCCTTCTCAGGGCAAACATCAAATACTTTTTAAAAGCCTTTTCTGCTGCTTCTGAGAGCACCTCTAAAGTAATCATTATGTGAATAAAATCGAAATATACATATAATGATTCAAAGGCAACCTAGAAATAACTGTAAGGGTCTCAAAGGAGATAATAATGATTCTAGGAGCACACATGGAGACCAGCTCAATYCCAGGTGCCTAAAATCACTGCAGATGAATACACAGGTGACATTTAAATCCAATCTACTCCCAGGCTGGGCCATCATGAATATAATGCTCTACAAGTACAGAGAACGTAAACCCCACGGTTTTCTCTGTTTGATTAGTATTATAGGAGGAAGATGATACAGGTTTCTGTTTGTCTTCGTCCTCTGGCTTCTTATTCTGGTGAGGGATACCCACCCGATGGCTGTGAGAAATGAGAAGGTGAGAGAACTCTGCCTGCTGCTGCTCTGCTTTCACAAACCGAGGAGACTTACCAGCTCCAGAAAACTCTTTTTTTCTCCCCTTAAACTCCACTACTTCTCCGAAGCCTCACATTCCCCTCCAGCACTTCTGCCTTCGTTCGAGGGTGGTTTGACACTTTAAAGGTCGTTTGCAAGAAGCACACGGCTCTTCCGAAGCGGGCGCCGCGGGGTCGGGCTGCTCCAGGCCACCTCGACGGCCGAGCTCCGTCCCGCCACAACCCGCCCCCGAGAGGGATCCGGGCGGGCGGGAGGTCGCTGGGACGAGCCCCGGGAAGGGGGAGGCTTCCCCCCGGTGACCCCCGTGGGGCCGCCCCCGGGGCGGGGCCGCCGCCCTGAAAGCCGGGCTCGGCGGCGGGGCCGGGGCAGAGGCTGTGCTGCCGAGGGAGGGTGAGGGCCGGGGCCGGCAGCAGCAGCAGCACCATGGAGAGCGGCGCCGACGGTCGCCTGGACGCCGCCGCCTTCCTCGGGGCTTGGCGGCGCTTCGACGCCGACGGCAAGTGGGGACACGCGTGGGGGGAGCTGGCTGAGGGGTGTGGGGCAGGGGGAGCGGTTTCCTTTCCTGGTTTTGTGCCGGGCCCGCTGGGTGCCGGGCAGGGGGAAGCGGGACCGCCGGGCTGGGTGCGGTGTGGGTGCCTGGGATGCCGCACATGGGGCCGACCGTGTCTGAGCTTTACATCCACGAGGTCCTGCAGGTCTTTTCGAGYCCCCCCTCTTCCTCCTCCCCATGAATATCATAGCTGTAAATCGCCCTTTCCACCCCAAAAGTTTTGCCTTTTCATCACTTCCCCGTTTAATCTGCTGCTCTCTCTTTTGGTCTCAGTTTGGGACTTTTTTTGTTTCTGAAAAGTTTTCCATAAGAAAAACTCCGAAGGGAGCACTGCAGCTGTGCTCAGCCTTACACAGAAGTGAGAAGATGAAATTGAATAGGACGTGGAGCTCCCCTGAGTGGGCAGGCAGGGCCCCCGGCTGAGATCCTGACCCTGAAGCCTTGAGCTACCTGCACACAGCCYATGACACGGATCCTGGAACTCGGGCAGTACCCCTGACCATTAATATATTTGCTCTTTATTTAGACAATGGCTACATAGAAGGGAAGGAGCTTGATGATTTTTTCCATCATCTCCGGGAGAAACTGGGACCAGAAGTAAGTAACTGTGCTGCATTCGTTGCCCATCATGTGCAAGCAGAAAAGTTATGCTGAGAGACGGTCTGTGTTTGTTGTTCTCTGATGGCCAACTTCCTTAGCAGTCCCAAGGTAAAGAGCTTTTCTCTTGGCAGCAGGGTGGCATTTAAGCATGTACAACAAGTGCAGTCAGCTGAGCAGTTTGATCAGTTGTTTCCAGCCCAACAGATGCTGATCATGGGGAGATCGCAGGTGGCACCAGCTGAAGGGGCTAGTTGGCAGTGTGGAGAGAAAGTCATTTACTGCTGTTGAATAGAACCAGGTGAAAAAGCACGGGCACACAGCCTAGCTGAGCAGGAGGGCAATGTTCGTGGTTTATTTGTTCAAGCCTGTGCTGATTAGTTTTGTTCATATGATAGGTTTCTTTCCCGGGTCAATTTTTAACAAATATACTGTCATTAATTTTAAATGGTGCCTAGGAAGAAGGCTTAGGTCTATATTGCCACAAATGGCTAAAAGCCAAATGAGCGTCAATTCTCTTGCTTGTAAGATCCAGACCTGGCTCTACAGTGTTTCTGTGCTTCTCCTCTGGTTTCCTTTCCTGGTTTTGGCAGCATTTCCCCTCTCTCATTGTCTGCATCTTCATACAAACAGAAGTTGCATTACAATTTACAGGGGCTGCTTTCCTCAGCTCCAGGTCATACCTTGCCTACAAGTGTCACCATCAATGAAGGAGAAATCCTGCCACTCAGKCCAGCACTCAGAAGTTTTTAAAGGATATAGTAATATTTTCACTACACAGAGTCTGCCCAGATAGGGAAAGGAAGAAACATCTTCTAAATGGAAGGAGGGGGTGTGCCAAAAACCAGAGATGAAACAATTTCTTTAAGCAAAAATTAATTAACAAAGACAGAAAAGGTAGCTGATAGAAGGCATAAATTCATGAGTATCAAGTATAAAATCAGAATTGTACTTACAAACCAATTAGTACTCTTAGATCCTTAGGGCTGAAATTAAAAAAAATAGAAGCTATAATTTTTTCAAGCATATTTTTATTTAATTTGTGAGTAAATTTGGATTGAAATATTGGCAGTTTCTGCAGAAATGTCTTTCAGAGCAGGAATGGTTAGATGAAGAGATAGGCATGTAAAAAGGCTTCAAACGAATCAAAAAAGATTCAGCAATAAGAATATTTAGGGACACAGAAAAGCTGATTTAAAGAGAAATCAGAAAGTTTGTGATTGTTTACCCAGGAACAAAAGATTAAATTGTAAGCTGCTAGTCTTGGGGTACTGAAACAGCAGCAAAAAGCGTGCTCAAACAAATTCAGTGACAGCAAACATGAGATGTTGAAGGTGACGCTCAAAATGAAGCTGCAGAGCTCAGTACTGCTGAGGGACCTCCAAGGGAGCTCTCTGGACTGAGCTCATGGTGATAAAATCCAGGGATAATCAGAGATCTCATTCTGAAGGGAGCTTCCTAAGGATTTGAGTAAAGAGAAATTCCAAGCCCTGCTCTAGCCCATAGCTGCCCTTGTGCATCCCTCACATGAGGTCCAGGGACAGGGTCACACCAGCTGAGTAGCAAACCCTGTGTGTTACAGCAGGTTTTGTGGTCTTATTGATACAAATGTGAACTCCATTACGCTGTGTCCTTTATCAGTATACAGAACTTGCAAAATGAGGGTGTTCYGGCAATGAACTTCCTGCTTTAAGAAATCAATAATAGTTTTATTGCTTGTTAGAGGTCCCTGCTTGGATGACTCCAGCTTAACTCAGCACCCTGACCCAGTTTGCATCTCCTTTGTTTCTGCTAGCTAAGTTTTGCCATTAAAAGAGATAGTTTACCACAAATTGAATGGAGAAAGAACCAACTCCCTCTCCTCCTTTTAAATAGAAGAAACAGGCTAATTCTGAAGGACCGTGCTCACTAACTTTCAGAGTGCTCAGACAGGCTCTCAAGTGCTTTTGGTTTTTCCCTCTCGTCTTCTTGCCTATTTTTGGCAGTGTTTCCACTCTGGTAATATTAGTGATAAAATTACATGTCAGGCTGCAGGCAGAGCAGGCTATCTTTGTGGCAGAAAATCCAAGGGGAGCTTTGTCCTGGGAGGCTGAGAGCAGTCCTCTGCCCACTCCCCTGGGTATGGGGGTCACTTGAGCACCAAGTTAAACAAAGGTCTTAACTACCTTTGTGCAATGAGTTTGTCTAACAACATTGAGCCATTTTTCTCTTTTTCACATGATTTAYATTGTACAGGCTTTTATTATGGCAGAAGGGGTAAAGGGTCCTCTCTGCATTGGTTTTACCATCCTACAGAAAGTGTCCTCTGTGATAAAAGCAGTGAGCTGGGACTGAGCATCTCTCTGCTGTGCCACTCATCTTRACCTTTACTCCTTTGGGTTCTTAATGTCTTAGTTTCCTTGCACAGTAAAAGGAGGAGACAGCAATACACTGGCACAACTTACAGATGTGTTAYAAGGATTAATTAGTGACTATGTCTGAAGTGCTACACAAGTGATAAATAATGTTATCAGCACTAGAAGTTGTCTCTGCTTGAATAGAGAATGGCTTCATAATTATATTTTCTCAGCCTGCATTCTCTAAGCTGTTATTTTTCTTAATGACCACTGTGGTCCTTCAGCTCTGTTTTTCTTCCCAGTTACTCTGCAGCATCCCCAGCTGACACTAAATGCCAGGGGACGGGAGCAGCTGGGAAAACAATGCAAAAATGARCCTGTCGGGAAGCTGAGAGACACAGCTCTTCCTGACAACTCGGAGAGAGGAAAGAAACTTGAAATAGCATCCAGTGATGGAGGCCAATTTATTTTCATTTATTGAACCATCAACAATTGTGGGGGGAAAGGAAAAATTTTGCAACAAAGGTAGACTTGTAGTAAACCAACCAAATCCCAGATGCTGCTTCCTGAACCTTTTCCAGCAGTGGGTGGTTACTGGAGGCGTTTGGACAATGCACTTAACAAAAACACTTTAACAACTTTTGTCTGGTGCCAAAGTGGTCAGACAATTGGACTAGATGTTTGTTGTAGGTCCCTTCCAACTGGAATATTCTATTCTATTCTATTCTATTCTATTCTATTCTATTCTATTCTATTCTATTCTATTCTATTCTTAAGAAAATCCCTTCAGTTTCCAGGTGTGTGTAATTCATCCTCATGCTAGCATTCCATCTTCTAGCTGTTGGAATTATCCACCTGTTTCTCTTATCACTGCTGTGACTTCTCTCTAACCATTTGAGCCTCCAAGATGCTACTGCACGGCTGCCGTGAGCTACCTGAGCTCTCTTCTGCTCCTTCATAAACCTCTTTCTTCTACATTATGGCAGCTCTATCAATGTATTTTCGAAAAGTTTTTATGCTGAGGAGAAAGCCCAGTGGAAAGGACAGTTTCTTTCAGYGTCAAATAAGTAATTTTATTAGAACAAGAACTATAGYTTCTGCATTTCTGTCTTMKATTCCTGTACATCTTTCTTTCTGTATCAAGATCTTCCTTGCTTGGTCTTTTCAATGGTTTTRATGAAGCTCTATGTATATTCTCATAATAATTAGAGAAGAGTTTTATAGAGGAATGGCTATAAATTTTGGGGTTGGATTACTGAAAGTTTCCATAAAACAAATGATGTCTGGGCAGATATGGAGAGAAATGCASGTTGCCATTGGGCTTTCTCAGAAATGTATTTCACTTTACCTAAATTAAACTCAAATTAGATAGAAAACTTTCAGATAAAGGATGGTTGCCTTCACCTAACTGTAAGTGTGTAGAAGACCACAACAATTGTTGGAGTATAGATTTGGTCAGACAAGACAGGTATTAGTCTTGTTTAAATCCCTCCTGCCTGAAAACCGCATGGATAGTTATGACTGGAAGGGACTGAAGTCAATCCTCTGGAGCTCATTCTGAGAAGCCATTAAGGATTTGTCTTTCCTTTTTACTTCCAGAGAGTAGAAGCACCCTCCAGCTACCCTTGCACTTCATCCTTGCCTTGCACACTRCATTGTCTGTCTAAATAATGTGAATAATTTAGCATGGCCAGGAGTGCAACAGCTAGTCAAACAAAGTTTAATGGCCAAAATATCAGCCAGCCTCAAAGCCATCCAAGGCAGACTTCCCCTGTGCTTTACCACCCCAAGAGACCTAAGGTCAATGGTGACCAGCAGGTGAACAGCAAGAAGATCCCTAGCAGAAAGCAATCAGCTTGCATCYGCATTCAGAATATTTCAGAATTCTAACCCCCAGGCAATCCTGGCTCTTTAAATATTAGGACAGAATTCTTTCCTGTCAGGATGGAGAGGCCCTGAAACACGTTGCCCAAAGAAGCTGTGGATGCCCCATCCCTGGAAGTGTTCAGGTTGGATGGAGCTTTGAGCAACCTGGTCTAGGGGAAGATGTTGGAACTGGATGATCTTTGAGTTTCCTTTCAACCCAAACCATTCTATCATTCTGATTATTGCCAAATAGAGTTCTTTCTTTAGGTGTGTTTTCCATCAGCCTTGATTACCCTGGCCAGCTCCTAATCCTGTTCCTCCACATTAAGGCATGGAAGTGCCTCGAGGAATTTCTTAATACTAATTCAACATACCCATGGTAAAAATGACACAATATGTTTTCATCACCTAAATACACATCAAACAACTTTCAGCCTAGCAGAGAGGAGAAAACAGAGAACCTGTSCAAAACCTAACCACAAAACCATGATGGCACAGGGAAAATGTAGCCAGTAGCCTTTGTTGGATGCTGGTGTCTACTATGGGAAAAAAGCTTTCCCACATTTGTGCTGATGAGAGTTAGAAAAGAAACCAAAAACRCAGTGYGGGATGACAGGGTAAGTGCTCATCTATTGTCACATGCAGGAGTACAGTAAATCCTAACCAAAGTACTGGGCCAAWTTCTCAAGTGATAGCACTGATGTTAAGGGAGAAGGATTGGCCCAAAGGAGAAATTGGCTGTGGAGATGTAGGGTGAAAACCCACAAATATGCAGACAGTCCAACCTACAACTACATGGGGTTAACAAAGTCATTCATGAGATTAGTTTTTATAATGAAGAAATGTTTGGCCCAAGATTGAAAGGTTCTTCTTCTAAAGTCAAAGTGTGCATTACTGATGTCTCTCATCTGGTCCTTGCTGGCCTCATATCCGTACTGTGTAGCTTTTGGCGTGATAATAGTTGTTGATTTTCTTTTCCAGCTTTCCTCTTGGCAGACACAATTTATTTTCACAGTTCTTGTAGRAACTCTATATCTGTGGGACCCTTGGCCTTTCTATCATATTTGGCTGAAACAGTAGAAGACACGTGTTTGAGCCAGYGTTTTCAGAAAATTCTCTAGGTTTTTTTCAAGAAACAGGGTATAATAGTCACTTAAATGTAGCTTCATCTTTTTTATACCCTCATCAATATAGCAGCTTGCTTCTAAAATCATGTCAAGAAGRAAAAATGAATCAGTTTATTACAGGATTTTCTTGACCAGCAGGAATTAAATGACACATCCCATTTCATCGAGTAGGAAAGGCTCAGCAGTGCTCCATACATTCACTTTTTGCCCTCCAAACCAAGTGACTCATAACTGTGTTTTCATCAAGGCAAAATTCTGCCAAGCACATGAATCCCTTAAGGAACAAAAATTTAATTAGTCAGCATGAGGCAAAGAGTGCAACAATATAAAAGGAATGGATTAACAAAGAAGGCAGATTACACTCAGGTTTCTAAACAATCATAACCAGCCATGACAAAGAAATAAAATGCTGCAGAAATTTTTTAAAAAGTTATCATGCCCTTTCTGTGATTACAAACACTGTTAAAAAACAGATTACCTTTGTGATGCTACAAATACTTCTAAAGGGTTTTCACAAAAGGGAAGACAGAGACTGGACATGGAAAGGAGAAAGGAGAAAATTTATTTGTTATGGTAACTTGAAGCACAGAAGCTTTTCTCTGTTAAACTCTGTGGAAGAACATCTGTAGTAAGAAATTTACTTGTTAACCCTGAAAACTATGTGAACAAAGTCATGGCAATATTTTAGACTGTGTCCTTTATGAGARTAAAAATTATCTGGCCTTCTCATGGTAAGTAGTAAAGATTTTTTTCCTGGCTGCAGTGAGAACATGCAGCAGCCCTTTGGAAACCACACATCATCCAYAARTTTAGGGAGGTGCATGCACCAGGGAAACAAGGAATTACAAGAAAGGCTTCTCTCTACAGAGTGACTGGGGAGGATGCAACAGCATTCACTTAAACCCTCACAAAAGGGAAAGCTTTGCAAACCTTTGAAACTGGTTAAGGATCTGTTGCTGAGCCAGGCAACATAATTAAGACAGCATTTTCTGGTAAGGATGTGCTCAGCTACAGACTTTCACTTGCTGCAAAGCCATTTCCTCCTGTTCCATCTTATGAGACAAGAGGCATATGTTTGTATGCTGCTCTTTGTCACATCATGATTTAACATAGCAGGCAGCCCCACACAGCCACTCACTCACTCACTCACTCACTCACTCACTCACTCTCCAGTGAAATGGGAGAGGGAATCAGAAAAGTAAGGTGGGAAAACTCATGGGTTGAGATAAAGATGTTTTAATAGGTAAAGCAAAACCCAAGGGCACAAGCCAGGGCAWAATGAAGCATTCATTCRCCAATTCCCATGGGCAGGCAGCTGTACAGCTGTGTCTGGGAAAGGAATCATCATGCTGACTTCAGAAGACAAACACCACACTCCAAACATCTTATTTTTCTCCTTCTTCCCCTGGTTTATATGCTGAGCACCACACCATATGGTATGGTRTATCTTTTGGGTCAGTTGGGRTCAGCTGTCCWAGCTGTGTCCCCTTCCAAGGGGAAGCCCCAGCCTCCTTGCTGGTGRGGTGAGTTGAGTCTTCWGATCATGTCCTTGCTTGGACAAGGGGAACAGATCAGGTACATTATGGAGTTTTTCCAGCCTTTTAAATGTTTTTAGAGTAGAAAGGAAAATAGAGCAAGCTACTTGTTTGCACCACTGGTAGGTCAGTCTTGAAAACCTGATCTCCCAACCTTAGTTTCTGTTTGSAATATCTTATTTKATCTGTTGGAGTTTTTTCAGTCTTCTGGGACTTTTTTTGGTAAAGAGAAAGGTCSTCTTTGAATCCCAGTGGTCATAACAAAAGGTGTATTGTTCTTAGTGTAAAAATTTTTAATATTGGAATAATTTTGTCTTGAATGTGCATCTTGGGAAAGCCAGTTTGTGCTTCATTATTTTATTCTTTGTGAGTAAGGACTGGGTTTTGGTAGAACTATTACCAGTTATGTTTTATAAGTAGAATATTTATGAAGRTTGTCCAGATTGAAAAATCCACTGTAGTGTAACCCCTTGGACTAAAAGCTTTCAGAGCTGTGTAAATATTGTACATATTCCAGGCATTTACTTGATGTATCATACAGTTTAAATCAGAATATAAAAAGAAGGAGGCTGTTCTATATTTTTATGCAGGTAACAGTGTCCCTGCCACAGACAGCTCAGTGAAGTGGTGGTTAATAGCTGATACCAAGTTGAGCAATAAGCATTTTAACAARTGACTAGTTTGAAATGCACAATACACATTTCAAATATCAGCTGTGATTCCAAAATGTGATTATCATTTTGGAAATAACTCATCCTCCTGGGCTTGAGAGAGGATCATTTCAGAGTACTTTGCAAGCCTATTGAAGTTTGCAACTGATAGGCTTGCCTAACACCTGGGAGGTGTCTCAAAGTGTCAAGGGGCTGTCAGAGGGCAATTTAAATAGCATGGGGCTACAATTCCAAGGGGAAAGAAAACCCATGTGTGTTCAGTGATGAGCTGTGCTCTCAATACCCAAGCCCACATAACTTTCTGGACACTACCATGGGAAGGGAGGATCCTGCAGCCATGCCCTGGAATCCCCTCAGCCACTCCTCGTGGGGCCTGCCGCCTTGGGTGCATCCCGATGGGATCACTGCTTGGTGTTTCATCCCAGACTGGGAGCTGCCACCCTTGGAGTTACACAGCAGGAATGCACCCCAAGGGCTCTGCACTGCGTGCAGCTGTTCACTGGGTAAATTTGGGAAAGTCACTCATGGCTTTGTGTCACAGTGATAAAAAAGGGAGTGTACAACACAATGGAGCTTCAATAGCAGCTGGAAAGAATGAAAAACTGGGTTAGAAGAMCCAGGAAGGAATAGCTGCAGTCCCACATCCACCTGGTTGTAGAGATGACATGAACTTTGAAAGACTTTTATTCAAGGATTGGGAAGAAGGTAATTTATTGTCTTCTAAAAATTTCTACAAAGGTATGCTGCAATCCAGTGTGGGTAATCCTTCTCCCTTCCTTCCCTCCCCTCCCCTCCCAGAGAGGGCCAATTCCTACACAATTGGGAGAGAAGCCAGGACCTGCTCAATGTGTGCGGTGAGGGTAACATGGGACTTAACTGCTTGGGAAAGATTAACTAGGTGAGCTTCCAGCCCAGCCACTAAGCTCATATGACTGGAAGCCTTTTCACGTTGTGAGGAAATTGTATTTTGTGTAGTCCAGTCAGAGTGGGTACCCTCGTGGTTTCTGCTAAAGAGACCATGCCTGATGAACATAAATATTGCATTTCACCTGTCACAGCAATGCCTGTCAAAACACATAACCTGGAAAGTCTGGAGAACTCCTCACTATGTATAAATCGATTATGGGGTTGAGCAGATACAAAGAGAATGTCAATTGCTTGAAATTCTGTGCTATTAACCCTGAAACATTGACACGGCTTGGTGCCAGGGCTTATATCAGCTGACAGGCAATAATAAGCAACAATCTAGCTCCACTGACACCTTTCAAGGCTGATGGTCTAATGAACTGCAGAGATGTCATTCAAGGGTGAGGATATCTTCCTGAAAAGCACAAGTTGAAAACAAGCAGGGTGGAAACTGCTGTAAMACACACTTGAGCAAAACCAAAGCCCAGTGATATAATGGGAACAGTTGGGTAAAGAAGCAGAGGCCACTGAAATATTTTGGAGTTTCCAAACACTGATCTTCTAACTGAAACTTAGTAGCTGCAAGGATACGCATAGGACTTACTTCCAAAAATTCATCCACAATGGTGTGTCTGTGGGTTTTTAAAGGCATTACCCCCAACTGTAAGAATGCACTGATCCTGGYGAGASATTTCTTCCAGGAGGGTCTTCTGTTGCCCTCAGAAATTTTCATGCACTTGTTTTCCCCATGGCAGAGCACCATCACAGAAGAAGAAGTTCAGCGGATGAAGGAGCAATTCATGTCTGTCTATGATGTCACCGCAGATGGACGCTTGCAAATCCAGGAGGTATCTCTGCCAAACTCCAGACCAGKATTTCTTTTATAGAAGTATGGAGAATTAGAACAGMCTTTTTATAGGGTCTGTAGGAATAGGAAAAGGGGTAATGGTTTTAAACTGAAAGGGGGTAGATTAAGAGTAGATTAAGGAAGACTCTTTTTAAATGAGGGTGGTGAAGGACTGGAAGGGGTTGCCCAGGGAGATGGTTGATGCCCCRTCCCTGGAAACATCAAAGGTCAGGTTGGATGGAGCTCTGAACAACCTAATCTAGTTGAAGATTAGCCTGCCCATTGAAGGGAAGTTGGATTGGATGACCTTTAAAGGTCCCTTCCAACTCAAACCATTCYGTGATTAAGACCTGTAGCAGACTTGGGAGATCTGGCAGATRGAGCCTGGGTGCAGAGGAGGTTATACTCATGGAGTAATCCTCATGGAGTATTACATTGGCCAGATCCTTTGGTCTGGAGTTCATTTCCAAGTTTATTTCCATGCCAAACCTGTATTTCACGTACTGGATCAGTGGTTACCCAAGTTTTTTCCTTTCTTTACTTTCATGGTGTGGGTTTTTTGGTTTTTTTCTTGTTGTGGAGATTTTCTTTTAATGTTTTACATCCAGCTTGCAAATATGATGTTGCCGGATGATGAGAATTTCCTCCTGCTTTTCCGACGGGAAACTCCCTTGGACAACAGCGTGGAATTCATGCGGGTCTGTATCTCCACACTGCCTCCTCCTCCTTGCACACCACCAGCTTCTTCAGCACCAACCCTTCTGTYCCCTGTAAAACACAGCTTGGGAAATAGATGGGTACTGTGGAAGCAAAACATGTTCTGACCTGTTCACATTACATTATTTGCATTTTTTTACATTATTTTTGATGTTTTACATTATTTACACCAGCAAAACAGAGGTGYGGTGTCTAGGACTGGACCAGGGGGTACCCAGAGAACTCATTACATTTCACAWACACTCTCAGCCACCTATCAGTCATGCCACTACAGACAAAATGTCCCCACCCATCAATTCACCCCTTCAGCTCCTCACCTGCAATACAGTACAGACCAAGACAGCAGAGCAGGTACATTTTAAGCAACATTTTATTCTGAAACATTAGACTGTTAGGGCATGGAGAGAAACCTCCATAAACTGGGTCAACAAAMCCATAGAACTTTGCCCAGTCTTCCTCTGATCTCTGCCCYYTAAATATCCCAACGGGGAATTTCAGTTGTTCYAAGATCTCATGTGGTTACTTTTATTTCACATACAAGCTGGGGACTTCTGCAGATCAATGGCCTGTTGTATATGGCCTTGACTCAGGGCAATAAAAGAAGCTGCATGTACAAATTAGGTAAGAAATGCAAAACAGTTTCTTAGTATTGTCTTCCTTTTATAGACAGTGTGTCTGCATTAAACATGTGATAGCAGTATGTAGCATGTACAGCATCCAAGTGTGAGTAAGAACTATTGTGTGAAAAGTTTATTTTATTTAATCTAAAATCAATTAAATGTTGGCTAATGCAACAACTTGCTCATYATGGAAGTTCTGCTTTGAATCTTTACACTGTATCACAGAGCAGATGAGTAACTGCAATATTTATGTGCTCACATCAATCTATCCCCATTCAGATCTGGCGCAGTTATGATGCTGACAGCAGTGGATTTATTTCAGCTGGTGAACTCAAAGTAAGTTATTCTAACAAATCTCTTTGGGCTTGACCTACAGCTCACTGATGTCAATGGGAGCCCTTCCATCGGCTTTACCAATTTGCTGTCTTTTTGTGTCAGTGACAAATGTCATTGCTAGGTCATTCATAGCAAGTTTAAGGAGTTGTGCATTCTGGCATGGTCTCAGGGGCCCTGCCAGAGGGAGGRTGGTTTGCTGTTGCCCTCCATGTCCTGCTTCCCCCAGTCTTGTCCTGTGACCCCAGTTGTCTTGGCGACCTGAGGCATCCAGTGAGCCCCACAAGGCTTTGCACATGTGCATCTCCCAGCTAAAAGAGCYAAAGCCAAAGCTCTGTGTTTTATTAAGGGAATTTCTTCTCAATCTCTTCCTGARCCTGCAGGTTTTCTGTACACTAATTTCTCATTAAAGCTCAGGCTATTGAAGCAAGAGCCTGTTCAGAAACCATAACTCAAAACACTTTGAGCCAGCAATGACAAAAGTTCATCCCTGGGCTGCACATCATGTGCTGAAGTCTCAGTGTGTGGCTTCAGCCTTTATCCCCGCAAAGATGTAAGAGGAGGCTTGAGTGTTTTACTGAATGGTAAATATTTTGATTTGAGATCAATTAGCAAGTATTGCAGGACTTATGTTGTCTTTTGTTTATTTTGTGAGTCTATTAGGACTCACACCAGTATAYCTATTCTGGGGAAATTGAGTTACTTTCTAATTTATTCAAAAAAACACCATGTTGCAGCTAAAAGAAATTGAACTTTGTCAAACTGAAGACACTAGTWCTAACCAGGAATGTGAAACTAGATTTGTGTAACCCTGCTGAATTTGAATTGAATTTCCTACTGTTGTTTTTTGAATTTCCACTAGAGAGTAAAATTTCTCTCTTTTCTTACAACAGGATTTCCTGCGAGATCTCTTTTTGCAGCATGACAAGATGGTTGCTGAGGTGAAGCTGGAAGAGTATACTGATACTATGGTGAGAAAATATAGAATTAATGTTGTTTAGATCTGAGTACAGCCTAAAATCTCCTTTAGGGTCCATGTCTACAGGACCATAGAAGCCTTGCAAGGTGCTTAAAAGGTGTGTCAGAGATCCCTGGGGGGAGTTAGCACACACTGCTGCTAACAGTTTTTGCACTGGACATCAGCTGTGAATGCATTTCAAGTAGTTTTGCTGAGACTCAAACTATTTCCTATGAGAAAAGAGCTCCACTTTACACCAAAGCAGGCTGAGCTCTAAACTCCTTTAAATACAGGTGAAGTGCATCCTTCTTCAGGGTATGTTCAACCTCCGGCAGATCTTCAGCTCATTCACTTTCTCCTTCCCTCTYTTCCTCCTAGCAAATCCTTTTACTCCCAGGACATGCAGGTATTTGGCTTTTCTGCTCTCAAAGCCCAGCAAGCCYTGCTGGCTCTCTGCTGCTTCCCTGAAAGACTGAGAGGTTGAAAGTTTCAAYTCTCCACCTGATTTATCACAATATAGCTTTTATACTGCAATCAACAACCTAGTATTTGGTGTGGGTTTAGCAACAGTCGCCTGGATTTCAGAGCAAGTTATTATATCTAAACATCTAAAAACAAGAAGGGGAAAAAAATCTCATTTCTGGATGTCATTCTCAAGGGTATAATTTGAATTCCACTAGCAGACATCTATCACTGCAATTTTCTAAATGATTTTCAGATGGGACTGCATTGTTTCTTGGCACAAAATCTGTGTTTGTACCTAAAAACCAGTTTGGTATGCAAGCAAACAAGAAGCTGCCCCATATTTTGCAATACCATRTTATGTATGTGTGATGTGTGTGTGCCCAGAAATGTGACCCTTTAGAGCAATGTGAGAAACTGTGCTGTTACAGAAGAGTGTATATTTTGGTTTTCGTATTTATAAGACAGTGAAGAGAGGAATRCCAGCTGCAGAAATTATTTTCCAACTGTCACAGTTTGAAAACAAAAAAAGCCCAGAAGCTACAGYTAAGACAAAAATATTTCTGGTAGCATTTGCTGATAGCAGTATCTTTCATTCTGCTCCATTACAGTTTCCATCCCTGGTGCTTAATCTCTGATCAGGTGCTGGGGAATAGGCGATCTGAAGCTTGTAGACAGTGGGTGGTTCATTTCCTCCAACTCATTTCCCTTCCCTTTAATTTCCCAAGAAAGATCTGTGATTCTGCTCCCCCAGTGCAGCTAGGTACCAGTGCAGCCCAGGGCTGAGAGCCAGGAGATCTGGTTTCTATTCCCAGGGTTTCTTGTAGAAGGGCTTTATATCTCCAGAGAGGCAGTTTAATCTCTATGTTGGAAGATAAGATTTGATATGGGAAAAGGGATGCTTTGTGTGTCTAGGGAAATCTATTATCTGAAATGCAAATCTGGCTGCTGAGGACAAAGGTTTGCCAAGCTGCAATGCCAAAAGAACCAGGGATGTTAATAGTTATTAGAAAATGAGAATATGGCAGATGATCATTTTTTYCCCTTGTAATTCTTTTCTTTAAGCTGAAGATCAAGGATGTTTATAAACACACCTGATCCCAAAAGCCAAGGCAAGATGTGAAATTATCACTGGCATAATCTTATCCTGTGATATCCTGGAATAAAATAGAGGACGTGAATTCTGTATATAACAGCAAATTGTCCACATGGGCAGTATCCTATATCATTAGATACACTCCACAAATTATTGCATAGGAAGTTACCTGAAGTAAGAAGGCAAAAGTCCAATGAGGGAAGAAAGATTCTGCCTTACATTTGCAGGGCTGGATTAAAGAGGGGAAAGTGACTCAAAGGTTTGATATCAAGGCCCAGGGTAATGGCAGCCCTTCACTTCCTCTCTCTCCCTTCCCACATGGAGTGAGGAGCTACTGGAGTGCAGAGTCCCACTGCCACTGGACTCTGCCACCATCACCACTGTTTGGGATAGATGGGCCTGTGGCCCATCCATTTTTTCCCTGACTCTGTTATATCTTTGGCAACCAGTAGCAGTGATTCCTTTTCTGCAGATTGGACATACTTATATTTCTCTCTCCTATTGCTTTGCTCCCATCCTTTTATCTTTTTAGAGCACAAAGGCCTTGGGAGCAGGACCTGTCTCTGCTGCGCACAGCAACAGAGTCTTGCAGGGGGGCCCATCTATTCAGCTCAGGGCTTTCAAGGGCCAATGTAATTATTATTCAGTTGAAATAAGTTGTGTCCCAAGGAGCTGTAAACCCATCTGTCTCCACAGGAATATACAGATCTCTGCCCTTTTTTCTGTATATGCGCAGCTGGCTGCGCACATCTTAAGCAGCTACTGATWTCCTGAGTGGACCCTAGGGCCTTCTGGAGATAGAGATAAATGGGAAAAGGCAAAAACTATAATTTAAAAGAAGCTAGCCTAGGCTTGAGGAAAAAATAAAGGCAGGATTTTATGGTTCTGTGCTGGCAATTTGCAGTTTGTGAGCAGATATCATATCAAACAACCAGGGCATGTTAAATTCTTGCCCCTTGTGCTGCTATGAATGATCTCATATGACATTAAAAAAAAGTGCTGGGAAGAGGGAGAGAGTATTTCTTTTGGAAGAGATTGGTTGTCTCTGGAAAGGAACATCACTTTATCAGGTTGCTTAGCAGCTGCTTCTTAAGAGGCTATTCTGTTTCCTTGTGACCTTGACATCCTTTCTTCAGAGAACGCTGGTATAGATCAGGGCTTTGATGAACAAGTGATGAACTCCTATAAAAACAACAGGTAGTGAACACATTGGCATTGCACAAACTCTGTGAGTCTCCTAAATCAAATCTTAAAAAGCACTAAAGCCACTGGGTAAAATCACAAAAGAACGTTTGAGTTCTCAAGACTCTTCATGGGGGAGCTGAAGTGACAATGCTGTGGTGAGGAAGCCCCTTTGTAGGGGCTTTTTCTCCATGTTTTTTCTTCCATGCCTACATAGACACATATTTGTATTAATAGTCATTAACTGAGTGTGTATTAATAATTATTTACATGCACCCACTTGCAGTTCTTAGTCTTTGAACAAAATCTGTAGGTTTGCTGCCTTCCCACGGGCAGTGACCAAGAGCTGCTGGCAGGGAGCAAGTGCTTGGAGGTTGATGTGGAGTCTGGTATTGCTCTGAACTTCCTGAGAAGAGGCCCCAGGGGTCCTGCAGTGTGTGCTTTGGGAGACAGAGTGAGCATAGCTGAAAATGGATGGAGGGTTTAAATAGCGTGGTGAGAATTTTCTGCCTTCCTGAATTAAAAAAAAATGGAGAGATGGAGACTGGCACCCTTGATACTTCATGATGAGGATAATGCGTATGATGAGAGTAGAACAACCTTTTCAATCCCTCCCACCTCCCCTAACCCCCAAGATCAAGCTGTTAGTAGGTTTCTGGGTCCTGGTGAAGTTTCAGCTCAGAAATACCCATCTCATATATGCATTTGACAACAATTTTTAAGAATGACAGATTCCATTATCTGTGTGTGCAYGCAGCTGTGCACTTAAACAGATGCCAGGATATGAACCAGATTTGAGATATGGTTTCTGATAGTCTGCAACTTCCCAGATAGCAGCGTGTTACTTCCCATTTGTAATCCAAAAGTCTACAAGCTGCATGCAAGGCAAGCTCATTTCTGAGTCAAACTTCAGCAATTTAAGTTGTTTATTCTGCTGAAACACACATGCAGCACTGACATTCACCTTTTTCATTGCCTTATGTTGATAATGTCAGATGGAGCATAGAAAATTCCTTTAATGTGCGCATTATTATATCTCAGTAAAATGCAAAGGACAGTTCTTGTCCAGCCTGCATGCCATCTTTGCCCACCACATAGAGAGGCAATAATGTAAATGCAGTGACTAATAACAAGTATTGGTCATGAACTACAGCATTTGAAAGCTTGCAGATGATGATGACTGAGGATGAAATCTTCTCAGACTACAAATCCCTACATGTGCGGACACAGCTCAGCAGTGCCCTGTGCCATGAGCTCTAAAAACCTCAGGGTTAGCAGAGTAGTTGGAGAGAGAAAAGGGTTTATTAGTGCTTGTCAGGCTTTAGGAGATGAAAAGAGAGGAATTCTGCCAGTCTTAGTGTACAGGCCAGTATTACTTTGTCCTGAGTGCACAAGCCCACAGCTGAGGGCACCTCATCTTCTCAGTGTAAAGGGAAAGAGGTTGTCTTCTCTCTGAGGATGGTCTATGTCCACAATTATGCACTGTGTACTACCTTTGTTGCACATTGGGAGGGTTTCCAGTGCTTTTGTGGCTGCTGCCTGTTCCCTCTGCAAGGATAATGCAGAGTTTCAGTGCGGTCAGTTCCATGTGAAAGTCTGTCTGTGTCCAGTGCTGATGCSAATGTACTCATGTGAGTAAATAAAAGCCAAAGCACAAAAAATTCAGGTGATTTAGACCCTTAACATCTTACAAGTCAAGGTAGCATATCTTTGTTAACAAAGTCTCATATGACCATCCAACAAGAGGTGTAATAATGGAAAGACAAATATTTTTTGTATTGAAAAATAGCCTAAACAGAATGTATTATGTTTGTGAACACACCAAGCAAACTTCCCAAAGTTCTAGAAATACCACAGGAGTTGAGTGTAGCCTACAAGATTGGTTCCCAAAGTGCAGTCTTTGCTCATCCCTTCTCCTCCTGGTAGTGGTCCATGCCAGCCTCTCTCCCAGGCGACTGAAAGGACCCACACAGCTGATGAACACAAATCTGCCTCCTGTTTCCCTTCTCAACTTAATGCCAGGGGTGCTGTCCCCTCCAGTTTTGCACCACACTTGCTGTGGCATACGCCAAGGGAAGCGGAAAATCCTGTTTAAGTTCAAAYATAATTTCTGAAGATCAGAACCAAAAGAACTCTTGGAGCTTGCAGGCTTCTGAACACCCCAACAGAGCCTTGGTCTCTTAGGAATCAAAGCACTCTTAGAAATCCTGTACTAAAGAACTTATTTATGTGACACAGGTGGTCTGGCTGGGCAGGACACTGAGCTTTTGTCSTGACGGTAACTTGCTGGCCACTGGGCCTCCCAGTCACTCTGCAAATGCCTTYGTGACCCCATCCTTCCCTAAAGAAAGAGGCCATAGGCAGTCCTGCMGCTTAGGCTGATGCCTGTCTTTATACAGTCTCAATTACCTCTGCTGTCCCTGACCAACTTTTGTTTCAGCTGCTGGGCATAAGTGCCTATGWTATATACATTAAAATATATTTGTGAGAGTAGGAGGTCAAGTAAAACTGACTCTCCCAGCGTCCCACTTAATTACATAAAGAAAGAGAGCCAGAGAAGGTATGGAAGCAGGTTTTATTGAGTCTGCTGATCACAGAACTATTTATTTTGGTTGTTTACTTCTTTCCTTATCTCTGTCATGGAAAATAACTCAGATTTATATTACTCTTCAAAGAACGTGTGTGTTTGTCTATTGTGGTGTTTCAGTGACATTTAGAACACTGGACTGAGAAAGCAGAGATAATTCCTTTGCTGAAATAAAAGCTGACGGCAGTTTTGATTTTGCACTTTTAAAAAATGGAGATGTAACAACTTTTATTTGCAAACCAAGCTCTTACATATTCTGTCTGTCTCAGAGTGCCACAGAGTACATTCAAACAAACGGGGTGTGCCCTTGGTGCACTGCCATTAAAATATCAGTGAATTAATTTGTGCAAACACTTTAAAACATGGGGTAGCTTGACAGTAACAGAAATGCATCATTTTATAAAGCATACTGCTAGATGCATCAGAGCTTTTAGTAAAATTGAGTGCTGTTTAAACATGCCAGACCTTGTCCTTAACCACATTGTGATGTTTCMTATCAGCCTGGCAGTGTAAATATACCTTTCATAAATGTAAACTGAAAAAYCATCAAATTTAACATATCGATATGGTGTGTGAAGGCAAAAGTTTAAATCAGAAACRACCTCATAACCATTGCAATTATCTGCTTCTCCCATTATGTATGCTTTGTCAAATGGGATGGCTACCTCTGTCATTCTTTGTGTACTCATGCACACAATTAGCAGATCAGATCAAACACTCACATGCTTGAAACTTGAAAGTTTGATTAAAAAACACTTCCCCAAGCTGTTCGCTGAGTAATGCTGCACACAACTGCCATGTAGTGGGTATGCATGAGCTCCACTTGTCCCAATAACAGGATTAGGTCTATCTTATTAGCTGTGGTACCTGAACTAATTCAGTGAACACTAGCCCTTCTTCCCTACATGTTTTCCATCTTTCATGTCTTAGTCACTGGGCAAGAATTAGCTTGRTGTAGCTCTTCCAGCCAGACTTTTTTTCTTTCTGTTGACTGGTATGGATGATAAAAATATTGCATGTGTTTGAAAATTGTATTCAGGGTAGTTGTGGCAGAAAATGACAAACAGATAGAAAACACTAAGGTTCTCTCTTACAGAGCTGAGTGAAGGAGGTCAGGGAGGGGAGTTGTTTAGCTGTAAATAGATGTGGTCAGTCACTGAAAGTTGAAAGATAGGGTGCAGGAGAAGAATGTTTCCTTCCATTAAGCAATCCACTAAGGAGTTTATTACCTCTCAATTAAAGGTGTTTTACTGGGATCTGCACTGCTGCAGGAATATTGTAAAGGGTTCAGAAGCTGGTAGGATTGAAAAGCATACGCTCACAAAATTGATAATGAAGCAGAAAGCCTTTCACATCTTAACCACCCTCTTTCATCCAGTCTGTTTCATTGAGTGCACAAAACTCTTCATGGTTATTTGCAACTTCTGAAACCATGAAAATATGCTGCACCCACAAAGTAGAGCAGATGCAGGGCAGGCAGGACACATGAAGTCCCAAGGCAAGGACAGCCATGCTGGGATATTTATTTATTTATTTCCTGGAAAAGGACATGAGGCTGGAGATGTTTCACTGGAAAAGAAATATGAGACTGGTCCCGGACAAGCCTATGTGAAATGAGAATTGTGCCCCAAGTCTGGCTCTTGGACAGGAGACCACCACTTCAGTTCTGGTCCCATAAGCTCGTATGGAGACCAGGACRTGGTGATCACAGAGTTGAACTCCTAGAAACTCAGCATTTGCTTTTCTGAGGTATCACAGAGAGAAAAACACATCTGAATTTGAAGTCTAGGCTGAAGCGCTGAATTTTAGTCTCAAGACAGTAATTCTGAGATGAAGCAGAAATGGGAGAAAGTAAAACATATGCTTTCAGGAGCTCAGAAATGTGTGGGAGAATCCAAGTGAAGTACTAAGACTACTGAAGGCAGTAAGTTTTAGTGTGTTTTGGTAAGGATACTGTATTTTTGTATGAACCAAAGACCAGTGCCTTCAGCCAGAGCTGCCCTGACCTGACAGCAGAGTTCCTGAGAGCTGAGCCCTGTGTTTCCCACCAAAAGCTGTCCTTTCCCAGCAAATGCTGTTCTGTCTCACCCCACCAGCTACTCTGCTTTGTGGTGACCTACAGACCATGTGGGTAACTAATGCTTCTTGGTGGCCTAAACCAAAGGATTTAGACTGACATTTTCAAAAGCACTGAAGTTACTCTAGAGCCCAAGGACTATGGTATTCCCACCACCCACATGCTGGTACTTTCTCTAGCCAGCTACATAGGGGTTTTCTCCATAAGCTTCCTTTAGGCAGCATATTTTTCAGCAATGATGTAAACTGGATATAGCAACGTGACTGGTGGTGGAGAGTGTGTCAAAGTGAAGTAGTAGGGGTATTTCTTCTCAAACAACAGACAAAACCAGGTTAGGCRTTGATGTTCCATTTGGAGAGAGGCTTTTAAAACCTTATCTGGGCTTATTTATTTCTAGAAATATTTATAATTTTCTATGAATTGCAGAATAACTCCTTTAGCAGCCAAGAACTGAAGGCTTGGGTTTATCTCTCTGATGGCAGAGGGAGGCTGTCATTGCAAGGACATTTCTCCCCTTGCTGGCACCAGCAAAGGCAGCTTCTGCTCCCATCCCTTCCTCTAGCCTTGTCCCACTGCTGCTCCAGCAGAGACCAGGGAAAAGTGCCATATTGCTGTGGGAGATCTAATGGGGCAGGAAGCAGCGTGCAAGAAGTTCGATCAGCTTGGACTGATGCATCCAGAGGGAAGTCCTCAGGATGGCCTGGCAGCTTTATTTGTCTCCCCAGCTCTAGAGTGAAGGAAGATTCAGAAGTGTTTCCTTTGTCATTTAGTGGCTCTGCACAGAGCACATGTTTGGCAGAGGCCATTTAAATGAGAAAATAGCTTTCTTTGTGCCACTGAACACCCACATGGCTCTTGTGATGCCATTTTTCCAAATATCTTAATATGGGCCTTCAATCATTCATGGGACTTTCATGCTGTCTTTCAATGGGAGGAAAAGGGAGCCCATACCAAGCCCCTCTTCAGAAATTCCACCCAAACATCACAAGTGTAAAATACTCAGAATAATTAATGGTATAGAGTCTGTTGCAGAATCTCAGTCTAAACGTGGTAAAATAAAGGGTTACCATGCACTTGCTGTCCTTGCTCCTCTTGAGCAATGGGCAGGGAAGAGGCAGCACTGACAAAACAGGCAAAATCTCCCTGAGAAATGGCAGCTCTCCAGATGCTCCCTTTTCTCACATGATTATAGGTCTCTGCCCTGGCTCCACTGCTGAGAAATGCTCAGGACATGCTGCTGGCTCCCATGCTATGTTCAGGCTATGTCATAGTGGATAATCCTGTCTATCTGAGCTTTGTCAGATGGGGCTGGTCCAGGCCTTCTCCAGCAGATGTGCAATGCACAAAAGATCTGTAGTGAACCAATTACTCTGCACAGCCGTTAAACAAGCAAATGTGATCTATCAAGGTAAGATAAATGCATATTCCTTAGCTGAGTATTTGACAAAGAAAGGTAATCTCTCATAGTAAAATATTCGTGTTCCCTCCACACACAATGTGGAATATTTTTTTTCCTAGAACTTTGAGCCATGAGATATTCAGGTTTGCAACTCATTAAACATCCCCSCCCACCCCTTTCTTTATAACAGACCATTTTTTGTCTCTTGAAGAGAAATCCAGAACCAAATACAGCAAATAAATAATTTTTTTTTTTTTGTGATGGCTCATCAAAATTATGCTTTTCAGTAAAAGAAAAGAATAAGTTTTAAATTCACATTTAACYTCTTGGTGTTGGCAGCCTGACCTTCTTTCGAGTCTTAGTGCATTCTAGCAGCAGGCCTTGAGCCAAGCAAGCCCCACAGCTTTAGTGGTGTAAAATCCTGACCTGAGTGCTTATTAGAAGGTGGCATTTGCACCTCAGCTGCTCAGAAGCCACAGCAACAGTCAAAGGGAAGGATGGAGTCCAGGTGGAAGTGTTTAGAAATTTCTCCCTTTTTCTGGCTTTTTTTTTCAGGACCAGGGCAATGTCAGTATTCAGTTTCTGAAGGTCTTTCCTACAGMCTTGCTTTATCCCCATGTAAGGTGGGAAGGGAGCAGTACCGGTATTTGATTGCTTTGGGCTGTTGCTGTCAGAAAGCTGGTGGGTTTTGCTATTCCCTTGTGTCACCCTTGCACTTGGTGCTAGCACAGGATGCCATGCTGCCCGGGATTTKGGTAAGCCCCCTGAGCAAGCAGAGGGAATGGCACAGGGCCGAGCAAAATGTATATTGCCTTTTTTTTTGTATGTGTGTTCTCCTTGTGGCCCATGTGTTTTATGTCTGTCTTCTTGATTTATAGATGAAAATCTTTGACAAAAACAAAGATGGACGACTGGACCTGAATGACCTGGCAAGGTAGGATTTAATAATGTTGATGGGGTGTTTCAGCTCACAATGGTCAATCCACACAAGGTGAATGATCTACCTCCAAGGATGTGCAGTTGAATTCTACCTCCGTTTGAATTAGATCTGCTTTGATCCCCCCTCTCCAACACATGGTCCCCATTGCAATAATCWGAGAATCTGGAGCCAGGGATAGGAGCAATGCCAGGATCTGTTTGTACAACATTAATGTGCTCTGGCATAATTGGAGGTGCTTCCCAGGAGGTGGCAAAGCAAGCAGTGGCTCTGTTTCTCCAAAAGAAGGATGACAATCCTTTCAACAGGGTCACAGACATGCATTTATTTTTCACCATTATGTGCAGCAGGGATTGCAAAGAATTTTTTCTGCATTTTGAATAATGTAAGTGCCACCACAAAAGAGTTTGGCAGTGGCAGTAGGAAAGGATATGGAGAGCCAAGGTGAGGTGTTTGTGAATGAAGCTGGGATCTGTCATGGGCCTCTCTCTCTTTTCTGTCCTTGATACCTCAGAGGCTTTTAGATGATTTTCACTGCCTAGAAAGTATGCCTCTCTCTGTAAAACTGTGTGCATTAGTTAGATWGGACTTTAAATTTGCAGATACAGTCTTAAAAGGCCAGTTTAGAGGATGAGGGGACAGAGGTGCTGGTTTGCCACTGTAACTCTGTGCTTCAAATCCCAACAAATGCCAGCACAAATAACTGCAGTGCATACAGCAGTTCCCTTTGACCGTGAAATATCTGAAGAGAATCTGGGGCAGGGTGGAGAATATCTAAAGGGGGTTGCTGTTATAGTTTTCTCTTAAATACAGCAACCCCCTTTTGGGAACCAGGCCATCTGAGGCTCTCCTCCAGCCTGAAAACATTTCTCAGACTACAAATCCCTACATGTGCGGACACAGCTCAGCAGTGCCCTGTGCCATGGGCTCTAAAAACCTCAGGGTTAGCAGAGTAGTTGGARAGAGAAAAGGGTTTATTAGTGCTTGTCAGGCTTTAGGAGATGAAAAGAGAGGAATTCTGCCAGTCTTAGTGTACAGGCCAGTATTRCTTTGTCCTTTACTTTTACAACCACCAAGTCCTCCCTCCAGTAGAGAGCCATAAAACTGCAATCCAGTTACAAGGAATGATTGTCTGTTAGCTCTTACTTCAGAAGCTGACACCCTCTGTTGTGCAGGACCACCAGAAATGCTCTGGGAAAAGCAATGGTGCTAATAGACATGTCTGTGGTGAACTAAAGGGCACCCTCTGTGCCCCATCAGACAGGGAGAAAGGCGTGTGTTCCCACAACAGCCCACTGTAAATAACCCCAGAGGCAATTTTCTCTTTTATAGGCCTTTAATCTAACATGTCTTTGCTTTGTAAACAAGGAGAGCTCAGAATAGCTTGTGTGCAGATGATAAAGTGAAAAGATCATAATTAAAATCTCTCCATTCAGGATTCTGGCACTCCAGGAAAATTTCCTTCTACAATTCAAGATGGATGTAAGTAGCACTAATTTTTGATACATTGATCCTGTCTCCAGCTAAGGTGACCTGGGCCCAAACTTGAAATTTTTGCTTTAATTTTTCATTTGTTTGTCCTTTCTGTATGCAGGCTTCCAGCACAGAAGAAAGGAGGAGAGATTTTGAGAAGATCTTTGCACACTATGATGTTGTGAGTCCCATGAGTCAGTTCATTCCCTCGTGGTTTATAAATGACAGAGTTAGTGTGTGCTGCTGAGACTTCCTCCTGCTGGGTGCTGCTGGAGTCACTGAGGAGCAGCAGCTGTGCCCAAGCCTGTGGCCCATGAGCCCAGATGCCAGACTGGGAGGGGTAAAACAGGGACAGAGAGGAGCAATGCTCAGAGATCTTGTGTCAAGGACCCATTTCGACTTTCTCCATTGCCATGGCCAGTGCTGCTGCATGGGCAGTTTTCCTGCAGGAGGTGCAAGGGAGGAAGAGGAGGTGGTGGCTTTAGCGCTCACAGTCTCTGGCAGTTCGGAACCTGCATCACCACCACATTGATAAATAAACCCCCTTTCCATACCAAATCCATGGTTGTTTAGGGAGTCTGGCTCAGGACAGACATAACCATTTAACTGCCTGTTAGACATCAGCAATTCAGTGCTGCTTCTGGCAGTCACACAACTCCCTCAGGATGATGGGAGACGTTGCTCCCAATTTGTGGGAAGAGATGGTTTGGGAAAAACAATGGGATCTTAGATATTAGATATTGGGAAGAAATTTTTTACTGTGAGGGTCTTGAAGCACTGAAACAGGTTTGCCCAGAGAAACTGTGGATTTCCCAACCCTGGAAGTGTTCGAGCCCAGGTTGGATGGGGCTTTGAGCAACTTGGGCTAGTGGAAGGTGTCCCTGRCCATGGTGGAATGGTTGGAATTGGATGATCTTTAATGTCCCTTCCAACCAAAACCATTTCATGATTCTGTGAACTTTATGCTAGAAAGCTTGCTGCCCAGGTATTGGTACTCACCAGTAAACACTGAAGTGGTTTTAACTCACTGGGGAGTTTTGATGTTTATTCCTTCTTTCAGAGTAAAACAGGAGCGCTTGAAGGCCCAGAAGTGGATGGGTTTGTCAAAGACATGATGGAACTGGTCAAGGTATCTTCATGGCTCTGTTTGTTAATACTCTGTATTTCCTAAAGATCAGGCTTTTGGAAAGGCTATGTACACAGAGACACTAGTAAGAACATAGAGTCAAATTTTAGTTTGATCATCAGCAGAAGGCAATGTCACTGTCTCAGTATGTATACTGTAAAGCATTTCACCATATCACAGAAATTCTGCCTCACAAATTAATACAGCTTCCCTCAGCAACTCTATTTTTAAAAGGTCCATTCTAGTTCATACTTTGAATTAGGCAGGTGTTACAGCATGACATGATATCATCACAATTTCTTTCTTCTGTTTTCCTTGTGRATGTGGTTCTCACCAGAATGACCTCATGGTTTATTAGTTCATCTCAGGGCTGCAATAGAAAATTACTTGAGGTCTGTCTGCAATCAATAATACTGTATCCAGTGTGTGTCTTCAGCTCCTGATGGACAGAAGAGTCTGTCTTCATTGGATTATCTTAAGTTTCCTGATGCAGYGCAAGATAGAGCTTTTGACCCAAACAGAATCTGATCTTTAGCTTCCTCTGAGCCTGAACTGTTGCATTKCCACACAGTGTGAGATGTCTGTGCTGCCATGTCCATTCAGGAGAGAGCAGAGCACGGCAGCTGTTTGCCCATGGCTGCATGTTTGTGTTCTGGCCATGCAGTGTGCAGGGAAGGGTGTGGGGATGGGCAGGAGGCTGGATTTGTGCTSTGTGTGTGTGTAAAGAAGGGAAATTTGTACTTTGCCTAAGGGCCTTCATCAGCATTGCCCTTGGACCTCACAAGCTGTGCATGTGAATTTGATCCCCTCCTGAGAATGTGGGAAGCAGAGCAAGCAGTACAGCATTAGGAGCATACAGAAACTGTGTAGCCTGTAAAATGTGTCTTCAACATGAACTTGATCCACAAAAGGTATTTTTACATTGCTGACTAGCCTGTAAAATAGCAGTATGCTGACAGAAATGTCACGTTAGTCCTTGCGCAGCAGGTTTGAGAGAGGAAACCAGATGAAAGCACAGGTCTGGTAGAGCAGGGATCTGCATTGCACAACTTTCTGAAGTTTTCTCTTATATGGATCAGATACTCATGGCCTTGACTGAGCRCAAAAGTCATGGTGCATTTCCATAGAGTCACTTACAGTTCCATGCACCTTGTCACCTTGTGCTTTTTCAGGGCACCCTTTCCTCATCTTCTGTTTGCTTCCCCATGGCATGTGAGATGATGTGGGGCTTTTTGGTCACTTTTCCTTGGGTGGTTTTCCCAGTTGCTGCATGGTGGGCTGCTTTACAAGCTGGGGAAACCCAGAGCCATTTTCTCTCTCAGCATTCTTTTTCTCTTTGCCTGCAGCCCAGCATTAGTGGGGTAGACCTGGACAAGTTCCGCCAGATCCTGCTCAACCACTGCGATGTGAACAAGGATGGGAAAATTCAGAAATCTGAACTAGCTTTGTGTCTTGGGCTGAAAATTAACCCATAGCTGGGAAAGTGCTTGTGGTTGTGTTTCCCTTGAAAGATTTGCCTGCTGCTCCTTGTAGAAGTGTGTTCTGTGCTGCTGTGGGAGTGGTGGGGAGCTGAGGCACCACGCTGCCAGGCTGGAGAGTGGGATTTACACGATGGCTTTCTCACTCCACCAACTCCTTTGTGCTGTTCACTTGCTGCTGCTTCTTGTGGGTCTCCCTAGCAATGTCTGCTCAGAGGACAGGTTGCTGTTACTCTCATGAAACACTGCCCTGCCCATTCTCCCAGGATAGGAACAAGCATCTCCTCAGAAACATCCCCTCAGTGCTTTCAGAGTGCAGCTACTAGATRTTTCTGATGGTCACTTTGTATGTGTGAAGTCATTACTTTGGTGAACATTGTGCCTTGTGCATTTAAAATATTGGATGGATGACAGTGTATTTGTGCAGAAATAAAATGGCAATTACAGAAATTCAGTAACATCAAAGTTTATGTGTTATGTACAGAAAGACRTCTGCTACAGGCTGGCAGACTGTGCACAGCTTTTTATGTAACATGCATCAAACRGCAAGAGGTTTTGTGATGCCTGTCWGTTGTGGGGTCCAAATCTGCAATGAAACATAGTAGATCCTTCCCATGTGGAAGCCACACACACTATGTGTGGTTTGTGTGTCCCCCTCAGGATGAAGCCACAGAGTAACATCACTTCTGGAGGACACTTCTCTTCTGACCCAAACTGAAATAACCCACAAGGTTTCAATAAATTGGAAAACTGAAAGGACAGAAGCCTGATGAGAGCAAAGCTCCTACACATGCTTGGTTTTTTATTTTTTTTCAAATCTGTTTGAGTTGGTAGATACTTATAACCCTTATTGAATTTAAAGCTTCCTATCACTCCTGGACCATGAGTSTAGTCCCAGAGCCCAATGGCAACAGCATCCTTTGTGCCACAAATTTCCCTATCCCAAAGGCTTTGACTGAATATTCAGAAAGTGTCATGCCTACACTATCATGCCCAAATAATTCTTTCTTCATTCCCCAAGAGAAAATTGTGGMGGAAGGGTTGTTGGCAAAAATTCCTCACATTTCACAATTTCTGTCTCCTACATATGACAGACCCACACTTGACATTACTAGGGCCTTTCTGGTTATGTTTTCTGCACCAGGAAGCACAATGAAACATTCCCATACTCAGTTTTGTAAAAATTAATCAGAAATTGCCTTCAGTCAACATGAATAGAGATGTAAACACGGATTACATAAAGCTCTTAAGAACATACTCCACTTATGCTCATATTCTATTTTCATTGATGATAATCTCACAGACCCAACAAKTGCTAAGTGCTTGTTTAACCTCAGCACAGAGCTAGGTCCTTAAATTCTGAAACTGCTTTTTATCACCCTGGCAGCAACACAAATCACAACCACAATAACAGAGCTCTACAATKGTTCAAAAAAACCATAAACAAGGAATCAGGCCTTAGCATTAACTCCTCAAGCCAGCAGGGTTGCAGTTTTACTCATGGATGCTCACAGCCCTCTAAGGGAAGAGCTGTGGTCAGGAGTGCAGGACCACCAGCAGAGAAATCCCCCACACTGCTGTTTATCAGACATGCTTTATCACAGTCTTTGAACAACTTGTAACTAATCTAGCAGAGTAAAACAACTATTGTTTTATTGTACCTCAAATAGAATGTAGAATGTGACTGATCAGCATAAAGAGTTGTGCCTTTAAGTATATTCTTCTGTTTCTCTCTCTTCCTTCATTCTATATCATTCTAATTGTTATTCTTCTTTTTTTAAACTACAGTTTTTATTCCTTTGGACATGGGAGATATTTATSTACCATCCTCTTTGATTAATTTCCACATATAGATGTAGGGTCTTTTTGCTCTTTGTATTTCCCAGTGATAGCAGGTCTAATTTTGGTTTCCCCTCTGTATAATCCTACTCATATCAGTATAACTGTTYCTTATTTATTGAAGTGTAATTTGAAGCATATCCTGTCCTGCCTCACCAAAACTACAGCAACTCTTCACCTAAAGGGAAAATTTATTTTTAAAAACTTGATGCCACAGGTCTCATTTCAAGAATTATAAAACACTTCCTCTTTATTAAACCCCTATGCTTTTCACATCCTCTACAGCCAATAGTTTTTATTCAACAGACACTGAGCAGTTATGAATTTGAGATGTCAGTGTCACGATTTATTTTGCTTCTTTTGTACAAGTCTGGGATTTATTTTTTTAAATACTGATTTTGACACAGGCTTCACACAACTAGTTTACTAGTTTTTATAAGTGAGTGTGTAGGCTCCAGTAAGTGAATTTGAAAGAGTATTTTACAAAACATTAGCAAGAAGTAATTTGTAATCATAAATTAAAAGGTTAGATATAGAACTCAGAGAATGAGGTTTTATTATTTTTTTAGTTAGTTAGTTTTCCATTCCAATGAGAGTTTGTTTTTTTTATTGTGTCCTGGCCAGAAACCAGAGAGCAGGAAGACAGACATACATACTGTCTTGTTTGCAAGGATCATAAGGGAGCACCGTTTCCCAGTGGGACTACAGCCTCAGTGAGCTGCAGATCCCCTCCAAGCAAAACAAAATGTGAGGTGCAATGAGATTTGAGCCCACATTGCAAAGGGCAACGAGGCAATCACTAGTGAGACATCAATTTATAAACCTGTAGCCTCTGAAAATCAGCATTAAGGCAGGACACTGGCATTTTGAGACTTCTTGCAGAGAAGACCTGTTCCTTGCAGAGCTTTTTTTTGGTTTTAAGTATTATTTTCACTTTAATAATAAATTATCTACCAGGTCCTTTGGTCTCAGGCTCTGGTAATATCAGCCTTTTAGGTTCCGGTAGATATAAAGCTGGGCAATGCATCTKATAAAGTATAGCTGTTTTCCATTTTGCAAATTTGAAGGGTACTTCTATGTACTCCTATGTACAAAATACAAGATAATATTTCACATTTAAAAGGTTACACAAAAAATACTTGTTTTGCATTAGARAAACAGCAACAATTGCATATGTGAAAACAGCAACAATTTCCGTGGTTGTCACTCACTTTTTAGGAGGCTWCATTGTGGTAACTGGTATTCAAAAGCAGAAAGTGAATAAAAATCTTTGCAGATATAGTTTTCCCTTGGTATTTTCATGTTTTTTGTTGGAAAACTGGGGTTAAGGGATTCACAGTTTTCTATCTCTTCATCGTATACAAATCTACTGAAATAAACTTTTAACTGACTCATCATATTTCATAGATGTATTTCCAAAGCACATTTAGCAGCCACRGGTTTAGTGGTCAATATGCACCACTATTTGGTTCTCCCAAATGTGCATTTTTATGGTTGGCTTTCTTCCTCTACTTGTTTAATGGGCAGACTGCTGGATCTGGAAATCAGTGTGTGAATTTCCTCAGAACAAAGCTGTTCCTTTGCTTCCCTTTTCACTGTGAGTTGTATGAGATCATGCCTTGCACTCCTGTCRTGCTCCCTGCTTGTCTTAGCCCTTCTCATTTTTGGTATGTGACATAACTTTTATCTGGATGACTTGACAYGACACCTTTGTTCAGAAGAAGCTGGCTCTGACAGCTTCAATTGACTATGTAGAACTGATACCCACGAAAAATTAACATTTATACGCTTTTAAAGTCAAATCCATCCCTTGTTTAACTTCATTGGTTCTACTGGAAATTAAGGTCTCTTTTCTTCTATCATTTTGAAATTCAACACAGTCTTTGCTTGTCCCAAACCATCACAGGGACTTGACACTGGAAGCTCCCATTTTCCTGAGTCAGCCTCACAACCCCAAATGGCTCATGTGCCAGTTGTGCCTTGGTCTGTGCAATTTTCACCCAARAAAATGAACCCACATATACATGCTTACCTCATTCCCCAGTCTGAACACATTCCAGCAATCTCACATCACTGACACACAAATTGGAAACCAATGAGATGTTTAGGAATTGTAGCATTTAAATTTTATCAGTACTTTATTTTCAGATTCTCAAAAACTAATTATCTCTCTTTGTTCTCACAATTTTGCTTTAAATAACATGTGTGAAGCTGCCTGCACATCTTACAAAAACTACTCTTTATTCCAATTGAAAGCTTAGAATTGAGCATCAGTCCAAAAGAGGGGTTCAGAGCAATGGAAACCAACACAGTATTTTGATTAATCTCCTTTTCTATTTGTCTGATAAGAGAATAGTGTCAATATTAATRAAAACAATTGTGATTAATGCAGTCAGCAAGACTATCAGAGAATCTTCCACCATGTTATAATAGGAACCCATCACTAGAAACAMCTTAATTACAGCTATTATCTCTTGAAATGTCTGAGTAACTCTTAACATTGATCTGATTTGAAATAGAAAGTTCCCATTATGTAGTGAGATGTTAAACWGGGCTTTGCTGTGTAATTACATGGGGTAAAGTAACTATGGAAGTGGATTTTGTATGAGAGCTACACTGACAGCTAATGAAAAGATCTCATTTTCTGGCACCTGTATTTTCAGTATTTCTGTGGAGAATTGAGGCTCATTTTAAGTAACATTTTCACATGGGAAAAGGGGAGTAAAGAATGCAGTTATGACCACTATGAGAGAAAATAAGGGAATCATTTGTTAATGCCAAGAGACATCTACAGGGAGCTCCAACTGGGTCCCAGAGGTAAGAACATTTCCCTGCCCTCTCTCATAGCTTGAAATCACTGATTTCACAAACTTTTCCATGGTAAAGCATCCCTGCTTGCTGCCTGCCATATGCTTAGCCTTTACACTGGCTTCAGGCACTTCAATTTACTCCTTCAAAGTTGTTCTTGTGCATAAAAATACACCCTGCAGGTCTGCTGGACACCTTGCATAGAGGATGACAGAACCAGAGTGGATATCTCTGCCCAGAAAAAATGTTCAGCACAGTAGCACACAGTGTGGACAAATGTTCAGGCTGCATYTCTGACATCTGGTGTCTCTTTAGATGAGCTGTTTCAGGAAAAAAATTAGTTTGAGTGGATTTTAGGGAGGCACCACAGCCCATGAGAGATAATATGATTAGGCAACATGTCTGGAGAATGGATGTCTGCTCCAGGCTCAGAGAGACCTGGTTCAGGGTTTCTGCTCTCCCCAGCATCATGGCTGTGAATCTGAAATGTTTTCAACCTGCTCAGTCTTACCAGGGGAGGGCTTCTGTTGTGGATGATGAGAGCACATAACCACATATTTGAAAGGAGTATATTTGGTTTGGAAGTGTACTTTCAAGGGATATATTCAAAATAAGAGCCATCATGTTCCAACTCAAGGTGAGCTGAAGGTTCCAGTGCCCACATGCAGTGTGAGGGACTGCATGGGTTGCACTTTACTCTGAGCCTGGTCACCCCTTTGAGGTCTTCCTGCACTGGACCCTGGATTCAAAACYCAGGGAAAGATCTCCATAAGAAATACAGGGAATTTAAGCCCTAAATTAATTTTCAATCCAGCTGCCTCCCTCCCTGTACAGTAATGTTTGTTCCAACTCTTCCATGGTTCTGTTTTGTAATCAACACTTGAATGTAAAGAGAGAGAAAAGGGTCACTGCTGACATGGTGTGAAGAAATCAGCCTTCCTGCATCTCTCTGTGAGATGGGAGGTGGGCTTTAATGACAGAAGCTGCATGGGACAGCCACAAGCTGCTTCCCCTGGCTGCTGCCAGCCTGCAGAGCCCCCTTGGCTTCAATGGAGTAAGACCAGCTCAGGATGGCAGGAGAAATGGCTGTGGCTCTGTTTCCAGGCACAGTCTAAAGCATTTAAAGACGAAGGCTTCTAACTTAAATAGTGACAGTGGTACAAAGTGGCAGCATGAAGGCTTGCTCAGGCTGACACCTCAGTGAAATACCTCTTGTTCTGAGAGAGGCTGTTGTCTGCTTGACAGAAGAATACAAAGAGATCTATCTGCAAACAGAGTTATCAAGGAGCTTCTAGCAGCTGGTAGAGCTAAGGAGAACACGTTCTCAGTTTTTGATTCCCTGCCAAGTCTCATGTAAAATATTAYTCCCAATGCCTTATAGAGAGGAAGATAGAGATGTGCTCAGCAGTCTTGTTTARGTGGCTGTTTGAATAGATTGCTATCATCTGTCACTTTGGCCAGTATGGCTCTTCACTTTAATGATGTGACCAAGAAGTTTTCATGTATTATTGATAATATTTAGGAAAGAAGTTCATTTGTCCAGCATATTAAAATTAGGAGYCAGGAGACTGCAGAGGTGTTCTATGCCAGGGAAAAGCCTGGAAAACTTTTGGTTTTAGATGAGGATCCAGGTGGCAGCTGGGTGGCAGAGCTTGGAGTAATATACGTTCTCTGGTTTTTAGATGAGCCTTGATTAAGCTGAGAGATAGAACAAGRGCAGCCAGTTGCTGCAGATTAGGGGAACATCAGTCCCTTTTCAGACACATGACCAGATCATTGGGAAACCCACAAATGCACGTGAAATTCAGGCTAACCCATTMTTTTTTCAGTTCCTCCTGCAAGCAGAGAAAACGCACGCGATAGCTCAGATGATATGCGGAGCTTGCCAAGGTGCCACAATAGCTTGAATTTTTGCCTAAGACCTAATTAATGAGATCATTGAAGGCAACTGTTTCTGTCTTCCTGACACCTAAATGYGCATAGGATCATGGACATGCATCTGGGACACTTTCTGGTCACTAAACTGAGAGTGATCTATTTGGGTTTAGGCTGTATAGGAGATTCTAAACAAATCAATAGATACTTCCTGTCTATACTTTTATCATAGGGCACGAAATGCTAATATAGGTGGCATATTACAAGGACCTTAAATGATTGATACAATGACAAGATGGCATTTAGAGACTCATTCYAGAATTTCTTTATCCATCTCTGTCTAATACATCTCTGTCTTTACACTAAGGATTTATTTTCATGTCTAAACAATGGAAGATTCTATGGGCTTGGCATTAACGASATTCAGAAAGCTGTGTTGTAGTTTWTAAGAACTAGAAATTGCCYGATGTKAAAAGGGTCTTGTYGGTGTTATTTTTAGGTTCCAATAAATTATCATGCATGTTCTGCCTTCTGACTTTCTGACTAAGAAGTTTAGCATATGTTTGCCCTGGCCACCACTTCCACTCTCTGGCTGACAGGATCCCAAAGTGCTGTTGCCAACACCGGGCATGAATCAGGCCACACCAGACTGAGCAGTTGGCTTTAAAACTGTAAAGTCTCTAGTTTTTCCTTCTCTCATTGCCCCCCTGCATCTTTGCCTGGTTTTTCCTTTTTAAAGGAACATGTGGGACTCTTTCTATCCTGTCTTCTGTCTGAAACCTCTTGACTGCCACATCCACAAGCTTTGCTCTTCCTTGATTCACACTTCTGAGAGACAGAGAATTCCAGTCAGGTGGGTGGAAAGAAGAAAAGAAAGGTGAAGGTATGCCAGTCCAAGGCAGAGGGATATGCCATACTATCACCAAATAGTCATCCTTGCCTGAATTCACACCTTTAGGCACCCGAGTCAAGAAGTGCAGTTCTTCCCCTGTACTGAGGAGATGTCTCAGAGCTGCTGGGGTGGTGGTTAAAATCTCACCAAGCTGCCATCAGAGCTCAAGCTCAATGAAGCAGGGGGCAGCTTTTCAGTCCAACAGAGAAGGGCCTGAGGGATGGCATCAAGCACAGTCCTGACAGATGCCTGAGGCTTTCCCTCAACTTCTTTCCACTGCCTTTGAGGTTGCTGGTGCTGGGGGTGTACTCTTTTGAAAAAACCTTAAGTATATATTCTGTTGGCCACATTYCTAGTTTTTAAAAGTCCTCCTAGTCCTGCTGGGCCATTGGAAGCAGGAGCGGACATTGCTTGGACTCAGTCATGGGAAACCACATTGCTGAGGCTGCTCCTGACCACGTGAGATCCCCAAAAGCTATGTGTGAGGAGCTGCAGCATACAAGCTGAGGAAATTCTGTGTACCTCTGGAATTTCAAAGCAATCCAGGGAAAATGCTCCAAGAGTGRGGAAGGCATTGCCTCTCAGCTGGAGAGTATTTGGAAAAGAAGATGCAAAATGCCTCATTCCAGAGTACAGAGTCCCCGAGGGCAGCCTGGAAAGATGCTGTGGCTCCAGCTGGAGCAGGTTGCTGAGGAGCCAAAAGTCCCTGGCATCTGTCACACAGCTATTCCCTAATMCATTTCCTTACATCCAGTGCCTTACAGAGGAGTGCCAGTAATACACAACTGGTGGCCCAACACCAAAACCCTTCAAAGGGAGGAGACAGCTCACATCAGTGGGATATTTATCCTTTCTTGAAGTTCAAACTTTTCCCTGCATTCCATTTTTTCCCCATTAAAATGGCAGCAAAAATTCATTCACAACAAGWCTGTTTGTTGATGCCAATTTTTGCCATTTCAACATAGAATAATCTATGTTGGGAAAGACTTTTCAGATCATCGAGTCCAACTGCAGCTTTTAATCAAAAAAAACCCATTACAATTCAGCTCTAATGCCATAGCAAACACACAAATACATGTATCATTTTGGCATAGGACAATATCAGTAATTTTCCCAAACRGATAAATTTGGGAAGGAAGCAGAAACTGAGACAAAGCCTCATAACTTTGTGGAGATATTTTAGTGCCAACAGGCAGCACTGAGGCAGCACTGTTGTATGTAGCCCCTCTCCCTGGATCCCACTGCTGGAAGGACATCCCTTGGTCAGGGCGCCTGGCAGGGCTGACAAACCTTAAAGTGTTTGCAGAGGTTCAGAGCTCCTCTGCTCTTGGGACTTTTTATGACTTTACTTGTCCTGTGCCTGGCAGTGCCTCCASGTGCTGCTCTGCTGTTGCTTTTCCTGCCCCAGCTACGCAATGTCTTTCTTTAGCTTTGCAAATAGGCTTTCCTTGTTTTTCTGATCTCTTCCTGCTCTGCTTAAGGAGTCTTAAATCACTGCGTGGCAACTGCGTCTTGGGGGGATTTGGGGTTCAGACACGGGTTATGTGTGATAACAGCTCTTCATGCCAGCCACAGCAGGCTGACAGCAGCATTGCAGGAAATGCAGGTTATTTCAGGAAACAGCTTGGGAAAAGGACATCTTGCCTTTTCTGGAGATACTGGGTCTGTCCAGGCTGCTTCKCAAGGTAGGATGCGCTGTAGGAATCAGCTCCATATGAAGTGATGCAGATGGTCCCTGCCAGGCAAGCAGCCACCAAGCAGGGACTCTTCCTAGATGTCACATAAATATCTCACGTTCACTAATGACCAACAGTGTCATCAAGCTGGCTGATTGATCAAAAACCATCATTCACCCTTTAGGTACCATACTTGGACATTGCCCAGGTCAAATCCTGTCCTCATGTCAACACATCCAAGAACATCAATGTTAACTAAGAAGAAATTCAGCCCCAAGTCTGTAAGGGACACCRCAAATGCAATAGTCTGGACTATGAACTCCCTTCCTGAGCCATTTAAAGCCACCCAGCAGCATGGGAGTTGCACAGGGATCCCCACAGGCTGGAGAAGCACTGAGGAGAGATGAGCTCCCTTCCTGTTAACTTGGTGGGCACTGCTTTTCCTCAGCAGCAATGAACAGTTAAAAAAAAAAMCACAGGTCCCCAAAACCATGTCATGTGTGGGTAGAAATGGATCTGAAAAGGCTGGTGGATTAGTCAGTGGCAAAGATGTTTCTTGCCTTAGTGGGAAAATAACAAAAAGAAATGGCCTGTGTTAGCATCCTCTGTGTGTAACCTTCTGCTGCATAATAGTGTAATAGTAAGTTAAAATATAGTACATATCTGTGCATATCTCCTTCAGAAGATTGTCTGGTTTTCCTTGTTTTAAAGATCATTTCAATAAGGATCAATTTCCTACCACAATGTTAGTTTCTTTTGAGTTTCAGTAGGGAAGGAGTCACACAGAGCTGCCAGCTCCAAACTTCGGCAGGCTCCTCCATCTCTGATTTGAACCACCAGCACAGCTAACTTGGTGTTCACAGAAAAATAATAGGAAACTCAGCTGATTTTAACATGCATAGATAGGCTCCTGAACCACCCAGACATAAAAGACTTCTCACAAATAATTGGTGGTGAATAATTGATGCAATTAAAACATCCACTTTTCCTATCCATGGGAGCAGATCATTCATTTCTGATTGCTTCAGCACTTTCTGGGAAATCTTTGATCAGCTCTATAAAGCACACTGTACATTTCCATTTTCTGCTTCAGATAAGTTTTATCACTGGGCCAAGGGCTTAAGGAATTAATTTAGCCTGTGAGTCTGTCARGCTTAGATTTCAGTGTAGGAAGAAATGGAAATCTCTGACATGTCAAAGCCTTCCCCTTAACGGCCATGTAAGACTGCCCTAGGTGCTCTGCTTTGAAAAGTGAGTGCATACAAAATGCAGCACTTGGGTGCAGAGATAACAAAGCCCATCACTGGGACAAATACATCAGATATTTGTTCTTATTTATTTAACAGTCCTATTAGACACTTTTAGGCCACACCACTAAATAAGCAGGCATGCACACACTTGTTTCTGTGAGTCTTATGGTAGTAAAGGGAGTTCTTTGAAAGAGCAGGAAATTAGTGTTTCATTAATTTAAATTGCTGCACATTCCACTTGAGAGTTTTGTTAATGGTACTCTGTGCATCCAGGTCTCAGTTCTTCTAACATTCCTGTAAAWTGCAATACTACATCCATATAAACTCATCACAATGCAGAACATCAGCTTTGAAAAATCCAACTGGTTTCAAAAAATCATCTTAGTCTCCCTTTTTTGAGTTCTCAGTGTAATTTTCCAGTTGGGACTATTTCACAGTCTTAAAATTCACTTACCACAAACCAATGTGAAAGGCAGACTTCAGTTAGTCTCAAGCCTACAGAGAAGGAAAGAACAGAGATCAGTGGTCCATGATCATTCAGCCAGTACTTCTGGCTTTCACATTTCTACAGAAAGTTTTGCAGAGGCTAATATTAAAACAAATTACAGGTTTGGGCTGGCTTTTTTTTTTTTTAATATCAGAGCTGTTTTCTTGTCAGCACAGAATCTATAGGTCTTTTAGTTCTCAGGTTAAATCAGTCCTGTGGATATCTGCAACAGATGTGAGCAAATTAAAATTAACATTAAATGAAATTAACTTTAAATGAACTGCATTATATTTGAAAATCCACTTGAATTAAATTACTCCTCTTTCCTTCCCTTTGTTTTTTCTATTACTAATATTGCCATTTAAAGGTCATGCTATTTTCTGAAGCCTTCTCGTGAGGTTTGTTGTTTTRCTGGTGCTTCTCAAATCCCACAGTCCAGATGTGCAGCGGTCTGTGCTTGCGTGGTTGAGCCCCCTTGCCCACAGACATGACTCCTCGTGCAAACAAGCATTTGAAACTACAAATTAGAGCATTAGATTCAATTGCCTCATGGCATTCAAGGAAATGGCCGTTTCATGCRCAAATTAGAGGTTTTGCCAAAATGAACACACAGGGCAACACGGAGGAAGATGGGCTGAAAATGCCTCTTGCAGAACCCATGCACACAGCACCCAGGCTGGCTTGTGCAAACTCTTGGACATTTTCTATTCATTGCTGTACCTGCAGTGGGCTGCACAGGCATCCCTTTATCATCTCCAATTGGGGTTAAATGCAGTATATTTAACTGCAGTCAGATTTCCAGCCTGTGGGGCTCATGAAGCTTTCCATAACTTTCCAAGGATTTTTTTTCCTGGGTTTTTCTTTATTAAAAGAAAAGTAGAGTTTTTGAGGTATCAGTCACAATGTGGTTCTTTCCAAGAAGGATATGGACCATAACATCTTCTAAGTATCAGCTTAAGCTTCTCTTAACCTTTATTTTTCAGGCAGTGTGCACTTTTTTGCTAATACCAACCTAGGAAGGTTTCTGTCCAGGGTGATGTTTGTGTGATTTTGACTACAGCATCAGTTGACACTTGTACCTCCAGCCCACRGCACTTGGCTGAATATCTCCCAGTTAGCACAAAGCTGGAGTTAGCACAAAGCTGGAATCTCACAGGGCCCTGTCAGGYTCTTCCCTCATGTCAGTCTAGTATGCCAGTCTCCCACCAGGAAGGGAATCCCTGTATTCCATCTTCAGCCTAATTTCTGAGGACATAGGTTGTCCCTTCTCATCCTGTCGTTTTTCTTCTGTACTTCTCTCCTGTAAGAATAAGTACTTTGTTTCCTATTTGTAAATTATGCTGAAGGATAAAAAACCTGTGTTTATGGCAGCTTTGCTTAGAAGCCATAACAAGGGCCTGTTTTATTCATACCCAGAGGAAAAGGGGCAGTGAAAGCCAGGAGATGAGTTCAGGCAATTACAGCAGGTGAAGAATTTGGTCTTGGTCAGGAGGCTTTCATTGCTCCTGTCCCACCTTGTATGAACACTGGGAGCCAGTGTTAAACCAGTAGACAGCTTGAGAAGAATTATTAAGGCTTACTGTTTTAACCTGCTTATCCTGCTCCCCACCCGACARGCTCTTGCCCAGAGTGCTCCCAAACACTGCTTGCCTGACAGGGAAGGGAGGGGCATGGGTTCTCAAAAAGGGGTTGTGGGTGATGGGGAGCACAGCAGCAGCCTTAGTGCTGCATCCTCAGCTCAGAGGCTGCTCAGCAACTTTTTGGCACAACACAAGTTAAAAATCTTTTATCAGGCTGGCCAGAGATCMCAGCTCACTGGCACGAGCCTTTTCTGGGCTGGGGCTGGAATGTTCACTCAATGTTGCAAATGCCACATGAATACCTTCCAGTCACTCGTAACTGGTCGAAATCAGAGTAAATATTTTACAGAAGACACTTAAGCATCACTGTAGATGAACTCCTAATTTGTAGTCTGGGAGCAAATGTGGAAAAGTCGAGATGTGCTTTACTCCAACTGTGGTGTCAAAATCAATCATGCACTCCAGAATTTTTCATGGTTTCTTATCGCTCTTATTTAGCCTGTTCTGCTTAAACAAATTAATATTTCTGCTCACATTGSTGTGAGGACAGAGCCACAACCTGAAGGTTTGCCAGCCTTGCCTGGCTCAGGAAGAYTTTCCAGCAGGTACATTTTGGGCTGAGAGCACCTTGCCTCTGGCTTGAAGCCCTGTGTACCAAGGAGACATTACTAATGTCTGGTAACAGCTTTGGTGAGCAACAGGGCTTCACAGACAGGAATCCAAAATGCAGTTGTTACTTGAATTAGACATTCCCAAATTTCAGAGGGCAACATGTATCAGCCACACATAGCTACACATAGTGGCCATGAATATGCAAACATATTAACAAACATGGACAGATTAAATGCCAGAATTCCTGTACAGGAACTAAGCATGTGCATAKTTATTTTATTTGGATGTTGCATGTACTTTTCAATCAAACAAAAAACAACAGGGAAGTCTTATTAGGAAAACCATGATGGAAGCATGCATGGGAYGCCAGAGACAGTAAAATTACCCTCTAAGCAATTCAAGTCTTCTGGAGGTTTGCATTACACTGTAATTTAGCATTTCTGGTGCAAGCAACTCAGTCAGACTGATGGTTTGGAACTGTGKAGCCACTGCAAAGCTGGGAATAGCTGGCTGCCACTGAGTCTGGTCCAGCCTGCTCCAGCAGCCAATTTCTGCTGTTGGCAGGAAAAGAAGGCTTCTCCCCAGCTGCAGAACTAGCYAGCATGCATCTGCCAGCCTCGTGGCCAGGGAGCTCCACAGGGCTGCTAGGTAGAGTCCCTGAATAAACAGAGTGCCTGGCATTAACAGCACCTTTTGGACAAACCAGTTGTTAAAGTTATCCTACATAATGATTGATGCACAGGTGGTAATTATTAGTAACAAGCAATTATTAACTTACACTTGAAAACCTTGTTGTGCCAGCTTCTGAATAAATACATCTGAGGAAGAACATCCCTGCCCTGAGTTCTTAAAGCCTTGTTTGGTGACTATTCCCAGGGTGTGGCCAGAAGACAAAAACAAACCACAAAATATGTTTTGAGCTTCATGGTTATGGGGAAGTGCTGTACTAAGCACTTGCAAATACTATGTGCCACTCAGGCACTGGGTGTCATGACTCACAAAGGTGAGCTAGTAAAGGAGAAATTTGCAAAAAGCCTTGCAAAAAAAATTTGAGACAGCATTCCACATTATGACATAGAGTCATAGCACATTTTAGGTTTGAAAAGACCTTTAAGATCATTGAGTTCAACCATKAACCCAGCACTGCCAAATCCACCACTAAATCWTGTCCTCAAGTGCCACACCTACACATTTTTTAAATACCTSCAGGGATGGTAACTCCACCACTTCCCTGGACAGCCTGTTCAAGTGGCTGACCATCCTTCCAGTGAAGAAATTTTTCCTGATATCTAAAGTTCCCTGGTTCAATTTGAGGCCATTTCCTCTCATCCTGGMACTTGTTACCTGGGRTAAGAGGTCAACCCCCACCTTCTGCAACCTCTCTTCAGGATGTTGCAGAAAGCAAAAAWGTACTGCTCCTGAGCCTCCTTTACTCCAGGATAAACACCCCCAGCTCTCTTAGCTATTTCTCAGAAGACTTGTGATCCAGACCCTTCAGCAGCTCTGTTGCAATTCTCTGGACACAYTCCAGCACCTCAATGTCCTTTCTGTTGTTAGRGGCCAAAAACTGAACACCAGATTTGAGTTTAGGCCACACCAGTGATGAGTACAGAGGGGTAATCCCTCCTCTAGTCCTGCTGACTTCACTCTTACTCATACAGCCCAGGATGCCACTGGCCTTCTTGGCCACTTGGGCACATGCTGGCTTCATGTTCAGCTGCTGTGGACCAGCATCCCCAGATTMTTTTCCACCAGCAGCTTTCCAGCAACTGTGCCCCCAGCCTGTAGTGSTGCCTGGGGTTGTTGTGGYCCYAGAGCAGGASCTGGCACACAATGTCATACATYTRTCCTCAGCCAATTTATCCAGCCTGTCCAGATCCCTCTGCAGAGCCTTCCTGYCCTCYCACCACCCAACTTGGTGTCATCTGCAAAATGACTGAAGGCGTGCTCGATCTCCTTGTCAGGTCATCAATAAAGATGTTACACAGGACTGGCCCCAGTGCAGAGCCCCGGGGGACACCCCTTGTGACTGACCACGAACTGGATTTAACTCCAGAGGTACCTAATTCCTCCTTTACCTTGGTGTTTAATAGTAAGGCCAGTTTTCCTAGGGGTACACAGCCCCCTGAGCTGGAAGACAAAGATGGGGAGCAGAATGAGGCATCTACAATCCAAGCAGAAATGCTCTACACCRCTGAGATACACACAAGTCCTGCACTAGTGTTCCAACAACCCCATGCAGTGCTACAGACTTGGGRAAGAGTGGCTGGAAAGCTGCCTGAAGAGGGATAAGCACATCCAACATTTTGAAAGAAASTATGCAAAGCATTAAATAGCTGCAAAATATAGCAAGACTAAGTGATGACATATAGATGAAAAGCACCATTTCCCTGCCTTTAGCCTGATTGGAATTGTTTCTGTGCAGTTGCAGGGTGGATTAAAGACAGGATTTGGATAACACAGTATCATGGTCCCAGGTGGCTAGTTATTCAAATTTATCTTCATATAATCATTGCAGTGTAGAGTGTAAAATGGGAAAAGGATTTTAATCTGCTTCTGTCTATATATATTTTCTCATCACAGAAAGCACCACTAAAATTGTTAAGTAAAGAACATATCTTACCACTACTGGGATAGACAGCAACTCATTTTGGGGCTGGAGTGGTCCTCACTCAGGTTGCTGTACTGCTGGCCATTTACAGAGTGCGTAACTCTTTCCTTTTAGTATCGGGATCTCTTTCTCTTCTGAGTCCTTCATTTCAAGTAAAGATCAAAAAAAGGCTAATCCTCCTGAGATATGTGTTTGTTGGGCAGTTGTGAAAATCCACCTGAGCAGAAGTAAACCAGACAAACGGGGTCCCAGCACATCCCAGTACCCTCTGCCCTGAAGAAACACTTTTGTCAGGCTTCTTCCCTTAAAGCTTTCCATTACCTTATGAAATCTGCTGTCYTGTTTCGCCTGGGATCATTTGTTCATTAAACATCAACATCCGTATTTTCAAAGTAATGACATTTAAAAGGTATTGCCACAGGGAGGCCAAATTAGATCAGGGTCACTGCCGTGCCAGGCACTGTGTGTGCACAGAAGTGGATGTGTGTCTGGGAGGACCCTTTTTCTCCCAACCTCTTCCTACCAGACCTTCAGACACTTTGTTGAAGCCTGATGATGACTGTGGTRGGTACTGTCAGCGTCTGGCTGACCACAGGGTGGGGAAAATTGCATGCCACTGTAAGGAGGTAGAAACTCCCTTTGGCCACGTATGGTTCATCACTTTAAAATTCAACCTTACCTTCCTGMTGGAGCTACTACCAGGAAGGTCAAATAAACCTGTTTTAAGGGCACAACTAAAGCAGTGCAGATACCCCTGTCTGCTGGGAAGAGAAGATGGACCCAGAGTGATATSCTTAAGATGTGTAAGCTCTGTGCAACAACATCAACCACAGCACCAGAAATTCCATCTGTTGTGATGCAACTGCTCTTCATAAAATATCAAGCAGAAATTCATCAGGCCAGAGGAAGTGTCCTCTGTCCCTCTATGCACAGGGCATTGTTGTCCTCTGAGCAAATGCCTTTTTATACTCCTGATCTTCTTCATGCTACCAAACATGTTAATGCACTGAGGTSCTTTCCCACAGTATTATGGAAGACTGTTATTCCTGAGTTGGTAAGAGAAATTCTTGAGGACATAGGTAGGCATAATTTCTACATCATCCAGGGACTAGTCTATTGTCTGTGGTGAGATGGGAGGTGAGTTGACCTGCTTCCTTCAGTTTGCACTGTGAAGATCTTCCCCTAATATAAAGATATACCCAATGCAGAATATGAAAAATCAAAAATCTCTTCCACTTTATCTGGGCTCTCTCTGTGATAAGAGGTTTCCAAAAGCCAGGAATTCACCACAGAGCTCTAATACCTACCCTTTAAATGCTATTAATCCTTGTGGGGTAACAGTGGGGAGAACTATGAACCGTGTGGCTTTGAAGTTAATTCCCTGTAGAAGGACGCCTGGAAAACAGCTGTGACACCCCACTTTCTGCAGAGACTATATAGGGGAAGGAGAGAGCTGGGCAGACAAATTTGTTCTACTTGAAAATGGCCCCCAAAGGGTGCCCTGGGTCAAGATACTCCATGGCAGGTGAGTGGCTCTATAGCATCAAAGTTTAGTTGACAAAATTTGTCTCATCTCTGAATAAAACTACACTGAGCAGAAWGTTCAGAGGAGGAAAAGTGGTAGATGTTAACAGCAATTACTGTTTTTACAGATAACTGCAGTCACTGGTCCTAAGCCAGATTTTAAGATGGTGTGATCTTGTCTTCCTTGATAATATTTGTACTTCATCCTAAATCCCAGGTTGTGGTAAGGCTCTGAAGTAATTTATTGCTCATTTCAATTCTGTTATTTTTAATTAACTTAGGGATTCATGAATGCACATTATCTATGTTCTAAGAGGAGCTGAGGTGCTTTTCCTGCTGTGTGGTGTCAGCTGAGAAGACAGAATTATATTAGGTTTCAGTTACTCACATTTCTCAGTTGAGCTACACTCTGAARCTGCCCTGCCATCAGGAGCATGTTTAGATGTGCAAAGAAAGGGGTGAAAGCATGTGGGGAAATTCAAGTTCCATCAAAGTCCCTGGCCCTGGCCTTTCATGGGGAGAGCTGTATCCAGGCCTCCTGCASGAAGTCCCTCACCCTGACAACCCAGTTCTGGCAACTGAAGTCAAGGCCATGATAAGCTATCCAGGCTACCTATGGTGTTCATAGCAAAAAGTTGGCTTCCCTATAAGAAGAAAACCTCTAGGAGAAGGTTTCTGTACTTGGCCATAGCTTTGCTCCTAGAATACATGGACTTCTGTAGGGCAGGGCACCAGGTCCCTGGGCTCTGTTCTAAGCTGTTCACCTACCTATGAATTCACAGAGAAAGTTGATGAGGCCAGCATTGCTTTCCTAACTTCAGCTATTTTGGGCAGTATCATGGACTGAACATGCTCCTTCAGCTATTGGAAGTCTTCTGAGGGAAGGACAGCTAGAATGGTATTTCAAGGAGATCATTTGCATTCAGAACTATTTAGGTTCCTCGCAGCCCGGTAGCCTTCAAGAACAGAATACACGTGTCAAAACTTGCCAAGCAACCTCCCTGAGGCAGTTGCCTGTGAGGCCTTTGCCAGGCTGTCTGCCCCAGCACCTGAGCAGAAGCAAACACACCCTTGCTGATAAGTGTCGGTTTGCTGTGTAACCTGGTTACTCTGCTCAGGCTCGTTGTGGCTTCCAGACAGCTCCTTTCCCTGGTCCATATGAGCTTTCTCTYTGGTGTTATTAACACACCTTGTATGTAAATGACTGCAATACACCCTTGGAAAGAATTATTTGCTTACTTTTAATAAGGTATACTGATAAATAAGCAGATTATAGTGTTGTTGTTGCCTTAATGCCAGTGTGGATGTTTAAGTGTGAGTAACTGGTGTCAGCTGGGTCAAGAAGCTTCCAGTATCCCTTTTCAAGACAAATATTTTAAGCCAGACACAGGCAGAAGAAGCAGTAGCAAWTTAGGCTTGCTTGACTGACTGCTCACACTCATGGGCAGGATAGCTGCTGGGAAAGCCTGCCTGGTCTTGAGACACTGCAGGGAAGGAGGGCAGGCTGGAGTGTGCCACTTCCCAAGGAGCCTCTTGCAAATGCCACATGGAGTTATCAGTTGAATATTGCTGGTCTAGAAGTCACTAAGCCTCTTMATTTTATTTCTTGACTGTAACCTAGAGATAAAGTTCTTGCTGTGATAAGTGTGTAGGAGATGCATAATTAGGCTTCCAGTGGCACACAGATGATGCAGTTTTCCTTAGTATTTAAGGCTGAGGCTGACAACTCAGCCTTTGCCAAACAATATTCTAGCCTAGGGGTATCCTTTAATCATGCCTTGGATACCACAGTCTAACTGCTGACAACAGTGTATTTGTGCTATTGTTTCTCATGTTGTATACACTGAAAACAAGGCATTTCAAACTGCAAAACACAGCTGATGTAAATAAAAAATTACAGTTGTTACCAGGAAACAGCTGATCAATATGCAGTGCCACRGGAGCATATGGAGAGTAAACATAGACTAGAATAAAGGATTGGCAGGAACCATGCCCAGGATATTCTGCACCTGGGGGACAGGAAAAATATCCATGAAGGGAAGAAACAGTTATAGATAAGAGCTTTTTCTACAAAAGCAAGCCTTCAACTCACCTGCAAGAGGTGAAGTTCAAAACAGATTAACTGGATAGCATGGACCTCTCAAGGAGTTTGGAGATTAATCATCAGAAGAGGTCCAGATGCAGCTGCTGGTGATTTAAAGGCTGTTGACTTCAAAGTAGCAGGAGGACATCAGGTGCCCTCAGCTATATCACAAGAGAAATTTTTACAGTGATACCAAACAGCAAAGCTTGCAGGAGTGATCAGTCTAATTATTCCTCTCTGTTCTTCATTTAGTGTCATGAGGAGATCAGCAATTCTTACAGGTTAAGCAAAGTGACCTTGCTCTGCTGTCTTGTGAAAAGGCTTTTCTGTCCTCACAGCTGTCTCAAAGATTGGTGGAAGCACTGAACAGCTGGAAGTCATGCTGTTTGTCCCCCTGGGTTGTTTTTTGGTTATTTTCCAGAGTTACTCTTTGCAGTCCTTGGGAGTAAAGCAATCTTCTTTCCTTGGGGGATTTTCTTAGTGTTACATGTGTTCATTGCAGGAATGAGAAAAATAATTTTCTGGCAGACTTTTCCCCTTTCCTTAGTTATGTACCTTCTTCCCTTGCTCATCTCTTCCAGATAACTAAGGACCATCTACATGAGTAAATAATTATTTGAAAGAATGGAGGTTTATATCRTATGTTTTATGCTTCTGTCATCTTTTATACTTTCTTTAAACTGTGTAATAAGGTATTCTACGGAAACATTAGGCCACAGTTCTAGAACAGGAAAGTTCCTTGAAAAATTCAGGTTGCATGTGGTTGTGGCACCTAAGTCTGTGCTAATCTTCAAACAGTGAAGTACCCCTATGAAAAGTAAATCTAAGTGAGGTTTGAGGGTTTGTTTTATTTTTCTTTTTCATGTATGTTTCCATGTGATCCTTCTTTTATGCTTCTTATGGTGAAAAAACATTTTGATCAACCAGGGGGTTGGTGGAAATTCTTTCTGCTCTTWTGCAGTGTACCCTTTTCAGAGAGTGGGAGTGAAGAATCCGGAGAGCAAAGTAAAATATTAGATTGCAACTAACAGACTAATGCACAGGGAGCTATGCATCTGAGAAGCAGAGAAATTATTTTAAGGAGAAAGAGTGAATTTCACTTCTTGTAGAGGGAATGTCTTCATTTTATCAATATTCTCTGATTTGTGCAGACATCTTTGCACTAACTAATCTGTCAAAAGAGTTATTGTGCAGGATTCRTAGAAATTTAGTCAATCCTGAGTCTAGAAAAATCAGTGTGATCTTTATCATTCTCCCAGTTAATTCTGTGCTGATAATGGCTTGTATCTCACTGCACAAAACCTTTCTCYTGTATTGCTCAGTTCTGCCTGCCATCCCTGAAAGACTAACACAAATAATTCCTTCTAGGTGGAAGGAATAGCCATCACTTGCTTAAGGTCTGAATCCTGCAAACATGTGAGATTGTATTTGACTGTGCTCTAGATTTCCTTCCAATTGACGTCAGGAGAGCTGTTCAGACAGGGAAAATGAAGTGTTTATGTGCTTTGTAGCAAAATTAAGTTTGCCCTTCCTCTTGCTATCAGTCCTAGCTCTCCCAAGTGCCTGTGAAGGCATGAGACTGTCCAAGCATAGATGAGCTATGAAATAAGCTCTGAACAATTAAAGGGGAGTCCAGCTGTGCATCCACGGCCTCTGCTTTCAAATGTTGCTTTTAACAGTGTAGCAAGAGCTGTCTAAAACGGCAACATATTCTTTGAGAGAGAGAGAATTTGTATCACAAAGATTGAATAAGTCATCAAAGAGGCAGGAGCAAGCTCAGTTATAGGGTATTTTCAGTCCTCCTTTCCTCCTGTTACACAATTTCTACAGACCCACAATCACTTTAATCCTGGCTGCTGATGGGAGAAGGTCAAAGCCTTTGGCTCTGGATGGAAAGATCCCAGGCACTTTTTCTGCAGCATAACAGGGAGGCAAAGGCCGATTAAATGGTTGCTTCTGRCATGATTTATTTGATATAACACAAAACTAGTTGGAAAACACATGACAGTCACAGGCTATGTTAATAGAAGTGGGGGAAAATAGAGAACTGCAGAGGCTGTCGACCACTGGGGTACCCCTGAGCATGTCTGAAAGCAGATCATGATGGAGCTGACTTTGCTGTGGTTGGTCTCAGGAGTATTGACAGACTGCCAGAGGGTGAAGTATAGAGAAAAACCTGGAATCAGCTTTAATTCCACTAGAGAGGATGGTGTCTGTTAAATTTTGGGGTCCTCTTGTTTTCGTCTTATRTCATCTATTCTGCTAAATCAGATCCCCCACTAGGCTTCTCCTACTTGGAAGTTTTACTCATCCACTCAGCACGAGCGTTCCTGAAGCAGAAGTCTTCCTCTCTGGGAAAAAAGGGATCAAGTCACTGCCCTTCTCTCCACCACAAGAGACCACAAACGCCCAGGCCAAGCAAGTGCATTCAGTGCTTTGGAATGGGATGGGGAGCTGGTGTAAAGGGCTGAGTAAGGAGTTGAGAGCCAGAGGCAACCTGGGGGCTGTGAGCCTGAAACCTGTGTCCTTATGGTCAGGGAAAGGTACACAGTGGAATCTGGTGACAGGAGGACATGAAACTTTAGAAATGAGGAGGAGATGAAACTGATGTCYGATTTTGCTCCCATTGCTTAGTAGGGGATGTAATGCCAGCATCATCAGACTGCCAAAAACAAGAGGCTGGGTAGCTCTGTAGGGTGACAATCAGGCTAGGGCTGCCCAAWACCAAGTCTCCTTATCCTCAGCATGAACACACAGTGCCACAGACCAAGCTACTCCCAGGCTACATTTTTTTCCCGTAGAGAAAAAACACCTTCTAGGAATCAGGAGTCTCTTACCCTGGAGGATTTGGCTTTTGTAGAGCACCAGAGCATCATCAGCCAACCATAGGGGCAACTTCTGTGGAATTTGGCCACCTTTCAGTCTCATCAGGAAGCATTATACTCAGCCCTGGACAGTACCAGCAGTGTAGCTGTGAATTTAGTGTGATGGACATGTCCTGGATGCACCATGACATGTCAGATGTAAGGATCCTTTACAAAGTGATACAGATGATGTCAACTAATTTAGATTCATTATCTTAATGAATTCATGGCCATTAAAAGAGAAGCTGGGCCATGATCTTTTCTTAAAAATAAATTGTAGTAGCTTTGTCATAAAGAAATTTGGGAAAAAATTCCTTTTGCTTAAGATATTCTATAGAAATGTGAGTTACTTAAACATAAACTCTTTTTCCCCACTCATAGCAGCGACTGAATTGGCAGGTGGAGGAACAAGTAATTTTCTGAGCTTTTGGGACAAAACTGCCTGGCACGACYAGGCTCTACATTTTAACTTCATCATTTGCAGTGGTCATTCACGTTGTTATARGAGAAGCAACGTGCTAAAAAACCTGACCTAGAATACCTTGTACGTAGCCTGTATCAGAAGTAATGACCCTAAAGTGRACAGAATGTAGAGACCTGGATCAGTGAGTGCAATAAAGGAGTTCTTGGCGCAGCCCCTCCACTCTGTTCTCCTTTCTGCAGATCTGCGGTGCTGCACCTCCCGGTGGCACAGCTGCACCATGCTAATATGTGAGTGCAGTACCAGGAAACAGCCTCCCACCAGCATCGGGGTGATGCTAAAGGGAACAGTTCGGTGAAGACTCAGAGCATGAGCTTGGAGATGTTGTGTGTCCACAGCCCCCTTCCCCTCGCTGCTGCACATGTGCTCGGGGAGTTCCCTGCTGTGCAGAGGAGCCTGCTGCTGAGCTCCAGGGTGGGCAAGTGCAGGGTCCAACCTCAGAAACAATTCCTCTGGCAGTTCAGCTTGGTTTCATCTCTTTAATCCTTTCCTCAGCTGCCTRTTGGAACCACAGAGAACAAAACACCTTTTCTTTTTGCTGCTTGCTGATGAGGCGTGGTGTCTTAATTACAAACATCTACCCCGGAGGGAGACAGATTATCTCTCCAACCCCATTTTAGAGAGGAAGAGCTAGCTGTGCTCAATCACATTGATCACTGTACAGAAACCACATTCACCTATACTACCTTCTGTTGTCTGCTTGTCTTTTAAGCTGAAGAACACTTAGATACAGTTCCTCATTTAAAAAACTCAAACAAATCAAACCAAACAATCAGGACACAAGAAAACAGATTGTGTAAATGTTATTTTTTAAAAAATCAGTATTTTATATTTTTCCTGCAGCCATATCTTTTTGATTTCCTTCAATACTCCATTAATTTATTTACATACTGCATGCGASTCAGTATGGCAGCTGCTGGTACAGATATGGATTAATGTTTTAAACTGTTCATTCAYAGTGGGTGCAGCTTTCTTGAAAAACAACTCTGTTTAATTGCATTTGGACAGTGGATGTAAAGACAGTACTCTCCAGTACTCGGTTCAGGCTCAAGTATGCTSAGTGGGGGCACTGTCCCTCAAATATCCTATTTAGTAAATTGAACTGCTTCTAGGGCTATTTTTATACATGCTGTTGGGCAATTCAGTTCTTTACACTGAGTGTGTGACTGAAGGCACAGAGGAGAGCTCTGGTACCTGAGCCTGAGATCTGTTCCAAAGGTCAGGAGGTGGAGGATGGCTTGCAGGCATCACACCAAGGTCTCTGCCATGACCTGTAAGAGTTTAAAGTACAATGCAGATGTGCAGGGTTTAGAGTTTAAAAAAATGTGTATGTGGACAGACTTCATTAAAAAAATATCTTAATTTTGAATTAAAGTGAGAGGACATCCAATAGTTCATGTACTGAAGAGAACAGTCWCAAACAAAAGAGAAATAAGGCTCTAAGTTCACCTTTCTGTTTGTCATAAGACCACATACAAAGATGAATGGCAGGCAGTGGCCTCATGCTGACAGTTCAATAAACCAAGGCTTTGTGCATCTTATCACGTTTAATTAAGGCCTGAAAAACTTGTGGCCAGCAACACTTGTTGTGGCTGTGTTCATTTGTAATTAGCATGTCAATTCCTTCCACTCAAATGGCTGCCAGTCTGAAAGTCCATAGCAGGCCACCTTCCAAAACACAGACTTTTGGGTGGKGTTGGCTGCTAAGTCTTTTATGTCCCTGCTGAAAGAAGAGGTGCCCTCTACAGTGTTCTTCATAAACATTCCTGACTCTCCCTGCCTCTGTTATTGTGTCTTGCTCATGTAGGATTTGATTGTTCATTTTTGAAGGCAATTTTAAAACATCTGAAAGCAATTACTTTGCTATCAGGGATTTTTTGATACTCACCTTTTTTTTTGCACTTCAATCAATTTCATTCGGCCACTGGAGACTCCAAAGAGCCCCTYTCTGTGCATACCCCAGCACGTGTGAAATAAAACATCATACTTTGCTTACTGCCATGRGGCAGGTTTTATTTCAGCTTAATCCTTAACTGATGTTCTCAGGCCTGATCCTGCTTCCCCTCTGTGCTCCTGTGAAGGGAATATTGTCCAGAGCAGGCTGCAAAAGCCTGGTGGATCTCTGTGCACTCATCCAACAAAACCCTTGTGCCCAGAACCAAAAAGACCTCTTTCACAGGTCTGCTGAGAACTTCTCCATTACAGCCCACTGYCCCAGAATGATTTCTCCCATTGATACAGGGATCTTTTCAGCTGCTTCTGTGCAGACTCACCCACAGCTTCACTCTTGGTCTCCAGGAGCTGATGCTAGTAAAAAAGCTGAGGGGAAAAATGCCACCAGCCTCTCGTGCCTGCCCTCTGAGCTGATTGACTGGGGCTCAAGGGCACAACCACAGTGTAGCCAGGTCCCACACTTCTTTTCCTGGCTGTAGGCACAATCAGAARTTTCAGATGGAAGTGAACAACATGCTGCCTGTTCCCAAGAGAGGAAGTTTCTGCAGGTGCTGCATGGTTTGCTTTGTATGCTAATACAAGAACGCTTGTGGCCCTTCTCTTCATCCTTGGCTGCTTGATTCATCAAACATCCTCTTGTTTGAGCCCAGCCTAGCCACTGTGTCTGTTTGCAAAACCTCTGTCCTGTGTGACTCCTGTGTGACTCCTTGTGTACCAGGGCACAGAAAGGTAGCAGCACATTGCACTGGAGCCCCAGATGTAGGGAGCGTTTTTGACACTTGTACATGTTTTCAGTAACTATTCTCATTCTTATTATTCTCTTATATTTTGATSTATATTTTGACTCTTATTTAACGCACCTGGTAGAAATTATTAAATCTAGCAAGAAACATACATAAATTTGCTGCAATACTGGAACATTTCATTTGTTCCCAYTGAACAGACTAGGCTGGAGAAAGGGAAGAGTATTTTTGTATACACGATTGCAAACACTTCTAACCATATAAATAATAAAAAAAAAGGAGTAATGCATGATACACAACTCATTCTCTGAAAAAGCCTCTGTTCGAAAAAAAATAACTGRTGCTGCATAGTTTGGGATTCTTACTTAGTTTTCTTAATAGTCTAATTCAACGTGGCTTATTTCATCTTACTACTAATTTTTGAGAGTTTTAAAATATACTCATTCTGACCCATGGAAAAGGCACCTCAATGCATCATATCTTTASATATAAACMTATATACATATACTCATATACAGTAAGTCCATCTATTATAACACACATATAAATATATATTACAATATACTTCTAAAAGCAAAACCACAAGGAAAATCCTCTCATCTCCTTGACAGCTCTTTGTGCCTTTKACAGATGTTTCTAATAAAGCAAGAATGATGCAAAGAGTTAAACAAGAGTTCTGTTGAAGTCAGTGTGGCTTTTGCCACTCATTCCTTGTAGGGCCAGCACTGCACTCCAATCTCTGCCCAGACCAAATTGACAGAAATGTTAATATCACAAGCTTTCCACGTGGGTTTGGATTTGATATTCAGTGTGAATATCAAATCATCTGTGAGACCCCCTCTCCTCTTTCTTTCTGAGTGCTGTTAACAGCTTGAAAGGATCATCTCTAATGTTATTAGAAAAAGAGAAAATATTTGAATAATGTAATTTGCTGTTGCTTATGTGTTTGTCTTATATTTTCTGCTGTTGCAATATAAAAATAAAAAATATATTTCTGTATTTGCATATTATATCAATTGAACACTTTTATACAACCCATTGGATATGTCTCTCTAGCTTTATCTCCAGGAGACAGAGCCAATATTCCCAGATTGAGGGTAATAAAGGGCACTTTGCAAAGTGTCTGAATCCAGAAGTAAGTCAGAGAAGCGCTGCTGCAGAGTGTAATTCTCTCTCTGCCTGCTTTTTGCTCCTTTTCTTCCACAGGAAAAAAATGGGAGGGTTATTAGAAACATTTCTGTTACCCATCTTTGAAATGGTTCTGTGCTAAAGCTAAATGGAGACAGGAGATGTTTCTCTCCTCATTATCTTCAGAGGGACCTCGGCACTGGTTTTGCCTATGGAATGCAGGGGTACATCTGCTCCACATCAAAGTTCATTCCACATTTTTCTGCCCTCTGTCATCCCATATTTGCAGTACATTCCCCTCYCTTTCCTTAATTTTCTTTTGCTTTTCCCCATTCTTGGCAGACTTCAAGGACACTGGAAAATTCACCATAGCATGTGTTACAAAAACAAAGAAGAAGAAACCTTTGTTATTTGAGGATCATCAGAACAATTTCTGATGAATTCTCAGCAGTCTTGAATGTGGCCTGCYTTTCTAATGCTGTTATTCATATAATTTCCAATATAAACTTTTTCCATCCACTGTTTATTTTATTAGGTTTTGGTGAGCTTTGCTGCACATGGATTGCAGTTTGGATTACAAAGGTACTTTTAACACTGCAACAGCAAACTTTGCTCTGTAAAACATGRGTTTTTCTTTTGTTTATGGTGCAGGGGTGCCAAAATACACACAGACACACAAAAGAAAGTGTGACAAACCTCAATAAAGGTTGACTCCTCAGCATAGCACACAGGCACACATTTACTAAAATGAGATGCTGCTGAGCTCTCAGTTTGCAGATATGTTCCAAGAAGTGTACAGGCAGATCTCTGCAGTATTTTCCTCACAAAGATGGAGCCAAAAGATTATTTGACTCTGGTCTGACTAACCTATGAACCAATAAKGATCAGAGTAAGTTTGAAATGCCAGATAATTTTGTTACCTGATCTGCAACTTTTAGCCATATGCACTGCACTGGAGATACTGAGGTTCTTGGGTTCCCTTTTTAGTAAGGTGTTTGATTTCCTTTAGGACAGTGTCTGGAGCTCATCTTCTAAAGGAACAAATTATTAGTGTTCTAAAGAACAGCATTGGAACTACACAGGTTTTAGTCCCGCTCACCACCACAAATGTTGTACTCTCAGGCTGCTCCCTGTGCCACAAGTTAATGCATGCGATATGCAAACTTCAGCTTCCTGCCATAAAAAAAACCCCACTCTGGCTGCAATACATCCATTTCAGATGCACTAGAATAAAAAACAAAAGTATTTTTGGGGTGCCACATTGGGCCCAATAGAACCAGACCACATAGGGCAGGTGGAACTAGGCTATTGGTGGATAAGACTTTTTCTGTGCCACTTGGCTTGTCCACACAAGTGCCTCAAGTCGTGCCAAAGATGTTGTTGTGGCTGCAGAGATGTATCTGAAGATATTGAAAACTTCTTCCACCAGTGACGATGAGAAGCATTATTCCTTCTTACTGCACAGTGAAGTATACAACATCAATTTTGCTGGGTAGAAGTGAACTGGGCTTCTATGATGGGCAAATGGGTAAAAAGAAGTGTTCTGTGCATCCTTCCTATTCCTTCTACCCCAGGCTACTCCTGCTGAAGGCTGRGTTGGTTTATCYCATGTTTACATGTGAGCCTCTCACAACCAGAACACAGCACTGATGGTCACAGCTAATAATTAGATCTGCTTGTAAAATGCTTGGAGATCATAATTTCTTTCTCTTCACACAAATAAACTTATTAATYCAGAACTAATTCCCAAATGACTTCCCTATTTGTCCTCATCTGCCTAACCCTCTATACAGAATCTGCTTGCATGATTTGCATGGATTTGAGATGGGAGAGGAAGATACAATTTTAGTTTTACTCAAACTCTTGGATGTGACTTTGACATAGGAAGCTCAAAACCAAAGGCCCAGGAGGGTCAACTGGGTCCTACTTCATTTGCACATCTTTTATCCTCTTCAGGCTTTTTAACAGATATCTCTCTCAGAGAACAAACTTGAGTCCTTTGTCTTTCCCTCGTGTTGCCTTTTTTGTGTAGGACGGCCACTCACTGGTGTTACACTGGATCAGCTTTCAACAGCTTCACCAGCGTGACAAGGACAATTGAAGGGCTGAGATCACTATAAAGCAGGCATGGAAGAGAGTCTGTGGCTCTTCTCAAATTCATTGGTGGTGTGGTTTTTTTTCATAGTTCCCATCTGCATTACATTTAGTGCCTTATTTTTCAGTCGCTTTTGTTTTCAGSAAAACAGAAATAATTTCTTCCATCACATTGCATTTCTTGTCTATAGTTAGACAAAGGGTAAATGGTGAGAATCCATTGTGAGCATTCACTGAGTCTTCTCTGAGTTCCTCACTTCTCTGCCTTTGAATTCCAGAGATAAAAAACTCTGCTATTCTCTTTTGCCTGTGAAGAAACATTTSAGTTTCAATCTTGCCTTTTACAGTGCTCTGGTCTCAGGCCCACTGCTGGTTTCACAGAACACAAATAGTTGGAATATGCCATCTATGGGCCTGAGGAAGGCTTGCAAGCTCTAATAATTTGTWACATAGGCCTGTTTTGCTACTTAAAGAGGAGGCAAGCTGTATATTCCATTAAAGAAGTAATGGCAATGTTTGGAGACAACTCCCATCTCTCATCTTAAACCACTCCCATTCTAAATATAAACCTGSCTGGCCACAAAGTGCTTCCTGTTAGGAACCGAATATTGATAGTGTCTGATTCAATAGCACTTCACACTGGTGATAGRAAGGAGAAACAGATGGAACAAAACYCTCCTATTGTTTTGGGGTTTGGTTGGGTTTGTTCAGTAAAATATAAATTAATGTCTTACTTCATACAGCTCCTACCAAAGTCCCAGCTGCTGAGCCAGCCTAGGGCTGTCTAGACCAGAGTCGGACTTTCTGTTACTCCTATCAGAGTCTTATTTGGGGATAAATAAGGCTCAGTTGCCTTATTTAGCACTTTAAAAAAGTGAGACATCATTTCAACCAATAAAGGGCTGCAAGGTGAAAACTTATGTTAGATCTAACAGGGGACCGGGCAAAGAAAGCTTGTCATGAAAGTGCACAGCATGACAAATTGTGAGACATCCCAGAATGTAACCAGACCTCAGCAGTAGTGAGAGGTACTTAGGAAGACACTAGACTAATATTCTTATTCATGAGGCTGGATTCACTGTTTTTCGTACTGAAGCTGCTCCAGTGTTTCAGTGGAGCCAGAATCCAGCCCTGGTCCGTGGTGTGACACACTTCAGTGACACACTGGAGGAACACAGAGGATCCAAGGTAGACAAAGTAGTCATTGCTCCATGTAATTTGTGGTAATTACTCACATGCATGCTTCAGCCCAAGGTTGACTGAATTACCTCTCAATGAGAGACAGTTAGTTGATCAACTCAAATCCCCTGAAATTTGTCTTGACCTTAGAGCATGCACAGGGACACTCATTATGAACAAGCACAACCTGTGGCAAGGGCTTAACCTCCCCTCACCACCCAGGGGTGCAAATTCCGCTCTTTGTTACATGTGCCTATAGAACCAGACGTGTCAGGGACTCAGAGGAATGAAAAGAAGTTCATGTTCCAGTTTAAGTCATGGCCACCAGGAACTAACTCAGTGAGACAACAATATCAGCCAGCCCTTTTGAATTTGGAGTCTTTGGTGCAGACCCATAGATTTAGCATCTCTTGACAAAYGAAGGGACATTGTCTGTCCAGCACCTTTTAAGAAAAGCTTTGGTTTTTAAATATTCTAGGCACTTAATCCAAAGAGGACAGCTGTTACTGTCTCCTCAGAGGTTGCCTGTCAAGCCAAGTCTTTCCTGGAATGATCCTGTTGCTTTGTGCTGAGTTTGTGTTAAACCTGTGTAAACCTGTTTGTTCATCAATGGCCAGAAAGGTTGTTCCCAGAGAAAAAGTCCCCAGATTCTCTTGGGGATAGTGCTTAGAATCAATTCCCTGAAAAACATTACAAAGGACATGCAGTAGATAAGGCAACCTAGTCAAAARGCAGCCACTAGCAAGCACTTTACAGTGGACACTAAGAATAAGCAAAGAAAGAGGCCTCTGTCCAGATACACTGAAGCTGCTCATTCCACATTCAACCTCATTACACTGAGGTTGCTCATTCCAGAGGCATAAGCAACCTCTGAATTAAATCTGCTGCCACCTTTTTGAGTAAAGCTGACTTTCACTGATGTGTTGGTGTGGTTCACTAGATGCTCCCTCAGAGTAGAAGTGATGCAAAGCCCAGATATTCTTCTCAGTCAGCCTCCAAGTGGTTCTTGGTAATGATTCTTGGCCTCCAGTGATGTTATCTTGAAGCTAGTGGCCTTGAGAAATGGTGGCCAACTCAATTATGCTCATTAAAGAGAATGACAAGGCTGAAAGGAGAAAGTTTTAAAGACATGTGAGCAGTTTCTATAAGCAGCAAGCTAATCTAGATGCAGCAGCTGCTCTGCACTCTCATTTGATTGTTTCTGAATAAAARTGTTCTTCAGCAGAGTGTGATATCGATTTTCTTGCTTGCTGCAGACACCGTGGCCATAATGCTCCTCTCATACATCTACAGCTTATTCATGAACTGCTACTTTGACCTGATAYTCTTTTTCCATATCCTCAGACATCGACAGCATCTAAATCATGCCAATTTTTTGCACAGCTTCTTGCTCAGCTCATACACGTATCTAAATATTCATCTTTCTCTAATCTCCTAAAGCTCTCCTCCAGGCTTGTGATTTCTTTGCATCCCTACCACTGATCCCACTTCTTGACAGCATCAAATACAGGCATTTTCAAAGCCTTTCATAAGTAAAATAAGGATCCAGTCTCCCCTTTTGGATACAGACAGGATTCTTGAATACATTCTGTGATGGGCAGAGAGGACTGTGGGTGTCCACTTCTTGCAAGTTAAAAACCAAAAAGARTAAATTGATACTTGCTAGCTGTACTCAGATGAATGGCAGTGGTCTTCCTCATCACATAACTCCACAAGGAGCTCCAGAAATTGCTGTGGGGAAGAGTTGCAGCACAAGCTGCATGTCTTCCCTCCTTCTCCTCTTTCTCCATTGAGTGTAAGTCATAGATGTGTAAGTCATAGAAGAAAGTGAGTGCCTGGAGGATGTGAGGATCTATCACAGCAGTTGCTGGTGGAGCCCAGMTATGTTTCTTGAGAGCCCTGCATTTGGCTTGAAACAACATGGGCACACCACTGCTGGTGTCATGGTATTACGAGGTTTTTGTGAAGTGAGGCACCAACATGTGCTTATGCAGAAGTCCAGAATTAAGTGGGAAAACAGATTGCATATACACCAGCCCCAGTTTCCCGTTCATTATTCACAGTTTGTTAGATGGAAAAGGTAGTTCACTCAGAGTGCTGCTTTTCAAATCTGTAGGGTTGCTGGAAGTGATGGTTACATTATTATGCCAGGTGCAGAGGGTGACTAGGAGTACTTAGCTTTTCATCCACAAATAAACATTTTTCCAAAACATTTTTGAAGTAGCCATCCCAGCATTTAGGTTTCCTTATGCTTAATTCCATTGTTTTTCCTGTGGGTTTGTTTAAAAACAGGAGAGGAGAGGAAGTTCATAATTTAGTAACTTCTGTAACCTTTCCAAGGACAAAAAGGAGATCTGATCATGCCTGTGTGCTTTTAGGTAGGACACAGGAAGGCAGAAAAGTAGCCTAGTCATATTAGACTAGAATCTCAGTTTGGAGACGTAGTGTCGCACCTTCATCCACCATAAGTGCATTCCTCCAGATGCATGCCCTAAGTCTGATATTCATAAACCACACGCAATGAGCTGCTGGGCCTATCAGTCCAAAATATCTGAGACCACAGAATAAACCTCATTATGGCCTGGTGGCTGTTGTGCAAAGCTTTAAATTCATGTTTTGTTTTTACCCTTGTGTTTTTGGGCTTTGGATGGGAAGCATAAAGTTAATATTTCCTTCACTCGGCAGGAGATGGCTGCACACCCCACACCGTGTTCTGTTGCTCTGTTTGCGGCTGGCTGTCTCCTTCCGCTGCATTGGCACAAACACCAGCAAAACCCAGTGTTTCCAGCTGGCTGAGTGAATGAGGYCACTAAAAGAGCTTGCTAAAAGAGCAACCCTTGGAACCATGAAGCAATTAACACCTTCATGAGGGTGATAAAAGAAATAATGGTGGTGGGGACAAAGAGGCTTCCCAAGGTCACAGCAAGGTCGGGGCAATGCCAGTGGCAAAGCCTGTGGCTCTCCCTTCCAGGACYTGGCTTCAGCCACCTCTGCCCCGGCTCAGCACTGCTCCCACTGACCAGAGCGCAGGGTGCATGGTGCTCTTGATGACACGGCCACCTTGGGTCACAAACGAGAACTTTGGGGTTTAATTCTGCTTTCTTTGACTGGGTCAGATTCATGCAGCAGTTCCAGCACACCAATACTATAAATAAAAGGGAGATGTGAAACTGAGAGGGTTTTAGGCTGCTACCACRAATGGTTATTTATTTTCCTTTGCTTTGTGGTCTCACTGGCACACTGCCTGTCTCATTTTACAGTCCAGAAATATGGACCTCCATCACATGGTACTTGTCGTTTAACTCCAGACAAGCTCTGACATCTCTTTTTGTTATTTCTAGATTAACAAAACAGAAGAAACAGCTGATGTGTATAGAGAAATTACATATCTTGTCATTTCAAAAGAACAACACCTTCAGTCTTTTTGGAGAGGTTTTGCTGCTTCAGGAGTCCTTGGACATCTTCCATTTGAGTCTTGGTGAAAGCAGGTGACCCCCAGTGTCTCTCTGCTCCTGCATGCTGGGCTTTCTCTCTGCTCAGTGAGTTTTACTGGTGCCAGAAACTCAGAAATGGTAATTTGTGCTTACTGGAACAAGCATTGCCTGCAACAAGAACACCTGCTCCTGTGTAAGACACTTTCCACTTTTGCAAGGTGATCAGTCCTGCCTGTCCTTCCTTCCTGYACTATAGTACCTGATTTGAAGTTGCCCCAGAAATCCTGATTTAAAAGCTTGCACTGTGCTTGAGGATGGACCACTCTGAGACCTTCAACATATCACTGTAAGCCCAGCCAAAGAAAAAGGATTAAGGCTTGTGCTCCAGGTGTGCAATAACTCTAYTCATCAGAGACTGAAATCCAAACAAAGTCCAGGCATGTGCTTACATACATTTCATAGTGAAACACCAATCTTCACTCTCATGTAACAARGTGTTTAATGGACATAACCTGGGAGCAGTGAAAACATAAAGTACCAGAGAAGGCAAAACAGCAATGTCAGTCTCAGAGAACAAGTTCTAAGAAAGCAGGACTAGGATAATACTAGGTTGTTTTTTAAGTTGCTATTTACCAGATAGGACATATGTCTATTTGAAATTAACAGCTGCATTAGTAAAAAAATTTACTTAAATCTGCTGAAGTCAACAGAAAAGAGGGTTTGTCACTGAAATACCTGCCAGATCAAAATTTCATGTCTGAACAGGAAGGTAGATTTGGGATTCAAAAGGACATTCCATACCAAAACAGGGAAGTCAAAATGCCATGTAAAATGCTTGTTAAATAGAACTTTTTTTCCTCCCTGTTCCCACTCTTGCAAAAAATTGATAAGTGGGATAAACAGCACATGACTCTTTCCTCCCTTGGTTATCTCTGCTTCTGGCTGAAGACAGCACAGCACTCCTCAGATGGCAAAAGCAGGAGGCATTCCTTTCGTAACATCAGCCTACGTGAGGGTCCTGGAATTTGCATCTTCCCTGAGCCTGCTTTAGCTCACCTCCCTGCCTTCTTGACATTCCCCTCTTGTCCAGCAGATAAGAGCACATTTTCAGAATCAGTTTTGCAATTACCTATCTTCTCAGTTTTCTCTCCTGACCTTTAAAGGGGATGCACCGAATAAATGCCTTTGTACCAGTGCCAGACTTTCTGCGGAGTGGCTGTTTCAAAGGAGTAAATATGATCTTTTCATAAATACCATGTCAGGCCCGTGTAACTCACAACTTATTTATTACAGTCCTAATGCACACCGTGGAAGCCAGGGCTAGTGTTGCACAAGAACATCCATCTAAAGCATTTCAGAACCACAGAGCAAGGTAGACAGCTAAGTTTTTGTGCAAGCTTGTGCTACTTTGCCATTGTTGAGTCTAGTTTTTACTTGAGTTTCATGAAACATTTAAAGCTATTCAGAGTTTAGAACAAAATGATAAAAGTATTGCAGCCTGTGAATTGTTTGTTAGGTATGTAGTCTTGGTATTCAAARTCCAAACTAGCCGCCTAGGTAAAAGAAAACTCTTCTGTGACATTGAGTGTTATCAGTTTGTCCCCATTGACTAAGTATTTCCAGCCTCCTTCAAAGCCTTTTGGAKTTTCCACACCCCCACAGGGCTCACCTGAGCTGGACAGAAAGATGCCTTGATGAAAAGCTTTCCCACACTTTGCTGTCACCATGATATCCTCAGGAGGGGAAAATGGCCCCCATCTGTGGTGTGCATTGGCTCCACACTTGTGTCCCCAAACATGGGCAGGGGGAAGCCAAGAGAAATTCCTTGTTTTACTGAGAAGCTCAGCAAGGACCRCCTAAGGGGTGCCCTCACCCACATGGCAGTCAGCAAGTGTATTGGTTGGGAAGCATGGYTGGGTCACAAGTGTCACCACCTCGGTTAACCCCTTCATTTCCCAAACACAGCAGTGTATGGGAGGATTTCACCCAGCATGGAAGAGCCAGGAGTTSAAAGCATCACACCCTGCAGCTGGCTTTCCTGCTATACATGTGTAGCATAAATAGCTACATCCTCCTTCACTCCTCTGTCTTCTCCTGGTGCCTGGTGGATTGTTTACCTTGAGGAGTGTGTGGGTCCTTGTGCTTCAATGCAGTTGTGGTCAGTGTGGTTGTGTTCAATGCATTTGCTCACATTTTCTGCCCTGGAAACTGTGYGTGTGTAGCTCTGACAGATCAGGGACAAATATTTTATACTTAACAAAAGCAGAGAAACCGTCTCAGGGGGTTTTTTGGTCCYATTGAGTATGCCTTGGCATTTTTACAGGGCTAGGTGCTTGTTGAAAATGTGGCTCTAAGACCTTTGGTGGAAGCAATTTGTCCTTAAGATGAAAAAAAWTTTCAAGGCCCTTTCTGTCTGCTATCATCCTGCACAATAGCATTTGATAGCATTTGATACATCCTGAGACAAAGGCTGGCATACCAGTAGTAAATGAATGAGATAAAAATAGTTAACGAGCAAACTGCACTTGCTTCACCCTGTGCTTTATGGATAGTCATAGACAGATCTTAACCTAAAAAGATCTGATGTAGCATACATTGCTGCTGMGGTGAACACATTTGTGTACTCTCCATCCCACACAGCCTGGTTTTGTTTATCAAGACACTACCAGTAGGTATCAGCACTGGATGCTTAGCTTTCACCTCTAAATCTGGCTTTCAGATCTAGTGGCCTGACTTCTTCCATTTTTGGGGGGGTTTGAATTAAAAATCGACTCTTTTTGGTGATGAAAGTGTTTTAAAAGCAGCAACTCCACCAAGAGGTTTTGACAGTCAGGTTGCTTGAGAGCAAGTAAAAAAACATTGCGGATAACTTTGCTTTTTTATTGTAATTTTCAGATGGGRAGAATAAATCAGAACCACAAAAGGGATGTTAGCAGAGCCAAAGTTATTTAGAGTTTAAGTTTCAYAGAGACATTGGCAAGATAAAGACTTTTGTGGCACTGTATCAACTTTCTTACAAATAACCCAGAAAGTTGTATTATCTGCTGAGCCTGGGGGTAACTTCATTGGTAGTCACCACATCTTATTCRAGTTGCACATACAGTTGGGTGTTTAAATTACAGGAAGGCTTTGTGTTTAAGAGTTTCCGCATCACGCCGAGGCTTGGGGAAAAAAGTCAGGTTTGACACATAATAGGGATTGATGTGCTACTTCAAATGCTGGTGTTACTGGAAAGGAAGGAACTTCCACAGGAAGAGCAAAGGAAATTATACAGGAATCAATAAAGAATGCTAAAAATAGTGCTTGACTTATCTTCCATATGAGTCAAAATACCCTACTCAAGGGATACACATGCTATGTCTTGGCTGGTATATCCAAACTGTTCTTTGYGGTGCACAGGCTGCCAGGATTTCCTCCTAAGTCAATGGAGGGAGGTGAGAGTCTCTAGAGGACAGTTCATCTCAACTACCCAAGGAATTGCCAGCAAAAAGAGAGTGCTGTAGAACCTGCCATTTTCCTAATTGCCATCAGCTTCACTTGCTTAAAGTCAAGCGTATGCTTAATTAATTTCCTGGAGGGTGCTCAGGGAGCTGAGCACCTGGCAGGACTGAACAGCTAGCTTGGAGGAAAATGAAAAAATTTGCAAATGTTCTGGATGAACCTGATGAACAAAACTGGGAAAYGAGGAGAGCTTGCCTGCAAGGATGACTAAGTTGTAAGCTTGGAAGCRTAATAGATCCCAGGAGAGAGAATATGATTAGTCAGGTAATTTGCAGGTAATATGCTTTCATGGTTTTCTACTTAGCATTAATTTTCTTAAGCACCAGGCAGAAGCTTGCTCAGAGGGGAGGAGGGAGGTAGCGGTGAAGCAAGGAGTTGGGGTGGCCTTGTCCTGGGGGATGCCATGCCGTGCCACGCTGGGATCAGAGCTCTGGACCCTGAATCCTGCTATGCCCAGCCTTGTCTGATTATGCTTTTGCTTAGACAGAAGCTCTCTGGCAGCATCCATGAGCGTCCTCTTTCCATCCATCAGGCCCCTCTGACAGCATCAGCACAGGGGGGTCGTGCTCAGAAAAGAGGAACAGCCAAAGCCTTTTGCCTACATATCGGAAAAAACTTGATATTTTGGGATTCGGAGCAGAAGCTTCAGCTTGGAAGTTCACAGGGATTTTAGCTGTGCAAAGCAGAAGCAAAACTGAGCAGTGTGAGTTGGGAGATGATGTTGTTAACCAAGACACTAACAAACAGTGGAGAATGTGACAGGGAAAATGATGAGTGTATGGCAAATTCTGGCAGGGGGGAAGAGAGGATGTCACTTGGCTTTCTTCACACTTGGGATTAACCTTTCTGTGCTGCAGTGGCTGTTATATCTGACTAAGCAGCTGGTCAGATCTGTTAATTAGATCTATTTTAAGCCCACATTTAGATGAGCACTTTTAAAGAACAACAGATTAGATGAAGGACAAATACAGTAGTATCCAAGGTCCTTCTGCAAAATGTGAGAAAAGATGGCTTGGGCACAATTAAGGAGGAGATTTTTGTTTCTTAGATGATACTAAAGCCTATTACACGAACTCCTCAGGGCTCTCTACTCTCCTTAATGGGGATTTTGTGACTAAATTGAGAGCAATTCAAGGCTCTAAATTTAAAGATTATAGCCTGTAACATGTCATAGAAAGTTTTTAACATTGCCTCTCTTAATCAGCACCAGACAAACATGTGCAAGGAATAATACTCTCCCTACATGCCTCCCACCTCCGACCTCCTCATCTTGCAAACAAAAAACTGCAAGAGCCAACAGATCTGCTCTGGCTTGCTTTATTTCACTTTGAGCTTATTAAAATGCTGAGTTTGCAGTTTGTATTTGTTGGCATGCTGTAATTTCAACGACATTTAAACAGGAACTACATAAGCAACAGGCAGATCAAGAGAGTAGCTCATTTCATTCGGTGTTTTGAAGGGATCTTATGTAGTTTATAATCACCAATTACATTATCTGTGCTATTTATTTGCTTTTGATTTACTTAATTCAGAGGATGACTGACTGACTTCAGCTGTTTCCCTTTGTTTCTACTTGTTTCCGCTTTCAGTTTCTTGAGTACCAGCATGACAAATACAGCAACAACCAAATTAATCTACCAGCAGCAAGTGTTTACAACTCTAAAGGATTGCCTTTGTGGGTGTTTAAATTAAAGAGGAAAAAATAAATCTTGATTAGAAACAGTGTTTGTAAGGTGTGACTGCACTCCCTTCTCCTCTACAAGGCCAGACGTCCAGAACTAAAGTCCTGGAGCAGGTACGACTTCCATGGCTAGCCACCTGATACCTACAGCCCTTCATGGGTTGGTACCATCCAGAGGATTGTTGCAGGCCTTCATTTTGGCTTGGTAAACACTCCTTTTAAAATCATTGCTGGTTCCCAAATAGGTTGTTCAGGAGCACTCAAATCAAGCTGTTATTTTCTCTGTACAACTTGTAGCTACGTCTGTACAAGTAAATTTATTGAGCCCTGCTCCACTCCCTGGCACTAAGGGCCCTAGTACCATATGTTTAACCTCTGCTACTCACCAAAGAGTGTGTCTGTCTCAAGCTGCCTCCTGGGAACARTTTCTGGGCCAGGAGATCTCTGGAAGATGCTCTTTGGCAGGATCTATGCTAACAATTTGACAATACTTTGCAATCGTTCAACAATTTGAACAAAATTGTTTAACAGAACAAGCAAGTTCTGCCTCCTGGGAATGGTCCCAGGCATTGTTAGTGGCTGTGTGCTTGGGCTACTAAATTAATGTTTGCATGTGACTCCTCTTCCTGCTGCTCAGCAAAGTTTGACTCAGTCCCACCCCAAGTTCCAGCCTTGTATTCCTTCRTCCCAGAACTGAATGTCCATAGCCAGGCAGCAAAAACTTGATGCCATCCACAAACTGCCTGAACTTCACTCCCTTGTTCTGTCTTTCAAACAATCAGCCTTTCACTTGGGACTCTAATTTGAATGTCCTTAATAAATGTGAGCCTTTTTTATTATACACTGATGTTATGCAATTCCCAGGCAATACCTACAACTTTTTCTGAAATTCAGGAACCAAAATTCAATTGACTTCAGCAGTAGAGTCAGTATCACAGCTCTGTGGATGCTCTGCTTCCCTGGATACACTGGTGCCTTCATATGGTGAGGAGTTGGGCTACAACTAAAAATTTTAAAGATAAATTCATCTTCTGTGGAATGCACAAGGCAGTTTTAGCTCTATCTCCTGAAACCAAGCCAAGATGAGAAGGCAAAATGTTTCCTTTCCCATAGTCCAACAATGATAACATTTTTCATATCAGGTTCTTTCAAGAAAAAAATATACTATGCCTGTGTATGTGGGAAATAAGTTCATCTGACTATTTAATCTCTGTAATTTCATCCCTTTCTTGTCAGCTTCATTTTTTCCATAGGCTCTGAGAAATAAGCAGACCTTCCCTCTTTGTCACTGGAAATAAACAACTATTCCATGTGAGCTTTTCCATCAGGAAGCAAAGCTGAATCTACTATTCCCCTACACACTGGTTATTGATTGTTTAGTCTTTGGGGTGTGATGGTGCTTTCTCTGCCCTGTCAAGGGCGATATCAGTGGTAAAAACCTCTGACAAATGTTAGTGAAAATTTGAATCCTGTTATATGTATACACAACCCAGAATAATTCTGGGTCAGGCTTTCCTGTCTACCAAGACCTCCCTCATCCTCACTGGGAGCCCTGAATATCTTTGCTATTCTCCACTTCTCCATCTTCTAAAGGCTAAGGAAGCTGGAGTAACAGTCAGTCAGCTCTGCAAAGAACCTACTGTAGGTTAGCATGAAAGTGCCAGAATGAGTCAATGCTTTACCTGCAGGAGAGCTTTGCCTTCCTCTTAGAAACAGCATGGAGAATGGTTTATATCAGGTTACCCAAACAGGTAGGGAAATGAGAAAAATGGTCAGAAATTATTGTGAAACGAACACAAGGCATTTGGACAGTAAGTGGACTGTGGCCTGAAGGAAAGTCTTGTATCAGGACACGACAAGATGATGTGTCAATGCAGATGAAGGAGGGATGGTAAGTTCGTTGTAGTATGTTCTCAAAGGCTGGAGGAAAATCGTGTCATGATGTGGGGTCTGGTATCAAAGGCTCACTCTGAAACTTGAGGAGGTGGATACAGTCCAGTCTGATGTCCTGATACTGAAAAGGCAGAAGAAAACATTTCCCACAGCTTTCTTTTCTAGGAAGAGGAAGTCTTACTGGTATCACAAAGCCAGTAGGCTATCCCCAGCTGGGGAAACAAGGAGGTGAATCAAAATTTCCCAGGCTTCCATACGGAGAAGAACAATGGTGGGAATGCCATGGTAAAAGCAAGGAGCTGCTCCATGCTGTGTCAGACTGTGCCCAGCCACRGCAGTCACTCCAGTGCCATCAGCAACCTCACAACAAGGGATGGTGGACAGCAGAGGAGGCAAAATGTGGARTATCTGAAAGGCACAGCTGTCTAAAGCCACCTACTTCCATCAGCAACAGGTTTGAGGTCCTTTATTCAGAGACGGGATGATCTGGATGAAACCTGAAGGCAGCAGACAGCAAGGTCCTACAGAGCTTCAGACAAAATTCCTACAGGAAGAAATAAACAAACAAGAAGGACTCCTGGGCTGTTTTTGATGTTCTTTCACTCATACAGGTTCATTAGCAGACAAAATTGTCTTGCAGRCAGCACAGGCTCTTCTTCCTCACATGCTTTTCCAGCTTCTTTGACAGGAGATAATGAATTGCCAACTGTCTTAGGCTCATTAGCAGCATAATTTCACATTTTAACTTTCCTGCTACTATGTTTGAGGGCCAATCCTGGCTTCCCTATCCCTGTGAAGTAAGTCTTCCTGTTGTAGAGAAAACTCTTGGCAGTGTATTAAAGGGAAAATATACCTTTGGAGATTTTTTTTTCTTCCAGGATCACTGTTCAGTCATYCACTTTGAAGCTGATTTAAACTGGAAGACCTGCTTCTGTAATCTAGTGGCTGGCTTAAAAACTCACAGGTTCCAAGGTACTGCTTATCTTCTCAGGAGTACTCAAATTGCACATGACAAGCTTAGTGACAGAGGGTTCACCATTCTCTTTTTGTGTTTATGCCTGTCRCACACTCCTCTACTTAATCTGTTTCCAGAACACCAAACTGGTAGCACATTTTTCAAAAAATAATTTTAAATAGCAAAGCTAGATATTTCCCATGAGAATCCCCAGGAAGAAATATGTAGGTTTTATCAGAATTAATTCTTAGCATTCTGGCACTTCCTCCCAAGAATTATTGCTCCCTAAGAAATGGTTTTGGGGCAACTACACGAAGTAACTTAAAACACATTGCACATTACTCCAATCTCATCCTTTTTATGAAGAAAGACCAACAGCCAGCCAAAGCACTCTTGGTACTTGTCTTGTTTATGGCTATTTTATATATTGTAACCTTCCTAAGGAAGCACAACCCACCAAAGCTAGCTGGAAGGGACTCATGCTCCAAGCAGATACTTGCAGAAAATGAACAGTACAAATTGATGCTGATGGGGTGTTAATGAGTTTCCTGCCCAGAGAACCCTGKCTTGGACATGCTGTATTTATTCCCAGTTGCCTCAAATGATAGATGGTGCATTTTCACAGTTGTTGCACTGTAAGTAAAGCAACCACCTTATGTGCAATGCCAGTCAGCCTGTAGCCTCAGAAAAAATGTTAGCATTGAATACAAAAGGAATAGATTTAAAAAAAAAACAATTAAGTATTGGGACCAGCATACAGTATACTGCTCCTCCTCATGTGTTGTTCTGGCTTCTAGCAGCTGGCAGACAGAGGTTTCCAGACCTAAAGAACATACCTGCAGCTCTGTGTTTATTAGCCCTGACAGTGCATCTTCCATTAGTCTAAATGCTTTAGAACTAATTTAATCTTTTAGCCTTCACAGCATTCCATGGCATCCCGCTGTTTATTGAAGTGCTATGGGGAAAAAATGCTTTCTCTTCTTTGCTTTAAAACTCCATCTGAAGGTTCCTGATTTTTGTCTTATGAGCAACTGCCAATAACTACTYGTTATTCACCTTCCTGTCCCCAGCACGGGAAGGACAACAACSTCTTGAAGTGAGTCCAGGGCCACCAAGATGATTGGAGAGATAGAGCACCTTTCCTATGAGGAARGGCTGAGACAATTTGTTTTGTTCAGCCTGGAAAARTGAAGGCTTAGGGGTGACCTAATTGTGTCCTTCCAGTAACCTGAAGGGAGCCCACAAGAAACRTGGAGAGGGACTATTTACAAGAGCATGTAAAAACAGCACAAAYGAATAGTAGGTTAAGATTAGGTATTAGGAAAAAGTTCTTTACTCTGAGGCTGGTGAGGCACTGGAACAGGTTGTCCAGATAAKTTGTGGATGTCCCATTCCTGGAAGYGTTGAAGACCAGCTTGGATGGAGCTCTGAGMAAYCTGGTCCAGTGAAGGGTATCTCTGCCCATGACAGGAGCTTGGAACTTGATGATCTTTAAGGTTTCTGCCAACCMAAAGCATTCTGTGATTCATTCACTTAATGATTTTTTAACCTCTCCTGTTTCTTCTCTTAGTCCTCTTTTTCCCCAGACTGCAGAACTTCAGTTCATCTTTGGTATTGGAGAAGCTGTATCACACCAGAGGCCAGCTTTGTTGGCCCTTTATGCACCTTTTCAAATTCTGCTCTGCCACCTTTGAGAGATGGGGCTGGGACCAGACACCAGATAATTGAAAGATAWTCACTGTGGATTTATGTGATGATGTTGCTGAAGGTTTGCCCTTACTCTCGTAATAAACCCAGGAGTCCACTTGTGTTTTCCATTAACACTGAATCAATGTCCCAGAAAATTGCTATTTCAGAATCCAGGTACCAGGTCTCTGCACAGTGATTACCCAAAAGGCCTCACATCATCCTTACTACTTCACATGCTTCAAACTACTTTGCATTAAATAAAAAAGTCCCTGTGCTGCTTTTCAGGTGCAGGCTTGCCAGCAGGAATCCATAGGAGAGGTGCCTGCCATTCACAGCCAACACACCTGGAATGGAGTGCCAAGTGCCCAGGCCAGCTCAGGGGGCAAGAGGAGCAGCCTGCTCAGGGTCAGGTTGCCTGGCGTTTCCTGGAATGAGATCCTGCCTTGGCTTCCTCACGGCACTGCCAAAAGTGAGCAAGCTGAAATCTTCCCTGGGTGCCTACCTCAGGCTAGTTAAGTCTTGTTGGGAGTTGATTTCAATTTGGGATTTTTGTGGTTTGGAGGGGGTTGTTTGTGATTATTTTGTATTGTTTCTCCCAGGCAAAACAGCTCTACCATTGCCAAGGAAGAAGCTAGGGAAGGTACCTCTTACCCATATTTAAAAGAAATAAATTGTGTGATCTTTCATTTGGAAATTACTAACATTAGCAAGATCTAAAAAAAAGATTGTATTCATGCAGATGACATTTTTACTCTGTATTTTGCTGAGTACACTGAGTATGAGACTGATGCATCACCACTGACACGCACCTAATTTCTTCCAAACGTGTGAGGAGTTCTAGTTTGAACAACTTTCAGAGATCTGAGTGGTTAAATTTGCAGAAAACCTTTCCTAGTTAGCCACTCACAGCTCCTGCAGGTCATGCTAGGCCTGRGCACCCTAGTGGGGTAAAAGCCCCATCAGTCCTGTGAGCAGCAAGGACTCCAGGCTGCAACAGAAGAAAAAGCATCCAGCTAAGGAGAAGGAATGCAGTGAAGCAAAGGAAGCAGGGGAACTTTAAAGAAGCAACAGGGGAAGAGCAGAGCAGGAGAACCAGCCTTGATGCAAAGGACTGACTTGCTCTGGAGAGGAAAGAGAGTAAAGAGGGCAGTTGTTATTTACAGGRTCCTGTTTTATCTCTGTTCTCCTGCCTGGATCCAGACCATTGAGCTCCCAGGCCTTACGTAGCATAGGTACCTTCATTCCCTCCTGTCCATGCCTGCCACTACATCAAGCACCACAGGTACCAACAGACTGGATCTCTRCTCTGCAGACAGGCATTTTTTCTAACAAATTTCAAGTTTGAAGCATGGAGCAGGCTAAAACAAAATACCATCACTTCCTTCTGAATATCAACTGGGGCCCATCAACATTATGCTGACTCCTCCCAAACACCCACTCTCCAGGGACTGCTTTCTCCTTGAACTCAGGGGAATAATGGCAGATCCTAGCCAGCTGCATGGCGCCAGTGCAAAGGGAACAAAAGCCAAGGCAGTTGTGGGAAAAAGGCCATTGTTCCAAAAAATGTAAGTGATGTCACTCCGCTCCCTGACAGTGTCAGTAAAGCGTGCTTTCCAATAGCAAGTGCCTCTCTCTTGCAGTTGCCTGCAGTGAGGGTAGAAGGCATGGAACAGATTAATCTGCTTTGCAGAGGCTGCATGATTRTCACAAAACACCATTTTCCAGCGTAGTGTCCCTTTTGCCCCAGACATGGAGCTGAGCAGCACCRTGGTGTGGGGCTGGATCCCTTGAATGGACCTCACCCAGCACGAGGTGTGTGGGCAGCAGCGATGGCGTGAGCGTACCTGTCCTCAGGGGCAGGAGAGCTGCTTGTCCTCCTCGTTACTGTACTCCCACTTRCAAGTCATTGCTACTTGYATTGTGACATCTGCTGGAAATCTTAATCATGGGYTGTGGCCCCAGTGGAGTGGCCCTGAACAGATTACTGTAAGAGTTACGTTTCTAATTATCTTAACACCTTTTTGGCAGGGTGTCATAAACACAAGTTAATTAAGACTCATGCTAAGCCTGTGATGCAGAGTTACAGCTATTTCTCTTCATTCTGATTTACAAATGAAGAAGATGAGGGACCAGCTTATACTTGCTACTCAGTCCTAAACCCCAAGCCCTCTGCTGGCCCCTCTAYATTAGCCACTAGGTGCACTCCCAGCTGACAGACCATCAACAAGTTTTGACATGTTGTTGATGAAATTAACAGACTACATCCAGTGCTCCTGCAAAATCCTAACAAAGTTTTCTTATGAAGATGAAAATCATGAAGAATTTAGATGTTTGTTATTGTCTCTACATCACTGCCCAGGAGGTGCCTACCCCGTTTCAAAAACCTGGGAGCTCACCACGGATGCACTCCTGAAGACACCCATACCTGTATGAATCATTAGGCAGGCAACGAATGACTCTTAATTGTCCATGGGTTGTACCTCTCAGTCATTCCCAACATGAGGCCCTCATGACACCTGCATCTACAGCTGGATCCAAGGAGTGAAAGCCATATATTGCACCCTACAATCCACTCACGCTGAGCTGCCTGCACCGTGGTGAAACCCAGCCAGCACGAAAACCTGTGCAGTGGGTGGCAGCTGTAATACCTACATCCTGTGAGAAACATCCTGGGAGACCAGGATACTGACACCCTCTGGTGATGATCCCAGAGCTGTGTGTACAGGAGGACTGCAGGACAGAAGTGGCTCTGCTGCAGAACCATGCTGGTGCCCCAGACATAGTCAGGTGGACTTTGGGCAAAAAGGATGGAATAAGGCTTGAGAGACATCCTGCCCTCCCTCTGAACCTTTACAAGAAAGGAGAAAACAATTTCAGCCCCTGTCTTGAAAGACACCTCCCTTCCAGCCCTCTTGCTACTATCCATGAGCTRGGTACAAACACTTCCAAACTCCTCTAGCCTGGAAACAAGAGAGGTTGGGGCAAACTGGGCTTGGTGGGCATCACCTTTACCCACAGGCAAAGCATGTGCACCAGCAAGGCTGACCCCCCCAGACCAGCTGACCCCCCATCCCTTTCCACAGGCAAGCATTGAAATTGCATTTTATTTTTCAGATCAGATTCTCTAAGGAAAAGCACAAGCAGAGCTGTCAAGGGAATCTCAGTCAGGTGGAGAAACTGTTAAGAGGACTTTGAAGTAACTGAAAGCAGACCCTTAGAAATGGAGATATGCAGAATTAAGCAACTATAAAACTCTGACGTGGGGTTTCCATAAGCTTTTCATTGCACTTGCTAAGCAAAACTTGCTGATGTTCATAGTGATGATAAAAATCCCAGGCACCAATCTTCAGTTAGAGGAATCTCATAAATTAAATCCTCTCTCTTTCATTTAATAATCTTTTTATTGCAGAATTGTTCTAATAAACCAGCCTAAACCTAGAATGCTGCAATCAGGCACCCTTTATTCAAAACTCTTTGAGCTGTCAAGGGAAAAAAACAAAGAAGTCTATTTTAGCCCAGTTTTAATCCATCAGYTCTGAGATTAATGCTTTTATTATTATTATTTTTTATTCATTTATTGTGGATTTGGAAGAATTGGCAAAACTGATCACAGAGAAAGCTTAATTTATGAGTGAGTGCTCTAGTGCTCTACTACTCTGCAGTGCCCTTAGCAGTCAAAACAGTATTTAAGAAAATACATCTTGGCAAATGTGCAAATTATTATGAAGCCCTTTCTACTGGTGTCTTCTATTTTGAAGAAAACATTATCATTGAAAACTGAGGGTCCTTTGTTGAGCTGCTTATTCTGGTGAGCTACAGGCAGAACCGTACTTAGTGGGAACACTGTTGAACAGATGGGATCCCTGTTTTGCACATGATTCTGGAATGCAATAAAATTGTTTGGTTCTGGGAAACAGTTTTTTTTCCTCCCATGACACTGCCAAAATGACCAAAAGGCCTGATTCTGAAATCCATACTCCCGTGAGTAATTCTCACTTGTGTTTCAGGAAAATGCAAGTTATGAAGGAAACAAAAACACAGGAACATCACCTCTACTTAGAAATATTCTCATTTCCTGATCTTAAGAGGATGGAAAAGTGAACTTGCTCTGGGAGTAAACAGATATAAAGTATCTATGTTGATTGCTAGCAACAGAAACACAGGAAGGAAAATATGTGAATGCTYCACAACCAAAAACCTGTGCTTACTTCAGCAATCTGGCCTGGAGAAGKGATGTCAGGAGTCTTCTGAGAGATTTCTCTTTTCAACACATTCAGCCAGTAATCCTGAACACCTCCCATCCCTCCTCACCTCACAAAACCAGGCTCTTCAGCAGCAGAGGTTGGGGAAGTCAATTGGCTGAAACACAAAGGGCCAGATTCTAGACTRGCATWAATCACTGTGGCCCCCCAAAAAAGCCACACTGAGGCTCTGTTGCTTTACACCCACTGAACATCTGGCCCTCAGCCTGTGGGAAGAGAATATAATGYGCCTCATGCTTCATGCATTCCTAAACAGCTGCTCTGAAGGACTTCTTCAAGCCTCACTCACATGAGGCTGTTAGCCTTCACTGAAAGCTCTGCAAAGGATTGATTGTGCACAAATGATTTAGATTTCAGCATTTGCAGGGCACAAAGGCATGCTGAAGGACATCTCCAGTGTAGTAAGCTGCTTCTTGGCAAATCTCTTTGCAAATCAGGTGGGTGAAGAAGAGATTATGTCCAGTCCCAGCCAATTAGGGCTTCACAGTGCCTTTCCATACAGGAGTTTGCTTCAGTAGCTCTGACAGGGTCAGGTGACTTCAGCCTGGTACAGCCTGTGCAGTAAACATCAGATGGAGTTTGCTATGTGAATATGTGACCTTTCCCTCTAACCTTTTTTTTGTTTTTATTTTTAATCAGGAATGACATCTTTGATCTATCTTTATCTTAACACTGCCACTGGTCTAGCAGATCTGCCAAAAAAAATTTTGCAAAGAGCAGACTTAAAAAGTCATCGGACAATTTTTAATCTTTTTTTTTTACTAAGAAGCTTTCAGCTGCAGCATGTTACATTTTTTAGGAATTCAAGTCAGGAAGCAAACAGACAAGATTTATTTGTTGTATGACTCGCATGGCTAGGATGGTTTCTTTTTATTTCCTTTATTAGCAGGTGAGACCACAAACCACCACTTCTGAGAGGGCTTGACTTACTAGCTAGACATAGTGTCTTACAAATTGCCTAAAGCTGCAATTTCGGAATATTGGGGTTGTTTATTAAAGATGACATTCAGTCACTTCCCAAGTGGAAGTTCTCAATAAATTATATTCTCACAAAGATTCTGGTTGCTCCTTGCAGTTAATTGCATTCCATGCAAAGCTAAAAACCTCTTTGTTCTCTTGGWGAGGGGGTGAGAAACTCTGGGCAAAATTCATACTCTCTTACCCTTTTACCAGACCCTACACTTCAGCTGCCAGGAAACAAAGATGGTAAGTGGCATTCAGATGAGTTAAATTGTTACCCAAAAGAGATTAAAGCCAGTTTGTGATTGAGAAGAACGGCAGAAAGGTYCCACAGGCAGGATTCTCTGTTCACTGAGCAAGTTAGATAAGCACTTCAAAGGAAGATGTGATTATATCTTCATGATAGCAGTTTTCTCCAAAAGACATTAACTTGGAAAAATTAACAACACTAATTTTCTTTCCAGATCTGGTCAGCTTAACTCCACTARAAAATTTGGTAACTACTGCAGAAAAATTACTCCAATGTCATAGTGTGTTTCAATATTCATGGTTTCACACAGAAAAAGTGCTTGGGAAGATAAAGATGATGCCATCTGCAAAAATTATTTGATAGCACTGGACTAATTAGAAGAGGTGTACTGCACTTGCCAGCTTCCAAWTGTGCTTCAGTTTCCTGTAGAAGTAGGACCAGCAACAAAGGTAGAAGAGAACCAGGCAGATGCTTGCACACCCTAGGCCTGTGATCAGCTGTACTTCCTTTAAATCAATAATATTTTAAAAGTGTTTGCAGTAATCATTCTAACATCATGAGTGGCTGCTATCTGCAGAGCAGCACATTGTAAAAAAAGTTTTTAACTTACATGGAAGTAGAAGAACCTACTTCTGGACACTCTGAGGGGATGGTATCTATTTCTTTGCTGCAATGAATGACATCTGGGAAACATTATTGCTTTYCCTGTTTATCTCCTTGGTAAAGAATAGAAAACCAAGAATCAAAGCAATTGAAAGGATGCTAAAGATCATTAAATTCAGCAGATTCATGTACAGAACAAATAAAGTTTGAATATTTTTGTATTTTGTGGGAAACGTCAAATCCTGGCGAGTCATGTAGTTAAAGCATACTTTGGATACAGAATAAGGAGTATGATCCTCTCTCTTCTCTCCTTCCAATCCTAAACTCATCTCTGGCAACAAAACTCACCTTTCCCATTCTTGAAAAGCACTGCTGGTTTTTATGCCAATTGAGGTGTAATTTGGAAAAAGGACACACGATCTCATAACYCACCTTACTCCCTCTCTTGTGATGCTCAGAGTTTGGCTGCTGGGATTCTGGTATCCCCAGAGCTTTGGTTCCTACATTGTTTTCACACTGATACATGTCAAACCCTAACTGGTTATATAATACAGGAAATAATGGGAAAATTTTCAGCTGACACAAGAGCATGTTGGTTTGATCTGCTGAAGCCAGAGTACCTGTGCACAGACAGCCCGGGGACCTCCATCCGCTCCCCCTGGCACATCTCTCTGGATAAACACTGGGAGCTGCAATGGCAAGTGCTCATCCTCATGCTTGATTTTGAGCTCTATACGCAGCTCAGCAGGTGTCATTCCCTCAACTRCTGCTCTGGTTTCCCCTCTTCAAGTGTTTTGTAGTAAAGTCACACAAGAGGTTTCCTCAAATACTTCATCATCCTCGGTAGAAAAGGAGCATCAAGTTCTCCATGCCTTGAGAACAACACTCCCCTCTCTTGGCTCTTTCTCTGCTTAAATGCACATACATCTATTGTAGGCCTGAAGGCAAAAGCTCTTAAAAGGAAAGAAAAAGAAGATATTTCACTGCCACAAGGGATGAAACAATGGAAAACCATTGGAGCAGCCAGTCTCTGGTCCTGGGGCATCCATTACTGTTGTGGCTGGTGGCACTATTCTACTTGTTCCCCTCTAGGTAGCTCCTGCACTAGGGCACTGGATGTTCCCTGGCATTGTACTCTGAGTTTGATGAAGTAGAAACCATCTTCACTGTGGCAGGAACACTGCTTGCTACAAGCAAAACAATAGCTGTCATCCTCCCTCTTCCCTGCTTCGTGCTATGCTTCATTTTGTTTTACATTTAAAGAAACCAAAACCAGTCTGTCGTTTCAGCAGTTTCCCCAAGCCCTTCTGATGTGCTGTTTGTAACTCTTGCAAGCTCAATGCAGGGTGTAGAGTTAGAAAAATAACTCCTTGGATGTGACTCTGGGGTATTTTTTTCCCCTTAGAGCATGTAGATGACTTCTCAATACTGATGAGGCACACAGCAAATCAGAGAGAAGCCCCTTGCAAGCTGAAAATCAGCATTGCAGGAATGAGTGAAATTGCAGAAATGTGAGTCTGGCACATGTTGCAGCACTTTTTTTTGGTCTGGTAAATAAAAAGCAGTGAAAACAGGAAAATCTGAGTATTTTTTAAATGGCTTGTTAGAATCCCTATTCTGTGGCTTCTCTGCCCAGTTTAAGGCAAGAAATAAGAGTTTTTGGTGAAGTGCTATGTGCAGGAAGGGGCTGGGTGACAGTAAATGTGCCCTCCACGTTCCACATGCACCTGGGAGCAAGGCTGCAARAAAGGGCTGAGAGAAGGGCACGTGGGAAGAAAGGGTGATTTAAAAGCTCTTCAGGTCAGAAACAGGATGAAGTAACCACAGATTACTAAAACAGATGAAGATTTATAGAAATCGTCAAAGGAATGCTGTGCCCTTGGCAAGCGATGAGRAAAAAAAACACAACAAAACCCCTGAAAGGTGGCTGAGCAAAAGCAGTTAAATGAAAACCATCTTTGTGACCCAGTGTGAGGAGGAAAACAGCTGGCAGGGGCTGCAGAGCCTCGAGCAGCCTGGGCTGGGGCAGCCGGGGAGCAGCCCCGGAGCTTTGGCTCCTGCCGGTGCACGGAGCCCAAGCCACTGCTCCGAACAGCRCAGCACGGGCATGGAGAGGGGAGGCAGGAGAAAAAGGAATTTTCTCAAGCTGCCCCAGTCGTGCCTCAGCTCTGCTCTGGAGGAAATGGACTAAAGCTGCAACTAATTTGGAAATAGCGAAAAGGGAAGTGTATCTTAGAGAATTTACAAGAATGGACTGAGTTGGGTTTCAGGGAGRCTTGACTGAGAAGCATTCACTTTTAATAAATTATTAAAGGTTATTAAGAAATAATATTGATAAATCCTACCTAATTTATAAACACTTACAAAATATTCTATTTTTCTACTAACAGAAGAATACAACCAGTTTCTCACACATGACCCCCAATTTTTGCCTAATTAATAAGCTATCCAGAAGCTGTTAATTTCTCAGATCAGAGTGGGTTAAAGGTGTCCACACTGACATACAAAATGATGGATATTTAACTGAGATTGAGAAAAACCAACAGAAATCAGATTTTCTTGAAGTATTTTTAAAGGAAGCTTTGCTAGCAGTAGCCTCTTTGGTGATATAAAAGCATATTTCCTCATATTAGTGTATTCACCTTGTTTCTAGAATAAGTGTTTAATGCAGGGTTGAAAATTTGGGAAGGAATGGAACAGCTAAAAAGCAGCTTTTCTTACAGGTGAATCAAAAATTAAAAAAAGGAGAAGCGGTAATCTACAATTTCTAAATTCTCGTAGRATACAAGAAACAGAAAAATACCAGCTCCACTCCTCAAATAAAGTAATTTTTGTCCTCAATATACCTGTTAACTTCAAAGTCAGGGTAGATGAGAAGAAGAGGATTGTCTATTCATGCGGTGGTGGAAATATGAACAGGATCTGCAATGGCTGRGGAAGGGAGAGTGGAAATCCCTTTAGCTCTGCTGGTAAATAAAATTTTTGTGCTTTGAAACATGTATCTTAATTCTTTAGTAATTCAGTATGGCTTACCAGCTTTTATCTCACCCAAAAAAGTGTGCGTGTATATATATATGTTTATATATAATTCATTTTCATTGAATTCTCATTCTGGTTACACACAACTTGGTAAGYATTATTAGTTAGAAGAGTCTTTATTAATATAAAATAGATGGTAATGAAACATTGGAGCTCCCTGAAGTAAGCATAAAAGAAAAGACAAGCAAGTTTAAAGTGTAGTTCTCAAATGGGCATCACAAATACAACAAGTACTGAATTTAAAATAAGGACTAAAATTGCTTGCTGGTTTCTTCCTATTGAGAATTTTGCTTCTTAAAAAAACAAACAAACAAACAAAAAAAACCCAAAAAAACAAACCCACTGAAACCCAAAAACAGACCAAAGAAATTGAAACAAAAAATTYCAAAAAACTGTACTGAAGACCAGTCCTCCAGCTACTGATTAACTTCACACCAGTGAACTGGCCTTGTTGCCCCAGATGTTGAAGCACTAAATCATACAGATCCAGCTGCTGGATTCCAAGATCCATCTTTACATTGAAACATCCCAAAAGGGCTGTTCAGCCTCTGAGCACCCCGGGGATGCTGCATCTCCACAGCTTGGCCTTGGCCATCACAGCAGGAAAGCAAAGCTGCTGCATTGCTCCTGCTAAGATGAAAAGAGGAAAGAGCAAGTTCATACAAACATTTCCTTTCTCAGCTCCCTATTTTTGCAATTTAACTTACAGCAAGCCTTCCAAACACAGTGCAAGCCCAGAACATGTGGCAAACGTTCATTTCAGGTCCATTTTCCGATAGGACGGAGCTGGTTCGTATTTGGGGCGTGTGCTTTGATCCTGCTGCTTGGAGTCTCATGAAAACTCAACTCAGTTCCTGTCTTTTGCCCCTGAAATCGTGGTTATTCCCATCACTGCCATTGACACCTGCCCAGCAAGCCTGGAGAAGAGATGGGTGGCTTTTAACATCTGTGAGGGCTTTGTGCTCCTTGCTGAGATGGGCAGACGATCCTAGGAGAAGTCGAGCAGCAGAAAACTGGTTGCACAGGTCTGCGCCCTGTCCCRAGCTTCTGTACATCACGACCTGATGTTTTGGGCAGGATTGTGTAGGAAAAAAGCACCACTTTCAAAGGCTCCCAGTGACTAAAAGATGCTGACTGAAGGAAAAAAGGTCTGTTAAAATTAAAAAKATCCTTGGCAGAAGACGTAAAGAAGTTAAGTTCCTACGAGATTCTCAAATTAATAACCTACCTAATTAGTGAGAGCTCCTAGCAGAGGGAGGCACTCCACCGATTTATTTCAGGGAGGGCGTGGTGGAAACTCTCCTCCCAAACCTGGTGATCTGCGGTCTCAAATTAATGACTCCCAGCACTTCTCAGATCCCAACYCTCTGAAAAGTTGGGATCTTCCAAGCGCCGTCTGGAAAAGTTTGTGCGGGTCTCTTTTGTGGTGCACAACATCCGAGCGCTGGGACGGGGGGGGGCACGGGGGAGCCACCGGCGGGCGGTGCCGCGGGGGCGCTTCGTGCCTCGCGCGCGCGGCGGCGGC
>JACDOX010000007.1:5329847-5426833 GCA_014549065.1 Cardinalis cardinalis
GGGAAGATGAACCGGAGTTTCAACAAATCTCAGACTCTGCGGTATCTGGAGTGCAGCGCGGTGGAAGTGAAGAGTAAGGTGAGCGGACCGCGGCGCGGCCTCGGCCGGGAGCGCCCCTGCCCGGTGGTGCTCCCGAAAATGAATGGAGCCCCCCGCCCCCTTCCCCCGTGTCTGCCCTCCCCGCCCGGTGCGGCCGGAGCCGTGTCCCAGGCTCAGCCCGCAGAGCGGGGACGGGCTGGCGGCGGCCGGCGAGAGGCGGGATCGGCGCTCCGGGCGCAGCTCCCGGCGAGCGGCCCCTGCCCGGCCGAGGCRGCGGCGCGACCCTTCCCCGCCCGCCCCGGCGCGGCGCCCGCCGCTCCTGCTCCGTCTTTTGTTTCGCCGCGGGGACTCCGGCCGTAACTTCGTGGGGTGGCTCGGGAAGCGCCGCCGGCCTCGCCTGGCGGGCGGGATGGGCTCGGCCCGGGGGCACCGGGAGGCGCGGCGGCGGTGCCGCTCCTGCCCCYAGCGCTCCGACCGGCTCCCGGTAGGCGGGATGGGCGCCCCGACGCGTTCTGCGGAGAGGAGCGGGAGGGAGAAGGGCCGGGTCCTCCCGCCGGTGCTGCCGTAGGTGCGAGCCGCCGGAGCCAGAGGGAGACCTGCGGGAATCTCCCGCTCCTGCGGCGGCTGTGCCGGGATGCCGGCGTCAGCCTGTGCCCGCTGGTGGGGCTGGGGCAGGAGCCCACATCGGCAGGGCTGCCGGGGCTGGCCGCCCTAAGGATGGTGTCGGGGGGCTGTGCCTGACCTTGGTCGTGCTCAGCTCTGGTCGAGAGACTTTGGCCGCTCTCGGTTGAACCAGCACATCAAAATCTTGCCTCTGAGGGCGAAAATTAGTAGCATTTAAGCAAAACTGAGAAATCTCCCCGAAAGCCCGTGTTTTGTATTACAGGCAAGGTGTAACTAATGCGTAAGTTGAAAAGAGTACCGATAACGTTAACCTTTCCCGGAGTCCCTGATCACCTGCTGAGGTGGTGTTGGAGGTGATGTCCTTGGGATTCTCTGCTTGGTGCTGCTCATTTTTGTCCATTTTTGCTGTTAAAATTTGTGTTCAGATCAAATGGCCTTGAGCAGCRCATGGAACAGAGATGGCTTCAGTGGGAGAAGTACCTTGTATCCAGGGGAGCCTCCAATCATTTCTAAACGTGGCACCTGAAATGTGAGTTCAGGCCCTTATTTCCTAACCTGCTGTTGCCACTTGAAAGGGCTCAACTGGCCTGGAAAGCTCCATTCTGCTTCCATAGCTGGAGAGTTTTGATTTGGCTTGTACTGGTTCTAAGATGTAACCCACCCACAACATTCCTTGTGGCTCCCAAACGCTCCAGATCCTGTCKTCTGAATTATACCCCTTACATTCTGTGAGTATTAAACTAAAGCCTTGACCACATAGGAGAACTTTTAAGTTCATCCCCTTTCTTCTTCTTCAATATTGCCATAGCTTGAGCTTGTTCTACTAACAATTAGAAAGCAACCTTAAAATAAAGGGCTCATAGCTTCCCTTACAGCTGCAGGAATTCTGTAAGTGAATCCTACCTGGTTCTATAGACACAGAGTGATGTGTAGGGAGATTGAAAGCCTAAAAATGATTGCRGATTTTTGGAGGGAAGGAAAATAAACTTACATGGGTGGGACTGAAGGCCTTCTGTAGCTCAGGGTTGTCACTGCTGGTGGCCCAGAAATTAGTCTGGAGAACTCTGCTGCATTGTAAGAAAACTTGAAATAGAAGCTAAATTGAAAATGCCCTGTTGAGGACCTAGACCCAGTGATGATCTGTGAACCTGCAGCGTGTGTCAGTGGAAGCCGTGCTGCKGAATTTCCTGGTGCTGGTGAGTTTCACTGTTAGCATGACTTGGGCACAATAACAGCTGGGCTATTGATGTAGCAAGCTGTCGGTGCTGACATTGCAAGATAGTTTTATTTTGCCTGTAAAGCTCACAGGCTCCCTCTCACAGAGTTACTCTTCAGTGATCTGAAGGAGGTCCAGTGACAAGCTCTGGGCRATGGTACCTGGCAAGGTGCTGTATAAAAACCTGATAACTCTTACAAAAACACRGTTCTCTTGTGGGGTGGGTTGTGATGCTGGCAGCCTTGTCCCTGKGGATCACTGTGTTGTTGTGCTGTAATCATCCAGAAATACAGAGCGCTGAGGTTTTTTCATCTGCATGGACTATCTGAGGCTGAGAGAACAAAATGGTTCAGTAATGCTACTTTTGGTAGCCCTACGTAGTCAACCTTTTAAACACTTAGTTGCTTGTGTTTTGTAAGTATGAGGCCTGCCTGGGCTTGCCTGAGAACTTGAAAGTTGAGTCTGAGAACTCATGATTTTGCAGCTATCGCCTGGGAGCACGGGCTGCCAGGTGAGCGGGGGTGGGTGCAGCTCAGCCTCTGCGCCAGGGCATGCTGCTGGCCGGGGATCAAGGGATTCTCGGTGGCTTTTCAAAGGCTGGGGAAGTGGCAGTCCGTGGGCAGGTGGAATCCCTTTTAGCAGAGGAGCTGAGTGTGAGAGAGTGCTGCTTTTACCCAGTGGTGTGAAATAGCTTTTCTCCTCTGAAGATTGAGTTTGATCAGAAGGAGCGCTGGGAAAAAAATGGTTGTGGGGTGTTGGATGGGAGATAGTTTGCAGATGCTGGGGTTTTGATATCCCTGCCTCTGTTATGATAACCAGGTGGTTCCTTCCTTAAGGATAAACCAGCATCCTGTTGGTGTCTTGCATTAGTCACAATTCAAAAATGGTCCTGTGAAATCTGATTTTTCTGGATTTTCAGAATTTCTTTCATTTTCTCCAAAAAACAAGTTATTGWAAGTCAGTTTGTGCCCTTGATTGTTGAAAGGGGAGAGTTTGTCAGCGCTAAGTATTATGCTGGGTAAGATACTTCTCTGGAAATCCCCAAGTATCCTTAAGTTATAAGTTTCTTGATGTGTGCCAGAGGGTTGTTAAAAACAAAGTGTGTGTGTGTCTGTGTGTTGGAAGGGGTGAGGTGGGGGGGCGAGGGAGGAGGAGAAGGAGGGAGCATCTTGATGGCTGAAGTCATTCCAGTTTTCAGCATCCTTCTGGTGCCATTGGGCCAAAACCTGCAGGGGGTATTCGTCTTTTTTTGTCCAGTAGGCCTGTGGGGTTTGTGGATGATTGGATTTCTGCGGGTCTGAACCAGCCTGTGGCTCTGCTGAACCTAGCCTGACCCATCACCCCTGCTGGGAACATGGCCCAAAGCATGCTTCAGTTCTCCATTCTTGTCTCCGTGGATTTTTCATGTCTGTGCCTACGTGAGGGGGACACTGGCAGTGATATATTCTCTGCTCTGTCATTGCAGAAGGATGAGCTTCGTGGCACTGTCTTGTACCTTTTTGTGTGTGCCGGGTCACTTTTTCTCTGGGTGACTGTAAGGTGCTACAAAAGCTTAATGGATTTCTGTGCTGCAGCAAATGCTGAAGGGGAAAACCCTCTGCCACCTGTGCACACCTCTATTTCAGACATGGCAGTGGTGGAAATTGCTGCAGTCATCTTCTTTAAGCTCCCTGCTTTTTCCCTTGTCACCCTCATCCTCAAAGAGCTGGCCTTAAAATCAAAACACTTAAAAGCTTATTGCTAGATAGAAAAGAAGAAGGGTAAAGAGAAACCTGCTTAGAAGTTGGCACATGTCGTAAGAAAATATTAATTGAATTGTAATTATACCTTASCCCTTCTATCCCATCTTTCATGACAAAATAAATTAGAAGCTCAGTTCTTATCTAGGTGTTGTCTCTGTAGCTCAGGATTAATGTTTSAGCCCTTTTAGACAGGATCTGAAAACACATTAGCTTGCTGGCTTAGAACAACTGTGTATTCTCATGTGTCCAGTACTCACTGGCTCCTTTTCTCTGTTGGGTGACAAGTGAAGTATCTGTCCCCTCTCAAGAAACTGCCTCTAATCTCTGAAAAAGGTTTCCAGATGACCCTTTCTCTCCTGTTTTTTCCCTTTTACCAAGAGCTCCAGTGCCTGCAATGTGTGGGGCTTTTTGTGTTTGTTTTGTTTGGGATCTTGTGGCCACAGGCAGAGTTCTTAACCTATTTTTCATTTTCTGTCTTTAGCTTTACAGAGAGGTTATAGGCTTCTTTGCCTGTGAATATAAGCCTACAGAAGAACAAATGCTTTTAAAGTAGGAGTTCCTACATTAGTGGTGGAACTTCTCTTGAATTATAACTCCATGTAGCCAATCTTCTTTTGTCTTGCTCTGAGTGAAAGGAGATTTTATTTTTTTCTTCCCTTGAATACTATATGCAGTTTTTCAAATGGGAGCGTAACTATCAGCCCAAATGTGTATTTCTTTTCCAATCTCTTAGAAATTYTGGAATAGTAGAAGTATAAGATTGCCCCGGGCCTTTAAATGATATCACTTGGAATTGTTTGTGAAAGTGTGTTTGTTTTTTTTTTTTTACTTTGAAACTGAAAGGTCCATATTTCTGGCTTAAAAGCAGCAGAGTAGTGTTTTTCTGTTACTACTATATGAACTCCTGTGAACTGTATGTACTAGTAAGAACTAATTTTCATGATTTCAAAGTTGGCTAAATGTGCTCGTCGTTCCCTGATAAAAGTGCTTTGCAGAAGAGCCCTTTGTTGTTGATGAGCCCTCTCGGACAATGGAACTTTTGATAGTGGCTGAGGTTTGTAAAAGCACAGCTACCTGACTCACGTGCTGACTGTCACATTTCTGCCTTACTAATAGTGTCATGTTTTCTTGCATTGCAAACTGATTTACAAATTAACAATAACGTGACTAACATCCTACTACTATAAACAAACCCATTAAGATAAATAGAACCAGTTAATTGCAACCATATTTTTTAATACTCTCTTTTCTATCCTGTTTTGACTCTCATTAAATGCTAGTGTTTAGATGGGTGCTGCAAATGGATTATCAATAAATTTTMAATCATTTTCTGATGTGTCCTGAGTAGACATGATACTGCTACGGTGTTCAAAGACAAAAAGCATGTTTGGGATCAGCTGTGCTCTGTGCTCTTACGAAGTCACTTGCAGCTGAAAGGCTGTTTTGGTCTGAGGCACGTGTAGCAGTCAGTGCTTTAGCAAGCCTGCCCAGCTGGCAGAATGATGTAGCATTCAAACCCCTTGTGGGTGCTTTGTCCTGCTCATGTGCTGTCCCCCGTTCTTAGAAGAAGTGTGCCTGTGCTGTTACATAAAGATTGATGGTTTAAACCTTTTGCATCTTCCTCCCTGCCAAAGTTGCTGGTATTGCATGACTGCTGCTGATCATGACTGTTCAGCTATGGCAGTGTGTGTTTACACATTGTGTATTTGAAATGTATAAAGTGTAGCATCCAGCAGTGTTAAAACTGCAGTAATAGCAAGCTTACTTTTAATAGCCCCTTCTAATGAGATTTTAAAGGTCTGGTTCTGCACTGTCTGGTGTTAACTGACAGAGGTCTACAAATTGTGTTTTCCAGCCTTGTGTACTTTGATTTCACTCTAACCCTGAAGCTATACAGGCCTTCTGAAGTTTTAAGAAAAGTTTTCCATGTGTAGCACACTTCAAAATAGATCAAAAAGCAGCGCTCTTAAAATGCTACAGAATGTTAAAAGACTTTAAGTCTGCTTAAAGTTTTTAAGCAGTACTTTAGATTCTTCCAAGTTAAAGTCATACTTTTCATACCTGGCATAAAACTAAAATAAGTGCAGTAAAAAGCCCTGTAACCATCTGATTTAACTTCTGTTTTTGAGCTTGAAAACATATTCGATTATATGCAAACCAAATGTGGCAYGGACTCAGAAAACTGCAGTGCTTCCCTCTCTCAAATTAAGACAGTGTGCCACAGCAATAGCAACTTGAGACAGTCTGGATTGTTGCAAAAYGCGTCAAGAGAAAGAGACTGTAAGCATTAATCTCTTAAGAAGTGTTGCCTCTGTTCCTTTCCTTCCCAGTTTGCTGGGCTTTCACAGCAGGTATTGTGCTTATTCTGATGTGCTAAATAGCACCTACTAMACTCCTGGTTCCTCTCTCATTACAAACAAATCTTTGTTCTTCATGGTAGGATAGCTTTCTGAAGTGGTCATARCTAGTTACCCTAAGTCTGTCTCCTAGGTGCCATGAGAGAAAGTGACCACAGCTTTCAGCTGAGCCACAGCAGCAGGTCCTGTGCATGCTTGYTGCCCTTCATAGATGAGAGGCCAAACCTCAGCTGAAAAGCGTGGCACAAACTTGGGATAGTTCTTTTCAGGTGACAGCTGCAATGGGCACCTGCACAGTGTAACTCATTTCTCTGACCTGTACTCTGGCACTGTGGGAGCAGTAGTGCCTCTAGGAGATCCAGGGAAGGCTGGAACACTGGTTTGAGCTACTTGGTGTCACAGAGCATGGTGTGGTGGAGCTCATGCTCTGGTGCTCAGGTCTGATGTAGTTTCACRTCTGTCTTGTCACAGGAAGATGGTGGTTCCTCCAACAACGTTCCTGAAGCAAGTATATTGGTATGGGCTTGGGTACCAGCTGTGCTAACTGGATGGATGGCACTGCCCAGAAAGCTGCCATCTTGTGTTCCAGTCTTCCCATACTTTCCCATTCTTGAACTTGCCTCCAGGAGGATCTCTCCTGTTTATAATACTTTTTAGTCTATAACTTGGGAATTTCTGATCTGCTTAAAACTTCGTCCAGCCAGTCTGTCTTATGTGAGTAGTCTTCTCAAATTTAGTCTCGCCACACTGAAACAGTCCTAAAGGACACTGAACAATGGACCTTTCAACTTTAAAGAGCACCTCAGAAAATTAAATGTTGTTTACAGCCAAGTCAGAAAGGAATGTCTCCTGTGTGAGGTTAAAATACCTGTGGAGGCTCTGTCTAACAGGCTCCAGGACGAGCCACCTCCTAGGAGTGCTTCAGAGCTGCAATTAATAGTGCCTTCCTCTGTAGTCCCTTATCATTCCCTTTCTGAGAGACCTTCTGTGCACTTAATCTGAGCTTTTAGGAATCAAGAAAGGTTTTCCAAGGATTCACTGCTTTCCTCTAATTACCTTTACAATGGCAGGCCATGAGTTAAACACGAAATGTACTTTGGGAGTGTTGCCTCTCTCTAAGTGAAGGCAAAATCTCACTGTACAGATGTATTCCCATTGGAAATGCCTGAAGTTCATTCAAGCAGAAATGGCTGGTGTGGTGCACCAGCCCCAGGGCCACCCAGCCTTGTGCCATCCCTCCTGCTTCCACCCTGCACAGCTGTTCCCAGTCCCCCTTCAGGTCTGGCCAGGGGTGTGCGTGCATCTGCATCAAATTACTTCTCTGCAGCTGTTGCTGGCACTGAGCTCATGGGGAAGCCTCTGGCGGCAGCTAAAAGGGTCTTAAATAAGTTTGCAACCGGCCAGAGCCCTTACTGGTTGCAGGTTTCCTGTATCCATGTGGATACCTCTCAGTAAGTGTTCTGAAAGTGGTTTGCTCTCGCTGGAGACCTGGARTAGGGCAGGGCTGCCTTTCTGCAGGAAGCTACACTGTTGACCAGACCAGATTGCTTTGTCCCTCTGGGTGGCAAGGTGCCAAATCTTCTTTTTCTCCCTCATGCTGATGGTGACATGCCATGGCTGTATGCATCCTGTGCTGTGTTTGTGCTTAAGCTCTGTGGTGTGATAGAGTGTGTGTTGCACAGGACCATCTCGGTCTGCATCATTTGCAAACAGACTCTGGTTTGTTCCCAGAGATGCAGGGGACTGGAAWAAAAAAAGGTAGATACTTGCTTTTGGGAAGGTAGACTTGGCACTTAAATCACAGATTTATTTTAAAGGCTTTGCTTTCCTGCAAACAATTGTTTCTTGAAGGAGAGCGGCACTGGGGGTTTAAGTCTCGGGAGGTGAGGCAGTGAGRAAGGCTGGCAGTGTGCTGCTTGAGGCAGCACTGACAGAGATGGTAGGGAGAAAGCAGCTACTTGGGTGGCCTGATAGGAGAGGAACTAGTGGAGCAGGGCTGGCAAAGAAAGGGATGATGGTTTCAAACAAACAGGCTGAAAAAATTGTTTTTGTTGATAACTACTTTCACAGACTGCCAYGCGGTAGTGAGGCTAAATAAGCAGCGTAGTGGTCTAGTTCTCAAAAGTTGTGAAATAAGGTGAGGCAGGGGAAAGGGTAACTTTGGCTTTAAGTTGTCCTTGAGCTGACAGCCAGGCACCTGTGAGACTGAATGCAAGGTGCATCTCAGGAACAGAAGGTGGTCTGAGGGTGATGGGAACAGAGAGAGAAGAATTTCTCTTCCAAGTAGATGCAGAAGAGAGAAGAAAAGTGTTGTCCGGAGCTGAGTCTTGCAGACCCCTGGAGAGGGCTGTAGGAGTTACAAAGGTTGTTCTTTAAACAAACAGAGATGTGAAACATTGTGTCAGAGAACTGGGAAAAAAGAAGGGGAACCGCTGATTTTCTTTGGTAAGAGAAACTATTGTAAGCACTTAAAATGCTAAAGCATGGCTATATTTCTCTGGGAGAGTAAAAGGAGGGAATAGAAGGAGGAAGGGTAGAAGTATGGCATGATGTCAATCAGGAAAAAAGTTTGGGGCTGAAGCTAGTGAAATTGTGTTCCTGATGGGATTTCTATGAAGGGCAAACAGATGAGAAGCTGTCTYGCTCTTGTGGCTCTCTTTTGAAAGAAATAGCAAGATCTGAGCAGAACATGCAATCTCACACTTTCCACTACCTCGATCATTTTAGTGAAGCAGAGGTAATCTGAAGAAAGCCATTGAAGAGARAACTTGTTGCAGAGAGCATCTGCTTGCTTGGTGGCTTCTTGCCACTAGTGACAGCCACTCTGAGGCTGGGAGCAGAGCCAGAGAGTGCTGTGTGAGCTGGGGAAGGTGTAACTGGGGGAGAAGAAGGAAACAAAGACACAGAGGCATGAATGTGACAGCAGAGCTCTGAAGTCCCAGRTGAAGTCAGCAAGCACAAAACCATYTACATTTCCCTCCTCCTCTTTCTTGCCCTCTGCTCATTCTCACTGATAAAGCATGCCTGATTAGGTCTTCCCAGTTCTGCAAATCTCAGATGTAACCAGAAATTAGTCTATGCAAGGATGAAAGTGTTTAGTTTTCTTTCTGTTCTTGATTTCTTTTACTTCTTGAGAGAAGWAGGTGGCTAATGTAACTCATGTTTATTGCTAAATGTTGCTCTTTGATGTCTTCTTATTACAATAGCCTGATTTCAAAGTCAGCAATAAACTAGAGGGGTGGCACCTCATAAACATAGGGCTTCATTTTTGGCCCTGTAAACATCTTGAAACTTAAAATTTAAAGGAAAAAAAAAAAAGAGTTGCCCTCTTTTGCTTGCAAATAACTCCTTCATTTCACAAAACAACAGCTCTCTAAGTAAACAAACCTCAAAATCCTGCTCCCTCATCTCCTCTGACCTCTTGTACCCTTTAGCCAGAAAAAAAAGCCAAAGAAAGCAGTTGATTGCTCTTGATCAGCCTGTGTAAGTTTTGATCAGCTAGCTGTGTCTKCCTTCTTCTTTAACACAACTTTTATCAGAACATTTTTCTGGGCATCTGTTTTTGTGTGGGGCTCCTGCCTGATGTGTTGCACTTCGTGTGCTTTTTGTCATCAAACTACAGACAACAAATTGGCTGATTGGCTGATACTTTGAGGGAGTTGGGGCAGAGGTTATTTTTGTGAAACAAAATGTACAGTTTTTTCTAAGTTGTTTTTTTCAGTCATAGTAAGCTCTGTCAGACTAAATTATTTTTAAGTTCCCTTCGTTCCTCCTGCCCTCTGACTTCTGCAATACTGGATGCAGTATTTGCATTAGTTAAATAGGCCTCAGTAATTTACTTCATTATGGAAAACTAATCTGCTTGTTAAAACTGTTAGTTTATCAAACAGTGAAATACAGTATTGTTCTGGCAGAGACTTTGCTGGCAGACACCAGTCCTTGGGTATCTTTCAGTGAAGGGATATGATAAGATGAACTCTTAGCTTAGAGAAGCAGATCAGTCACTTTGGCTATCAGAACTTGTAGTTTCTGTAAGATACATGGTGGGTGTTATCTTGAAATCCTGGCTGAGTACAATGCAGAGTGCCCAGTTTCCAAGCTGAGTGGCACTGCAAACCCCATTATTACTGTGATACTCTCTMTCAGCCTCATTAGGGATGATGAATGAGCTGAAGCAGATTTTCCCCTCTTCTGCAAAGACCTGCTGACAATGGTTGCTGCCTGTGTATATGCGCAGGGTGAATAAATCAGCTAAACTATTACTACAGTAATACTAACCTTTAARCAAAAAAGAAAGTAATTCTTATTATCTGCTTAAATCTCTTGATTCTTCCCTTCTCCTCTACAGAACCACCTTCTAGCTCCCTTGCCTTAAAAAGCTGGGTCATGCAGAAAGCACAAGTGAAATCTTTTGCATTTGTTTACTATTGTGCTATTCCCAGGCAAATGAAATTGACTCTTGGGCTTTCCTAAGGCTGAACATGTGAACAAGTCAATTTGGCTGGACAGCATTCCTGTCAGACATCARTGCCCCAAGCCTGCAATGGCATTCCCACATGTCAGGCTCCACTGATCAGTAGTTTCCAGTGTGCCTGTAGGGGCTAGGCTGGGAGGCTTGGCCCTTTTGCCAGCTGTCTTCTCATGGGGCAGCTTAAGCTGAGCTTTGGGTCGTACCAGCCAAGTGCAAGTAACCATCCTTGGTTCCCTYCTGTCCTTTTCCATGTCACTTTCCTGCTGGGAGCAGTGTCCTGAGCTCTGTCTCAGCTGTGCTGGGCAGAGCAGGATGGGTTCCCTCAGCAGACCATGGGTCCAAGGAGGCTGTGAAGAGTGGGTGTTGTGCTGCCTGGCATGAAACAGCACAGCAGCTGCTTCTTCCACAGTACCACGTGTGCTGATGGTCCTGGACAAGCTGTCCAGTAAATAAAGGGTTACTGGGATTGGTGTCTGAGTGCATTTTGGTTAAGGGAATCCCAAGGAATCCCGAGTTCCTGTTCAGGTGTGCAGAACAGTAGATGCATCTCTAAGCAAAAGCTACAAAGGTCTTGTTCCCTCCCCTTTAGTTTATCATGTAGACAGGCATTAAACTTGACACTTGAAGATGGCTTTTTCTAGCTTGAATCTAAGAAAAAGAAAACTTCTGGTTACTTTTTAAATAAAAAGACTTCAGCCTTTTCAGTTTGAAGTGTGTCCACAGAAGTAAGTTGCTGCTCTAATTTTTCTGGAGAAGAGCAGGGGGTGGYGGACAAAGGAGGACTTTTTTCCTCCATTGGAACCAGCTGTGGTTTGCTTGCTTTGTGTGCATTTGGATGGGCACTCTGAAATCCAAACTGGAACTAGCAGTTAATATTACAAACAAGCAGCATAATTTGACTAAACAAGCTTTCAGATGATCACAACTGGGCTTTGATGCTCAAGAGTGGGATTTTCATAACTGCGGAAGTAATTTGAGAACATGCTTGTGCCCAAAGCCAGTAGGGTTATGTTGGCTTCTTTTTTTCCTTTTTGCTTGAAGATGATTATGGTGATGATTCATAATTTTGTTAGTCTCAGCAAAAGAGTGGCTTGCATGTATAGTTGATTTAACAGCTGAGAACCTCTAAGCAAGTCATTCTCCATTTTGAGGAAGAATTTGTCTAGAGAAAATTCTCCCCCTTCTTATTTCTTTTGTGTGCTTGTTAGTTTTATGTCTTTGGTTTCAAGCCCTAGTATTGGCTGACTTTGCAAATAAGAACTTCCATGAGGTCCTAGTTACAGCCTTACTTGTTCTTGGATTTGTGACTGTGGTTCCATGTGTTCAAGAGTGAGTTAGGATGGCTTTAGAGGTTCAGTTTATGAACAGTAGTTAATTCATGCTATACAATCTGAAATATTAAATTAAATGTACCAGAAGGGTGATTTAAGCTGTTTAGTCTAACTAGATGCCTGTTTTCATTATTATAATTTCTTTAAATAGAAGATCAAATTCTTCCCTCCAGTTCTTAACAGCATATTTTGTTTCTAATATCAGAAATAAGGACCATTGAAATCTTCTCCTCAGTCACTTTGAATTACTTAAAACAGCTTCGTGGATTTATAACATTTTCTATTGTCTTGTGCCAAATCACACCCTACTACCCCTGCTAGTTTTTTTTTTTGACAAGCACTTAATGGTCTGTAAAGCTTTAAAAATAAAAACCAGTGGAGTGACAGAAAAAATAAAGCCATGAAAACTAACTTTCCTTCTGCTGCGTGGGTTGCCAGGAAATTCAGGGGTCATGTAGAGTGAGTGTATTTTCTAATAACAAGCTGTGTGCTCACATACCATGCTTCTTTAAAGGTCTTGTGGTTGGGATCCCAGTGGTATTGATGGGAAATGTGCAAAGAATTTTTATAAGGTTCTTTGAATAGCTGAGTAACTTCTTTTGAAAACAGTAGAGTGAATAGTTTTGCTTTGGAGAGGAATGGTTCTGTGGATGCCTGAGATGATGATAATGAATGATGGACCTTCAAAGTTAAGTCCTACAAATGCAGTTATCCTCTAGAGGATTTAATGAAAACTTAATTTTTTAAAAATGTGATTTCTTTTAACATGAAACACTTGGGTGCACCTGTGATGTCTTGGTAGCCATGGTTATGTTCTGATGGGACGACCTAAAAGGCTACTAGTAGACTTGTAAGCACCAACAAGTGACTGTATTCACCACAGAATAGGTTTGAATAGTAGAAGTTGGAGTCGATCTCAGAAGTCTTTTCCAACCTGATTGATCCTGTGGCTCTCTAATTCTCTGAAGAGAGGTGATCCATACCGTGTTCAAATGCCAAACTGGACAGCTGGCCTGTGGTGACACATCTGCTGATGCTCTGTTTGTTTCTCTTGCAGTTTGGGGCTGAGTTCAGAAGGTTCTCTCTGGATCGCTACAAGCCAGGAAAGTTTGAAGACTTCTACAAACTAATTCTTCACATCCATCACATAGCCAACCTGGAAGTGATGATCGGATATGCTGATGTGCATGGAGACCTTCTCCCTATTAATAATGATGACAACTTCTTCAAGGCTGTTTCAAGTGCTCATCCACTGCTCAGGGTTTTTATCCAAAGACAAGGTAAGATGCAGTTTCATTTCAGTGCCTCWAAGTGTGCTGCGGCAAGGGGGAGAGTGGATTTGTGGCACCCATTTAAAGGCTGAAATCCTCTAAGAGGCATCTAGGAGCCATCTTGCTCTTCCTCACRGGCACTTCATTGCAGCTGGCAGGAATGGCATGGCTTCATGGCAGGGAGGGGGACTGCAGTGCTGCCTGTAAGGTGTTTGAAGGATACCATGCTGAGGCGAATGTACCTTGTGCTGCTGTCCTGTCATCACCCGAGCATTCCAAGTGCACCATTTCCCTTGGTGGAGGGAGGGGATCTTAGTACTACTGCTTCACATTTAGAGATCTTATCTATCCATCTTGATAGTCAGTGTCATACCCAAGTTATTCATGCCTGTGTGTGAATGCACACAGATGTGTAGTTCTGAAAGGAAAAAAAATTGTCACAAACGACATCTTGTTTGACTCTGTTAACCTGGCAAATGATGATATTTTTTTCCCCTCTGTCCTTATACTAAGGAATGCTGATTATTCCCATTTTGAATCATCAAGCAAACCTTGGGAAGAGCTGCTTGAATATCAAGATGACATCAGGTTTAAGGCCTATGTGTTACTCTCCTTAAGGACCATGTTTGGCAGTCTCTTCAGAAGAGGACTGGCTTTTATAATAAGGTGTCTGCTCACAGAACTCCTTAAATCCCAGGGAAACCTAACACTGTGTTAACACTTCCTCCACAGTTTTTTTTTTCAGCCATGTAGTGATTTATAGCACAGGGCTTTTGGAATTAAAATCTCGTCAGCAGCAGATTCAGAAACAAGACTTGATTTGAGACTTGGAGCAGTCATGTGGCTTTTTTTTGGCCAGGACTTTTGCTGTGTACTGATAAGGATTTAGCAAGAGGTTCCAACATGCTCATTGGTGTGAACTGGTGGAGTGTTTTTGATTTGGTGTCGTCAAATACATCTGGGACTGTGTGGCTCCTGTCTGTTCAGAGCATATTGTCTGCCACCTTTAAGATGTGATTTTTAGATGCTCAAAGAGCCAATTGAGAAGAGGGTTTAAAGCAGTTTGTTTAGTTGATCTGTCTGTTAGGTGAGTGGAAATGTCTATGGGAGAAAACTTGCTCCTTGTTCTTGTGCAGAAAGTACAACTGTGTATCACAAATCCAATTAGGTCTTCCTGCAATGCCTGTTAGGGCTTGTGAATGTTCATGGTGGGTCACGGCATTAGAAATCCTTTGCATGACTTTGTCATGCCTACTTCAGTTTAAGTTTATTTCTGTCTCTGGATTGGTCCTGTTCAGAATACAGGTCTCTGTGCTCTGGACAGACTGCTGAAACCACTGACCTAACCCTGCATTGGGAGGGGTTTGCCACTGAAATGCTCGTCACAGAAACAGGCAAATCGGAGAACTGTTGTCTTCTTATAGAAAAAAATTCTCCTTCTTTTTCTAGGAGAAGTATGCTGGTTATTAAGGTTTTTAACTTTTAACTTTAATGGAAAASGGCAATATTTCCTTTTTAAAAAGCTTTTATTTCACCTGTTGCTCAGTGAAAAGAATCATGCTGACAAATGAAGGAAGACAGGCCTGTTCTTCCTCACATGTGGCAAAGCCTCAAATCTTTCCCAACACACCTCCCTCTATAAAGCTGAAGGGAACGGTAAATTCTGGCCCATCCCTTTGCTTAGTGCTAACTTTCACAAGGGACTCCTGAGGTTAATATTTGAGATTAGTACTTGTGGATGATGGTCCCTAACAGTCATGCTCATCTCCTTTCCTTAGACAAAGCCTTTAGAAATTTTTATCATCAAGAATGAAGGTGAACTCTTCATCTTTTTTTCCTTTCCTCTGCTGGGGTGATAGAGCAGTGCTGGTCCTTCTGTTGGAGACCTGCACAAGAGAGCAAGGTGACTAGCACCAAGAAATCATTGTGCCATTCAGGGGAATGTGGTGTGCCTGCACCCTTGATTCTGACTTCAGAGGCAGGAAATTAGCATGACAGGGATGCTAGTAAAATATGTGAGCAGTGCTCTCTTGGGTCTTTGAAGGAGACTGCAGAGCATCRGCTCTCAGGCTGTTGGATCAGGGATCACTGCTTTTCAGTGGGAGTAGTCCTGGGAGCTGGCTGCCAGAGGTTGTTCTCWGTGTTGTAGAGTGGGGAGAGTTACAGGGAACAGAGCAGAAGTATGCAGGCACAGGAGGACTGAATAGTTGAAGGTCAGGTCTCTTTTTCTAGCAAAGCAAACTGTTTATCAACTGCATGATTAGTCATCCTGTCTGTTTTCCCAGTTTATAGCTGACCTACCCTTTCTCTTGTCAGGTCAATTTCACAGTCATGTTAAAACACTTAAAACATTCTCAGAGTGGCAAAATAGGTAACTTGGTCTTTGCACAATAATCAGGCAACAGTTTCCTAGTTTGATGTTTTTCATCTGACTTAGTCTTGCACTTTTTCAGTTCAAAAGTCTTTCTCTCACTTGTCCCTGGAGGCAAACATTGTGCTCATTGCTTGGACTCTTCATGCCAGGTTGGTGTCCAGGTATGGGATGGCTGTTTTAGTCCCCTTTCTCTTTCTTTTTTTAATTTTTTTTTTGTTCAAATCTCCTGAGCCCCAAATTTGTCAGGATCACAGTAGTCCCACACAGGGGATGTTCGTGCTTATTAGCCAGCCATTTTAATAAGGACTAGAATTGATGTTCCCAGTGTGCTTGCAACAATTGCTGTTCACAATTTTTGGGTCTTGAAGAATCTGGGACATTTGCAGGTTATGTTTGAGTAAATTCATCTGTAGCAAGTTTTTATAGCTCATAGTGATTTGTCTGCTTAAAGTATATGGTGCTCTTTTTTTTTTGTTTGTCTCCAATACCAAATTACAGTGTGGACAAAAATCCTAATTAGAGAACCAGGCTATAAAAAGAAAAAGCAGTTTTCCTTTGACTTGCTTTCCCAGGCTGCAAGTATGGGTCATGTCCTGTGTTGTAAACTGACGTGGCTCTTTTGGCTTTGTTAGTACAGTAGTGATTTACAACTGATGCTTTGAGCACAAGGATTTGTTCACTCAGCTGTAACTGATACCAGACATACACAGAATTCCCCATGGAAGGTGTCTGCTGCTGTGGAAGGGATAGATGTCTCAAAGACCTTAGAACAATGCAGGAACTTGAGGATATGTTTGACTTGCTCCATAATAACTTTTGCATTTTACCCAAGACCTGCCTCAAGGAAGAGCTTATCTGATGATGCTGATCATGTTTTTCAAGACTGTTTGGTCTGTGTCTGACTTAAACTGCAGCACTTGAAACAATCTCTTGTATACTGCAAAAATATTTAAGTGTGACCCATGAATTCAAGCAGAAACATAAACCAGAAAAACTGAAAAGAGTTAGTGTTACGTATTGTGAAAGCATTACATTATTTCTTGTATGATTAAATTGAATGAAATTATTATTAAATCTTGCTTCAATGCCTGTCTCACAGAGGCACAGTATATGTTCAAACTGATCTGTATTGGAGCATTCTTAATAGAATGGAATAAGTGGCAGAATTATTATGTGTTCTTCATTGTAAACCTGCCTCAAATGGCTCCTTGAATTTTGCAGAGGGGGAATATKATTGTAAGTGGAGGTCTACCAAGTAAAAGAGATTTGAGAATTTCTCCTCTTTTGCTTGTGTGGCAAAATGAACAAGCTGATCATCCTGTCAGTACTCTGTGCAGTGCTTTTTTTCCAAGGTTTCTTTTTTTTCAAGTGGTATGTGTAGGACCAAGTGTAGCAAGCAGAGTGAACAGAGTGGTTAACTGAGCACACTGCTGTAAATCCAGGGTAATGATTCTGATACTGGGAGAACTGATGAAGGCTGCTGATATCCAACCTTCACTACCAGGGTCAGCCAGGTCTATAGGGTTTGCATGGGCAGTAGCAGAAAAGCTGCTGTAGCTCAAGTTGCAAAGGAGGTGGGAGAGGTGGTGCACAGCCTATCTGGTCTCATCCTGATGCTAGACCGAGGTCAGATGAACTCACCTGAGGAGCCTTTCTGTTTTGTCCACAACAGAAGGTATGTTCTGATTCTACAAAAATAACAATAAATTAATAAAGGGGGGGCACTTTGTCAATCATAAAGCAAATTCTAGATCAAATTCACAATCTTTCCATCAGTAAAGTTAATTTTAAAGCGTTGTAAAGGTTTAAATGGTTTCATTGTATGTGTCCTGCAAGTGGGAGACAGATGAAGCGCTGAAGTGGCAGGTGAAAAATTTGTATTTCAGGTTAACTTTGTCAAGTATTACACTTCCTGCAGGAACAGGAAAGGCAAAAAAAAAAATCTGAACAAGCTGAAGAACATTCTAATAGCCATTACACTAAACCACACTCCACAGGAAGATGGAGCAGGGCCTTACATCATAAATTAGTGAAACCACAAATTAACTGCAGCTGTTAGTTGACATGGATGGAAGTTAGAGAAGGCTAATGACTTCTGATATCTGTGTTGTCTTGCATTTTGCAGTCTAGAAAACTGATAGTATGTAAAAAGCCATCAAGTAGCACCTTCAGAAACTTGGTATAAGTGTCTTCTTTTGTAGTTATATTTTTTAATAGTCCATTACTGTTACAGTAAACCAGCACTGAACACCAGTCATTGCTTTCCTCCTCCAGTGGTTAAAACTGCTGTCTGCCATCAGTTCTCACTTAAAGCTTGATCCAAAATCAACAGGGGAAAAATGTGCATTTACCTGGTTGGGTTCTGGATTTGGCTTGTTTTAATGTAAAGATTGGAAGATGCTGTTTTTCTTCAACTGCATACAGTGACTAATGTATTTAAACTGCTGCGCCATGCAATATATTTGTGCATGTTCAGAAGCAGTTCATAACTCTGCAATTTGTTATTTACCTGGCAAAGTTTTGTGCAGCTCTAAGTACCAACATCTGTGCTTAGCTTTCTTGTATTATAAAATCAGAGCAATCACACTCAGTTTTAAAATAAAAATGCGCTAATGGGAATCATGCMCAGGTCTGCCTGAAAAAGCAATGGTGGGTTGTTTTATTGTCTTTCATACTCTGAGCAGATAATCCCCAGGAATGGTTGTTGGCTGTCTAACCACATGTGTTAAACACAAAAACTGGCTTTGAGGCAGCAGCTATTTCCAGCTACCTAAAACTTTTAACTCTCTGCTCAGCCTTCTAGAGTGGGTACAGTTACAAAAGCTTGAGTTCAATTCCTTCACATCTTGTTTTTGGTTCTTCAGTAACTCTCCTGTTTGTTTTGCAGCAGAGGCATTGACTTTGTTTTCTCAGAATGTTATATTTCTAAACAAGAACAATGTGATTTTACTGCTGTTGTCAAAGGTATTTGATATATTAAATAATACAACAGTTTGTAGCACATAYTAAGTGAGAATACTGAACTCCTTCTGCTCTTCCTTTTGGTTGAGCTAAGCAGATTTTCACAATGGTCTTCTAGGAGTCTGAGAGAATAGAATACATTTTATTAGAGTGTGCAGAGAAGGTGATTTGAGGTCTTCAGTTTATCTCCTCCAAAGGAGGCTGGGAGGGTGAAGAAGAAACTCTGCTGACAYTCAGTGCAGCTCCAGGGTGCACTGGAGGATGTGGCTCTGCTGTTGATCAGACTGTCCCAAGGCTGCTTCCCTGTCTCCTCTGCCCTGGCACTAACGTGACCCAGTGGCTGAGCTCCCTGAGCCAGCTCGGGCAGAAAGCAAGTAGCTCGAGTGAGGAGCATGGGACAGGCAGATTTAAAGCAACTTAACACTGCCATGAAGCCTCTGCTTTCTGGGAGGAAGAACTTGTCTGCTTCTAGCCTTTGGAAGTGTGCAATTCCACTGTGTTTGGAAAGGAGGAAAAGCATCTTGCCTTAGCTTTGACAAGATTAGAGGAGGGTGGTAAATTTCGTGCTAGTATATAGRAATTGCTGCTAGGCTTATATTAAATCCTTTCATGACTTTCTTCAGAAACATTTCTGGTTTTGAGCTGGAGGGGTCTTTGAAAGCTTGTCAAGCCAAGTAATCTTTGTCCCACTCAAGTCCTTTGATATTTGAAGATAAGTGAAATGCAGCTGTTTGTTCCAGTGAAGTCTGGCAACAAATTACTGTAGCTTCTCTGTTCCACCTTTCATGTGCAAATGATGAGACTGGGTAATCATTATCTTTCTACTGGTTTATTAAGCAACTTGAAAAACATAAAGTTTTTAATCTGGCTTGTCAGACATAAACAAAAAACAGGCTTGGATTTTGTTGCTTGCCTGGCTAGTGATACCTGGTGCCTGAGCAGAGCCACTGTGAAGCTGCTTCTTTCCTTCTCCTCAAAAACTCCATTTCTAAAGTATGAGGATATTTAATTTTCATCACCTGTTACTTTTAATTGCAACTAGAACTGCTGCTAAGGAAGAATTTCAGTGAAAGAGGGATGGAAATAGCATAGTCTACAGCTAGGTTTTGTGGGGTCAGTGGATAGCTGATAGTGGGAACTGTTGCAGAAATAAGTGCCGCATAAATATTTGTAGTTGCAGTGTACAGTAAGCACAGAACAGAAGCCTGGCAAAAACAGCAAGCATTTGTTGCACTTCCGTGTTAAAGCAACATGGGATTTGTTTTCAGTTTCAAAGTTTAATAACTTAATAATAAATACACATAAYCAACTCTATTAAGCATAAAAATAGACTTTCACAGTCTTAAAAATTGCATCAAGCTTATACCAGCACCACACACTGTGCTGAATTTAGRCTAAAGAAACTTGTTTACAGTGGGAACTCGTGCGGCCTTTAATAGGAGCCTCTCCTCAACTCCATGCCTAGCTTCAGTTCCTAACCCACGTAAGAGTGAGCAAATAAACACTCTTCTGTCCCTCCAAACTTCTGTTTGTTGTCTCATAGTTGTGGATTGCTGCCCTGTAAGTACTTTAAAAAACCAAAATACAAGAACTTCTCAATTGTGTGTACTCACAGTCTCAAGAAATGCTATTTCTTGGTTCCATCCAACCAAGTTGTTTGATGCTTTTTCTTTAAGATAGATAGTGAAGCTTCTCTGACAGGTGGCTTGGCTGGGTAAAAACAGTGATGAGGAAGACTTGTCAAATGATCCACCTCTGTTATGGTTCCTGTATGAGGGGAATTTTCCACTATTTACCTTTTCTTACCTTAGTAGTCAAAACAAGAGATTCTGTTTCCTGCTCATGGCTCAGGTTTTTTCCTGTTGGGCCTAGTTGTCATTTCCCTTATGTGAGTGATGGAAACAAGTATAAYGTGCAGATAATAGTGAGAGTGGACAGTCTTTTCTTTGCCTCKGGATTTTCCTGACAAGACCTCACAAGCTTGAAGTAGCTYTCACATAGCACATTAAGGAAGATAGCACAGTGCAAATACAAATATTAACTCAAGATTCGGGCCTTCAGGAATAGGTTTTCTTCTGAAGTTTTGAAGTATTCTAAACGCTTAAGAACATTAAAGGTCTTAGGACAACTTAATTGGTAGACTCTTGCACTGAAAATAAGCAGGCAATGAAGGATATTTCTGCTATGTGTTTGTAGTAGGCATTGAAAAATTAACTCCAAATGTAGTTCAGTAATACAACTCCACTCAAACTATTTTTTTAAAYGAATGAAACCTCATTTTTCTTCAGTCTGCCTGTGTTGTTGGGATTTTGTGTTTCAAATTTAAATGGGTCAGTATTAACTCTGCATAAGAACTCTGGGTATTTTTCAGCTCAAGAGGCAAAGCAGTTTGGGGGAGGTTGAATGAACCCTTTCTTGAACCTGCCCCTGATGATGATCTCCTTGGATCTTATTTTTTCCTCTGCGCTATGTTTAGAGTAGTAACRAATCCTGTGGGAATATTAAGGAAACTATTAACCTAGAAAACTTCTCTGTTGTTCTTGCTCTTCAGGCCCCTGCCATATGCTGATATTAAGTAACCTCTAAAAGCTCCACATGAATAACTTCTGCACCACTGATCTCCCCTCCCACCCCCAATATTCTTATAGTTTTTCTCTTCTGCTTTTTCTCCCATGTTTTGCTTCTTTCTTCCTCTCAGCTGTTGGCTTTCTACTCCCTGCCTCAGGTTTTATATTGCTCTACAATGCTGTTGCTCCCTGGGCAGGAGAATGTGTTAGGTGAAAGCACACAAGAGCTGGTGTTGCTTTACTCCCAACACTAGAAAAAGACTTGGAGAGCAGTGACAGAACARGTATGGAAGTAACAGTGTGGAGAATTGGCCTTTTGCTGGGAGTCTTGGATCGGTTAGTTTTCTTCTCTGATTATCCCTTTGCATTAGAAATAATAGATTACTTGAGAATAAAAAAAAAAAGATTGTAAACTTTTGAAGAAGAATGGCAATTTAATTGGAATTTATATATAAATAAGAAATTCTGTACAGTCTGGTGTCTTGAGAAACCAGCTGGAATTCAGTGGAATTGGGGAAAAGCTCTGTCTGCAAGGGCACTGCAAGGCTGCCCAGCTGCTGGCRGTGGCGAGCTCTGAGCCAGCCTTTCTGCCTCCTCAGCTGCTGTAGGTGAACACAACTGCTTCCTTTAAAGCTGAGTTACCAGCTGGGATTTGAAAGGGGCTAAAGCTGTTTCCCTTGTTCCTGGATGCTGTGAAGGTGTCCTAAGAGGATGTCTGTTAGTTATGGCCTCAGGATGGACACTGGTGGCAACCCATTTGTTCACTTTATTAGCCTGGTTTAGTATGGCTTTGTGTTCATTCTGCCAAGCAATTTGGTAGTTTTAGTAGTATGATGCAGTGATTTTGTATACAAAGTAATGTAATCTCTACATTTTTGCTTTTGTGTGCTTACTAAGGTCTAGTTTGAAATGCAGCTGGCGTGAATAAAAGGGAGGAAAACCAGTTGCATTAACAAAACACATTGTGTTAATCAGATAACCATGGAGTTTCTTGCACTTTGGGAGAAATTCTTTCTGACTCTGAATGAATAAATGAGTGCTTTATAATAGAGCCCATAAATAACTCCTAGGGTAGTACCTTTGTGGCTAATAAAAATTAAAAATTGAGTTTCCTAAGCTTGTATTCCTTGAAGCAGCATGATTTTAACATGCCTTATCCTTTGTGGCAGTGGAGGGTGGGGGGGAGTATAAGGCATTTGGAGTACAGTTTGCAACAAGAAATGTTAAAAATCTTGTTTCAAAACAATTCCTAGCTGAGACAAAGAATATCAATAGCAGGAGGAGTGTTTGTATCTGCACTATTCTTCAGTCACTTAAAAGTGCACTGAACRCTAATGCAATGTACTCATTGCATTTTAAAATCCCTGCATGTTAGAGAGGAAAAGATAGCATGTAGGAAGACAACATTTGTGCATCAAATCCTGGTACAGGATTTATCTGTACTGCTTACAAAGTGTGAGATCCTTCCTTCCTGTGTTAAACTGTACTAGGATCATACAGTGCTATGGTTCAAAAGTTGCTTCTTCATCCATGAGGTTCTTTAATGAGAGAGTTACTTTTCTCTATGGGTAACCACATGATGTCTCATTTATCAGCTTGTACCCAAAAGTATCCCAAATGTTTGCCCTGGGCAGACAATAATTGAGGGCAAACAGTGCTGACAATGATCTGCTAGTGAGCTTAACATGTTCATGGGTGACTGAAAATGCTAATACTGGTCATGATTTTTGCTAGATCTGGCTAACATTCCTTGTGTAAATAGACCAAGCCCAGAGGCACATCAGATTACTTTTTTTAAGTTGATCTCAGTAGTTGTGTGGCTGGTGCCTTTCTGACCTCATCAAGGTAATCTGTGCTTGTAATGGGCTGTGACTCTGAAAAACAGGAAACTTTTTTATTTAACTTATTTAAATAAACTTTATTTAACTTCTGTTGAAGTCTCTTGCCTTTTGCTTGTGAATGCAAAGGTGCTGTTGATAGGATTGTGGAATTTTCCCTGTTTTTTTGGCTGACTTCAAAGGCAACATAACAGCATTACCKGGCAGCTTTTGTCACCCATGTCTGAAGTTAACATTTCTCGCCCTGAAAAAGAGGAATTGAATAGCTGTCTGCAGGCTGTCCCAAGGGTCCCAGCCTGTCCCCCAGAAGAACACTAGTTCCCTGTACTGTATTTTGCTTAAAGTGGGATTTTACTTCTCCTTCCTTGATGTGCTYGGGTACCATACCATAGCACACTTCTCCCTGCCACAGCTTCCAGTCACCTGGCAGGGGACGTGCTGAGTAACAAAGGAGTGTGGTCCCTGTGGGTGTCACAGAGGGTYTGTGTTAGAGGCTGTTCTTTGCTCYATGTGCTCTCTGTTTTACAGGTGCTGCTGGGCACTCTGGGGTGCTGGGAGGKTTTTAGCTCATCTCACAGGCACACCATGCTATAAGGGATGGAGAGAAGAAGAGAGGGGGAGCTCTGGGAGGAGCTGCAGAGTGGATATCTGTTGTGATTGAGCATGTTCTGCTGTGGGCAGGGTGGCTTGGCAGCACCTCAGAACCCATCWCCTGTCTCTCAGACATTCCCAGAAGCAGCTGGCCACTGGAGCCAGCTCATGGGGTGCAGATCACAGGAAACATCTTGCTGCAGCAAACTCATCTTCCTTTGCTCAGGTGACCCCTGAGCAAGGGTATGTGTCATCTGCATCAGCTCTGGCACGTGCACAGTGGTGGTGAGCAGAAAGGATATTGTGGGAGGTGTGTGCCAAGCCCTGTCTTACAGTGGACTTCAGCAGTGTTGATCACCAGACCATGTGCAGAGCATCCCTGCAGCTAGTTTGTCCTGCCTCTGGATGCCTGGAATAATAATTTCCCTGKGTGGATTTTTTTTAGCACTGTACCTCATTCAGTCCCAGTTCAGCTGGTAAGTGGTGACAGTGTCCCACACCCTTCCTCTCACCAGTTGCATCCTGAGATCCCAGAGCTGTGTTGCATCATGAGGAAGTACTGGAGCTGCAGAGTRTGGCCCAGGTGCCTTTCTACCATGATGGGTGTCACACAGTGTGTGGGTAGCACACTCCTGAGTCTTGTTGGTCTGGTTTATGGGTGTGTGCTTATCGTGGAAAATCAGAGTTCCTAGCACCATCTGCCTTCAGAAATGTTATTGCCTCTGTTTCAGACCACTTCRGTTCCATGTAGGTGTCCCAAGAGAGCTGAAAGAGATCAGTGTGATGAAGATGCTTATGTATGTGCATCAGCAGCAGCTATGAGAGAACGCGCCAGTGAAACCTGGGTTAGCTGGGCTGCCTGCCAGCATCTTGCTGAATGGTACCTTTCCRTGGTGGCTCTCACAGCTGGTGTGAACTGAACAATCCCAGCAAGCCCAGTCTCTCTTAGAGACCTCCTGGCTCTACCAGGCACGTCACTATTGCTGGATAGCTGCTTGCACTTGGAAGTAACAAGCATCCCTGCAACAAGAAAACAAGAGGTTGCATCCCTGCTCTGGAGGGATCACTGTGGAGGGAATGCTGCTGGAGGTATTCCAGGGGCTGTGCTGAGACCCAAGGATCTGAAAAGGTGGCTTGCTACAGTCCTGTGTCTGTAAGGTGCACAAAGGCTCTGGCATGGCATTGCATTGCTCCTGCATTATAGGGCTGTGTCAGCTCTGTGCCATGCAGCTATGGGGTCTCTGTCCCTGCTCATTGCAGGGGGGTTGGGCTAGATGACCTTTAAAGCCACCTTCCTACCCAAACTCCTCTGTGATTACTCACATTTGGTTCCTGCTGTCTTGCTGAGACATTGTTCCCTGACTCTCAGTGTTTGTACTCTTTCAAGACAAACATAAGATTTGCTTATGTTATTAGCTTTCATGCAGCCTAAAATAAATCAGGARTGCTTGTTATTGCATGCAGTGAACCCTGTCCTGTTGAACATGGTGTTTGGCTACAGCACACGTGGATGGGCCCTGTGGGCTGATCCAGAGGTTGGTGCACTTTGGTGCAAAGCATCAGGGCAGAGTTCAGGATCAAAGGCAAAGTCTTGTCCCTGTTCAGGTGCAGTCTGGGTCTCTTTGGGTTCACATGGCACCTAACTTCCAGCTGTGCACTTGGCTGCTTCATTAGCTTGCAGGAGGTCTGATGGTTCTGAGATTGCTGTCTTCATRTCTCTGAGGTTTCCTTCAGAATCTGCTCCCCACAAACACAAAGTTCTAGTAAAATTCAAAGTGCAGAGGAAGAGAGAATGCCCAGGAAATATCTATGGGAAAGATGGGGGAAAAAAGAACTGGAGGGGGAAAAAAAAGGTAAAACCTCACTGGTTTAAAAAAAGTTCCAAATTCACATATTTTTTCTGCAAAACCTTGCTTCCTAGATCTTTTGCCTAAAGACTTTTTCATAATRTAGTTAAGACATGAATAATTTTAAAACAAATAATCAGCTTAACTSTATAACACTTAGCATTCTCAACCAACTGACTGGAAAATACAAGTGCAGAAACAGTAGCTGTAGTGAACAGCAATTTGAGAGACTTAGGTAGCTGATATCCCACAATCTGACTMGAATGGCTTTGGAGAAACCCCATCAGGGAGGACATCACAAGGAGGTTGGATGTAGAATTTGGATAGTAAAGTACAGTATACACTTCAAGCATTTTATCAGACACTGAAAATWCTGGTATTTGGAAGAAACAGAGTGGTTGTAATATTTGTCTATGCTTGTTTTTATCTAAATCTCAACTCAGTCTTTGGCAGCTTGAATGTCAATAAAATTTTTCTAAGGTGTGGAAGAGTAGAGCTACTGAAACACAGCCCCTAAAGTTGTTTGCAGTGTAGGGCTTCTGTGGAGAGCTTTGTTTTTCACGCTTCAGAGTGGTGCTTCTTTTGGTTACAGAGGTTGGGAGACTGATGATTGCCAAGCTGCCAGTTCACTCAAGTGGTGTGTCTGCCAGGGTGGTGGCACAGTCAGTGCCACCAGCCACTCCTGAGTGATGTAATCATTTCCATGATAAAGCAGATGAGCTTTTGCAACTTGCAGAATCCTGCTTTCCCAACAGCTGGAGGTGGGTATGCTTCTTTTTGTGCTCTTGTGATGTGCAAACTGTGTACCTCTTTATCATCCCGGTAGGAGCTGGGTGAACGGCTTTTGCACYGGTCTGATAAGATTTTATTGAGGACAACAATCATCAGGTGTTTTTAAGACATTTAGATCCCATGCCAGGGTGTTTTTAAAGATGRAGAAAAATACTAAGGAGTTTATGTCTGTTGTCTAGTGCACCTTCAACTGGGAATCCACATCAACTGGGAAATAATTGCCAGCTAATAGTTTTAAAATGGTTATGATGAGTAATCTGCTCAGAACACAAGTATACGTTTCTGAGTGGTTTACTTTGATTAAAAAAACTGTCAAATGCACAATTCTTCAATTTTAAAAAAGTTGTTTCCTATCTGTCATTTTTTCTGTGTCTCTCCAAACATCAGCATGGTACCACTGCTACACTGCTGCTCTTTATTTGTACTCTGATTCCCAGCCCTTCCAAGGGGGCAGTGGCCAGTTACAGTCTGCATAGGCAGCAGCCCAGGACCTTAGGAGGATAATGAGGTTCAAAGCTGATGGGCCAGGTTCAATTAAAGGCCTATAAAGACTCCAAGGAGAAGAATTGTTCCTCCAAATTGGGTTAGAAGATTCTGACTCCTCGTATGAAGATGGTTGTGTCTGACAGCTCAGAGGATCTGATGTGACCAATGCAAGAGAACTCTGTTGCCCAGCAGATGTGTAAATTGGGAGCTGTTAAACAGCTTCTTCTCTTCAGACGTGGYGGGTTTGTCTGTTTTCAAAGCAAAAGATGGAGTTTAAAGGGAAGCCTACAACCACAGCCACCTTCCTTATGGTCATCTCTGTGTGCATTCCTCTGGAAATGCTAAATATGGTATGTTATGCCTGGAGTACAGATTTACAGGAAGGAAGGGAGTTTTATTTCAACTGTTTTGAAACTGTGTGGTACAATCTTTTTTGTATTGGAATATATTTACAAGAAATCTTGGGCTTATGTTACTCCCTGTGCTCTTCGTGTGGCAAAAATTGGAGAAGAACATCACTTCATACATCCATTCAGTAACTTTTTCTGCTGGTCCCTCTTTGAAATGAGGAATTTTCATTATTTTTTTTAAACAAAACAACCAACCAAACCTAACAGTGGTTGGGTTGTTTTTCTTTTTTGGTACGTTGACTGCCTTCTGCAGCTGCTGGGAGKTGTTACATGTCCAGTTTTATTATCTCAGCAGAAGTTGGGTAAGCAACTCCTGTGCTGGCGTGACACATTTGAAGCAGTCAAAAGCTGCTTCTGAGCGCATCCCTTCTGTAGGTAGGGAGAGGAGCTGTGCTGTGGGTGTGTTGTCTCCTGTACCTGTATTATCTTTGAGAGGGAGGGTGAGATACTGGCTCCTTAAATAACAACTCTGGTCTTAAGCAAGCATTTCATAATGAAGTTATTTGACTCATCAGCTACTGGGAATAGCCCAGGTCCATTTTGCTCATGGGGAAACAGGGCTCTGTGGGAGAGGCTTTGTGAAGGCTTAGCACAATTCTCTGCCCGCAACTGCATTTAGTCTGTGTTTTCTCTTGTGGCTGGAATGCAGTGTGGTGGTAAATTGGTTAAGCTTGGGGCATGAGGTCCTCTCCTAGGCTGCTTGTGCAGCTCCATGGTTCTTTTGCAGAAAAAGGAGGAAGAGACCTTATTTTGGAGTGCTGCCACTGTGTCTGCTGAATCATGACCATGAAAACTGCTGAAGGGGGTCTGTGCTAAATAACAAGTGTTGTATGCCAATGGTTATTTTTGGTGGTTTCAATTACAATCCTCCTTTCTCCAAGAACCACACTGGTGTTTGTGGAAATGGATGCTGAACAGCACACAGCAAAGCCATTGAGTACCAGAGCCAGATCTGAAGAAGAGTGGACACGTTTGCAGCAATGTGCCTGCTCTTCTCAGCTGTTCCACTCTGTGACCCTCAGCCTCTTCCTTGTGTAAACATACATGGAAACAGCCAGGGACATCTGTATTTAGGAGSAATATCAGGAGCTTAGCTGGGAAGRGGGAGCACAGAGGATGGAGCAGTTGTTAGGCTATTCAGGCTTTGTCTCAGTGGGAAAGTATGAATGCATTTAGTACTGTATTTGCATTCCTGGGTGGCTGGGACCCAGCACTGACCACGGTGCCTGCTGAAGCTGCAGGGATTGCATCCTTTTAGTACAAGGATGAAGGAAGAATACTTCAGGAGCTTATTAATWGGTTGAGAAAAGCAACCTTCTTTCTTTCCTTTCACTTTTTCCTCTTCTTGTTTTTCTTTCTTTTCTTGTTCTTCCAGCAAGACTCACTGTTTAGACATCTTGTGAATAAATGGAGGAAACTTTTTGACTTCTGTTTTGAGGGGAAGCCAGGAGTGACTAACATTCCTTAATCTGATTTTATTGCACATTCTTGTCTTGGATATGTTTTCTCTTTTTTCCCTAACCAGAAGAAGAAAACAAACCCTGATGCAAGCAGCTTCTAAGCTCTGTCTTCCTGTAGCTCCACATGTAGCTCTCTGTATCCGTTTGGGAACTGACTTCACATATTGTTTTTCTTTTCATGCAAAAGACCTTTCTGCAAACTGTGGCTTGAATAAAAACAGGAGGGAGTTCAGATACTGGGAGTCCCTGGTGTCAGCTGAGGCAGGCAGCAGATAATCCCTGCTCTGTTCTGTACGTTCATTAGCATTCTAGAAATACCTGACGCGTCTGTTTCCTGATTAGGAGATCTCTAGTCAAATGCTTATTTTCTCACAGGAAACAAAGTATTCAGAATTTGTCTGGAAAAATTTAGGAATGCCTTTCCATGTACATAACTGGCTTTTTTTCATTTGCACATGTTGCTGGCCCCTGTTTGTCAGGGACCTCTATGCATCCTGGTAAAATTTTTGACACACAAACAAACCACACTAGCTTGCTCTCTGCACCCCCATTAATTTAAATTTCTGCTTCTTCCTTTAATTGGCAGATGTGGGAGATGGGCTTGATAGGAGTTGAGAGAATTGAAAATGATTTGACGGGGAGGGTTATCCTAAAGAAACATGATCAAAGCTGGCTGTTATCACTGAAATATGATTGTTGCTATTGATGCTTGCTTGCAGTTTGTTAAGTCTTATGTATGTGTACAGTTTCATTTTGTAGGCAGATGGCTTTTAAGTCAGATAATGAGTTCTCAGTATGCTCTCCTAAAGTGAAACGCTGCTTCCTTCCTTTCCGTCTGCCCCCCCCCAATGTGAAGTTTAAAGTCTTCAGCTAACCAGGAGCGCTCCATTCTACCAAAGACAAAATGTGTCCTGTTTGTTTAATAAATAATCAGCTGGCTTTGATTTTTTGGCTTAATTTGCTCCAAGTGCTTGGGGGTGGCTAGATGGGAATGTGGTGTAGGGGGTGGAGACTTCCAAGGAAAAATTCAAGGAGTAGAAAATAGAAGTAGCAGAGTATATCCTCTGTGCAGGCTGGGGAGGCAGCACTGCAGCGCACGCTGTTGCTTGTAGTTTCAAAGAATGAAACAGTAACTTCCAAGAACGTATGTTATAGTTAACGTGCTCTTAGCTAGGTAAACTTCAGTTGCTTTATTTAGTTCTGACAGGATGTTTCTACTTGCAAAGTCCTTGCATTCTAGAGTCTGTGGTCAACTTCTGAGACACTTCTGAAAGTTGTCTATTTTTCATAGTTACCAAGGAAAAAAGAATTTGACCTGAAAACACAAGCAATGCAAGTATCTAAGGGCACAGTGGTACAGGCAGCTGCATTTTGGCTGCTCTGCTTTCTTGGCTGAACATGACYTGGTTTTGCTCCAGAAGCCACATAGCTGGGTTAGTGTGGTGCCAAGCTCATAGTCCTGTGCCTGGTGTCTGGAGTGSGCTGGGAGAGCAGCCATCCTCTGTGGACAGGAGAGCAATGCCCTTGGCCTTGGTCCTTTGTGGGTGAATTAACAGAACTATATGTATTTGTTTTATTTTCGCTGCTCTGTGTCCTATTTCTGGGTGAGGAGGGGAATTTACAATGTGAGGCTCACATCAGTTATTCACTATACTATAAAGAGACATTTTCTCTACTGCACCTCAGTTTTTGGAGCGTATGGACAGTTCTTTACCAGCAAAGAAAAATAAGAAATTATTACAATTATTTTGGCTGCATGAGTGCTCTTTAAAATAAGTACCTGTGCAGCCAAAAGGGTCACTGGGTGACAGCAAAAAAAATCATGCCCTCAGGGGGCAGATTTTTCCTGAAAAGTTTGGATGGTCTCTATCACCACGCATTACAGGAAGGAAGAAAATTGGTGGTTTCCAGAGGCTAACCTCAGTCCTTGGATGTTGACTCACAGCAATGGGGACTAGAAGGAAAGGTGGCCTTGATGAGGAGAGGGACTGAAGGAGGCTGCTGTTTGAGGGCAGAGAAACAGACCCTGCTGGAAGCACAGGGGTCTGGCTTTGCTACTTACACTGTTTCTTAGCTTGATTTGAATCCCCCTTTGCATGCACCGAGTCACCCTGGTTGTTGCTTTCTGAACCAGCTGGGGAGAGTGATGCAGACAAGTGCTGTCAGCTTCGAGAGCATCAGTGGCTGTGGCGATGGAGGGAGGAAATGAAATGGCAGTGTATTGATGTCAACGTCCTCTGGAAGAGAAGGAAAACTTATTTGATGGAGTTTTTCCACTTATACTCAGTTTTTTGCCACACAGCAGTTCTGTGCCTGGCAGTRTCTTTCAGATCGCTATTGCACAGAAGTTTGTAAGACTTTGAGTTATAGTATGCATACTAATAAGAATTTATTGGGTTTTCTTCCCCTTGAAATAAACAAAAACACTCCCACTTGGTATCTCCTAGCTGGAGAAAAGCACACTGTTTCCCTTGTGCTTTCCTCCTACCTATCTCAAGCACTCTTTTGTGCTGTAAGAAGTTGCTGCAGATCTGCTGTGTAGATCATGCAGCTTTGTTCCCTCAGCTGCCAGAAGTGTAACCCCTGCCTGTCTTCATGTGGGCAACAGTGCATCTCTGGGGACCTGGGGAAGACATGCATGTGGGAAGAGAGAAAATGTATGGTCCTGTATGAAGTAATTAAGCTGAGACAGTAACTGGAAGTCTTCACAGTGTTCTGAGTGTTGCTTGAAGCTCTTCAAGGCATGTAAGGGTGTGTGTTTGTGTGTAATTTACATTCTCTGCAAAAGCTTCCCACAAGTGACAGTCTCTTTTTAAAAGCAAGATTGTTAAATAGGACCAATTTATGCTCTCAGACTTTGCAGCCTAGCAGAGCATCCATCTTTTCTTGGCCCATGGCCCTGCACAGCACTGCCCATATGCCTGGTGGTAATGCCATTTTCTGGGGAAGGTTCCTCAGCCATGGAGCTTTCAAGTTCAGAGTGGCTGCTGCTACCCCTCCCACTCCACCAGTAAGTGCTTTCAGCTGGACCAGAGTCCTTGTCCTGGCTGCTGTTTCCCATCCCTCCCTGCTCCAGCAGCAGCCCAGCACCTGGCCATGCAATGAACTTGTCAGTGCAGTGTCTTCTTCCTCCCTCACCGCTCCCAGCCTTGAGCTGTTTCATAAGCAATGCTGCAAGTGGTGAGGGAGCACTTCAAAAACAGTTGTAAAAGCTGTTCTTTAAGTCAGTGGTTTTGTCCAGCGTTGTCAATGGCAGACTAGGGAATGTGACATAAAAATATCCTGCGGAAATTGCACTCATCAATAAAATCAGCACACTGGAAGCTGAGAAGCAATTTGGCACAGAGGGAGCCTCTATTTAATGTTCTGTGCCCTTTTTTATTAACCCTTCATCTTATAAAAGAAGGGTCCAGAGCTATGCAGCAAGAAGGCAAAGAGGCTTAAGAAACTTTTTTCCTTCTCTTGTTTCCCAAAGTCAGCATACGAACTGAGGGGGAGAACAAGTGTCTGATACTGGTATGGGGTAAAGGCATAGGAAGYTTAGTATGCCTGCCTTTTATATTTTGATTTGGGTAAGGAAGGCACTTGTGAAGTGAACCTCTTGACTTCCCCCTGCATTGCCCTGTGTGCTGACTGGCATTGCTGAGTGGCATCAGGAGATGCAAGCTGGATTCCTTCTACCTAAAGCAAAACCAGAGGCTGCATTCTCAAAGCCTACCTGGCTCACCTGATGTGCTGGGTGTTTGATCAGTGGCAGGAGACCTGGTCTGAAATAAAAGCCTTTAATAGACCTTTAATAATCAGGCTGTTGAAACCTTCTGTATCATTATTCTGTGGGTTGCTTCAAGTGAGCCAAGCTATTTGGAACTGCAGAGCCAGCTCTAGTGTGATGGTAAGAACAGACTGCCCAGAGGGGCAGCTGGAAATGGTGAATGATGATTGCTGTGGCTGCAGATCCCCTTGTTCCAGTGGAAATGCATGGCATGCTTGTGTGCTCCCTTTCAGTGGATTCACATTTTTGGGTGGGTGGGGTTTTTTGTGTTTGTTGGGATTTGTTTGTTTGTTTTTATAGCTGTCCTTCATGCTGTCATTGAAAGTTGTCAGAAGACCTTTTTTCATCATCTTGCTATTTTCCCTTCCTGGGAAAAATTGATTTTTGTCTTGCTATACAGAATTGCACTAAATGGTCTCTTGAGAAGCTTTCTCAGTCCCTGCATACCAAACAGGTTGTATGTGGTAGGAGCCTTCCTTGGCTGCTGTGTGCTCCTGCAGAGATATTTAGAGATGCCTGTGTGCCTTTCACCATAAGCATATGCTGTTGTTGCAGTCTTAGCATATATTACCCAGACTGAAATGATGGTTAGGAGAGTGAGTAAGACAAAAATCAAAAAGAAAGTGGGGGGAGCAAAGCCATGCTTTTCCCCAAAGCAGGTTTACAGAAGGTAACATAAGAAAGATTGGACCCACTAGAAGTGCAGTACTATCTTTCCTCATGGGAAACACAGGAACAGATTGCCCAGAGACGCTGGGGTTGCCCCATCCCTGGAAGTATTTCAGGCCAAGTTGAATGGAGGTCTGAACAACCTGGTCTAATGGAAAGTGTCCCTGCCCATGGCATGGGGGTTGGAACTGGATGGTCTTTAAAGGCCTCTTCCAACCCAGGCCATTCTATGATTTTATGATTTTGCTTCCTCTTCCTTCTTTCCCTCTCCTTCTCCCCTGCTGACATTTGAAATTGCCTAAGATGGAAGAGGAGGGAACATTTTTGACTGACATAAATAGTAAATAAATAAAACCTAATCTTAATGAAGGATGCTGTGTCCTAAATGGCACACACCTTGCATAAGCTCATTATGCTGTATGTTTAAATTTGGCCAGCTCAGGAAGTGCTTCTAACCATTAACCATCATTAATTTCCCTGTGACTGGATGGCTGGGACRTGCTCCTGACACAGGAGAGAGACTTGCATTAAAGGCTCTACAGGTGTCTTGTTTTGAAGCTCCAAGGCAGATATATGTCAGTGTTCTTAAACCTTCATCAGTAAAACGGAGCAGTTCCACAGCTTAGCAACTTGGGCTTTCACGGGGCCCTCCATTACTGAATTTGTAGCTTGTGCTCTGTGTTTTGCCTCCTCCTGGGGAGATGGCTGCTTGCTGTGACTTTTGGCCATGCTCTGCCTTGTTCAGGTGCACCAGATGTTTGCTGTAAGTAGCTGACTGTGAGAAAAGCCTCTGTCTTTGGTGGCTAGACTGGTTTTTGCCCTGACGATGACTTCATCTTTTGACTATGCAATGTGTCTCAGACTAGGTCTGCTGGAGACACACCTGAGTAACTTCAGTTGTGGAGATTATTAAAGAAAAATGTTCCCCCTCTAGTTATAATAAAACTTATGCCATCCATTTCCTGAGTCTTAGTGCAAAGGSAGCCTCTGAGTGAACTATTATGTTAATTATTTTTAAAAATAATTTCTCCCTTGTTGTTTGATCAGCATTGAATGCCAGCATTGCTGAATCAAGTTAAGTTCAGAAGACCTAGTTTTGCTGCTTTTMTATGAGGGAAGGAAATGATATGGTACTCTATCCTAGAAAAGGAAATCCTCCCTGGATCGAGGCATAAAAACTTGATTCCATTTAAACATGGCATGTTATAGCAGGAAAGGGCTGGAGTGCCTTGAGCCTGCTTAGGTTTAGGGTTTTACTGTCCAGCCGTGTTTCTGTTAACTTCTTAAAATGGTCTCTTGCTGGAATTCACATGTGTTGGAAGCTGCTGTTCACCTCCTTGATCTTCCTATATAAGTTGGCAGTTGTRAGATGAAAGGAGTTCACTGCAGACTCTTGACTGCTTGGTTTCTTCTATATAGAAAGTAGAAGAGACACTTCAGTGATGTACTATGAACCCCTGGACTCAGAATTAATTCAATCTATAATTAAGTTTGCATTACATTACAACCCTGTGGCCATTTGCACCAGGCTGTACCTAATTCATAGCAGATGCTTCTGCCCCCATTTCTAAAGAAGCATTTCCTGGCTGCAGCCTCCATCTCAGGGCCTGTGGGATCTGGCATCAAACATTGTTTGTGTTCATTGGTGGGGATAGAAAAAGGAAAGGTGTGGAACTCCTCCTGCTTAACAGCATCTCTTTTTCTGCTCCTGAGCCAGAAGCTTTTGCATGTGGCCTTGGGTGCAAAATCATGTTCCAGCAGGTTGAATGGGAGGATTAGTAAGAGCCAGCTGTTGGCAGGAGGGCGTCTTACTGTCAGTGTCATAGCGTGAAATCGATTGGATCACTACAGCTCTTGTGTCTCACTGGGGAACTTTTTTAAAATGCGTTAATCACTGTGGGAAATCTGGAATCAAATACCAGACACTTCCCCCACCTCCTCCAGCCCTAAAGTGAGGTGAAAATCCTGGGAATTCTTGGTTTTGCTTTTGATGACTCCTGTACGGGATAAAAAAAGACCTGGTCTTTATGCAGCGGGCTTCTGTCCTGCTGTGTCTTGACTAAAGCTTCCCAAAATTTCCYCCTTCAGACTCTGAAACAAAGTTGCAGTCTTACTGGGTGAAAAGCAAGCACCTCATAAATGGCAAAATTTTGAGGAATCTGAGATGTCCCCAGGGAACTGCTTACAGTGAGAAAATTCACTCACTGCAACTGTTGTGGGGTGACTTCTGGCACATGTCAGGAGTTCTGCATTTCTCATGCCTGATAAAATCATGTAGCACAATGTTTCAGAACTCTTGACCTTAGCTAGCAGGCAACATGACTGCCATTCATTTGGTACTGGCCAGTCTCCTCAAGATAGGAGATTAAAGGACTTTTAAGATGGCTCTTCAGATGCCATTTCAGTAGATGGTTGTTTGTCCTGATGAGACTATAAATTTGGCAGAGTACCTTCCAGGGTAACTTGTCCTTGTGTCTGTGTGTGCTCCGTAAACCAAATATTTTTATATCTTTGAGTTTGAATAGGCTGATCACTGACATAKGAATCTGGTAGAGGTAGTAGCTAAGGTGGAAAAGCAATGGGTCATTAACATGTGGGCTCTCTTTGAAAGATTATATTGTTTTTCAGAGTTCTTCCATTGTGCACATTGGGTGTTTATCTTGGTTTGCAGTCATCAGTGATTTTCTCCTTAGATAAGTGACCAGCAGCTGAGCTGTCAGGCAAATGATTTCATGCCTGCACCACCYCAACTGGGCACCTAAATGAGAACCAAAAACACAAATCTAGAGCTGCATATTGCGTGGCTGCTGCATTTCATAACTGCTGTGAAACAATCACAGTGGGGCTTTTCCTTTCCAAAACGTCAAGAMAATAGAGATATTTTTTCTAAAGAGAGAACAAATGGAGGAGGAAGGCTCTAATTGCTCTTTAAAAACAAAATCTCTATCTTGCTGTGCTGCTTCTGGTTTAAAATTAACATGTTAGATTAATCTTTGAAGCAATGCAAGAATCTCCAAATGGTTTTCCTCTATCCACCCAGCACATGCCTGGGTTTTCCACTTGATTTAGGAGCAGACGTCTCTCACAGGGATGAGCTGAATTTTGTTTGTTGTTGCCATGAGCAGTGAGATGGATTGAAAATTGAGGAGGCAAGAGGAGCAGCACACTGATCTCCCTTCTCCTCCTCCAAAACAAATAAGGGTTGGATTTTTATTAAAACCACAGTTAAGTTTTGTTTCTTAAATGAAAACACACGCTTTATTGACTTTTTAAATCAGGTCTAGCCCTTCCAGTCATGTTTTGTTATTAAGTGTGCCCTTCTCTTAGTCTGTCTGAAATCACTTGCAAGTGGAGTTTAATAAAGAATATGGTTTTATAGTAAAGAGGGAGGAGATCAGCCTCTAGTTGATCTGCTAATGAGACTCTTTGAGGAAATCTATCCCCAGTGTTCATCTCTGTTTCAATTACTTCTGCGATGGCTGACCTTCCCCTGTGCCTTGGCAGAAGGGCATTTGCTTTGCCAGCAGGCAGGGGATGAGATACTGAAGCTGTTCTAATGTCTGTCTTGCTGATTTTGGTAATACTGCTCCTCCTGTCCTCTGCCTTCCTTCAGCAGCTGCCTCTGCTGAATGAGAAATGCTGTGCCCTGACCTGCTATGTATGAAGGAAGAATTCATTTTTTGGTTTTATCTTATTTCTCTCTTCACTGAAAAATGCCTTTGCTGTCTGACTGGGGAGAAGAAATGAACATGTTTTTGTGCTTGAAACATCCAAGTTGAATRGTTTTCTATCCTTGCTGCAGAAGTTGGTTAAATCTTGAATATAGCTTTGAAAAACTGTTCTCTGGARCCTTGCTAGCTTGCAGGTCTGACTTAGAGCAGCAGGTGTTAACCACTGGTTTCCCTCCAACGCTGATGCCACTTTGATTTGCTGGTTTTGGCAGCTGTTTCTGCTTGCCAGCATTCCATAGGTCTCCTCAGCACATGGGGCCAAGCTGTGACTTCAGAAGGATGCGTAGGTGGCTGTGCAGTGTGTTGCTAAAGCTGCTTTAATTTCTTCACAAATATGTCTGTGCTAGCAAGATGCAAGCTGCCTGTCACAGCAGTCTCACAGCACCACGGCTGTATGGCACAGCTTTGTCCCCTTGCTCCTGTGAAGAAAGGGACTTTTGCTGACCAGAAAGACTTGAATTGTTGGAATCTGGAGGAGGCAAGTGGTAGAGACTGAGCAATGTCTTCTCCACACTACTTGCTGCAGAAGAAGCATTGAAGAAAAAGCACAGTTTTGCTGATGTGAACCTGACTTGGTTATTTTGTTTCTGTTCAGTTTTTTCTTTCATGCCTGGAGTCCCAGCAGACCATCCTTGCTGGGAATCCACAGGAAATGGGTGGCTGKGGGTGTCTCAGTATCTTACGAGAACATGTCAGTTGTGTGATGTCTGCTCTTTCAGCAGGTGGTGCTTATACAATGAGTAGCCTTACTTGGAGTGTGGGTGGGCAGTTTGAGTGAGGAGTGGTAGTGCTGATTTGACATACTTGAAAATGCTCAAGCAATTTGTTGGAGTCTTTCGTGATCAGGTCTAGTGTGATACAGAATGCCAGGGGAGCCAAGGGGAGAGAAACAGATGCCTAAGTCTGGATTACACATTTCTCCCACCCCTGCCCCCTCCCCCCCCAAAAAAAGGGCAACATAAGCAAATACAATAAACAAAGGATTTAATTATTTTCTGTTAACACTGGTGAAACTGAAGGGTGAAGTTTAAATATAGGCAAAACCCATGGATGTTTTCTCAGTAAGTTTCTCATAAAACTCTGAGAATTATGCTATTTTTTTTTACTTGACATGCCCTCAYGCTCCTATTTTCAAGCCCCAGCTTGTCAAAACTAACATGCCTATTCCTATTCTGTTCTTGTAAACTCCTGCCTTGTCATAGGTGAAATAATGGAGCAGCAGYTCTGAAATGCTTCTGCTTGCAGTCCAGGCCCTTGCAGGGAGATGTCTTCAGAGCTAGAAAGATAGAAACTGGGAGCTCATTAGATGGCAAAGATCTGGCGATACCAATCGAAATGTCACTGCCCCTGGCCAGAAAATCATGTAAAGAGGAGTTATGTGGATGTCACTATTTGAAGCACTGATGAGACTGGGGAAAGGAAAGGAGGTGGAGAAGCTGAAAGCTTGTTTTGGCATGAGAAGAATAAGTGCTTGTGAGCTGACAGAAATACACCTGTGCTGCAGCTCATATGGTCTCTAATCAATGGAGCATGTGATTTCAGAGAACCTTCCCATGACAAAATGAGAGAAAGCATCTAACTGGCTTCAGGAGACCACTCTTTGAAATTGAGTGTGGTAGTGAGGGATTGGACATGTGCTTTGTGAAATTCCTCCAAACCTGAAAGCTTACAGGTACCTTACTCTGCCCTTCTAGGGCTCTTGTTTCTGGGTTGGGGAGGAGCTGTATTATGAGGGAGGCTTGTGCTGCTACTGAGTGTGCTGTGCTACTGTGGAGGGTTGTTAGAGACCTATATATTCAAACAGGAATGAACTATGACAAACATCAAATCAATGTAGTGATGCAGCTATAGCTGCATTGTGTTGGACTTAAAATCCATGTTAAAACCTGCTCTGGTGAGGATAGAGCAATTTTGCCAGAAATAAGAGTTGGAGTGTGTACTCCTGGAGTAATGTGGCTGAACTGTACTGACACTCACTGCAGGAGGTGGGTAAGTCTGGTGGTGCTGACTCAGGAAAGGCTTGGTGATAATTTTAAGTCATGACCATATTTATCATATGACAAAGCTTTATAAATTGAGTGGCTTTTATAGTGAATCCTTTCAGCCTTTGGCTACAGCAACAGTGAGAGAGGAGTGAAATGGCTGATTAACGTTAATCACCCAGCTGTTGAGGAAGTATATGTTCAGTTTTTCAAGTTATGCAGAAGAATTTTTAAGTGGGTTGAATGCAGTATCCAAACTTGAATGGGCATGTTTTCAGGCTAAGTGTCGGGTACAGTTGTACTGGAATACCTTATAGCAAAGGTAGGGTGGAAGATCTTTTGTCTTAATTACCTAAACAAGCTTAGGCTGGAATATGTTTTTGCAAGGCGGTGTCATGTTTTGTGGGATTAAGTCTGTAACCTGGTGTTATCAGACTTGCATTTTTTTTTTCCCCCTAGGAAGCAAGCTGACCACCTCTTCTGGATTGCTAGAGTTGTGGGCAAGCATGCTTAGTAAAGTAATGGTGATAATTCAGTAGATAATTTTCATAATCCTGTTCCACAGAATGGTTCTGTGAATTATTATTCTCTTTTGACAGAGTTGCGTAACTAGTAAGTTGACTGAAAACTCACTGCTTCCTTCCTTCAGCAGCTGTTTGGTTGCAGCATAGCAGTCACCACTCCTGAAAAAGAAATGATGTTTTGGGAGAGTCTGATGTAAGTGGGAATATGAACAAAGTCAGCAGTGTGACACTGGTTATTCAAAGGAGGTGAGATAAGAATTGTTCCAGGCATATGGCACATGGGCATTTTGTAGGTCTTGACTTTTYCCAAACATAATGTTTGTGCTGCTTCTTATGCTCTCCCCTTTTCCCATATCTGCTCTTCTCTTCCTGTCGAGAGCTTGTAAAGTCTTCCTTCAATTCCCATATTTTATTCCTCAGGAGTTCTTAGAGCATATGCACACAAGTGATTGATATGCTTTTAGTTGCAGAACTGCTTTTACTTCCACAACTCCCAAGAGACTGGTGTGGTTTTGGGCCAGCCTCGCTCTTGTTCAGACATCTCTTAACAAGTCTGTCAGGTGTGCTTTCTTTCCTATCCCTCTCTCCTGTTTTTCTTGATAGCTGTATGAGATCATCTTTTACCACCACCTCCAGCACCCTTATCCCTCCTCCCAACACCTAGCATTCGTTACTTGAGAGAATGGAGTAGCAGGAGTGAGATTTTCTCTGTGGCCTCATCAGTTCAGGGAACAAGAATTCTCTGCTGAGTGCAGTGCAGCAACTGGCTCAACCTCCTGTCTCTTCTGCCCTTAGTTCTGTTTTTGTGCTCTAGGAGTGGAGCTGTACAACTCAATTGCTTCAGCAGCTGAGAGGAGAAGCATGGGGAATAGGCATGAAATGACTTTAGGGTAGGATCAGAATTTATTTTGCACAATGTGTTGCTGGGTTGGAAATGCCATGTCTTTGCCTAGTTTTAAGCAATGCTTCTGTCTTTCAGCAGCACCAAAGTGGAATGGTGTGGCTCCTGCCCACTTTTAAGTTAACCTTAGCCTTCACAGAGAAGTCACTAAGATATGGTGTGATAGATCTATCCCTGTAGGCTAAAGAGGTTATAAAGCACTATTCATTGAACACCTGTGTAGACTTTGGGCAATGCAATCCACCTATCTGCATGTTGCCAGGAGTAAGTCTTCAGAGGACATCTCAACACTTAGGCTGCAAATGTTGGTGCCAAGTTCTGAACAGTTGAGGCAGGCACTGGCTTTGATGGCCTCCAGAAGATTAGGCACAGACCTTGAAGTCTTGACTAAAAACAGAAGTCAGGATTCACTGTCTTGGTAGAAAATATATAAATCTCTAAAAAATAGATAATATTTTTTTTCTGCAACTGGACAGCACATCAAGCTGATGTTTAAACAGTGAAGTTCATGAAGCAGATCCAGCTGCAGCTCCACTGACTTCAGTGGAGTGATAGTGATACATGACACATTGTAAGGAGGCCTTACAGTGTAGAGTCCTTAATGTATCATTTGACAATAAAAACCACAGCTTTCTTTTTCTAGAGATGAAAATGAAAGATTTTAATGTGAGTTTGGAATAGGGTTTTCTACCCTATTTCCTATTCCTGTCCTCAGTGGAAAGAAAGGAGGATACAAATAAATCAGCACTTGGTATCTAGGTGGAGTGAATTGTAAACTTTTTCTTTATATGCCTCCTGGAATCTGCATTCAGAAGAGCATATCTCATACTGAAGTGAGTGTTTGAGGAAATGTATGTAGGCCTATTAACAGAAGTCCTTTCAGCATTTAGCATTAGTTTTGGTTCCATCCTCTCCCAAATAATGAATCTCATTTTTTGTCAGTGCTGGCCACAGTATTCTTTCTACTTCATGAGCTGATGCCTTACCCTCTAGTTTACTTATCTTCTTTCCCTGTGGCCAGCCTTCTAAGACTATACAGGCTTTGACTCTTATAAAYGCTCTCAGTGCTTCTTTTCATTATACATGCTCCTTTAGCTCAGCACTAACCCACTCCACATGCTCCTTTTCTTCCTCTCTTCTCTGTTACTGTTCATTTTTATTATTTCTCTTTCTCCATTCTGCTCCTCTAAATATCTCTGTAACTGAATGTCTATGACAGCCTTTGGCTGTCTGTGTGTATACTGGGCTACTGCCTTGTATGCCTTTGCTGTAAAATCCAGATTCTTAGAGTGGATATCTGTAAAGTTGACTGTCTGAAGAACAGGCTGTGCTTGCTTTTGTTTTTCTGGAAGTTAACTTTTTTACTTAAGTAGCCACTGTTTCAGTGAGCTCAGCAGATGGTCAGATGCTTTTTGCTMCCGCCACAGTAGCGCTTAACACTGCTTTCCATCTGCTGGCATATCACCATAGCTCTGCTGGCCTTTGTTAGTGATGCTGACCAGACCCTAAGTATTGCTTTAAGATCCTGTCAGAACCTCCTAGGACAAACAACCCTGGTTTTTATCTGCTCTTATTCCAAATCTCACTCAACATCAGATGCAAACCTTTCCTTTCTTTAGRTGTTCCTTCAGAATTTAACCAGATTGTCAAAGTGAGCTGTGGCACTGTCCCTTTTCCAGGTTCCTCTGCTCATACTGAAGCAACTTGCTGTGAGATCCAATCTGTCTCTGCAGACTGGACTGGAAGGATGTCTGACGTTTAGAACAGAATCTGGGTTACCAGCCCTGTGTTTAGGAACTTAGGTTAATTCATAAGAGGTAAATCCACAAATCAGCCTCTCTTTCACACTGCAAGGCAATGAGCAGCCATACAGACAGCAAGCATCCTTTTAGAGCAAGTTGTTGGCTAGGAGCAGCACATCCTGCAGTCAGCAATCTGACTTTAAAGGCCTTTTCTATACAGATATATTCACACAGAGTTTATCACCCCTCTGATGTTGGCCACATGGCCTAGCTTCAGGGAGTGCTCTGCAGAGCTTATCATCATCTGTGCTCCAGCACATATGTGCGTGTACGTCTTTGTTCCAGAAGGAGCTTGATGAGGTCAGAGGTTCTTTGCTGTCCTTTTGATCCGGGGGCTGCTTGGGGATTGGTAGACAAATTTCAAGGATTTATTCTGAAGCTAGGACAGATGAACAGCCAGTTATTAGCTTGCTATCTTTGTGGTTTTTGTTAATAGTCCTTCAAGTGTTTTCCTTATCTCCAAAGCAGAAGTCATGACTTTACTTCCTGCCTGTTTTCCTCAGTAGCTGCTTTAGAGGTGGTGTCTGTATAGTCAGGTGATAACGTGCATAAGATTGCTGATTACTGCCATAAAGGCATCCAGAAATAGCTGATACAGAGCTATCACATGTATTTGACTTTATTTAACAGGCCTCTCTTGACTTGAAAAGAATCCTTTCCAAAGCAGTCTGCAAATCAAACTTGGAGCAGGAAAGGCTTAGGCTTTTGAGCCAAGACAACATAGGAAACATTTACCTCTAAGGCCTGATGTTTTCAATGTGTTATATAACTTACTCATCCTGAATTGGTCATCTTCTACTACAAACTTGCACATAAACTGCATTAAATAATTCTGTCATACCATAGCATGGCTTACAGCAGCCTGAGGAGACAGAGGCAGGGACCAATTGGATCAACCCAAATTCAAGTTTGAGTACAATGGGTATTTAAAATTCTCAGTCTGAGACCTAAACTTGTAGCCTTGAACCATGGAGGCATGTTGGAATTGCTCATGAATTGAATCTCTCCTTTCTGCAAAACAACCAATAGGCTGGATGTGGTCCTCATTGCTCATATGTCTGTTCATAGCTCTTCTTCACAACTTAACAGTATTGATTCTTCTTCCCTACTCCCTCTCAAATTGTTTTCCATATTGCTTTTTTACCTTTCAKGGTGTAAACAGAGAAAAACTTTCACACTGAAAGTCTGTCTGTGACTGAAATGGAATGTAACGCTGACATGAGCCTTCCCTTCTCTTAGGTTGCCTCTTCACAAGCAGAATTGCCAATAAAGTTCAATTGAGGCAAAGTTGCCTTTTGGGCTGAATCCAGATTGTCTTCAGGCCTGTTCTGTCTAAACTTGGAAACTGTGGAATGTTCAATACAGTGTGGCTGTCTTCCAGACAGCAGTGGGCCAAAGCAGATGAAAATGTGTGATTGAAAATTGTGAAATGCTTGTTCATATGTATGTATGAATGTAATTTTCATAWATATATATATATATGAAAGACATTGCATTCTTTTTACAGGAAAATGTTGAAAATTGTTTACAAACCAGTTCTTTCTCTGCTTGCATTTTCTCTTCCACAAGCTTCAATGATCTCYGTATTGTGTTTAGAATTTGAAGACTCAGTGTACCAAAAATGTGGATCCAAAAATGTGGATCCAGTCCCTGCCCTGAAAGAAGTYTGTCAGGAGAGACTGGACAGAGTTGCTGCATGAGCAGAGTGCAGCAGACCAATGGTTGACAAATCATTTGCTTCTCTAAGCAGTTCATCAGTCAATGGCTCTGTTTTTTATTGGTGTGGTGATTGGGTTTTTGTCTCCTCAAGCTTTCTGTTGTGTAGAACCTGCTGCTAGAGTGTTGCCTGTATTAGTACAACCAGCAGTAATCAAAAGGAGTTTGCTTATCAGCCARGAGCATCCTGGCCAACCTAGTCTCTTGTCAGGATAAAAGAGCTGAGGGTGGAGTTTAGTTAGCAAAGATCAGGTTTGTCCATGGGAAGCTGGCAGCACTGGAGGTTTCAGACTGGGCCTGTTGGGTGGGTTTGGCAGAGCTGCACTATTGGTACAAGTCAGCCACCCGTGATCAGGCAGAAATGAGATCTGTCTGTGTGTTACAGCTCAGAAATGAGATCCGTCTGTGTGTTACAGCTCAGAAATGAGCCAGCTTGTGTTCTGAGGCCCTTGCTGCCCTTACTCAGGAGAGACGTAAGCTTCCAAAAAGGTGATATCCTGAGCAGGTGTGTTCTTTCCCAACGTTGGACAGAAATCTGGCTTTCATTTGGGTTGGGAGCTTTTGTGAGAAGACCCAGTGTGTCTTCTTCCCCTGTCCCCATTTTGCAGTGATTGAGTAGGACAGAGCTGTGCTCAGCCCTGGCTGGAGCAGGTGGCATCCACTTGTGCATGCTGCAGGATGTTAGGTGTGTTCCCCTTGCAGTGGCAGTCCCAGCTTTGCCAGCTTTATTTGACTCTCACACTTGGATAATAGTGACTCTTTGACTGCATTTTGTGCTCCTGTTTGAGTTTCAAGTCTGAGGTACCTTTTAGCAAGCTGACTCCAGCTAACAGCTCATGGCTTAACTTCTAAGGGACCTGTGAAAGTAATACAGCATCTAAAATAAAACATCACAAAGTCAAGCCTGTCCTAAAATGAAATGACAGATCATAGCTTTTGGAAGCTGAAGTCTGTGCATGCCTGGCAGCTCAGTGTCAGAATCCAGGTAGCAGTCTGAGCCCTGACTGACATTTGGGAGTGCAATAGCATGACACAGTACACCTCCTTTTGCACGGTTGTCCTCTGAGAGGGCAGGACCACATCTCTCCTCTGGTACCCTAACAGGCACTGAGCAATGTTCTTCTGTGTGTCCCATTCCTCTCATGTTAGTTGCTGATCACCCTTCTGCAATGATTCTTCATCCACAAACTTTAGGTCGCTCTTCTAGATAAACATCTGTGCTAATGACACACAAATTGGTGTGGTATTTCAGATATTGGCTTGTGATTGGAAGTCCTTTTCCCAGTAAATTTTSAAGTCTAACAGTAAACAGGAATTCTTCCACTTTCTGCACCCCACTGACAGCATGACTATTTCTGATGAAAATTATTTGAAGGATGTGATCTGGCATATTTTTTTTATATGATAGGTGCCAACAGGTTATAATACAGTCTGTAAACTGTAGAGCTAGAGCTAGAATCTCTTGGCTGTACTGTTGGCAGAGAGAGACAGCAGAAGGGATGGAGCAACAGCTTTCATGCTTCATTATTAGACATGTGAAGGGGGAAAATAAAAATGGAGGAGGGAAGAAGTCTGATACAGTAGTCTGTCTTTTTTTTTCATGTGGCTTTCCCTGCTAGAGCAATAGAGAGAAGTTTCTCAGTATTGATCTTGTGTAAATTCCTAGAAACAAAATACCTTCTCCCTCATTCTGAGTCTAGCTCTACAGTGTAAGAAGTCTGAATGTTCTTGCCGTGCTTGGATGCCTTACCTTGCCCCAAGACTGCAAGGCTTGATACAGTTGAATTTGGAACCAGTTTTGTCAGGTGGTGGTGCCAGCTGCTGCTGAACTGATGAAAACTGGCAGTAGGCAGMAGAGCTGGCAAAGCCCCCGTGAGAGGAATTGTGGTTCAGAGTTTCAGCCAGTTTCAGTGACAGCTTAGTCATCTAAAGAGAACTTGCTGTGCAAACATTCTGCCTAAACCAAATTCTCAAACTTTACAMGTTACTACAACTGTAAATGCTCTATCAATCTGGTCACTTTCATTTGTTTACCTCCATTGTAATGTAAATGATTCCTTGAAATGGGTGTAGTGAGGACACTATTATAGAAAGGCAGACTTTCTCTTGAAGAGTCTGCAGATAATCGTGGTTGGTGATAAGTGTGTGCTGACAATTARTATCTGCATGAGCGATTAATTCAAACTGCAATAACTGCAAATGCCAGTTAGGGACACTTCGGGTGTGCTGCTGCCCCATGGGCAGATACCTCAAAAATGGAAATCTGAATTTCAGAAAACTTTTCTCATAAGAAGAAATGAACATGGTTCTTGTAAGGCTGCCTTCCTTGAGTTTGCTAAGACACGGTTTCTGTTGGCTTAGAAAATAAGGATGCCCTGAAGTGCCCTCACAAGTGGGCAGCAGAAACTTAGTATTTTATTAAAAGAAAATGAGGCTCTTGCAAGGCTTTATTTTGTGAGTTTGGGCTTACAGTGTTAAAAGCCTGTGACACCTTTGTTTCTGCCTGTTAACCTGTTGGCMGCGGATAGGGCATAGAGTATACATAGTGAGGGAGAAAACACCTGGGTATTTAAGCATCTTAGTCAAACTGTTGTGCCTTACTTTAAGTCTTACTTAAGGCATCTGCAAATTCCAGAGAGGAATAGGGGAGAGTTTGTACTCACAGTTACTTTCTTCCATTTGTGGCCTTAAGGAAAGCATCCTAGAGACTTGGCATAATACACACAAATAAAAAGGCTTGAAAGGATGTGCATGTAGTCTGTTATCAGTTTTAAAACTTCTTAGGGAGGGGTAAAAGTGACAAGATGTGTTTCCTGATTTCTGAATCAATGCAGTGGAAGGGGTTGTCATCCTCATTTTTTGCAGACCATTTTGAAAACATGGAATTGTTGCATGTGATACTTGCTCATACAAGTSTCCAGCTTTTTATAAAGCATTTCTGGTAGTGAAGGCAGTTGGCATGCTTTTGAAAGAATAAATCCTCTGAGGGTAAAAGATCTGTTGGAAGTAGACAAAAAACAGCTTAAGGGTCTTGCTTCATTAATACACCTTCTCTCAAGTGGCTGCTTAATGGGATTCTCACAGCTTCCTAGCCAGCCTTTGGTGTGACATTCTTCCTAACTCTATCATGCCATAAACTTGGCTCTGTGCTGCTCCCTCACTGTCTGCTTCAAAGGTGCACTCGATGCATCTCCATTAGCCCTTTTTAAAAGTTAACTTTTAGCTCAAGATGTGAATAAGTCTTGTGCAGAGTGTATATGCCATGAAGTAAGAAAGACTTCCTTAAGTGCACTGCTGAGTGTCTTTAGCACTGCTCCTCAGGTAGCATGGGTGTAAATTRCTAGAGCTTATTGAGTAAACTGATGTGTTGAGAGCTCTTAATTCCTCAGTTTATTCTTAGCCTTAGCTAGTAAATAAGTTCCACCTCATACAGTATTAACCATCTCACTTGACACATAAGCAGTTCTCTTAATTATTCAGTGCCTTGTTTATTGATATCTCCCTCAAAATTCAATTTGACCAGTACAAAATGGGTTGGGGTGGGGGCTTTGTTTTTCCCTAACAAGCTTGGTCACACCTTGCAAATTCTTGATGATGGTCAACTGTAGCTGCTGAAATGCCTAAACCTTCCTCAGGCTGTCAAAATCCATCAGGTTGACATCTCCCTGCCTCACTCCTGTCTGTGCTGAGCTGCTGTGGTTGYCGTCCTGTGGTGCCCTGTGCCACCACGCCTGGCTCCTCTTTGTGAAGGCTTCCTCCTGCATCCCAGAGATAGGACAAGGTAGCTGCCACTCTGAACTTCTGCATTTCCAGCGTCCAAACCTCCTGCTCTGCTAAAGGCCTTGCAGAGATCAGGCAAGGACAATATGGTATTCAAAAGAATTCACCACTTGGTGTGATTCTAGTATCTAGTATTCTTCTTCAGAGATTGGGATAACTTTTGAAGATCTCTAATTTTCAGACATATTAAATAGTAARTTACTTCTGAGCTGGAAGTTTTATGACCTGTGAATTGGAGATTTGCTGTTGGCCACACTTAACTGAAAGTACTGAGACATGAGCTTGTTTAGGCTGGTAAACATAGCTGCTGCCTCACCAACTGGTGACATTATTTCCTTCTGGATATTCCCTGTTGGCCTGCAAGTCGCTGCCAAGGTATATAGAGTGACTCACTCCTTGTAGTGCTTCCAAGATGGAAATTCTAAAGTCTAAGCTTGGAGGTGACAATAGTAATATTTTTTACTTGTTAGGCTAGGGGTGAGCCCAAAGGGGACACATTCRTATTCAGTAACTCCCCAGCTAGTGACTACCTTTGCTTACCGAGTGGATTTTTGTGAGGCTAGCTTTCTGTTTGGGAAATTTGCTCCGTCAGGCTTGTAGTTTTAGGGAGGATTTTATGTTGCTCTTTGGCAGAAAGCTCCCATTGTGAAGGAGCTCRGGCTGACGCTGCATAACATGAGGAGTCTCCTACGCAGCATCCTCCCCCAGGCTGCCAGCCCGAGAGCACGGTGCTGGTGCTCTGCGGAGCGGCGCRGAGAGCGCTGGGAGCTATTGGCTAACGTGATTATGAAGTTAGGAATCTCCTCCTCACTTCCTGTGGGCTGTGTAACACAAGAGCAAGACTTTTTAATTAACACAACAATCTGAAGCGAGCAAAAGAGCAGAGCTCAGCTAAAACAATTTTCCCAGCTGTTTGGGCAAGCAGATGATGTAAAATCTGGCATGTTAACTTTACATTGGCCTTTGACTGATCTGACAGGAGAGGCATAAAACCAAACAGGACAGTGGTGCTTTCCCAGGAGAAATATGTGTTACAAATGAGATTCTCCCTTCTATTGACTRGCTTTTTGATCTCTGTGATGCCTAGCTGGTCTTGAATGCTTCACCACTCTTTCACTATACTTCAGGTAGTCTTAGTATCAGGATTTTCCAGATTTTTTTTCCACAGACAAGCAGGTAATTCATAGCTACAGCCCTTTAATTTCTTAAACTTYCAGTACTGTATCTGTGTACTAAAAAGTGGAGACTAAGAGTTCAAGTGGATTCCTTTCAACTAACATGTCATTTGATTTGCCATGGTCAAAGGCCTGACTTGTGTGAAATGAACTGATACAGACAATGGCAAGATGAGCTGTCTTGTGTAGAGTTTTAGCGTGGTGATGTCGTTGTTAAATTGCATCCAYGCAGAAGGAAAAACTGGATCTGAGCAGATACATACAATCTGCCTGGGTAAGGAAAAGGAGCCCAGAAAAAAAAATTGTACTTCTCTGTTTTATTTTATTTTTTTCTCACTGCATCTCCCTGAATTAATGTGGTGTTAGCTGCTAAGCTAAGGACAGGTRTCCTTAACTTTGGAACTTGTTTAACCTGCCTCTTTGATGCTCTCTATCTGTCCTTCAGCATGGGAGGAAGCTCTGGGATCTTCCTGGTGTCTGCAGGAGGTGCCCTGCACTGATGCTTGTACAGAATAAAAGGTGCTGTGCTTTGGTTCTTGGCCACCTTAAAACATGTCCATAACACTTAACATAAGCACAAAGAAAACTTCCTTAACCTTGAGACTGAGTTGTTGGTTCTTAATGTTGATCTCTACACTGCAGCTGCAAAACCTTCTCAAGCTGGTAAACTGTAAATAAGATGTTCCATTAGCTTGTCTGTTATTAAAATACAGCACAACCTAGTGCTGAGTGTAAGTATCCTCCTCAAGAGCACCTTAGCAAGAAAGCATTTTAATCATATCTATGCCTGAGCCATTGTTTTGTTTTATATAGCTATTTGTCTTCACTTTTCACGTCCTTGGAATGCTTTTCTTCTGAAGATGGAACACATCATTGAATAAATATTCTTGTCTTGGTCACCATTTGGCTCCTGTTGTGGGAATTTAGTATGCATTTAGTAATGCTGCCTGATCTTATTATTAAAGATCTTGCCAATTCCTGATGCTGTCTAGCAATTTAAGTGAGGTGAGGAAAGACAGAAAAGGGACACTAGGCTTTTGTCTAAAGAAAGCAGAAGGTGTTTTTAATTCATTCTTGTTTCATATGGGAGGCTAAGATGTGATCTGGCTGCTCATGGTAGAGCCCCTSTGGGACTGAAGGTGAAGAAGGTTCTCAGAAGCAGACACAAGAAGTAGTGAGCCAAGGTTACTGGTAGCAGTTCACTGTCTGTGGGCTGGGACACAGCTTGTGTCCAAGCTTGTCAGCTCAACAGGCACTTGCCTTTTGTATGGAGAGGATGCTTCTGTTGAAAGCATTMTTGGAAACAAACTATGCAGTGTAATGAAAATAAGTCCTAACATACATCATCTGTTCTTTCCTGCCTTTGAACCCTGTAAATCCCTCCTCTTTCCTTTAAAGCTGCTGGGCTTTGCATAACCTCTGATGTATTCTCCAGGTTTTTAGTTTAACCATTTTAATGGGAGCTTAGTCTCCCGTGAACAGTAAACTTTTATTTTTAGCATTTCAGGATTCACAGATGAAAAGGACTTTATGTAATTAGTTCTCTTGTGTGGGATGCTTTTCTTTAAGGTGTCTTTTCTGGAACTTGAAATGGCAGTAAATCAGGAGGAGCAATTCCACACTAAGGAGTTGTACAGCAGTAGTCTGGCCACAACTCAATTTTCCAGCTACAGGAAAATTCATGTCCTAACATAGTTTGTGCACTTAGAGCACAGATCAGACTGTGAAAGCTGTATGTTCTGTCAGGTAGATGTCTGCCCCTACCCCCCAACAATCAACAGGCAAATGTGGTGATGACTCAGTGTTATTATCTCTTGTGTAACAGGAAAACTGAGATCRTTAAGGGAATTCCCAGTGGCATGAATACTGGGTGTACCCGTGGCATTGGGAACCTCCGTTCATTGTGGCAGGAGATTGTTAGCAACAGAGATGAGGGCTGAACTTGRGCAGTGCCTGTGTTTAGCATCTCTGGAGCAGCCGTGCCAGTCAAACCATGAGCAGAAGTGCCATCCTTGCTGCTGCTACAGGCAGAGTTATGCTTTCATTAAAAAAAAMCAAACTTGTTTGGGTAGAAGCTGTACGTCTGTATTTCTGTGTAACTTTGCTGGTGAAATACATAGAGTAACTGGTGCTCCCAGGAGACATGTCAATGCTCACATCTGCCAACACGGATACTCATTAAGGAGGCAAAATGTTTGCATGAGGCCTGAATTATATTTAGTAAATAAAGTTTTCTTACATTTSAGCCAGTAAATGTCAGCTTCACTTGCCATGTGTCATGTTTTGTTCTGATATCRTGGCACCTGATCTAATTCTTTAATTTCTGAATAATCGCTTCCTGTCTGCCTCTCCCTTGTTTGTATCATGTGCTCATAGGAAGAAGCACTTTTTTAAAGGAAAAAGTGCACCAGCCACGAGCTTGCCACGCTCACATAATGATGGAGCATCTCAAAAATGGAAAAAAGAAGCCAGGTTTTAAGCAGTGTAAAGATAGGTGGTGTACTTGGGATTTTTTTCTCCTGTTTGTTTTTTCAGTGTTGCAGATCAGTGCTTAATGTTCTAGGAAAAGAGAAACTTCACAGTCCAGTTAGTGGTCATTTGTGGGATAAGSCCCTCAAGTATGCAGGTGCTGTGAGTGTCAGCAGATCTTGGGGAGTCTCCTCAGGGAGAAAGTTTGCCCAAGCTGCAGCCTTTAATTATTTTGTGTACCTAATTGGGTATGGAGCTGTAGCCAGTGATGAAGAAAGGAATACAGCATTATAAAAATGTTACAGAAATCACTTAGCCAGTAACTCTACACAGCTGATCCTTCTGCCTGAATCACCATGATCCTTTAAGCTGCTTCTAAGAAAAACATGCACTTTACTGGCAGAACTGGGTATGAGAGTTAAGGGCCTCCTGCTTTCTGATGATGACTGGGGAAGGTTTTTGCTAATCTAACATTAAAAKTAACAATTGATTTTGTTTTAAGCAGTGGAAGCCATGATTCTTGTATGTTAGGCAAGGCTTTATTTCTGTTTTGAGGATGAGGGGTAGGGACATAGCTGTAACCCTCTTGCTTCATGGTGTTAAGGCAGCAAAGGAAACAAGGTGACATGCTGCTGAAGCCCAGGTAAGGGCCACCATTGCAGCAGGGCTTATAGGAGCCACAAAGAAATGTGCCATGTGTGTGAATGAGTGTGAAGACCACAAGGACTATGATAAATATCACAGTGAGAGCCTGAGAGATCAAGCTTCTTTTCATTAAATATCCACTGCTGTGCTGGGTAAAAAACGAAAAAGTATTGTGGAGCCTCTTCCTCCACCAAGGTGGCCAGCTYGTCCTTGGCTCTGTAAGGAGGGTGTACATGGGGCAAACACAGGCAGCCCTCCTTGGACTGACATTTTTTTTCCTTAGCTTGTGGGCAGGGCCTCAGGGTACCGCAGTAGCAGTGTTCAGCTGGGGGTGGCTGTCCACTGGGGATGGAGTTGGCATTTTGTTTCCCAAGTGGGAAGTTCTTCCCAGCCTCTCTCTGTAGAGCAGGTCGGCTCTGCACTGCCTGGCACATGGCTGGGCCTCTGCAGGAGTGACTGAGCTCTAGAGAAAAGTCTCCTTTGCTTCTGCCCTCATGATCATTCAGGAAAATTCTGACTTTGCACTTGGCAGGCAGCTTTTACTGCTTTGCAACCTGTCCTCAGGAAAGAGGGCTTCCTGGCTTTTGCTTTGTTTATAATCGGGAAGAAGATGATTTCCATTTGYGAGGTGAGCAGCCATGTCCTCTGGAGGGGAAGACTGCCGCCAGCTTGGGGAAGTGTTACAGATGCAATTTGAATTGTAATAGACTGGGCTCTTGACCTTGCTTCTCCTCTGTCTACTAGAAAACCAAACATTAAATATATCTATATAGTGGGTGTCTGCAACTTTTCTGCTTTGCACCAGCAGCACTCAGAAGTTGCTCCTCCCTTGTCCCCCACCACCTGAGGAGCCCACGATTTTGCTTCACYTGCTGGTGCTCCTTTCCAGTGCCATCATCTCCGTGCGGGACGCACCGGTTTGCGCTGGCCGGACTCCTTGGCGTGGATGGATGATGACTGGCTCAGACCTGCTTCTGCCAGGGCTCCGTGCTGCTCCTCCTCCTCCTCCTGCCCGCGGGCCTGCTCCTGCCTGCCCCGGCCTGCTGCAGCCTGGGGAACGGGGGGCTGGAAAACGTGTCTCTGCAGGGGCAGCGCCGCCTGTTCCTGCCCCGCCAGAACACAGGAGATAAGCTGTCTGGGATTCCCACAGTCCCAGCAGCCAGGAGGGCATCCCGGTGCATCCGGAGGCCRCAGGTGGAGGCAGGAGCCTGCCAGTGCCGTAGGGCCCGGGGCATCCGGGGCAGCGGCTGTGCGGGGCTGATGAGAGGGTGCAGCTGTCGGGGCTGGCCACGGCCGCTGTTTGTCTTGTGACTAACTGACTGCAGCCAGCAAAGTTTGGGAGACTCCCAGAGGTCGTGACTTGAAAGACAAGTGTTGTAATTAATTTCTTATGCCACGCTTGTTTTGAAGCCTTTTTAATTCCATGATAAGAGGCAGAATCTGGACTTCATTTACAATCTGCTGGGTTGGAGGCAGGAACCAGAAAAGTGCTTTGAGAAGCACTGCAAATGTTTTTCTCTCCCTCCCCTCCTTTGCAGGATGTATGTGGCATTATCACACCACAACAGTGAAGCTATAAAAACATTGTTGTGTCCTTTTTTTTTTGAAGAGAGAAAACATAACCTTAGAAAAAGTGTTGACTGCATAAAACCACATCTTTCTCAGAAAGTCTGGTAGCAACTTCAGAACACTTCAGGATAAAGGTGTGGAAGAGATTGACATTTATTTCTTTGAGACTTATATTTTCATTAAATATGCACTTCTCCACAGTTCAGTGACTTTTTAAAAATAATTTTTACTGGAAATTTTGAAGAATAAGTAAAAAGGCACTTCCTAGCTTGCCTGTCTGAACTAGCTTGGGATGAATAAGGTGTTACTCAGCAAAAGAATGCATGAGAAAGAATTACTTCAGAACAGAAAACAGTCTTTTTTGTAGTATCCTTGTTTGTCACAGATTTAATATTTGTAGCCTTTGAGTGTCTCTCTTGCCACCTTTGAATAAGTGCTTCCAGTTCTGGGATATCTGGTCCTTCCAAGAAGGAAAACTGCTTGCATGCTACAGAAACATGATTAGCAGGTAGCTGAGCACRGGGCAATAAAAGAATCTTGATCGCTATCAGTTTTGCTTTTAGCTATGGAGGGAGGATCRCCCTAGACTGGAGAGGAGGAGAGCACCTGGCAGAGAAGTGGCATAAGTGGCAGACAGTAGCAGAAGGGAGTGTGAAGTACCACACTGGCTTTGGGTTCCCTTGGTGAGCCGCAAACTGTATTAGCTGGGTAATAGAGATCCTGCCTTCCTCACCTCTGTTGGCTGTTGAAATGATCTTTGATGCTGATCAAGTTACCTCTGAACAGAGGAAAAGGCTGTGTTTTAATATTTTCATTTGTAGGATGATGGTGATCAGGTTCAGTATTGCAGCCCTTAAAAATAATTTTCTTTCACCTATGCCTGTGTAACTAGCCTCATCATGTACATACACCATCTTTATTTTATGCTGCTTGATGTTGTGCTGCCTTTTTAAGCTACATTTGAAGCTTCTCCTGAGACTAGTATGAGACAAAAATTTTGTTTCTTTTCAGAGGTATAAAATTCATATTCTGAATTCATATGATCTTGAGGTGAATTTATTTTTATTACTTGTGGTTTTTCCAAATATTGCAGCTATGAAAAATAGAATTATATTCTCCTGAATTTGCTCTTTGGCTCAATCTGTAAACATTTCATGCCTTCCACACTTTAGACTTGTGCAAGAAGTAATATTTTCTACTACCAATTGGGAAACTGTTGTATTCAATATTCACTTGATAAAATTTACCACTTTTTGTGTCATTAATGAGATTTTTATTGTATCTGCACTGGCTAATAAGGGTTATTGCAGTTTTGTCTCTCATTTTGTTTTGCATAACACATACACATTTTCTGTTGGAAAAAGTGATTCCTTTAGTGCCTGTTTGAGGGAGCAAATGGTGCTCCCCTCAATTGCTTGATCTGATTGAATGGGTTGGTGTTTGCAGTTGAAAATGGAGTGGCTGAAGTAGAATAATTAAAGGTTGCTTTTTAATAACTTTAAATCTTAAGTTATAACTTGCTGAATAGATTGTATGAAATTATCGGTTGTCGAGGGTGGTTTTGAGAGTGATTTTTTTTTGGCCCTCAAACATCTTTGAATAGGTTTGATAGCCCTCCCATTTTGGTGCCATCAGCTGAATGAATACAGTTGTTGATGCTTGCTGGGAGTTGTTGGATACATGGTGCAGGCCAGCAGGAGAGCTGTTTATAGGTGATGCTGTTGCCCTCTGCATGCATCACCAATCCAGTACTGCTGCTGGGTGTCCTCACTGCTGACTGTCCTGGGAAGCCAGCTCACCATCAAAACCTGCCTGGGGCAGCATCCGTGACACGAACATAATAATGATTGATATCTGAGAAGTGCAGCAGAAACATGACTCCTCCCAACTTCTGACTGACCTCCCGCAGGAAGTGGGAAAGATTAACCAATACTTTAAAGAAACCCGGCAATGAAGCCAAAGCTCAAACCCCACAATTTTCTTGTGCTGTAATAACATAATCTTGGCATAATGTGGTTTGTGGAAAGCAGCAATGGGAGAAAAGCTGTTGTYGGGAGAAAGCTGTTGTTTCTGGCATGTTTTAGGATAGAAGAGAAGTTGCATATCAAACTTAGAGGAAGAAAACCCTGAAAATCCTAGTAATCACTATCTGTACATCCACTGTAAAATTTGAAGTCCTGTAGTTGGCTTATGGGACAGTTTGGAAAGCTGGGTTTTGATATTTTGGAGGACAAGAATAACTTTGGGAGGCACATACCTGGATGGTTACTTATATTTGGTAGCACCCATCTCTTCCAAAGGCCTCACTTCTTTCATGGGACAAACTTGCAGGTCGTGCTTCTGCTCCATTGAAGCAGGGCTGGGAGTCAAAACCAAGGGCCTCCTGCTGGGAAAATAAGAGATTCAGCAAGGGAACAGTGGCCTCTGATGACAAGAAGTGAGAAGTGCAGGAGGCCACGCCAGGAGCACAGGCTAAAGTCCCAAGGATTTGATTGTCTCCATCCTCAAGGCAACCAGCTTAAAAATAATTTTTATACATGTCTGACACTGTAAAGAGACAGAGATTAATGAAATGCTAGTTTTGACTGCTGTAACATGCTAAACCAAAGAACAAAATAACATTTATGTTCTTGAAAGAATGCAGGATATTACAAGTTTATAAACATGTTGGAAGTAGAGATACATTTGTGTTAGGTTTTAATCCTAACCTACTAATGAACACTTTCTAAGCAGAAAGGCAAATTTATCTCTCTAGTGCTGACAGAATCACTGCAGAAAGAAGGTTGCCTTTTGCAAAACTGCAGTTTATTCGGCATAGTTCCTTCTTCGAAAGTGCTGTTGAGTGTTAATGATAAACTATAACACTTAGGTGGTCTTCTAAATGCTGATGAGATTGTGCCCAGTTTCTTCTGATATAGTTATATGAGGGGAGAGAGGGAGCCAGTATCCATGTGTGGGTCTGTACACGTGTGGGATACATTACTTGATTTTTGACAGAATAGCAGCTACAGCTTCTTTACCTACAGTGTGGTTTTTTTGTTTGGTTCACCCAGAGGTTGCTGGCAGCAGTATGGCTGGTTTTTTTTTAATATTCCTGCAACACATACAATGCAATGTTAGCATTCAGAAAACCTTCTTTTTCCCGCCATTAAATACTCCTTGATGAGCAGTATTGGCACTGGTCCTCCCCCCAAGTCATAGTTCATTTTGTATCTGTTTCCTCTTAAATCCCTTTGCATGCAGTCAGCCTTACAGGTCATAAATGAGAGACTGCCAGCTTATTTGCTGTCTGATTGCTTTCACAAATGCTTCTGGTGTTGATCTTTCTGAGAAAATAGAAAGCGATTGCAGTTTCTGTCAAACATGGACAGTGTTTTGTAGCCGGGACACAGAAAGGTAGAAAGGTTAAACGTGACACGTTCCCTTGAAGTGGCTTTATGACTGCTGCTAATTTGAATGCTCAGTAATAGAGATCTGCTGGATGGAGGGGTTACCCTTCACTATTAATGACTCATTGGCCTCCTTCCCAAGCTGCCTGATGTGCCGCTCTCCCTAGTGGAAGTAATTTTGTCTTTGAAGTACTTTCCAGGGCTGTCAACTAGCGTTCCACAGTTCCCAGAGGAAATAATAAGCCATGAGTGCATGTACACTGAAAATGTAGAGTCTGAAACGAACTGTTCCTATAGGAGCCTGGCAGTCTGCTTCTCTGTGGAATTCAGCTTGTTTATACAATCTTATCTGGCTAAGCTTTGGTATTTTATCTGGCAGGCAGTTCCTATGAAAAGCAGCTGTCCAAGCAGTGGGAGTGGTGCTCCTGGTGGTTTTTTCAGAAGGTCTATAATTTCTTGTTTCATGTAAATTACAGAAATACAATACTCTCTTGGCTACAACCAAATGCTCTAAGCAGTTTTCTTAGCCTTATAAATAGCCCTTTAGTATGCTCTGCTGTTCTGTCCTGTGTGACTTAACGATAAGATTTGTGATGCCCAATAGGAAGATGTAAGGTGTTCTGTAAAGCCACAGGATGACTACAGAATTGTTAGGAGAGCAAAGTTATAGATTTTACAGGTATTTTTTTAACCATCACCATCACTGTTGTCAAGAAAATGAGCACAGTCTCCATCTCTGCATGAAGAGATCTGTACATCTATCTTCTCTAACAGAAAGGTCCCTATGGGTAAGTAGGTAGTTTTAAAAAAACCCAAAACCACCTCACTGACCAAACACATAGTAACAGAAAAGACTCAGTCAAAATACTTAAGATTTAGTGTAGCTCATTAATAGAGAAAATGTTTCTTCAAATGTGCTGAAAGCTGAAGCTTTTGAGGAAAAGAGCGGCTATTCAGTGCCTACAGAGGTGTTTGATGTATGTTTTATGTAGCTTTGGGTTGCAGATTCAAGCAAGAGAGAGAAAAGGTCAGGAGTTCTTCTCCAACTGTAGTAAATTATGTTCCTCATCTCTTTTGACAGGAACAGTGTTTTCAGTCAAAAGCAAATTATGGGCACAAGTAAAATTCAGTCCAAGTCTGTTAAAGTTTAGTGATTATCCAGGATTATCCATCCAGTTCGTAGTACATCTTATCTGAAAGCATTGCATTTTGTAGATTAAAATGATCCATATAATCTGGTGTATTCCAAGAAATGAGGAACATGTTCAAGACCTAAAAGACTAATCCTCCCTCTGTCACCTGTATATATAAGTAACATTTAAGTCTGGCCTCCTTTGAGACATAAGAAAATATGAGTCCCTGTAAGATTCAGTGTTTTAAGCATTGTTCAGATGTGCCATTTGATGCCACTTCTCATGCTAGTGTACATACTGAGTTCTATAGACCCCTTCTGTTCTGCAAAAGGAGAATTTGATATGGCAACAAATGAAAAATGAGCTCTGTCTGGTTCCATATGGTACATTCTGGTCTTGCCTGAAGCCTGGCATCAAGCAGAGTCCATTTCTTTAGCTGAAGCAGCATTCCTGCTTGCAATCCTGTATGGTGAGAAACTCAAAACCTAACAAGTCGCTGACCTTCATTAAAAGAGTGTCATCATAAATTATGCACTGATACAGTTTCCATTTCAGCCTGACACATGCCACCTGAGCAGTTTAGTACTGGTCACCTTTTTGTGACTACCCCACAGCTGATAAAAGTGAATGATGTTGGCTGAGGTCTCCCAGTTCCCTTGTCAAGAAGGAAATTTTATTTTCATTTTGGCTGGGATTGATGACTTTCTGCTGCCACAGCAACAGCTAATGATGTTAAACTTCAGTTGACATACTTTGCTTTATTCCTGCAGCAAGAGTAGTGGTTCTAAATAACATTGAGGGTGTAGCTGTTTTGTTCTACAGGATGGTTTTGTTTGGTTTTACTGTTATTTTTTTAATTTAAGGTGATGTCTCAAGTGAATGTAACCGCTAGAGAGTGGGTTATGTGGAATTCAAGTAATGTAATAATCCCTGTATTGTCAAAGAGCATATATCCTGAACTTCAGATTTTTTCTAGAAAATAAAGCTAATATTTTTTCTTAAAAACTCTTCAAATTAGCTCTCACTTCTCTAACCTGTAATATCTTTTAACAGTTTTTACCTGTTACAATTAGATTTCATCTTCTTCATATAGAACCCCATTTATAGTCAGAATTGGAAACTACTGCTTGGCCACTGTTTTAAAAATAAAACTCCAGTCATCAGCAGGACATGGACTTCATTTTTTAACATGGTCCAGCCCTGTAATACTAAATCCTAGAACAGTCAGTGGTCCCACACTGAAGGTAACCTCCATCGCTTGTAATGTAATCCCTACTCATGCCTGGTTTGTGTTTGGAGGAAAAAGTTAGCATTTGTATGGTGAGAAGGGCTTTTTGTTATTAAAGGGGGTGGTTGTTTTGAAGCTGTTCAGAGGTTAGGAATGCTGGCAATCATCTGGGGAGACTGGTTAGTGGGCTGAGCACAGGTGAGGAGGTCACAGGCACAAAACAACGACTTCTTTTGTGCCAGTGCCCTGATGGTGGTTCAGCTCAAGGGAGATGCCTCAAAAATTACTTCTGTGTATTAGGAGGGCCATCATACTTCTGTGTCTTTGCTACTTTATCATCACAAACTTGCATCTTGTGAGAATTAACTCTCTAGGTTGTTGTTAATTTAAGGGAAAGAAAACAGTTTTGTCAACAAATATTCACAGATGAATTATTTGGTAAAACTTTTGAAGTTTGCCTTAAAGTAATTAATAATATACTTACAGAGAGAGAGAGGGATGTAACAGCTACCTGCGTGCTTCCAGGGGATAGATGGCTAACCAGGGCATGTGTTTCATTTTACCTCCAGTGCAATGAACTGTACTGACCTGCCTAGTTTTCTGAGTCTTTAAGGAATGCAAGTTTTGTTTTAAGCTTTTTTGCCAGGCCCCAAGTTGGAAATTTATCAGTGAATCGTGGGGGTGAGCTGGGCACAGTGTTGGAGACTGTGGTGATGACAGACATCTCTTGTACACCCATACATTACAAGGAAAAATATTTGTTGTGAACTTTGGAATCATCCATCAGAAGTAGCTGAATGTAGATGGTGATCTTGTTGATGGAAGAAGAGGAATAATACCTGGCTTTGGCTGCAGTAATTGGCTACCACACTCAAAAGAGTAGTCACTGCACTGAATGTTCACCAGGTGGACTTAAGAAAGTGCCATCTCTCCACAGTCACTGTTTTGGCTGTGAATACCCTTCCAGAAACCAGCTGGGAGCTTCTTGTGTTTGGGTGATTTTAAGGACTTCCAATCCTGTGCCTCACTGGTCTAAATAACACAATAGGGYCTGTGCAGCTCTGAACATCCTGGGAAGAGGGAGGAGAGGTGAATGTGGAGATAAACACAACAGATTTGTCCAAGGAATATCTTCATTTCACAGAAACTTTTTCTTCAGGATCACCTTCCAGATGCCTTGTGATGTCCTCAGGGTTACTATAGCCAGTGTGAATAAGTTATAGGAGAATGCAGAAATAATCTTTCTGAAGTCATTAAATGATTTTTTTCCAGCCCAAAGGACTATGTAGGATCACTGTATAGCTTAGACTGGAAGGAACCACCCCTGGAGCCCACCTAATCTAACAGCCTGCTCCAAGGAAGCTCAGTTAGATCAGGTTGCTACGGACCACTTTTTTTTTAGTGTTCTTTAATTAGTGTAACTTAATGTCACTTAATTGAAGTCTGTCAATAATACATCTTGAAAGTGGACTTGAAAATGAAGCCTTGCAAGACATAAAAATGCAATTATAAGATTGTTTTTACTAACACCCTTTTCCCTCTTCCAACTTYTATCATGTATTGTCTTACTCTTTCAAACATTGCTATGCTAGRTTAATTTGTCAGAGAAGCAATTTTCTTAGGGGCAGTTCTGTAATTGTACTTTGTATGGTACTGCTCGTCTTCAACAGGAGAGTAAACTGCAAGTCTGTTTATCTGAAAAGTATGCTTAAACTCCTGGTGAAATAACTTTCCAGCTAGTGCAGGATTCATGACTAAAATATGCACAGTATTTTTGTTGAGATGTGGTGACACAATTTTTAYGCCAACAACTTCAWGATTTAAGTATTTTTTATGCAAAGYACAACATGAACTTCCTATGTGGAATAACTTAGTTTACTTGGATGAATTAAAGGTGATCACTTTTCACATGCCCTTGAGATAACTGCTACAGAGACTGAAATATTTAAACAATTYCTTAAACTGCAGACCCCAGAAAGGCAGAAAGATTATTCCTGTGAATCTTGCTCTCAAGGCAGGAGTGTGGGTGTGAATCCATGTCCATTCTGTGATCCTTAGCATACAGACTAAGCAGAGGAGTTTCCTTCTACCTGCTTCTCTTTCTGCGAGGCTGCTTGCTTACACACTACTTTTTGTTAAATGGTACTTTTAGCACTTTTTATTGCTGTCAAGTTCAGCTGAACTGAAGTAAAATACTCCAGAGAGAAAAGTGATGTACCAAGAGATGCATATTAACAAAACTCCCTTAACTAGAAAAGCCTAGCCTGAAAACATATCTAACTAATCTCTTGCACTCTTGCTTTTATGTTTGTACCTAAGGTTAAGACAGTGTATTGGGTATCAAAACATTCCCCAATTCAGACTTTTAGGTTAGGAATGCATATATGCTCCTTGCCCACTTGGGAGGTATGTGTAAGATTACAGTCCAGCTCTGAAAATACAGTCATGTCCAAGATGGTGTATCAGGCTTGCAGCAARAAATTGCCTTCAGCACAGCTGACAGGAGTTGAGAATCAGAAGTCTCTTTTCTCCAAAACATGGAAGAAGTATGGGGAGTCTTTAAACAATTCATTCATTCTGAGTGTTGTGCTGGTGGACATAAAGTGAAGCAAAGATTAGAGTAAATGGAAGAATTAATTTGATTTTTTTCCTATATTAGTATTATTTTTTCATATTATTTCCATATTGCTATTAGTGCCTTCAGTGAACCAACTGGAGGAGGAAAATGGCCTGCAGATTGAATTATTCTGTTTGATACATTGGTACTGTTTCTCTTTCAGATGAAGTGGACTACAGCAATTTTGGGACCAATACGCTGTCGAGGAAGAAGAAGGCTCTGGTGACACTGCGCAATGACAACCTCCGCCGGCGTCCCCACATCAACATCAGCATGCCTCATGATTTTAGACCAGTGTCTTCCATAATTGATGTGGACATTCTCCCTGAAACACACAGGAGAGTGAGGCTGTACCGACACGGGTGTGAGAAACCCTTGGGGTTTTACATTCGTGATGGCACCAGTGTAAGGGTGACTCCTCACGGACTGGAAAAAGTTCCCGGTATCTTCATCTCCCGTATGGTTCCTGGGGGCTTGGCAGAGAGCACGGGCTTGCTGGCTGTGAATGATGAAGTCCTGGAAGTCAATGGCATTGAAGTAGCAGGAAAGACTCTTGACCAGGTCACAGACATGATGATTGCCAACAGCCATAATCTCATTATCACAGTCAAGCCAGCAAACCAGAGGAACAATATTATTCGGAGCAGTAGGATGTCTGGTAGCTCTGGGCAGTCTACAGACAGCACTGCGAGTCACCATAGCTTGCCTACACCCCACGTGCTGCAGAACTTCCACCCTGATGAAATGGARAGTGACGAAGAGGCTGACATTGTAATCGAGGGTGGTCTCGAGCCACAACACATTCCTAAACTGCACAGCCTTACTTCCAGTAGCCTCTCTCGAATCAATGGCAGCAGCCTTAGCCACAGACTTCAAAGGGACCTGGTGCTCAACAACAGCTCTGGCCGAGAAAGCAACGGCAACCTCCACAAATTACTCAGTTCCTTAAAAACTGATCCCCGACACAGTCTGGTTATCCCCAGAGGAGGTATCGAGGAGGATGGAACAGTCATTACACTTTAGTAGCAATTTCTGCAATTCTCCTTACAGTCTTAAGTGCCAATTGGGACAATCGACTCGTGCAACACGTGCACAAAACAGGGAGCTGACATTCTCACAGACCTCATGAGTGCAGAAAATTGTTGCTTTTTAGGAAACGTGGCATCTGGAGTTAGACATAAAACTGTCATGCACTGCAAAATTTGTCAGGAGAAAGCCAGAGTGCAAAACCTGGTTTATGTCCCAGCCCTGAAGTGAGAACACAAATTTGTTTTAGTTGGTATAAACCTAAGCAGTCTTACAGGCTACCCATGGCAGTGTTATATGCTCGGGTTTGAAAGCATGGGTAGACGTATTTATACATGCATATATATGAATTAGATTTTAATAGTAACAGACATGTCTATTTGAAGTGGAATCTGGTTTTCTTCTAATACCAGCTAAGGAGAGAGTGCTTCTTTAATATCTATCCTGTCTTCTTCTGTTACATGCAGCCCTTCTGCCGACTTGTTTACACCGTCTTTTCAGCATTATGTCTAATCCAGACGAGCTCTGTAAAAGCAGCCGTTTCCTATTCCGGTGGTAGCAGCGTTCGGGAGTCGCTGCAGACACATTTTCCAAAGGAAATGATAGAAATCCATATCCATGTTAACCCGCGTTTTGCCCGCGGGCCGAGGGGCGGCGCGGGCCGAGGCCGCGGCTGCCGGGCCGTGGGCGCCACCTGCCGGCCGGCGGGGGCACCGCAGCGGGGGCAGCGCCGCTGCCGCCCTGTATTTTCTTACCATATTTATTAGATGATACCTCCTTTTTTTGATTTGTTTGGTGTTTTTTTCCCCCCTTMCCGCATCATCTCTGTTTTTTCAAAATCATGGTTCATGTGAGTTTTTAGGCGTGCAAGCCTCAGAGCTGACACAGGTCCTTGCTGTACCTGTGGGGCAACCCGAATCCTTGACAAGAGATTGCCCTATGGAGGGGAGGGGTGCTGAGTGACTCTCAAGCCCAGCTTAGAATMGTTCTGTTATTTTTGGACTCCTCCAGTAATAAAGCTTAATGTCTACGCAGGACTTCTAGAAGGTTAAAATATACTGGATATATGTGAAGGTGGATATGTTGCTGGGTGGCCAGGTGGCTAGTGAGTGACCAGTGACTGTTGAGTCAGTACCTGTCTGCTTCTGGAAACACCATGAATTTTATGAAAGTGGTCTAATCTAAAATATTTTGTTATATCTTGATCAGTGTAAGGAACAAAATATAAATGTTTTAAAATGTATTTTTCTACTTCTAGCTTGTGTCATTTGCTCTTTGTTTTTAACTTTGTAGTACATTAAAGCTTTTTTTATATGGTGGAATAGACATTTCTTAAATATTTTATGAATATGAAAATTCAGGAGTCTTGGTTTGAAAYATTACATTCCGTTTTGGAATCTGTAATGGCTGGAAAAAAGCATGTGTGGACTAATTAATTGTCRCTAATTTAGAATACCTGTGGAACAACCAGTCTTCTGCTCATGGTTAAATATCTTTGGGACATTGAACTTAGTTTCTTTCTTTTAGATTTGCTTTAAGAGTTTATTTTAAAAGTCTTTCACTTACTCTAATTAAAACTTTTCTAGGTATTAAAGCAGCTATAGAGCTGTACTTATTTTTCCCAGCACAGTAAGAATAGAACATTGATCCTGTTCATCTTAAAACTGTGTTTGTACTTTACCAAAGGTTTTCATTAAAAAGAATAAATCTGATTATTGGTGCAGTAAAACAAATGAATAGCTGGATATKCTTCAGTCAATCAGACCATCTTGTCTGGAAAAATTTTTTACACCTTAAATAAGACTACTTTTATGAATAAGTGGATTTGTCTGGCTGAAGTTACTCATTTTACCTTAGTTAACTGATGAAAATGTGACCTTGTCTGCAATAAAATATTCGCTGTCTTACTTCTACTCTGTATTTTCTCCCTGTGCCTCAAGCATTTTATGTGGAAGTATTTCCCCTCCCTATGAAAACAAGGTATCCAGTTTGGGTGGGCTCTTCAAGTATGCAACTATTTTAGTGCAGTATCTTTTCTCAGTGCTGCTTTTACTAAAGGTTCCCTGTTATTCTGATTTCCATGGGAACCAAGTAGCTTCCTACCCTCCTCACAGCATGGCCCGCTGCAGACCTCTGGGCTTTGAGGGGTAGTTCTGGCTCCATGGAAGGAGGCCAGGATACCTCTGAGGGCCACTCTGCACTCCTTTGCCCGGAGCCTGCTGGCTGTCGCTGTCCACAGAAAGTGTTCCAGTACAATCTATCCAAACTTTGCACCCCATTCATCGCAGGAGGGAGGAAGCATAAGTTGTTTCACACACGTGTGCAAATTACAAACAGAACAGCCAGCTATTGATGTGTTAACCTTGGATCCTCCAACTTCGTGAAATAACTTTTAAGGCTTGCAAACATTTTGTGCAGCATCTTCRTGGGGAAAATAAACAAGCGCACACATGYGCACACACACACACACACATAACCAGCTTCTATTTTGAGTGTCCCATAACCGCAAGCGGAACTACGTTGTACACTCACAGTGAGCTCCCTTCCCAACTCAGGCCCTAACGGGAGGAATCTGCCTGGAAACGCGGCTGAGCCGCTCGGGTTTCACAGGCCAGGACCCCTTCGGGTGTGGGACTGAATTCCCGAAGGGGGCTCTGAGGGTGGGTGGCTGAGGGAGCAGCGGCACGCCAGCCCTCGCCAAAGGCCACATCCTCCACAAACGCTCCCGCACACGGAGCCGCGCTCCTGTCCCTGCACGCAGCAGGGCTGGCTCTGAGGCGGCGGAGCCTGAGTTTCCTCCAGCCAAGCGCGATTCCCGAGCACCGGCCATACGAGCGCTCCGCCCGCTCTCAGCGCCGAGGCTCGGGGGCCGGGCCGCTCCCGCCCCGCCTGCCGGGAGCGCGGCTGCGCCGGCCCGCCCGGTCATGTGAGGGGCGGTGCAGCCCGGTGGGAGCGGGAGGTGGGATGGCGGCGGTGGCCGGCGCTGGTGGCCGAGCTGGAGCCGAGCTGCCGGACGCCTGCCCCGGCGCGGACAGCGGGAACGTGTCCCAGAGCCAAAGCAGGGCCTCCGGCCTCGGGGAGGTGGAGGACGAAGATGCCTCGGAGGCGTCGCTCAGCGCCACCGCCGCCGCCTACTCCGCGTACCTGCTCGCCGACCGCAGCCTCTTCAGCGAGCAGGTGGGCGAGGGGCCRGGCCGGGGGCTCCGGAACAGCTCCCGGGCTCAGGGAAGGGCTGTCAATGGGAGCGCAGCCCTCTGGAGCTAGACACGCTCCTGGGCTGGGGCTGTGCAGGACAGGACGTAGCGGGGGTCGCGTCCCTTGCGCTGAACGAAGCCGAGAGAGGGAAAAGCCTGTGGGATTCCTGTGGGACTGGCTGTAGTCTGACCGATGTGGTCTTGTTTGTGAGACTGGCCGGGGTTTTGTGGATGTGTGTCTGTGTGTGTGTGTGTTTGTTTTCAAGCACTTTAAGTGACCTCTGTTTTGCAGATAGAAAGCTTAGACAAGAGTCTAGAAGACTTACTGACCAGGGTGGATGAATTCGTGGGTATGCTGGATATGGTACGTATATGTTGCATGTGGTTGTGTTTTGAAAGTCAGATTAAGCAGTTTAATTGGTGTTTGTAAGTAAGACACACAGAGAAAGAAGCCTTTAGTCTAGGCATGCTCCAGTATGAAAACGCCGTTTGATAATTACATGACTTATTTTGGTGATCAGGTAACTCATGGACAAAAACTACCAAGCTTTCATGTCAGAGCAAAATGTGTCCGTATAGCTATATAATCATAGAATCATGTAGAACTTATGTTGGAAAAGACCTCTAAAATTAACAAATCCAACYATTAATCCAGCACTGCCATATTCATCCCTAAACCATGTCCCAAAGCRCCATATCTTCTAAATACCTTCACACTTCGCTGGGCAGCCTGCTTAAATGCATGACAACCCTTTCAGTGAAGAAATTTTTTTCTAACTGGATATTTGTGTAGTTATATTTGTACTCTTTTTTAAAAGAACAGTATGATATTCTGCTTATTTTTGAAAATAGATAAAGACATCCTTTGTTGGTTTTATAATGTAARTATCTAATCTGAGTTGCCAAACCACCAAAGCTAGATTTGTCTTTAGGGGACCCTCCTTTCAGAAAGGCAGCTTTGTTTTCACTTTTCTCATGGTGTTAGAAGGGGGAACTGAATGGAAAGTTCCTGTGAACTGGCACTGGTAGGTAGGCTGTCTTTTAAGTGTAGCACATATGGTTTTCCTGCACAATTCTGTTGTAGGTTTGGGGTTTTTTTTAATACCAGTAAGCTAAGATTTTTTGTGGCCTCACTTTTATAATAAACCTAAGGAAAAGTACAGGTAGTAAAACTTAAGACAAAATTTTAGCTTAATATTTTTATTTCTTTAGTGTGTCTTAGAAAATGTTCCATATCACTTCAGAAGAGGTTGTATTAGCCTACTTTTAATGTAAGTATAAAGGTAAATATAGTCTGCAAAATACATTTTCTTCAGCGTTACTTAGAAACTATACCAAAATGCTATAGTGAATTGATTTTAATCTAGTGTTTTTATACTAATTTGTTCCAGTATTTTTAAATTCTAAATTTTAAGCTGTTTTTTGGAACACAGTTCTAGTGTTTCCAGAAAAATCTACTAAACATTTTGTTTCATTCATTGATTTTGTATTGTTTGTTTGCATTGTCTTTAGATTCGAAGTGATTCCTCTCAAGTTGTCAATGAAAGTATACCTCAAATTTACACAAAAGCTACAGAAATGAGGCAGATATATAGGAAGATTGACAAACTAGAGGTATGTATTTGCTGTCTTCTAGATGCATTTTGTTTCCTAACAGAGGAAAAAAATCAATGTCTGCATATATGTGTGTGTATGTGCATGCRTGTGGAGTGAGCTCAGGTGAGTTGTGCTCTCCATGTCCATGCTGGGTTCAGTACTTCAGGGTTAAGAAAGAGGACTACATTTATGAAAAATTTCTGGRGACTGTGGGAATTCCAGATGTGTTTTAGATCTTTTTGTAATGTATTTAAAAAAAAACAAAACAAAAAGAAATTGTTCATTGACTGTTTGAAGCAAGGCAGTTTTTTGTGTTATTTTTGTGTTAACTTTCAAAGTTTCAGAAACAAATAGAATAAGAGATCTCTTGATCCTTAATAAAGCTTCAAGACTGTGCTTCAGATCCTTGGTTTTTCTTTTGGTAGTAGAAAGGCAGGTAGAAGTCTAGATTCTGAAAAATCCAAGTTAGTTATTTGAAAGGTAAATTGGAAAAGGAAGATTATTTTATTAGATTTAACCTGGTTTTTAGCCTTTTAAGTATCTCAAGTAATTTCTAGCGTTAAAATGGACTTACAGGTAGAAGGGAAATAGAGCATGAAGTTTTTGATTCCTCATTTAAGCAATGGATCTTTCACCACTCTTGGAATACATAATCCTGTTTTATGTTGTTAGGGAAAGTGTCGTATTTATTTTGTTGGTTTTTTTTTTGCACCAGGCTTTTGTGAAAATGATTGGGAATAGCGTAGCTGGACTGGAAGAACGGGTCACAAAGGCAGAAACAGACCTTGGAGCTTTTCCGAGCACCTTCAAGAAAATCTTGCACACAATCAGCATGCCATCCTTCCTTAATGTAAGTAAAGTTTTGCTGCCATGTGACCAGCTTAGTTGCTCTGCTTACTAGACCAGATGATTAAAATAATAATAAGTTTGTTGAAATAAGAATAAGTTTGTTGCTCATGTATATGAATGTAGCTGTACATTTTCAATATACTTTTTTTATATATACTTTTTTTACAGAGTTCTCAGGCTTTTTTTTAAAAAAAAGGAAGCAACCAAACTTAAAAATTTAATTTCTTACAAGGATTTGTGTAGCATTGCAAAACAAGGCTGAGCGCACAAAGAAATGAATGTGAAGGACACAAACAGACACATAATGCACAAGCCTTTATACTAAAGCACCCCTGATCTCTGGTGGTGTGCAAAGCAAGTAGGAAAAGCTTGTACAGGCAACACTGCTAAAGGATCCTTCTGCATTGGTAACATCACTGCACAAATGTTGCCAAAAAGAAAATTAAAGCTAATCTGCACAGTATTTTTAAAATAAAGGTTATATTTATATTCAGTCCACGCAGTTGGATAATCATGTTACCACTTTGGTAAGCTTTCTAAGGATGCAGATTTCTCCATCTTTCCTTGTGGACTGTTTCTTTACAAAAGACTTGAAGCACTCTCTCTGGTATATTTCAGAGATGCCTTACYTAACACTGAACTGGCACTATGCCTCGAGTTTAAAATAATCTTTTGGTTAAAAAAAAAATCACCTGAATTCCTGATGCTTCTTGACGTCACCTGGCAGTACACCATTTGTAAGTTCTACTCATTTGCATCTTGTCAGCTCACAGATTGTTTTATCTTTTAGTGTATCCATCCTGTACTAACTCAGTTTTCTGTGTTCTGGTAAGAATGATGAAAAAAATAGCTTTGTAGAAGGGGAGAGGAAGAAGGTTGTGGCTTTTGAGGTATTTTTGTTGCTACATCTTCCAAGCATATATAGCAGCAGAGAAAAATACATATAAAAAGAACATGTGTTGTCTTGTTAAGGCTCAATTCAAGGAACTTGTTCTTCACTGCTGTTTACTGTGCAATCTTTAAGTAAGTTGGTTTCTCATCTCATTCCTTCATTTTCCTTAGTGTTTAAGTTTAGGAGTTCTGTAGTTTATTTCTTTAAAAAAAAACAACTAGAATCAACAACACAAAGTTGCACTTTATGGGCCAGTTACAAAACAAAAAACCTTGCTTTGAGGAATACTCAACAGTATATTCCATTTTTTTCAGTTACTGACCAAGGAATTACAGTTTTCACTTGAAAATTTTGCTAGTTCAAAGAAGGTACTTTTTTAGTGTTGTATAGGAACACTTTGTCAAATTAGCACTTTTTCCACAATTTAAAAGGTAGAAAACCTTTGAAAGTGTCAGGAGGGTGAACCTGGCATTTCCAGTGGTGTCTTAGTTTGATTATGGGTAGCAGTAAAATAACACTCAGAACTTACTGGCATTATTTGATTCAGTAAAAGGCAGATTACTGTTCCAAAGTGATTCTGGGTATTGCATAGTAAAATACCTACTTCCACTTGTAAACACAAGCATATGTGAATGAAGATGCCTATAGAGATTACTCCACTTGCCTGATATTTAATTAGCTCAATACATCAATGGTAAAATACATGTTTGGAAAAGAAGATTATTCTGATGTGATTTTCACTGTAGCTGTAGTTCACATTTTGCTGCTAGTTTTAATTTACTCAAGTACCCTCATTCTCTTCCCATTTAAATGTATCTGTTTCTTTACACAAAGGCTGTATTTTTTATTTCTCAAGATGTGTATTTATAATCTCCCTTTCAGATTTTGCCCAAGTTCTTCCCTTGTGAATACCAGGCAGTGTAAAGAACAGTACTATAAGGCTACTAATATCACTAAAAATGTAGACCCTCAAAARTTAAAAATGTCTGCTAAGCAGCTGCAAAAATAACTGATCCTAAATGTGTGCTTGGGCAATTGTGGCTACTGTGCCTCCCTACAAATTTCCTCACTGGATTGAAAGTACTCCCTTCTTGCCCAGAAGCAAATACAGCACCTCTTTAATCCATATCAGGAGTTACAGAAAACCTGTGACCTTAGATTCCCATGCTTCCAGATTGTTAGTTGATAGGACAGTACAGGGTAGAAAAGTATTTTAAAAATCAGAACTTTGATTTTGAAGGTTGCTTTTACATTTGGCAAAAGTTGTGATAYGGAGAACACTGATAATATACACTGTTTATAGATCAGATCTTTGTTTATATTTTTTTTAATTTCATTGCAACTTGAATGGCAGAACAAACTTAGAGAAATTAATGGTATTGTAAAGTTAAAGACATAATTTAATATATCAGTGATTTTATATATAGTAGGAGAATGTGTACTTACTTCGTATGGAGCACAGTTATACAGCTCAACTGAATATTGAAAAGTTTCCACTTTGTTTTGTAGGTATGGTTACTTGTATCTTCATTTTGGTGCTGTAAGACCATTCTTAACTCCAAGGCTATCAAACAATGATATTTGGTGTACTTCTGAATTTATTATTGGTGAAGACTAAGTTCCTCATTCCAAACTGACAGGCTCTATGAAACAGTTAATCAAAATCTTTTTATTGGTTGAAAAGAACTTTAAATTAGTGAAATCTTGATTTCAAGCATTCTGTTTAATGCCAGGCATTGAAAACATACCCTGTGTCTGCGTTGTGTTGCAGCATTATGTACCCGCAGCAAGGCTGACACAGTAGTCACTAGTGCTCCTTGGTGTTTTCTCTTTCAATGAGCCATTGGATACAGCAATACATTGTACAGTTAATATGTAAAAGAAACATATTTTCCCTGAAAAACAGTGTAACAGCTCTTTTCCAGTCCACTACCAGGTTTTTAACACTGTGTCATATGAAGAAGCTCAGCAGGAGCAGCAACYTTCGTGAAAGAATCATTTGCTAGGTGTGTTTCCATAGGAAGACTTTTTGAGTAACTAAATGAAAACCCAAGCCCAGAGTTGACTCAAAAGAAGCAGCTGAGGAGAATTGGAAGGCTGGAGCAGAAAAGTTAAAGGTGTATGGCTTGGAAAGGATGAAAGTTACAATGACTCTCCCATCAACTGGATGGTAGAGTTTGACTTCTGCAGTGCTGGCATACTGTACGTGTTCCAGGACTGGGTCCTGTTTAGATGCTGGAGTGGCAAAGGTCAAAGGCCGTGTTTCTGCACTAACTTAAGGAACATGCCAGACTCATCTGAGCTATGATTAAGAATTCATCCAACTAAGTAGATATGCCTTAAAACTTTACTTGTTTTGCATTTTAGCTCTGCAGGCTTTGTTTTAAAATGCTTTATGAAAAAGGCGTAAAATAAATTTCTCGAATTTGCAGAAATCGTCTTCCTCACGACAGCAGCAGGCCCTCTATGAACCTCCAGTCCTCTTCAAGACAGAAGACTATTTTCCATGTCTTAATGAAGCACCTTATTGATGATTTTTTGCTTTGGGATTGATATGAATCAGCCAGAATAGAGAGAGCCAAGTGAACAAAAGGAATGCCAACCTCAGAAGAACTGTATTTTGTAAGCACTATTGATGGCATATTGCCATTCTGATTCTCATTGTCTTCCTTCAGGCAATATTTTCAGGTAATCTTTGTTTGTGCACATTATTTCAAAAGCCTTCCTAAAACACCATGTAAGTTTTCAGATTATTTTGGGGAAGGAATTTAAGAATATTTTTGCATTACATTTTTTTAAATATGGAAGTAATAGGAAACATACTATTGTATATAAGTTTTTTAACACGTAAATATCTGTGCTGCTGCACGTGTAAATAGCTATATCACAAGGAGGGGGTTTATTTGTCTTTTTTCATTATGTGCTGATTGAGATGAAAGAAAAACTATGCATTTGGTTTCACRTCTATTCCAAGGTTTTAAGCCTGGTCCCTGCAGTTCATACAGAGAAATGCACCACATTGGGATGTACTTGTTTCAGGGGCAGGACTTGGAAGGTCATCCAGGAATCAAGGACATGGCTCAATCCATGTGATGTAGTCCTAGTTCATAAAGCAAACATCCTACCCCACTGATGATCCTCAGGTCCCAGTGACCCAAGCTTTTAATTATTGCATCGTTGTATTGTTTGATGTGTAACCAGGTGGGCATGAAATAAATTTATATATGTATAGAGAGATACAGGTGTATGAAACCTGCTGTCAAAAAGAACAAGTATCTAAGTTGGGGAGAGTTGACCCTGGACTGAACCTCAATCACGTGCCTGACCAGATTGCTTTTCCTTCACAACTCTCTGTGGATATTGAGGCTTCCCATGATGATTGCAATTTATATTATCAATAAACTAATAGCTGGCTAACTCCTGTTGTGGTCTTGCATTTCACTGGACAGTATTTACCCACCTAGCAGGTGTTAATCATAAATTGATGTATTCCTCTGAACAAGTTTTATCTCTGCTGCTCTATTGCCAGTGTAACTCACTAGAATACTCAAAATACAAGTCTGGGAGGAATGCTTTAGAGAAATAATATTTCTCTAGATTTCATGTTGCACGCACAAAACAGGTATGAAGTTGTGGAGCAGAGATTATATATTAATAGATCCTATCTCCGAAGACCAGCAGGAATTGGGTTCTAAACATCTTAAATATATCTGAAGCAACATTTATTAAAATTTAAAACTAAGATTTTCAAGTCAAAGTTAGTAGACTCTAAAAGTAGTTCTGATGTAAAACTTACCTGAATTTTAACATAGGAAAATAATCACATAAACATGCAGAAAGAAACAGACATGACTTTGAAACAGGGCTCCCCTCCCATCCTCCTTGTTTTCATAAATAATTCATTATTCAGATGTTCCACTGGAACAACAGTTGCATTTCTAAAAGGCGTGGTGCCTTTCAGTGTATGCATAAATAATGCTTGAAGGTTTATCCCTCCTCAGTGAGATCTAATAAAATTACACACTTAGTGTAGCAACAGAAGGCTGCAGTGAAGTACTCTCAAACGTGCTAACACTGGTATGAAAAAAAAAAGTAATCTTTAGACCAACTTTCTAATTAAATGAATCACCTTCTCCAATAACTTTGTCCTCTGCTGTGTGGAGCCAAAATGCAGTTTCTTTTAAAGGGATGATATTTGAAATATTAATAAAGAGTTCAGCAAGTTTATACAGCTGAATATATTTCACACAATATTGTTCATATTAGTAAGAGTGAACATTCATATATCCTGCAGTGGTCATTCTTGTTGAACTGTTGTATAGAAAAAAAAAGAGCTGTATCTTCAAGGCACACCACCAACAAAAATCAGACAGTTCCTATAATTAGCATAGCTCTATGTTGGAAATTCTCCAAAATATTTTTATTACTGAAAATAATGGACAATACGTGGAGAATTTGTTAAGGAAGTGCTATAAAAGACAGTAAATGAATTGTGGCTTTTAAAAATACATGGTACAAAATACCAAGGGCACAGCTAATCTGTTACAAAATTAAGCTCATGGTTATGAAATTAAGGCATTCTCATAATACTGACAAAATGCATCCTGCTGTTGGTTTGTTTTGCACCTTGGCTGTCTCCTTATTCATGGTCAGCCTCACCTGGCAGGAATAGCATAAAAAACATCCCAAGTGTTCACACTCAGTAAAGAAATACTCAGAATATTCCTTTATTCTGTCTGCTGTTACCTTGTATTAGTGTAAAACCAGTAATAAATATATTGTGAATTAGGTTCAATATTTACTGGGTTTGCCAGCTGTAAACAAAATCTGAATCTCAAAATCCACTGATACCAATATTCACAGCCCCAGAAGGCTCTACCTGCATCTTTCCCTATACCATGTTTATCCTCTTGCCTGAGTTCCAAGATACAAGCCAGTACCTATGGGGCTACATCACCTGTTTTTAACATGAGAGCWCTTCATATAGAACTGGTGTAAAGCAAGATGTGCTTGTGCTGTGCTGCTAAAGGTTGGGTATCAGGCACATGAAATGAGCTAATGTTTATTATTGACAAATTAGTCTGCATACACATCTTACTTTGCTTCTATGTCATTAAGCAAACATTTCAAAGCAATCCTAGGAAAGGAATGCTAAAAATTTTTATATTCCTGTAGTTATGTACATTCTAGGCCCATGTTAAAATTAGCATTAGCCTAATGCTAATTGAAACTAATGCAGCTTTCTAAAAATTATCTGTTTGCTGTACAATGTATGTCAAAATGTCACAGAAGCTGCATTCACAAGATATTCACAGTGAGGTTATAGCACAGGTTGGACTGAATGTTAGAGGCCTACACTTTTCATAGCTCCTGGACAAAAATCAGCATCATCTGTCTTACATAGATATTTAGTGAAATGGTAAACTATCCCTGAAGTCAGCACATAAAGATTGATTTTTTTTTTTTTTTTTGGACCAGCAGATTTTGTTCCAATCAAGCAGTGCTGCAACTGCAGTAAAGACCAGAGAAATTACAGAAGTATGCAGATGACTGAAATTAAAAGAAACAGGTTTGATTATTAATCTGATCAAACAAGATAAATTACTTAAAGATGCACTGGATTACATTGACATAAAAACCTGTGGCATTTCATTACTTCTGCTGACAAAAACCTTCAGGGTTAAGTAGTTTTACTTACAACACATAGAATTAAGTAGCAAGGTATCTTTCTAGCCACTGCAGCTAAATCCATCAGGGCTGAGAAGTTTCCAGCTGCTGGGATTCCCATCCCTGTAGGAGCTGAGCTGCTGTGGCAGGCTGTGCTGCAGCAGCAGAGCAGAGGCTTTGTCCACTCAGCTGCTTTTGCTGATTCTACTTCAAGCCGATGGGTGGTAGTACAACCTAAAGATGGTAGCACGGACTCTAGCTGATCTCAGAGATTTTGGGAGTGTTCTTGATTTTCTTGCTTGATGTTATCTACTCACAAACTCTTTCAATGCTGGTCATTTTTTATGATTTTGAAAAACTGTAAGGGATATGGGAATGGTGCATGATGTCTTAATAAGAAACAAGCGAAATAGAAAAAAGGAGGACAGAAGGTGTTGCTCGTGGGCAGTACAGGGCAATGCCAGGGAGACACAATGCAATCACCTATAGATACAAACTGTGAAAAGGAAAAATTGAAATAATGCCTTTGGAATTATGTCAGACCAAAGGATATGGTAGGGAAACCAGAGTATCCTGTCTAAAATCCACATGGAAGATTCAAAACAATATTTCATTTTTGTCAGCTTTAATATTGTCTGTACATTCTTTGGTGGACTGTTAAAGTGATACAAATACATTAAAATTGCATCAATAATCATTCCAATGTGCTATCTATATGGGATCTTAAATAGTATATTTTAAAAGTGTATTAAAAATACAGATATATGAATGTGCTGACAGACCTAAGAAAATGAACTGAATGTTAGCAAGAATATCATCAGAGGGTTCAAAGTGAAAAGACGAAGGGACAGAATTCATGGGGGGAAAGTGCATTCACTGAGAAARTAAGGGTAAGTATCCAATTCAATTTCTCATCTCCCACTGTTTCAGAAGCTGTAGGTTTCATGAGAATAGCTCAATGCCTACATTATATAAAAATAAATTAATTGCCATCTGTTCCTTACAGGTGACACTATTGGGAGTTTCTTGACAAGCAAAGCAATCTTTAAGAAAAAACAAAAGCAGAAATTTCCACAATCCTAGGACATTAAAACTGAGGGCTGGCACTAAATATGACAAAAGCACCCGAGAACTGCAGACTGGCAATAAAGTTGGTTCTGATTGATTCATAAAAATAAAATTTTAAAAAGGAAAAAATGAATGGTAAGAGCCTTATGCAGGAATGGAAAAGACAGAAAATAGCATAGCTGGGAGATAAGCCAGGGCATGTGCCAAGGTGTGAAATTGTGGGACAGAGCTGTGAGCAGCATCAACAGACGAGGGCAAGATCCCTGAACTGGAAGGTAAGAATGGAGATTCACAACAGACATTACGTATATATGTGATGTTGTTATTTTTTCACCATTCAGGAGCTTTTTTTCCTCCCTGCAGTGTGCACTTTTCCCAAGTACATAGTTTTGGGAGGGGCTATAACTGTACTAGAACTGTGGATCAATTCTAGTGTGTGTGTCTGGACCAGGCTGCTGTTACTGCCTCTGGTTACTGCCTCTTTCTCAAAAGCAGTAGGACTTGCAGGTAGCTAGCCAGGTCACTGGACTGTTCTGGCTAAAAATCAGTCCTGCCAAGCCAAACAGTCCAGCCCCTGCACTGATGTCTTGGCACAAAGGTGAGGGGTGGCACTCCTCCCAGCCATCCCCCTGAGCAGGCAAGCAGAGCACTTACCCTGGCAGTGTGTCCCCATGTACAGCTGGGGATATGCCTGCTGTGGAATTAACATCTGTTTCCTTCATGTGTCTTTGATTAGCCCGTTTCTCTACAGGGATGGCTTTGCAATTTGTGTGGAAACACAGAGGGAAAGAAAAACAGGAAAGAAATAAGGTATTGGGAATAACCTTCTTCTTGTCATTACAGAGATGTCTGTGTGTCCTGCTCAGATGCCTGCTTCCAGCAATATTTTATCAACTAAAATGTGGTGGTTCATCTGCTAGTGATACACAGTGCCCTTATTCTTGGTGTCAGAGGTTGCTGGGAACTTTTGTGGAAGTGTGCTTCTTGCATCTAAAATCCAGTGTATTATTAAGCAAAAAAAGTATTTGGGAGGAAAAATACTAAACAATATAATTGAACAAAAATTGTATTTTCTTTCTGGATTGATTAGCTTGACTTCTCCTGAATTTAATTTTGTTTCTGTAGTTGAAAGACAACACGAAGCTGTAATGCCAGAGGAATCTTGCCTCAGGAAAATCAAGTAGGATATTGTTAGCTAACAAGGTAGATGAGCAGTGCCATTGCAAACTCATTACATGTACCAGTGAGACAAGTCAAGATTCTGCTAAGTGAGTTGGATGGAATTACGAGGACACAGAGTCGATAACGAGAGAGGTCAGCAAAAGCAGGGTTATAGGAGATACCAGTGCCCATCTTTGTCTCTCATTAGTTTGCACTATGGGACTGCCTCTGGATGTAAAATAGATTCTTTTGGGACTGAATACAGCCAGGGACTTGCTCAGGAGTTTAACTGACTTGCTGCAACTGCTGTTGGGTGTTCGTTCCATGCTGCTGGCCATACAGTTTTAGGCCAAGATGAAACTCAATGAAACATTAAGCTACAAATCAACCTGAACTACTGTGCTGCAGTACTTGCAAGCTCAGTCATAGCCCCAGGGTAGCAAACACAACTCTGCAGGGGTAAAAAGACTGAACCAAAGCTCTGAGATGAATGCAGATGTGATGGTGCTTGAATATGGATATTGTGGGGATTGTGAAAAGCCTGATGTAAATGTCAGGTAAGAAAGCTGCTGGAGAAGAGATGATGGAGGGGTAGACGTAGATCTTCTAACTGGAGTAAGTTCAGTTCAGGTCCACAAAGACAATCAAGGGACTGGAACATCTCCTATGTGGAGTGTCTGAGAGAACTAGGATGGTTCATCCTGAAGAAGACTCAGGGGTGATCTCATTCATTTGTATAAATACCTGAAGGGAGGGAGTGGAGGAAGGGAGATAAGCAATTTTCAGCAGTGCCCACTGGTAGGACAAGAGGCAGTGTGCACAAAAATAAAATCTCCTTGCCAAAGCACCTTCTCTGTTGCATCCCACATTCATATTTTTGAACCCTGTTCCCACAAGCTTCTTTTAATATCCTCTAATACTTATATTGGAGGACACAATCAACAGTCATGAGCCATCTGTGTTGCTCATCCTGTTGTAGTAATCTCTGTTATTTCCTTTTCCATGATTGCTTCCGTTGGCTGAAGAATCACAGAATGGCCTGGATTTGAAGGGACCTTAAAGATCATCTGGTTCCACCCGTCACCAAGGGCAGGGATACTTTCCTCTAGAACAGATTGCTAAAAGTCCTGTTATATTGTGTATGAAGCTTCCATGTTTTTGCTGCCTTTCTCTGATCCTTTCCCACTGATGCTGTATCCTATTTGGGATCAGAAAGCTAGGACTACCCATGTAATTTAAGGCAGAAGCAAATCAGAGGTTTAAACAGTACCACAAGCTGCCTTTTTCTTGTTTCCTCACTACTTATTTCCCTTTATCAGATGTGCTTCCTTGTCTTGTTCTGAATGTTTAAACTGATGGTTTCCAGGACCTATCAGAGTTGTGTGATCTCATTTATGAGTAACTGCTCAAATTTACTTTCTGACTCATAATGTGGTTCATGTACAAGGATATTTTAATGTAATAGCTAAATCTGTGGCTGTTAAGCAGGAGCTACTTCCAATCAGTAGGATGAGATTTTGCTAAAACAAAGCTTATGTGGGTCAGATATAAAAAGTAGTAGATTGTGAGCCAATGCACAAGAAGGCAAAATAGAGGTGCTGCATTGGTCAGTGTGTTTGTGTGGATACACTGCTACAGGAGGTCAGCAACTGACCTAGTTGTCTGACCCCTTTCTGTATTTGTGCTCACCTGGGCTGTCATTTACCTTTTCTTATCATAACTACAGAGCAGGTGTCCTGGCAAAATGGTGTTTAAACTCAACCTGATGTACTGTGCTGAAGCAGAGATCCCATGAAGCATGCTCCAGATACTGTTCAGCCCACTGCAGCCTTGGAGGAGAGAAGGAAYAGTTTGAGGAAATGACAGAAACTCTTGTTCTTTTCAGTGCTCCCAAATCCTTCTTTGTGAAGAAGTACCTTCTTCTCCCCCTCTTTCCCTTAACTCTTCTGTATCCTGAGACTGAGCTGCCTCTTACGGAGCCCCTTTTCTCCCTGGTAGGGTGGAGGGGAAGCACTCTGAGCACCTGGACTGGTGGGAAGTGGGATTTCCTATGGAGGCTCCTGCTTTGAGCTAATTGAGAACAACCATGCTGAGAGGTTTACTCTGGTTCTTTTGTGAAGCGAGACCYGCCGTAGATTGAGCCACATTGAGGAACATCCCAAGTCTGAAGCGAGCATTTCACTGCCCTGCTCTGGTGACATCAGTGTACTGTTACTCTCTGACATTTGGATGATCCTGGAAAATCTCAGCTGGGCCTTGAGAGAGAGCAGCAGTGCTTGTGCTACACTCCTTTGGGCAACAGTACTTACACATTTTGTTCCCTGAACCTTTGCTTGGAACCCAGYCCTTGGGACTGTTGTTCGTTCCAACCCCCACCRTGGCAGGGGGATTGGAACCAGGTGATCTTTAAGGTTCCTTCCAACCCAAACCATTTTGTAATTCTATGATGATGATTARTCACGCGCTACTTTTATCTTGCAGTGTGTAGGAAGAAGTTGAAGTGAATGACTATTCTGCAATCACAGTCTGCTGTTTTCTGTGTAAGAGTTTTGTGGATGTGGCCATCTGATAAAAGCATAGTGCTTAGAGAAGAGGTATAGCCTTGCTTTTGCGGTCTTCCTCTTTCCAGCTCAGTTTATTTCATTTTCTTCAACAACTGAGCATTATGGTCAAAATAAAAAGCAGTATATTGTCTTGCAAGAAAAATTAACATCTCCAGCTGTGTTCAAGTTGACTTTTGTTTTGATCTGCTACACAACATGGCTTAATTCACAGGTGAAATGGCAATACCAATACAGAGCCCAGAAGCAAAGCCTGGCATAAGTGCAAGAAGAGGAATATTCTCAAATAGTCTACCATCTTTTTTTATCCCCATTTCCCTTTTAGATTTTTTGAAATAAGCAGTTTTCTTGTTGCCTGATACAGCTTTGTGCCTCATTTTTCAGTTTACTCTTGGTTCTTGTAACTATAGGTGGTGCTATTCCTGTGTGATGTTTTTATTGTCATATAAATACTATTGGGCCTTAGTGTTGCTTGTTAATGGTGTCTGGGGCAAACAGATTTGTTACGTTTAAAACTGCTCACAAACTTTTTGTCTGCATGGTTTGGCTTGTGGAGAAACTGCTCAGTGTTGTATTTAAAAGCAGGATGGGATGCATCCACACCTCCCTGGCAGAGCCTGCATTGACAGTGTGGTCAAATGTCTGTCCCAGTCTGTGTGGACACCTAATTGTACCTGATAGATGCCAACTGATGGAATGAACTAATGACTCAAAACATCGATGATGACAGGCATTTGTATCAGCTGGATCCATCAGAGCRTGCACATGTGGGAAGGTTCATCTCAGGCTTCCTCATATGTGTCTGAACCTGCCTCCCAGCAGGTGGGGATCTGCACAGGCAGCAGCTGGCTGGCTGCTACTTCCTCACTTGCACTGCTGCTGGAGCAGAAATGTGCAGGCTGAAATCCATGATGCTACCAGGGGCCTCACAACAGGCACACAGCTGCACGGCTCTGTGGAGCCCTGCTTAGGGGGTGCCCTTGCCAGATGGGAGGGAGTATTTAGCTGTGTGCAGGCAGACCTGTGGGAAGACAACAGGTACCTGGGATCTGCCTGGTGCTCCTTGCTCTATCAAAAAGACATCTGTTCAATCCTGAATTTCTACAGATTTAGCCATATATGGCTGGCTGGTGGAGGGTCCTGGAGGAATATTGAAGGCTGTCGGCACATGGCTGTGAAGACCAAGCTGGATGAGACAGCAGCAGCGGCAGCAGCAGCAGCACAATCCCAGCTGAGCCCAGAAATCCACACTGCCACTTCCAACATGGGCCTTGCCAGGTCCACAGTCCTGGAACAGCCTGTGGGGTACCGCAGGAGTGCCTGTGGCTACCCAGGGCTGGTCACAATGCAAGCAGCACATGGGGCAAGCTGGGGCACAGAAGAAAGAAAAAGAGGTGCAGGAAGCTTCCAGAAGAGGCAGGAAAGCAAAGAATGGAAGTATCTGGTGGCACCAGAGGARGTTATAAGACTGTGTGCTTTAGGGTCAGTCACATCAAGGTAAAGAGAAGTGGCTGATGTGGGCAGGTGAAATGGATTTGCTTTATTAGGAGAAAAGGGTAGATAGACTAAAATGAGGAATGCTTTGTCATCTGAATGGCCCAGTCAGTTTGACACCAAAATTTAGCCACAGATTTTCAGGATGCGGATGAAATTGCTCTACTGCAGATGATTTATCACAAACTTCCTGATTGTAATGATTCATGCATTTCCTTTCAAATTCCAGTTTTCCTTCTCATCTGCTCTATAGCCTATTTCCAGAAAGAATATTTATTACACCAGTCTTTACTAGGTAAGTGTTACTTTTCTTAGCCAGCCGTTTCTGTTCTGCTTTCCTTTTAACAGGAAGATGAAACAATTAAAAATTAGTCAGTCCACATTGTACCTTTTTTTGCTCCTTTTCCAGAAAAAATTAGTAGATGTGGCCATAGGAGGCAGAATACTGAAATCTGGCTGCACAGGGCATTTCTGTAGCTGTAATGTAGTTTCCTATGTCCACTATTATATAGTACCAATGTCATCCTAATACTCTCTCTGTGTAAAGGAATCATGTTTTGGAGATGCTTTGACACATCATAAAGCAAATGGAAAATCCTGTCTGTTACCATTCACATTTGTTTGATACTGCCTGAGTCTGGTAAAAGGAAATTAATGGCTTACAGCTTGCAAATTATCACTAGCAGTGGCTTTTATTTAATCACTCCTATTATTTTCAAAGGCTTGTTTGAATTCTTAATTATTAGTGTACATACCTTCTCTAAATTTCCATCTGATAATATTCTTCAGTAATATTCTTTAGTGTGAAACTTTCAGGTGATGTTAATAAAAGATTATTATTTTAATCTTTTAAAAGCCTCTTTAAAAAGAGACTTTTAATCTTTTAAAATCTCTTTAATTGTTTCTCCGTTGTTCCTCTTTGCTTTCCTGTCTTTGATGAGTCATTGCATTTACTTTGTACTGATACTTTTACATTTCAGGMTGGAGCATTGATTTTGGTTTCCTTGTTTTCTGATCAGAAAAAGCACAATTTTTTTCCCTGTAGGTATCACTGGATTTTTGTCAGATCAGAGAAATCCTCTTTTTCTAAGTTGTGATTTCACAGCATGTGGTATACAGGTGTATCTGGTCACTTTTGAAAATACTTGGTGCTGTTTCCTACTAGCAGTCCAGGTCCTGAAGCGATGTTGCTTTATAATTCAGCTGAATATTATAAAGATCTAAAACATAAACAGTATAAAATATGACAATCAATATACATAAATGAACATTTCACATACCAGAGACTCCCACCTGTACAAATATAAAATCCCTTTTACTCCTTGTCTCGGCCATAGGGTGGCACTGGCTATTGCTGAGCATTGATGTGTGTCCTAGGAGTAGTACAGCCCAGTATTTTAAGTTTAGCAGAGCATTTTCAGAGACTAGGGATCTGGTTCATTCAGACTGGTCCATGGTTTATTCACTCCTGCAAGCAAGTAAAACAGCAGCTTTTTCCTTACAGTGCTCTGATAGTACCAACTCCAGCTCTCCACCTTCCTCCTCAGCCAACTACTGCCATTTGCAGCAGAGAGATTGGGAAGAGATTTCCTTCTGAACCTTCTCTGACTTCCTTCTCCTGTTCTACTGCCTGCCTTGCTGGGAGCAGAGGAAAATATCAGGCAGCTGTGAAAATGAATGTGGTCTCAGACCCTTCGGTTTCCTCCTCTGGGTGGTGCTCAGTTGTCCTCATGCCTCTTCTCTGTGACCCCATCAGCTGTCAGTGACACTCCCTCAACCTGTGTCTCAGCCCTGCCAGTGGAACCACCACAGGAGGAGCAGTGTGTTGGTGAAGGGATGTTGCCTTTCCCCACCTGCTGCTGCTACTTGCATGAGAATAAAAAAACCCAACCCTTGCATCTTTTTTTTTTTTCTTTACTTACCATGGAGCCAAGCCTACAGAGGTGGACAAATGAAAATTAAATCCTGATGAGCTAGCAGACTTGGCAAAAAACCAAGAAGAACCTTGAAATATTGAAAGGCATTGTAAAAAATGGGAAGCATTAACCTCAGATGATTTTTGTCATAATGAGAAGATGAAAGTTGGAAACACGTAACTGAATTACTGTTTGTAGATATGCAGCACTTCTGAAGTTAAATCAAAGTATCATGTTCACTGTAGTTAAGGTGGTTAATATTTGCCAGATTAACTTGAGGCATTTCGATGTAGCTATAGATAACAGTGGCACAGCGTGCTTACACAGATGAAATGAGACATACTCACCTCCAATGCTTTTCACAGAAACACACCATCAGCACAGYTCCTCTTTAACCTGCAAAATCTTATTTTACTAATACCTTCTACAGGTTATGTTGTAACAGTGCAGGAAGTGATTCATTTTAGACATACAAATGTAGTTATACTTCAAAGTGCTTTATCACTTTTCTGTTTCAACTTTACGTACAGCAGGTGGGTAAAACTTCAACATCATTTAGCTGTATGAGAGCCCCATGGGCTATGCCCACTGTGGTAGCAGATCTATTTGTCAGCAGAATTTCTTCTCACAGCCTACTCTTATCAGAAGACAGATGCGATTACTAAGCTAAAATGGTATGTGAAAACATATGGTGTTTTGGAGCTGCTTGGTTACTGTGGAGGATAAATAGCTCCTGACCCTAACCAGGATCTTTTCATGAAAAAAGAGCGGTGTCCCTATGCCTTATAAAGGCATGGGCAGGCTTATTCCAGCGCTCAAGAAGGGGCGGTAGCGGGTTCGTGCTGCTGAGTTGTTTGGCTTTTTTTTTTCCAGCAGCGGTCGCAGGCGAATGAAGAAGTTGAGCTGAAACTGCGAACACTTCATCCCGGCACTTAGCGGCAAAACTCAGTCAAGAGAGGAGGAAGCAGGTGAAATTAAAAAAAAAAAAGAAACCCACTTGGTCATGGGGAAATCAGGTGAGCAAATGCCTTCCTGCAGTTGGCTGTGTGGTCGCACAAAGTCCGAGCCTGGTTTTGCGCTTGGAAAGCRTTGTTAAAGCGTTCAGTGGCTTTCCTCGGAAAAGTCTGCTTTCATTTGTGCATGGTACAGCCTGGGAGGAGCTTTCTCTCTGACAAAGGGATTGAAAAAAAAGAAAAGAAAAGCGACCCCCCTCCTCAGCCTGCACGGTGTAGAGGTAGTTGTATTTCATATACAACTTTGTAAATTTTGTATTTTGTAACCTAAAGTACTTTTGCTTTGCTGTAAAAAAATTACTATGAATCYTGTAGCTTTATTTTGTGTCTTGCTGTGTGATAAAACTTATTAGCCTTGCAGATAAGCTGCAGGATGCTTCGAGGGGGGTAAGCTTTATCACCCTTCCTGTCGGAAGGATTTAGATGTAAGATCTGGTTATTATTTAACTGCAGACAGACTTGCTCAGCTCCTAAGTCTCTCCCCAGCTGTGCACATATTCTTTAAGCCTTTCCCTGCTGCTGCTTCCTGTGCTGTTGGTTCTTTCCCCACTGCTGCTGGCTGTCTGTGTGCCCTGCTCAGTTTGGGCTGGAGAGACTTCTCCAAAGCTGCCAAGGAGCCAGAGACCTTCAGAAGGGAGTGCTCAGTGCCCTGGGTTTTCTCCGCCTTTGTCCTGTTAAGGCCATGAGTAAAAAACTGTCCTGAATTTCTGAAACAGCTGTGAAACTGGATGGGACTTTTTGTTCTTGTTCTTAGGGCATTGTTTCTGTGACAAATCAGAGCCTAGTGGCATGTTGTCTGTCTGTCCTGTGTGTGAACAGCATATATGGGGACATGCTCAGCAAAACCTAATACTCAAAACTATAGGCCTCTTCACAGAAACTTAAAGAAAATTTTTGTGTGAGTAACACTTTAAAGGGCCTCAGCAGGGGCATATTGGGTTTTTAAAAAAATTTCTTTATTTTTAAAGGTCAGCTTGCTAGATGAGATCAGAGATGTCTGCAAATATGACTGTAGAGGGCTTACTGGTATGACATCCAGTCCAGACAAGCCACCTGCTTTTTTTTTGGCAAAGTCCAGCTGCCAGTGGGTAGGTTTGGCCTCATATCCTGACAGCTAGATCGGGATAAATAACCCTATAACAATTTAAAAAGGCATAGATGCTGTGAAGTATCAAACTCAGCACTGCCCATGCTAAGAAGTACAAACACCAAATCAGTGTAGACATTACATTAGCATTAGCAAAGCACATTGGGCAAAAGCATTAGAGATACTCCACTGTGCATCTCACAATCCCCAAAGGAATAAAAATCTCCTTTTGTTTTAGTGCATGAAAATTGCTGAAACAGTCATAAGGCAATTACCATCTTCATTTTTTTCCCCTGCACATTTATTGCTGTGCATTAATTGATTTTTACAAACTTAGGAACAATGGCAGATCAGAAACTCCCTTTGCCAAGGCCTGGGTAATGTTTGCATCCTTAAGTGGTTATACAAATAGAACTTGAGATCTAGGTATGTGTTAAGAATGTTTTATATTTGTGTCATGCTTTTCAAACCAATGTTAAACTAGGTCCAGGTTATTGTCTTTGAGCTGTGTGCAATATTTTTAGATGAATCATAAAACTGAGATCCTGTCCTGACAATTGGTTTATTGACTAAGTCCCATCTGCCCTTTCTAGTTCACTGAAGTCTTCAAATTCCTGTCTGAGATCATTCAGTGTGGTTTGCCTTTGAATGGGGAGAGCAGCTGTTGTACAGGGTATTGCTTCCTCTGGGTTTTGTGTGAAATACAAAATGTGTTCCCACTCTAGTGCTCTTAAGGTGTGATGAAGACAAGTTTCTCTGTACTAAGGAACATGAACGTGTAGCAGGTWGCATGACAGATCTGTTTGACCTCAGAACAGATTCCTTGCTCATCTCCTTGGTCAGAGAGGTTAAGGCAGAGATTACCTGAAGGTTTAATTTAAGGATGCTCTAGTTCATGACAAGTGGGGCCACTACTTTAATATAAACGAGCAGCTTCTTTAACCTCTTGGTTTTGGTAAATCTGTCTTGAAGTCTAAGTATCCCCACACCAAGAAAACCTGCTATTGGAAATCTCAGTTCTTTGGTAAAAACTCTCCAATAATGTTGTAATACTAGCTGTTAGATTATATTTGAAGCAATGTTCATTCCAAGTGTCAGGGCTAGAGACTTAGCACTCTGTGTTTCATTGGGTAGAGCTGAGTGTTGAAACCATCGGCACCTCTGACTCAGCTTTCTTCCCTGAAAGCTACAGGCTGATGAAACCAAATTCATATTGAAACTTCCTTGTCAGGGTTAGAAAATGCCTTCCGTGGTCATAACTCCTGCAAAAACTTAAGCCAAACACGGAGACCYCCTCTGCCCTCCCCCAGGTCTTCCCTTTTCAGRCACCGTTTGGATTAGTGGGGGGTACAAGCAGCCGTCCCCACAGATCCCAGAGAGCTCTAACCAAGAAGACAGGGACAATATTTCTGCAGGAAAGGAGGGAATGGGGAGCCGGCAGCTCTTGGCTGCCCTGTTGCTGAGACTGACCCCGCTGCAGCTGTGCGCGGCCGGAGGCGGGATCCYGCGGGCAGCCTCGCCCCGCGGGGGATATCCATCCCTGCCTGCAGCTGCAGGCGATGCTCAGGAAAGCAGCTGGCTGCGAGCTCCACTCCTCCGCTCTGGAGCACGTGGATTTCTGCTGAGCAGTGGGAGTCTCTGAATAGGCTGGGATGGTGGTAGGAAAGGCTGCTAAAAGTCTTATTTCTCCCACTTCCCCCCGGGTTTAGCCTCGTGGGAGAAGGGAGCTTGCCCCGCTTGCTCCTTATGGGGAAATAGTCTTCTTTAGTCTGCAAGCGTATGCAGACGGTGTCAAGGTCAGGCACAGTAAATACTGCAATAATTTTACAGAATTTGGTTTAGTTTTATTTTTCGGCTGTTTTTCCTTTTTTCTGATACTTCTACAAATGTGGGCGGGACTCCAGAGGAAGGGCTGGGAGTTACCCGCTGCTCTGCGTGTTGAGTCAGTACAAAAAAAAAACCGAACAAAGAGGGGCTGAGAACGGGTTTTGAGACAGGAACCAGACTCAATGCAGTTTTCCATGCTGGTTTTAATCTCATTTAGAAGCAYGTGCTGGCTTTTAACTCTTCAGATGCATCTTCAGAGTACAATAGAAAGGACTGTTGTGTTTTCTGCAGAACGAGCTAAGTCTTCAGCTGAAATGCTGACTTGTATTTCAGCATCGTGGTGAGAGATAGCCATAGCAGGTCATGACAAAAATACAGGCATTCTGGGCAAGTGACCWGTTTGCTTTCTGAGAAATCAGATACTCCCGAGCTGCCAAAATGAGAAAGAGTTATGSTGACTGGTTTTACAGGACAGGAGGGAATAGGGAAGATGGATTGTTCTGAACTGCTAGAAACTGAGCTTTTRCATTTGGTAACATTAGGACATTTGCAGAACTTGCCAACACAAGTTACTGCCTTGTTCTTTACACCAGAGCTGAACTGGAGGTGTGGTGGGAAAACGACTTTTCAAAACCAAAGTTAATTCAATTCCTAGTCCCGCATCTCCAGTTGTGTGCAGAAGACATTGATTGCTGGGTTCAAGTTCAATAGGTAGCAGAAAATAAAAAGTCTTCCAGCAGTGTGTCAGGCTTTGGCAGTATTCTGGACTCAATTTTTACCTGCCTGTTGAAGCATCAGGGTTTTGGTGGGGGAAGAGAATRCAGCAGCCACCCCATGCAACAGCGGTTGCTCCTGTCAGCTGTTGGATTACACCCTTAGCTCCTCGTGTTCAAGGAAGATAAATACTGAAATGAGTGGGAAGGGCTCAGGAAGAATAAGATAAAATGTGATGGTCTGTAGTAACTGAGATACCCACCAAAGTTTCCCATGCTATTGTGCTATACAGAAAAAAAAAATTGAACATGAAGAAGGCTTTTATTACTGGAAATGTGCARACCCTGCATTTTCTATCTGTACAGTTGGTAGTGTCTGTCTTGTCTGGATTTGAATTTGCTTCTGTTGATGTTCTATGTGCAGGAACAAAAAGTATGAGAAAACAAGTATTTTGATTTTAACYGTTTTGTTGTTTTATTTATCTCAACAGGCCAGAAGGCTGTGTCAGRTCTCTAGTTCTGTAGTGGCTATGCTGTTCTCTGAAAGATAAGTTGGAGCCTATCTCTGTTGTGTTTTTACAGGCAGATCTAGGCAAGTTCTGCCCATTCTGTGAAGGTCTGAACAACAGCCAGAGCTGGGCTGGGTGGCCCTGTATAGGGGGATGAGGTGAGGCCCAGTCTCCCTGGTGCAGAACTGGCTCCCATGCAAGTAGGTGAGAGGAGGTGGTAGGARTCTGGGATGTTGTGTAGGAAGAAAATATGGGTCTGTTTACGTCACTGTAAACATTTAATGTATCCCTGGAAATGTGCAAGGTCAGGTCAGATTAAGCTCTGAGCACCAGGGTGTAGTTGAAGGTGTCCCTGCTCAGTGCAGGAGAATTGGACTAGATGATCTTCAAAGGTCCCTTTCATCCAGATGGTTCAATTATTCTATGATTCTATGAAATAAATACCTTTTTAAAAAGATTTTGAATTGTGAGAGCTGGAGTTTAACCTGTTGAGCAGRGGGATGAAAAACAGGTGGTGTAATTGATTGTATATGTGAGTAAAGAAAGATTTCTGTGCCTCCCTGCCTGGCTTTGGGTACTGGATGGGTGAGTTCACACACATCAGTGATCAGAAKAAATGTGCATGGCCATATTTCCATGCCTCAGGGAGGTGCATAAATAAACATACTTTGAGCATTGCCACAGTTATCTTGGATGTCCTTGGCAGAAAAGCAAGGTGGGAGGATATTGGAGMTGATGAGATTAAAACTAGTTCAGATATGCTTACCCCAAACCATGATAGAACATGAATGGTAGAGGTGTAAAATGCAGGAGCATATCCCAGGAGACGTGGGATTGTTCTCTCTCACTTTGATTCTTGTTTGCAAAATTCTTCACTTTCCAAAGACTTTGGTTGGCACCACACAGCCAGCAGTGCTATGGAAAATGAGCTTGGCACTGGGTAAAAACAAGGTTGTGTCTGTTGCTGTCCATCTACAGAGCTTAAGAATATACAGCCTCCAAAATATGAATAGAAAAAATTATTCCATTTCAATTCAATTACTTCCGTACAATTACTCAAAACAACTGATTTCTGTTGTTACTCATTAATAAATATAGTTGTGCCTTATTTTCTTCAATGAATTTCTGTAATTATAAATTTTAGGCAGATACAATGTTGAGGAAAGAAGAGATGGAGAAGATTACATTAATTACTTCTGCACAGTGTGATTCTAACACATGCAGGTCACTTATGGCTTTGTATTTGGAAGTACATGTGCCTTAGGAATTCTGTGGCAGTTGGATCTAAGAATAGAGGTCTTTCTGATGGGAGAGTCTCCTTAGCCTTTTTAAAAGGGATAGCAGCATACACATTAGCTGCCTACAAATGTTGTCTCTGTGGCTGTGTAGCATGATTGCAATATTCAGGTGTCCTTCCTGGCAGAACAGTAATAAAAATAACACTTTTGATTTTCTTTCATGCAAAGCCAGGACTGGGTGCTCTGGAGATGATAAGCAGTCAGTTCCAGCCTTATGTCACTCCATGGAAGTGGCTGCTGGTTGTTCTGATTGTTGGTCAGTTTGGAGGAGACAGGGGCTACAAGCCAAGGACTTCTCACACCCTTGCCTCCAGTGGAAGTGAAAAGTTGCTTCTGCCAGTGCTTGAGACCTCAAGACTGCTGATTAGTGCTGCTTGTTTTGTAAATGTCTGTTTCACAGAAGGCTCTGCTGCCTCTCAGAGCTGTGCAGCCTCCAGTTTACCAGGTGTTCCTTTTTAATCAGGGCAGTCAATTGCCTTACTGTTTATAAAAGGCCTTAAGTGAGGAAGTAATCAGCACYGTCTATTATAGCAAGAATAGGATTGGCAATCAAACAGTGACATGACTAATGTCATTGAAACATTATTGCATTGGCAGCTTCATATTCTCAGGCCACATGCCCCAAACTGKGTATGGGGGAAAAGAGTGTGTTACATTGTGTGGCACAGGTGATGCAAGGTTATTAAGTTGCCAGTTTGCTGTAGAGMGAGCCGAGATTTTAAAATGAGTGGAGTCCTTGTCCATCAGATGAAGTTAACTCAGACATCTCACTGTTGTCCTGAAGCTCACCCCAGTGATAAGCAAGTATGTGAGCAGATTCAGGCAAAACTGGATGCTGAGAAACATCACAGAAACTCCTCCTTGAAGAAGTATCTCCTGAGCTGAAGAGAAAGCTATTTTGAGTAGCAAACATAGGAACGTTCCAGGAAACTACTCCCATTTAAACTAGTATCTAATTATAACTCCCAATTCCTTTCACTTCCATCAGCAGTACTTTCTCTTCTAACTTTTAGTAAGGTTACAGGATAACTCAGGTTGGAAGGAAAATCATGTACCAACAATTATGATATCTCTCATAGATGCCTGTTGTATAGGATGGAGACCTTGCCCCTTTATTGAATTCTTGATTGTGTAAAAGGAGACAAGGAAACCCCACCCAGGATACAATACTTTCTAAACATAGTATTATTAAATCTTTCCTCCAGGATTTATACATGGTTTCATTTCTTCTGTATATTTCCAAGCAATCAGCCAGTTATGATAGAGAAAAAGGGAGTTTAAAACTGGGGGGACATCAGTTTTTATGGCTGGAAATGATTCATAAATTGGAGTGTCAGACCCATTTTCCTAAATGACATCAAGCATTAARGGCCAGTCTTGGAAGATGTTACAGTCCCAAATGGGGGGCAAGAAAGTGCAGTTAAATACGTGGAGAAAGAAGCATGGAATATTCACTCCCTGTTGCTGCAGACCCACCCAGCATGAGACCACCCTGAAGGATTTGTGGCTTCAAACCAATGTGCTGAGTCAAAGTGCAGTGGAACATAGACTGTCTTCTTAACATTTCTCATATCAGTTAGACATCCATCACTTCTCCATAGAAGGAATGCTGTTCTCACAGTGGGAAAGATTCAGTGGGATGGTTTCCAAAGAGTTACATTTCAAGGGTGGGTAAAGATTAATAATAAATRTCAGCTCTCTTTAGAAGAGTCTAGATGCAAATTTTGTCTTTAGAAGCTGGGATCTCTTTTACTCGAGAATTTTGTTTCCAGTYGGTGAATATGCTTTGAGAAGTTTGTCACAATAGAAGTTACCTGGGACAGTAACAAAGGACTTATTGACGTAGTTACTTTACAGTTCCCCAAAGCTTCTAATTCTAATTAATTTTTTCCACAAACCTGTTGGGCATACTAAAAGCTGTATTTGCTGCATTCTTATTCCATAACCCACTTCCAGGGTAGAGTAGAGCAGTTCTGCAGAATCAAGGGAGACTGAAGGGATTTCAGTTTTGAAGCAGAGCTTTAAACTCAGTATTTAAACAATTACTTAATTACATTTTATGTGTTTTCTATCTACTTTGCATCTGTCTTCTCCATGTATTCTGGCACTTGGATTCTGTTGTGGTTTAGGAATGGTCTTCTCCAATTTAGTGTTCCTACTGAAACCTCCCCAAATGATGCACTGCTCTCTCAGTCTCCTCTCTCGCTTCCCATGGGCAGCTGGAGAGGACAATTGGAGAAACAAAAAGTAAAAGCTTGTTGAGATAAGAACAATTTRCTGGAAACAGCAATGAGAAACCATTTACTGAAAACAGGAAGAAAACAAAGAGTAACAGTAACAATATTAATAGAAAAATGTACAAGATAGGTGAGTGATTCATATACAAATGCTCACTACCACTCGGAGCCTAAAATAGCTGGTCGTGCCACACTACCTTGACATGGAAGAGACCCCTTCCCCCATTCCTGGAAAATGATGAAAGGTGGTATAGAACAGACTCCAGGTCCTAGCTGTGCTCCCTCCTGGCTACTGCAAAAATTAGCCCTAGCCTGGCTTGAAGCATGATAGTTTCTTTCTGCCTGGATTCTGGGCCCGAAAGAGTAACACAGAAGTAACATACAGTGTCCTGTTAATATAAGAGAAAATTTCTAGGTATTTATTTTTGGGGGAAGATTGAAAGGTGGGGTCATTATCTCARTTTACCTCTAATGCACACATTGGTTGAAGAGTTTGAGGCCTCTGTCATTCAAAGAGAGATTGAGACAGATGTAATAGTACTTTTCTCTGTAGGATTCTGAATGAGGTTTGTTTCATAGTAACATAAGGCAATCTGGGTTGGAAGAGACTGTTGAAGGTCCTCTAATACAACCCCCAGAGCAGGCATATCTTCAACTACATCAGGTTGCTCGGAGACCCATCCAACCTCACCTTGAATGTTTCCAGGGATGGGTAATTCACCACCTCTCTGCCAGTGTTCCACCACCCTCATCATAAAAAAAATCTTCTATACATCTAGAATCTACTTTATTTTATTTTATATCTATTACCCTTTGTCCTATCACTACAGGTCCTAATAAATTGTCTTTCTTATAAGCCTCTTTAAGCCGAGGCCACAATAAGGTCTCCCCAAAGCTTTGTCTTCTCTAGACTGAACAGTCCCAACTCTCTTTTGTTAATAGCATTATATATTAATTATTTGAAGTCTAGATAGAAACACTTAGTATTTATGGAAAGTAAAACATTACCAGTGAAAGTTAATCCATAAACAATGGGACAAAAAGCGCTAAGAAACAATACCTCTGGAGATTGATACAGGGCTCATTTTTGAGTCACCAGGGTGGATACTTAGGCATAAAAATATATGCTTGTTTTGCTAGTCATGTGTGTGCCTGCTATAATGCYGTGTGTCCTGAGTGCTGAGGTAGAGGCTACCCACAGCATTTCTGCTGTGTAGGAATTTGATGCTTTGTGGAACAATGCCCTGTTACCATCTTTCTCCAGAAGAGCAGTGGAGGAGGTGCAGTTGACAGCTGCAAAGGTGATGCAGGGCAGCTTGTGTTGTGGAACACATGTTCAGGTAACTCACCTTTCTTTTGGTGCCCAAACTAAAGTAGGAATGGCAGGAGAAGACAGCTCTAACAAGAGGCTGAATGGATTCAGGCATGAAGAGCTCTTCATGCAAGAAAGACTGAGTAGATTGGCACTGCTTAGAGACAGTAAGAGTAGAGAAATAGAATTCTCTGAAAAACAAATGTGATGGGAAAAGGCAACCTAGATTCCTCTGCCTATTCTTCCGTGTCACACAAAGCTGACCAATGAACCTGGAAGTCCAAGAGYATAACAGCTGTAAGGTATGCTCTGCACCACAACATAGCCTAGAAATTCATCATCACAYGCTGCCATTAATCTTAGCCAATGTTCCAGAAGAATAAGAAATAGAGGCAAATAATTGAATATTGAGGAGCAAGCAACTGTATCTAATACTTTCAGTTGTTTTACTTATTAAGGTGTGTAATGATTCATGACCAAACTTAACTCTCTGGCAGTAGAAAATATTTTTTTCTAGCAGCTTACATGAAGGGAAAGAAGTACGTCTCCACAGCTGTTTGGGAAGCTGTTCCCATTTGGGTGGGAGCCTGAAAACTCCCATTAACTCTCACTTTTAATGCCTGACTTCTCAGTGTATGGAACACTGGTAAAATGGAAAAACTTAACATGCATTCTGAAACAAATTTGAAATATATCTGGCACTTGGGCGTCCCTCTCCACTCATCATCAGGCATGGGAAAAGCTGTACAGAGGGAGGTGGTTAGCACATGAGATTGAGTCACAGAAGATAAGCATTTCTAWAGCAGCCACCTTTGAGGGAAAGGGAGGATGGAAGTTCTCCAGGGACAGTACAGCAGTGCCTGTTGCAAAGCAACTCWGTTTTGTCCATGACTTGTTACTCTTTGTAAGTCAGAAAGTTAGTACAGAGCTACATTATGCATTATTTCTGTTAATGTATGGACTGGGCACTGACAAAATTTGTATTTCAGTTGACTTTTTTTTTTTTAATTAGAATTTCAATTTGATGTTGTCATTGAGAGCGAATTATGTGGATAGAAACTTCCATACTTGCAGGTCAGATTGTTTATCTACTATTTCAGTGCTGAGTGGTTAAGACATTAAGTCTAGATGATAACAGGTACAAGTTTAGCATGGTCTCAAGAAAAAAAAAGTAGTCCGGAGTATGTGATGCAATTTTCAAAGCTGTGTTTTTCAATGTCTTTAATTTGTAGGCTGTCTTAACATTTCCTTGCTGGATGCTCGGACCCCCTTCATCAGGGAAAGGGGTGAATTGGATGTACACTTGCTTTCCTCAGTGACTTCTGATAGATGGTGTAGAAATTGGCTACCTTTGTAACAGAGCAGATGAGAGGTTTAGGACTCTGGCCTGATAGAATCAGTGAGCTGTGAGCAATAGTAATAAGATTGTTGGGACAGGTTCATTAGCAAAAAGGAGTTTGTGTGCTTGAATACCAGAATGGAGGTGCCTGTTTTCCTGGTGATGTGCGACTTGTGATACACAAAATTGAGGGAGAACTGAAGAGGATGAAGGTGATGGGCAGATGTCACCTTGTTCAACAGGGCTGCTGTGTTATATCAACAAACTGATACCAAAAAAGTGAGCCTGAAAGCGAGTTATGGAGAATATATTAGATATATGTCCACAATGCCACTTTCATCAGGAAAGAGCCAACCCAACTTCAGACTGTGTTCAAAAGATTTAAGGTACTGCATGAAACTGTAATGGCTTTCTTATGTGCATTGGATACTGAGATTATTTTAGGCTGCTGTTGAGGAACTGAGCATTATTGAGCAACTGGAGAGAACTCCGAGAGCAGCCTAAAGCATGAGAGTAAGCTGAGTAATCAGCTTAGGAAAATTTTCTGGGGGCAGCATGTGCAAACTGACAGCTCTGTTGTGGGGAAAGTGCATCATTACAAACAGTAGAAGAGAATAATGCTAATACAGCAGAGAATGATTGATTTTAGTTGTCAGGATCGAGTAGTGAGAGGAAGTTGAGAAATCAAAGGTTAATAACAGGAAACTCTTTCTAGTCATTGAATCTGTTTGGGTTTCCCAAGTGTCTTACAAGGAAAATTATGGTAGTCATGCTAACTGAGATATTCAGAAATGAAGCTGATGAATCATTAATAAATATAAAAACCCATGCCAGAGTWGTTGTTTCTTTCCTTGCCACTTGCTGTTTGTGAACATTTATTTGTCTTGAGCTAAATAAAGGTGCATTTTGAGATTTCTATGGATTTGTACTATAAAATTAATTAGAAGAATGGTGCATGTTTCCAAGTACTTGCAGAGATCTAAAGATTTTAGTATCCTCATTCTCTTTAGGTGGTGCCCTGACTAATACAGACAATTCTTGTATGGAGGGACAATCATTTGCATTTTTAGYGCATCTCCTTGGAGGAGTTATTTGTTGCTTACTCTGAAATTGGAATGGTGATGCAGTGTGCTAATAGCTTAAAATGAAAGTCAGTCAAACTGATTTTGGTTTTAAACTGACAAACGGATTGACTAACCTTAAATCACCTTGCTATTGAAGAAAGCAGTAATGATCACATTATCAACCTTTGGTAAGTCTGTAGCTTCCCAATGAGAGTGAATGTTAGAGTTTGTTTCTGGATGGAAGTCAGTGGTTCCTTTCATCCTGCTGCCAGGTAATGAGGGTGGTACCCTTGTGTTCTTCTATCCAGCCTGCACCAGGGCTTGGCTTCAGAGTATGCTTTTTCTGTCTTCACTAATGTCTGCATTTGACAGACCTTTCCATTTTTTTTAATGTGATTTCAGCTTCCAAACAATTTGCTGAAGAAGTCTTGAAAGTACACAATGACTACAGGAAGAAACATGGAGTCCCCCCATTAAAGCTCTGCAAGAAGTTAAACAGAGGAGCCCAACAGTGAGTTCAGTCCTTTCTTTTCTCTGATGAGATTTGTGACACTTTTATCTGTTAGGTTTGACTGTGTTTGCTGCAAAGATATTTGGTTTTCGACATGCTGATAACCAGTGAAGACTTACTGAGTAGAAAGTGTGGGACTCTACTCTTTCATCCCCTCTTTTACCATCATATAGCAGTAGTAGAAATTCGTTTTCACTCTGTCTCACTGGTCACATGGACACATGTGGTCACAACTGTACAAATCTTTCTTGGAGCCTTTTTCAGATGTGGACTACATCTGTCTGCCCTGATAGGTGTCCTCTGCWGAGGGCAGTTGTCTAAAACGTGCTTCACCACCACTTCTGTCAATGAGAGATTGTCATCTGCAGGAGAATCTACTCCTGCTGAAATAGTGAGAAAAAATCTTTTTCATGGTAAGAAGTGGTGACTGATCTAAGATCAGTGGAATCAGGAGGAAGTAATTTCAGATTAATTAATCTATCTCCCAGCCACAAAAGTAAAAGTATTATATGTTTTCTGTTCTGTCAGGAAGGAAACATCTTGCCTCTACTCCAGTGTTGAAGACTGCACAACTTCTTCTCAGTCTAACATGCAGTGAATCCATCTCCCTGCTCTTTGATTTGAGTCTTTCTTACAGAAATTTGAGTCCAATACTGCTTGTCCTCTTTACTGTAGTTATGATAACCATATTAATTCCCTTCTCTTTACAGCAATCTTTTTCAAAAGTAGATATAAAAATCTTCAATTTTTTTCATGCTGATCCTCACAGTACAAAGGAGATAACTGAAGGAGTAAATGCTGATTAAACTATTCAGAAGATAAATTATAAGAAATGGTAGGCAGTTTGATCCCTACTCTAGACATAAGATCTCCTCCCTTTAGCTTTCTACCATAACCATGCAGATTTCTCTGYGCTGGGTGATTGGGAGAGAGAGATSCTGTAGTCTTTCCAGAGCCTGATTTATTGTACCAGCATGATGGGACACAGGTGTCACACAGATGAACTGGCTCCTGACTCCTAGATTTCTCCCAGGTGTTGTGCTGTACAACAAACACACCATGTAAATGGCATGTGGACATGACCTCTGACAGCAAGTAGTCTTGGTGATTTCACTTTATTTATTTATTTTTTCTTTTATTTTCTTTTATTTTCTTTTTATTTTCTTTTATTTT
>JACDOX010000007.1:5426892-5477893 GCA_014549065.1 Cardinalis cardinalis
CCATTATAACTGGATACAGTATTCCTAAAATGTGGAATGCTAGTGACTCATTCACCAGCCTTGTAATCTGCTGGGCCTTTCCTTCTGTTCTTCAAAGGTTTTTTTGTTTTTGTTTTTGGTTTTTTTTTCTGTTTTTCATGCTCACAGTGAGGGAGATATTTCATTGACTTGTCAATAGCACTTGTTGGGTCTCGGAAGTGCAACAYTCAGTTTGAACAAGTCGGCTTGTATGAATAGTTCAGATTATTCTATCAAATATGCATTGCTCCACATTTATCTCTGAGTGTGCYGTTGCCCTCGCTGGGTATTTTTAGATCCTTCAGAAATTCCTCACAGCCCTCTTTGGTCTCAGCTGATGCCCTGCKGCAATGAACAACAATAGGAAACCTCTCTTTGCTTGAGGTCTGTAACTTGTAAGAAGTAAAAGACATGTTTAGAGACTGGTAAAACTGGTTGATAGCAAGAACAATAAATGTTTTGGTCAGAATAAAAGACATGAAATTTAAGAAATCTTGTATTTTTCAAGACAGATTTTGTATATTCTTAAATTAAAAGAAGAACTTCACCTTTTCTTTGGGTATATCCTACATATATATGTATATATATATATATATATATATATATATATATACCTTTATTGGTATGTATGTGGGTGCTTTTCTCTCTGGGTGCTTTTCTGTGCTTCCCTACCTGAGTTGAAAATGGTATGTTTCCTGCTATTTTCAGGTCCAGTTATTGTGACAGGTGAACTGACTATTGGATTCCTGCTTTAACATGAGATGAGTCAGCCTCAGCAGGTGTCTGTTTATCTCTGACTGTAATGAAGCATAGGGTGATGATCTCAGATGAAAGTCTCATGCTTTCAGCTGCCTGAGCTGGAGTGGATTAATCACCTTTTGTCTCAAATCCCTGGCAGCTTCATCCATCTGCAATGTGTACTTAGTCTCAGTCCTGCCTCTAACATGGGATATGAGGATCCTGAGGAAAATTACAGGACTGTAGAGATAGCATCTAAAGATCCTCTAGTCCAGAATCTAGCAAACTGACAACTGACAAGTTTTCATTATTTCTAAATTAATGGATGTAGCTAATTACTCTTCTTTTTATTTTAGTGGGAGGATTAGGGCAGAAGGAAATTAGAACCTAATGACTGCAGTGCTAGCTTGGGTCAAAATGTTCAGCTGGACAAAATTCATGTCTCTGGCAGATGCCAGTAATGCATGATTAGGGAAGGAGTAGGAGGACAAAACAAATGTGATCCTTCCCCCATTATCTTCTTCTGGAAATTACAGATTTATCCTGGAAATTACCATTTTCCTAAGCAGTAAGTTGTATCCTCCTTTATTTGTTGCTGTTGTTTAATCTGCCATGAAGATTCCTCCCCACATCCATACACTGTGAGTTTGCCTCTCTTTTTATCCCTCACATGTGCTTTGGTGCCTGCATTGTCCTGTGGCAATGACTTCTGCTGCACAGTGTGGAAGAAAAGCTTTGTCTCACTTGAATTTTGAATCTATGACCTGATGACTCTGTGTTGCCACCRTAAGAAATAACAAATGGTCTTTCCAATTTCCCTATCTCTGTACCGAAGCCTTTCCAATGTTGAATAAAGAGAGTAATTGCTTTGCCCATGATGTTCTTCTTAACCCTATTGTTCTAAGAAAATAAAATACATCCCACATTTGAACACATGTCAAATTCTATAGAAACAGTGCTGCTTATCCCTGTGCTGGTTTACACAGTTGTTGCCTCAGTGTCTCCATGTGATCCCCTTCTCTTCCATATTATTGCCTGGTACATTGCTCTTTTTTTGAATTTGGCTTTTTTTCTTTCATTTGTAAATGTAGGGGGTTTGTGCATGCTTTGACTGAATTCCCACTTCTGTTTTTTTTTTTTCCAGTCTCACTGAGAACATTTAATTTACTCCTGTGAGGGACCTAGAAATGCCAGGAGGTGGCACCTGTAGCAATTGCTGTAGGTGCTTCCCTTCCCASCTGCAGCTGTGGCTAGGGATGGCCGTTGGATTTCCAGGTGCTGGTTAAAATGTGGTGCAAGGGAATCTGCCCTTTGATTTCTTCTAGGCCCTTCTCAGAATTTATACAGATGCTCATGAAAGACAGGGAAAATGTGTTTTACCTTTGCCTAACTCATTGATCTATGTAACCTTAAAGCATCTCTGGCTTCAGGGCTTTGCAACTTGACTTCAATCTGTCATCTTCTAGCACAATTCCTTCCTTGCATATCCTTCTCTTCCTCCTATTCCCCCTCCTTTCTGCTCATTGCAGCTGTGGTCCCTGACTCAAGGTGTGGATTCCTTTGCTAGGTATGCAGAAGAACTGGCTACCACGAGGGTCCTCAAGCACAGCTCCGAGTCTGCTAATGGGAATTGTGGAGAAAACCTAGCATGGGCATCCTATGACCAATCAGGTGAGCTCTCTTCTCTTGTTGTCTCACAGACACCTGATAAATGCCTTATCTCAAGTACTTTGGGTTGCATCTGGTAACATGAGTGCTGGAGTTTCCTCTACTTCAAAATGTATCCAGCATAGCCCAGCCCAGGCTCCCTGGGGACAGGCTGGTGGTTTGCAGTCACCTGTGTGTCATGAGAGCAAGAAGCATATGTGGGCACAGAGGGAGTAAGGGGCTGTGGGGGTGTGTTATGTCCCTTTGGAGGAAGGACTTGGCAGCTTCTCCCTGCTCCCTGTGTCCCTGCTGTGGAGCTGTCTTTAATGGCATTTGAGTGTCCATGCAGGAGAGAAGGAAGTCGACAATACTCCTACTTCRCCTTTATCCTTAGTTTGTCCCAGCCAAAGGGAGGTCTGCCCACAGCCCAGCTATGGTGAAGGAAGTGGAAAAATGTCTCTTGCACACTGCAYGGCAGTTCCTGTTTGTGGGGGCAAAAGCAGGGGGCTGCACCAAAGTGACAGTGGCTAATGTCCTTCCACTAATATCTTCCAACCTGTCAACTTCAAGCCCTTTTCATTATTACATTTTTGAAGACTGTTTTACTCCATGTTTTTTCTGGCTGTAAATGTAATTTGTAACTGGGAGCCTTTGGTTTGGGTGCCYCAGGAGCTGAATTTTGGTCAGGCTGACAGCCTGTAGTGAGCCCTCAGCTGCAGAGAGATTCAGCAGGCTCTTCCCTCCTGCCTCCTTCCAGTGAGCAGGGCTCATGCCTCAGCCTGCCTGGACAGCAGGTGGGATGTATTAAAAGTGACCACTTGCTTTCTTTATTTCAATCTACCCCTGGAATTTCCAGCACAGCCCCAAAGAAACAGAAGCTCATTTCTGTAGGCTGGAGGCTCTGTTTGAAGGACCTGGAAATTTTAGTGAGTTTTAGTCCCAGGGATGATGTTTGGTTCCTCTTCAAGTGCCAACTCTAGTCCCAATTTTCCTGTTGAAAAAGAAACCCATGGTGGAAAAATACAATTTGATCTGCTCATATTTGGTATTCTGTCCTTTGTAAGGGTGTGAGGAAAGGATTGGGAGCAGCATGGGAAAACACAGATGTATGGCAGAGTTTGCATAGTGGCTATGACTCACTGACTGAGCTTAGCTCTTTCTTGTTTGTGTTACTGGCCTGTGCTCCTTCCCTTGAGGTTAAAGCCACAGAATTCCCTTTTAGAGAGCTGGAGACGTAACACACAAATCCTTCTACATAATGTCTGTCTGTCTTTTCTCTGGATGTGGTCTGTTTTCTTCARTGCACAGTTTCCATACATAGCTTTCCAGTTTTGAGAAGTTTTGCTGGTTTTTATCCACTGGGTTAAATACCATGTTGAGCAAATTAAGCTACATCTTCTTTTGTTCTGTGAAACATTTCTACTTTTCCAATGCAACAGGATCACTTGAAGTACCAGAATGAGAAAGCTAGTTCTTCAAAGGAAGTTATTTTCTCATCTAGGCTTAGTCTTCACCTCTGTGGAGTCAGTTCATTCTTCCTCTTTTTCTCATATAGTTCCCTCTGGATAGTTAATTTGTACCCTGCTCAATGAGGCAGAAATTTGGATTAAGACATCCATTCAGGGGCTTAACAAAGGCAGGCAGTATCTTCTGGTTTCTTTCCCAGATAAAGCAAGACTCAATAAACCTCTAGAATACTCTGTATTCTCTCTCAGAAAGTGATGGTGTTGTTTATTTTGGCTCTTGCTGAGTTCCGTAATAATGCCAGAAGATGCATTTCTTGTTTCGGGGAAGGCTTAAGCTTTCAACTATAAAGCCGTCTAATATGACTCCTCTCCTGGTACAAGAATACCTTGAATTCTATTCAGGATTTTAGAGTTACATAGCCTAAAGCTGTTGCTAGAAATATGTTTATCCCTGTAATCCAAGAAAGAGTTGACAGCTGTTTCCTCCCTCCAGTCCTGCAGGAACTGCTTTGTGGCAGACTTTTCTTTGTCTGTGTTCAAATAAGTGAGCTGTCATCTGCCACTAATGCAGAGACTGCAGCCTGCCTTGGCAGCTGTGCTATGTCAGGCTTCAGGATGCCTCATCTCATTTCTCGTGTGTTGGGGGGCTGAAGGCAAGCACTGGATCTCTGAATTCTGTTTGGGATGGCTGGTGTGGCTGAGAAGAAACTGCCCTGTTGCTGGTGGAAGTACTGTGGTTTATGAATTCCAGAGAGTTCGTAAGAGAAATCCAGTCAGCTATCCCCCAAACCTGTCATGGGAGGAATCTGGGTCTCCTAAGGTTGGGACCAGTGTGCAGAACAGCACAAGCACTGTCTGTCCAAGCCCTGGAGGGGTGTGCTCTGACTGAAGGCCTGCCTTGATGTATCTCTTGTTGTCTAACACCAGGCTCATACAGTAGTGTTAAATAAAGTAAAATAAAGTAAAGACCTGCATGAGGGATGTTGAAAGCAGAGAGTTACTTCCAAAAGCCATTGGTATGACTTTAGTCTACGTAGATATTTTATTTCCAAGGCAATGTTAAATCCACCCTCTTTTCCCTCAGACTGGTGGAAGGAATGTTGTGAAAAGTTAGTTTTTAAGTAGATCACCAAGGTGCTGCCCATTTGCAGAGAAATACGGTCTATGAGATTCTATTAGAATGTCTTTGGCAACTTAGTGGGATTACTTGAGGATTTAAGCTTTCTTTGGTATGAGGAGAAACAGTAAGGCTGGGCCCAGAGAAGTTAAATCTTGAGGGGAGCTGAATACAGGAATAGGGCTGCCACAGCATTGTGTTCCCAATGATGAGGCTGGGAATGTGTGTCCAGTCTTACACAAACACACATATATCATGGACATGTGTTTATGTGCAGAACAGTGCAGAACAGTACAAACAGATGCAGTCAATATTAAAATGAACAGCACCAGTGGCCTCTTCCTCTTTCCTTTTCCAGCTGATTCCAATATATGTTCCAATATATGTTACTGGAGTATATATAAGTAAATTAATATAGTAAATAAAAATACAAGTATCTATTTCTCAGTAAATTATTGTAAAGTAGATATAATGTATATTGTATAGTGTTAAATTACATATGTTTATATATATATATAATAGAAATAGAATTCCAGTGTGGATCCATGCAGTAACTGAGCTCAGACACTCAGTCTGCCCAGTAGCTGTCCCTGGATCCTGATCTCACCAGTAGCTTGCACCTGGACATACCCTGAGGCTGCAGTTCCACTCCAGTCACCAGCASAGTACATCTCACACGCACAGGTCCCTGGCTGCTGACCAGAACCCACTCTGCAATGGCCATTCACTTCTGCAGCTCCCCCAGAGCACTTCACCTGCTCACCAGCTGGTCCCCCTTGTGCTTTGCTGGTGCTCCAATTGCTGGCACCACACAGAGGTCCCTGCAACCCTTTGTCTGGTACCAGTTGTTGGCACTCACACCCTCAACATCCACATAGAATGGAGCTCCTCACCCAGGAGAATAGCTAAACATGACATTTAATGAGAAAACAGCACAGCTGATGAGATGCAGAACATGGCCAGGTCCCTTGATAACAAGGGGGACATTATTTAGACTGTTAGTCCTACATATGGACTGAGCCCACATGGTCACTCCTCTGACCCTCTGAGGAAGCTTGAGGCACAGTCAGCGTGGCTACGTTGCAAGCATGTACCTTGTGTAAGTAAAATCAAATCACTGTGCTGGTTCTGGTCCTAGTCTTGGGCAAAACTATACTTGGGCATTAGTTCAAGGATTGTTGCACCAAGTTTTCACCTGAGGAAGATTGTCCATCATGACTGAAGCTCATTAGAGTGAGATTCAGACTGTTCTGAAATGAACATCTAGTAAGCCTAGCTGAGCAGGTCATCAGTGAGCTGTCTCCCACTGGGACAAGGGTGGAGTCAAACCATGTTTCCATAGTGAAAGTGCTGAAACTCTGAGTGCAGTTTACAGCAGTGTAAAGAGGAAGGGTGATAAAAAAGCCCAGCAGAATATTTATTAATCMGTTCCTCAAGCAGAGCAACAGAAGAGAAGCTGCAGCTCTGACTGCAGGGCCGATCCATGTTCTTTTTGAGAAGAGTAAACTTTATCATTTCTGCTCTGATCAGGAATGAGGAATGTGAGCAATTTCTTTTCTGTGTTTTTTTCCTTCTGACTGAAAAGCATTTTGAACAGCAACCAACTTCCTTTGTTTTGGGGGGAACTTTGGGAACAGGGGGAGCTGTTTTCAACAAAACACTGAAAAGCAATCAAAACAGACTCTAAATATGACTGCATAATTTATTCCATAATACATTTAAATGGAAAGATTGTGGTCAGTTTTCTGTACCAATAAGTCTGAGGATGCAAGTTGCTGCTAAAGCAGGTAGGCTCAGGGCACTCCTGACCCTTGTGCTGTTTTCTCTCTGGAAGCCTAGTGGTCACTGGGTTCAAAACAGGGGTTTTCCTTGGTCCCCTATGTGCCAGCTGTCACTTTCAACACTGGTTTGGCTTGTGTCCCAGCAGGGTACTGTTTACTGCTCCACAAAGGGCAAAGAATCAGAAGAAAAGTATTTCAGAGGAAAGAGAGACTGTTTAATCCCTAGGTACCTACCTGTCTTCTCATGAGGTAATAGCTTCCACATTGGATTCCCCCTCACTTCCTGTGCCATGTGACAGATACCTTTCATTCCCTTCACTTAGAGAACACTTCTTTAACATGATTTCAAGACACAGTTTGTCAAAAGTTGCCTAGTCCCACGATTTCAAGACACAGTTTGTCAAAAGTTGCCTAGTCCCACGATTTCAAGACACAGTTTGTCAAAAGTTGCCTAGTCCTTTGGTGACCTTCTCTTTTGCTGGAAAAAAGCCAGTCTTAATTTTCTCACAGTTTACGAGGCCATGACTTTAATTCAAGGATGATGACAGCAATGCTATATAATGAAAACTTGATCCTGCATGTGAAAAATGAAGAATAATGATCAGCTTCTTGGCTTTAACTGCCTAGTCTCAGTCAGTTGCAAGCTTTCATCCTTGAAATCTGGGAATTAACACATGATAGACTGTGTTGTCCAACTATGATCATTGTCTTTCAGGTACAGGACTGAGGCAGTCTTACCTGATGCCATTSCTATCTCCCTTGAATTAAAGCAAACAATTTTCAAATGATAGTATAATTTAWATTAAAAGCAAATGAATTATGAAGAGATATTGTGTTTGTCAAAACTTTCATCTGCCCTGCATTACTTGCATTATGGAGATTTTAAGTTCTGTCACATGCAGCCTAGGCACACTTCTCAGAGCTACAGTAAGCAGAGTGGGGATGACTGTCTCTTGAAGTACTGTTTATACTATATCCCACTGATACATTAACAGAGGGAATAAAAAGCTGGCAGCAGTGAGAATGCAGTCCTACATCTGCTAAATTCTTTCTTATGTAGTACAGTCACTTCAGCACTAGTACACATAGCTTCATGRGCTTCATAAGGCCTGATATGTCAGCCGTCACCTTCTGTACTTTTGTTACACTCAGCCCATCTAAATCCTTCATAGCTATGAAATCTAGAGTGGGGTAGCATGATCTGATTGGTTTGTTGTGTGGTCTTTTACTATGTGCTTTTTCTTCTCCCCTTGTATTGCATAAAGGTCACTATTTGCACTTTCTTTTTTAGTCTTCATTTTAGCTTTAGTGCGAGTAAGAAATGAACAAATATGTGTTACATACTCAACCATAATACAGGTCTACTGGGTTTGTCTTTCTGGTGCAAGGAGAGCAGGAAAAGAAGAAACCAATTGTTATTCCTGAAACTTTTACTTTGTGAGGCAAGAGATGTTTTGTTACCACTTTTTTTGTAGAAAAAAATATTTATTCTACTAAGCACTATTCCTAATGACCAGTGTGGCATATAAGTTCATAGTACTTCAAGTTCATAAACCTCTCTAAAGATAGCATTTCATTGAATATTTGCTTATCAGCTAGGGCTCTGACAACCAGCTTGCCAGGCTAACATCATCATCCTTTTAGCTGACTTCAGTCATAACAAACTGAAGTTTAAAGCTGTTAACACAGTGTCTGACTTCTAGAAGTGCACAAGTTTAAGACTTTTTGCTGCAAAATAGCAAAGCATGACTCATTGCTCTTCTGCAGCCAACAGTCCACCAGGGACCAGCATTCTTCATGATGTCAGGCTTAACAGCTTTGGCAGCTTGCTTTGAAATCTCCTGGCCTTGTGTGGATGATACATCCTGGAATGCTAAGCAGAAATTTAATTATGGAGGTTGTTCAGGGAAAATCCTGACCCCTCTCATCCCCCAGTGTTTGGCACAAGAATTTCCTAACAACTAGTAATGGAAAACAAGTAACATTTGACATTTGTCTGCACTGCATCTGCAGATTTGGGTCTGAGCTACATCCCTGGCTGTAGTCATGGTCCTCATACTGTTGTCAGGGAAAGCCTTGGGTGGGATGAGACAATGCTGGACACACAGGCTTCCATAAAGAAACAGCTCCTAAGTATGAATATTTGAGGTTTCTGTAGCACCCCAGATTATAATGCCTCAAAATGGACCTTCACAATGGCTTTGGTACTAGGTAGAAACCACTAAAAGTAAATGCACTCAGAAATCAGAAATATTCAATGCTGGTGAGAACATGGGAAACTAAAAAGACATCAGAAATTTAATTTTTCTTTGGGTTACCTGGAGCTGTAAGGGGTAAACATCCACAGGTGTGACCTTTTGCTTAGAAAACCTGGCACACTTAGGCATTTTCAAACACATTTCAAGAGGAAGAAGAAGTTGGTGAGAGCTGTATGTATAAGCCTGATGACAGAAGCACTTAWCCAAGATGAGGGAGATGTGTCTTCATTACCTTCCAAGCTGAAAGTTACAGAAGATCCTACTGGCCAGGCTGTAAGTGAGCTACACTTTTGTGTTTWTGTCATGATTCTGCAGCACATTTATTTTGTCTTTCAGGAAAAGATGTGGCTGACAGATGGTACAGTGAAATAAAAAATTACAGCTTTCAAAACCCAGGGTTTTCTTCTAGGACAGGTAAGTTCAGACTGGAAACTGTCTCTTCAAAAAAGAAACTTCTGCTATTATGCTAAATACTGACAAAAGTATAAAAAACCCTGAAGAATTAGAAAATAAGCAAAATTTGTAGGGTTTTTTTTAGTACTGCATTTTTCCTCWGACTTCAAAGTTTTGAACAGGCAACTTATTTTTAAGGCAAATTAATTTATATGAAATACTAAATTGGAATCATATAGGAGTCTCACTAAATGTACTGTGTTGTTGTTCACATTGACCTGTGACTTCTGCTGAATTCTATCACTCCAATCACAGAGATCACTTCAGCTAAAATTTGGAGACTGAGAACAGGTTGTTGGCTGCATATTAACAACCTAGTGCAAAATGAATTTGAGAATGTTGTTCCTCAAATAATGCTCAAGCAAGAGAGGTGCCTGACCTTGTTTCAGATTAAGAAAATGACGCTTTTCTCCCTGACTTTGGGATTTGCCTATGCATAGTGGGAACAACAATGTGGGAGTGGATATTAAACTAGGCAGAAGAAGCCACAAAAACAGTGGGGTTTTTGAAGAGTTGCACATGCAAACACATGGGGGAGTATGAGGCAGTTAAAGCAAATGAATAATAGTCACTCCYAGAACTGCTGTTCACACTGCTGGGAGTACAGACTGTGATGTCTTTGTCAAATTTTACATCAGATACTTACCAAACTACTTCTTCCACAACTCTCCTGCTGTATGTTCTTATTTGGATACAGAACATGGAAATGGGAATAGCAGTATGAAAACAAATCAGGTTAGGGGTTTTCGAGACAAAATGCTAGAGGCAGGGTTCCTTTTCCTTAGGAAAAGGAATGTCCTTAGCCTGTTCTCATGTTACACAAAGAAGCAGCTTTGTATTGTTCTTTTTTTCCCCCAGCACCTCACATGTTAAAGGAAATGTTACAGATTTAGTATCTAAAGGGAATGTTTATGTTTCTCTCTCTTTCTGCAGGTCACTTTACAGCAATGGTTTGGAAAAACACAAAAAAGATGGGAGTTGGAAAAGCATCTGCTAGTGATGGCTCAACGTTTGTGGTGGCTAGATATGATCCAGCTGGAAATGTAGTAAATCCAGGCTATTATGAAGAAAATGTTCTTCCTCCAAGAAAATAACATGKTTTTTTTTAAAGTTAGTCTTATTGCCTAATGAAAAGTGAACCTGGATTTGGACCTAATAGTGTTGAAAGGAAGCCCAATTCAATGAAATCTGTTTGATACTTCTGTTCACGTCTCAGTGTGGAGGAAGCAATTACATTTTGCTTGAGTCAATGTGCACATCAGGCCCCTGCTGTTTCTGAGGGGACCTCAGTTTATTTGAGGATGAACTATATGCAGCATTTCTGAAGGATAACATGGGTAATTTTTTTTTTATTGTTTGCATGAACTCTGTGTCAGCATGTGAGTAAACATATGTTGGATGTCTATTTTTTTTTTAACAAACAAATGTATAGCTTTCTGGAAACTGAAGATACCAGCTTGTAATTATATTATGTACTCCAGCTGTCCAATACTTTTTAGTAACTGTACCTTAGTTGCTCTGTCTTTACCTCCTGCTGTTGTGGGACCTRCTCTCTGCAGATGGAACACATGCAAAACTTCCTGGATGAAAGGTACATGTGTAAAATGTAGTGGAATTCAGACCTTTTTATTAAGAGGATCTTGCAGAACACTAAAAGGCTGCTTGCAAAACTGTGGCCATCAAGCAAGCTGTAACTAATACATGATCTAAAAAAAAATCCTAAAATTTTTTAGTCCCGTTGTAGATGCTGATGTGTAAAATATGTTTGAGATGAGTATATTTTAAGTTCAAAGTGCATCCTACAGTTTACAGTATGTACCTTGTATTATAATCAAATTGTTTACTTCCATCACATAAAAATAAGATTCTACTTTTTTGATATTTATGCACAAAAAAGTTTCTTTGACAGTGTACTTTGGCTTTTGTTTCTCTGTAATTTATTTTTATTTCCTAAGGAATATCTTTTAAAGGTGTCATGCTATACAGGCAATAACATTCCCAAATCATCTCATCTTCTTTAATAATGTAACAGTWGGGGTATTCACATTGTCATAATTAAAAGATGTTTGCTCTTTATTAATATTATTCAATAATAGTACTATTTCATGTGCTGAATTGATGCCTTGAAAACAATGAAGATTTAATCTCCTCAAGAATAAGCCAAGCAAAAATTCTAGGGACACTCTTTTCTCTGATTAAAGGTGGATTGGGCCATTTTGGCCAGGTTCATATACTCTGCTTCAGTTTGGGGGTTTGTTTCCTTTGTAAAAGTTTCTCTTGACTTTTGCTGGGATTCTATATGCCATAATCTGGTTCATGGACAGTGCCATTACAAAAATACTTCTTTTTGTTTACACAGTTGTAATAAACTGCACTCTTATGGCTTGATTATTTGTCACTGTGATGCTGTTTGTTACAATTTTTTTGGTGTAACCAAGAATTTGACACATATCATGAACAACTGAAAAATAAATATTTTTGAATATGAACTACTCAAGCCTTTGCTGTTACCTGATTCTTTGTTGAATAATCAYCACATTTTATTTCCAGGACATGTATATATGACATTATTTCTTTTGTAACATGGGGGGAAACAAAAGCAGCAACTATTCTAGTCCAGGAAAGAAAGAAGAGACCTTCTAGGACAGGCTAAATCATGCAGCAGATGATAAATCCTCACTTCATACAAAGACTGAGGGAAGGGTTGAGGCTGAGGAGCCGTACCTCTTTCTCTCCCATCTCCTGCTTTGTACCTTGTTTCACTCTGCTGCTCCCTCTTCCGGCTGACGTGTTGTCAGTAAAGAAAACCCACTCGACTCCCACTCAGGTGTGTGTGTGTGTGTTTCAGGAAATGCAGCCTTGGGGCCTTCCTCCCCTCAGCTGACAAGACTGGTGGGAATGAAAACAGAACTTTCTAGAAAAAATAGCAGGCTTGCTGCAACTGACGTAAAGTTAAAAGCTGATGTTAAAGAAATTGGCAGTATTAAAGTACTCTGGTTTTTTCCTAATGACTTTCATGCCGTTGACTCTATAATTCCTTGAATGATTGATACAAAACTGTAGATATTGTAGTTGAGTGAGTCAAGTCAGACTCTTTCTCTGCTGCCACATAGATTTTAAGTCCAGAGAGAATTGGGAAAGTAGGTAAAGMGAGAAAACAAAACCAAAGCTTAACTTATCCTTATTTAAAATTATAATGGCAAGTGAACTTTTGGAGGTTTTTAGACAGACCATTTTGAGGGAGCATCAGAAGTAACTGGACATGGAAGAAGCACAAAGCCACTCAGATCGCCTCAGTGCTTCATGCACTCCACAAAGAGTCCATGTAAGTATGACTGTAGCAATTAAAAAACCCCAAACTGTTAATTTATTCTTTCATGACCCAAGATTATGATGCCGATACCTTCTGCAATGAACTCTGGCAGTGCAGCAAACCATGGTTTGCTGCATGTAGGAGTCCAAATGCAAAGGGAAGGGTAACGTTGCTGATGTGACTCACTCAAAAGCCACACGATTTTTGGGAATTGTACACTGAACCATGACTTGCCAGCCATCAGTATTAAAAAGAACTGTGTTGGTGTATTGCCCCGCTCTCTAGCATATCTTGGAGAGTTGTGGAGGTTGGGAGGTGGCAAAGAAAGATTATCTCCAGTCAGGTTAGAGCAAAACAACATGTTCCTCAGAATCTTAGAGGTAGAAGTAACATTTGCCCTGGGAACAAAGAATAGGCAAAACTGAGGAAAATACCTAGTTTAGAGGCCTGCAGATGATTTCTAAGGTCTTTTTGCAGCACGAGGAGGAGAAAGAGGAAGAGGAGGAATACTTGTTGGTCTGAGGCTTAATTTCTAGTCTTCTGGGTTAAATAATAACAGAGCATTTGGGGAAGTACAGGGATTGGTCTTTAAAAGGTGCCGAAAAAKGAGGTCTGCATTAAACATTTTCAATTACCGGCTTCCCTCCTTTACCTTCCCAAAAGGACAAAACCTYTTCCTGAGGAGACTTGAGGGTGTCGTTCGTCATGACCCAACAATGGGCACTCTCAATCCAGAAAGCCAGTGCTGTCCTGGGCTGCATCCAAAGCAGCATGGCCAGCAGGGCAAGGGAGGGGATTCTGCCCCTCTCTCTGGGGAGACCCGCTGCCTGCTCCCAGAGTACTGCATCCCTGCAGCATCAGGGGCCTCTGGYGTAAAAGGATGTGGGCCTGTTGGGCTGAGTTCAGAGGAGGGATGTGAAGATGATCAGGGGCCTGGAGCACCTCTCCTAGGAAGACAGGCTGAGAGAGGTGGGGCTGATGAGCCCAAAAAAGAGAAGGTTCCTGGAAGGCTTTGTAGCCTTCCAGTGTGTAAAATGGACCTGCATGAGAGCTGGAGAAGGGCTTTCTATGATGGCATGTAGTGATGCGGGGAACGGCTTTAAACTGACAGAAGGTGGGTTTAGATTGGATATTAGGAAGAGATTCTCCACTGTGGAGATGGTGATGCACTGCAACAGGCTGTCCAGGGAAACTGTGAGTCCCCCATCCTTGGAAGTGYTCAAAGCCTGGCCGGATGGGGCTGGCGAGGAGGATTCTAGCTAGATGATCTTTAAGGCTTCTCCCAGCCCGAACCGTTCCGTGACTCCATRATGAGATAATCAGATATCCCTTTAGCCCAATATGTAGTTCGCCGCTGTTGACCGCTTACCTTTCCTACACTCCGCGCCACGCCGGTACCGCTGGAACACCCCGGCCTTGCTCCAGCGCTGTCCCGGCAGCTCCGTGGCGCCGTCCCCGGCGCGGCCCGCAGGGGGCAGCCGAGCCCCGCGCATCCCGCCCGGCCCCGCCCGGCCCCGGCTGCGCTCCCGCCGCCCCTCAGGCCGGGATCCCGCCGCTCCTCCGGCCTGGCTCCCGTCGCGCCTCCGGCCGGGATCCTACCGCCCAGCCGCGGCCGGGATCCTACCGCCCAGCCCCGGCAGGGATCCTACCGCTCAGCCCCGGCCGGGATCCCGCCGCCCCTCAGGCCGGGATCCCGCCTCGGCCGAGGATTCTTAATCCCACGGCGGCCGGTGGAATAGCTCAGGCTGGGTTTGGGCTGTACTGCACGAATTAGACTGAAAATGCGATTTGGAAGGGGTTTAACAGGGCCCACCCAGATATACAGTGAGATAAAGTGATGGGAACACTTTATTCTATCCTTTTGAATTTATATTCTGTCCTTYTATTGTGAGCCCAGGGTCTGCGCCTGTAGCTATGGCTCAGGGGCTGCAGGTCCACCCACACCTGCGTCCAAAATTSGCATTAAGCTGCCAGAAAACAAAGCAATAATACAGAAATTCACAAAAAGCTTGCGTTTATTAAAGTGTCCCGGCTGACACAGTTCTCAGTGTTGTTTTGTAGTCCTGACTCTGTAGCTAAATGTCCTCTCTGGCCTYAGGCACGGGGAGAAGGTGGTGCTGGACACCTGTATGTGTTCTGGTGGGTGTCTGTGGATGCCTTGGCAGTGGCAGAACACAGAGGAGGGAATCACTGCCTGGAACACTGCTTCAGAGCAGCTTGGCTGGACCTGGAGTACTTTCTCCCTTGTGAGGGAAAGCAATGTACTTCAGGCTGCAATAGGGGGTGTAGATGGCTTTCCCACTCCTCCTGCCTCCACTTTTCTTCATTCCCCCCTACTGAGTTAGGCTTTCTGCAAAATAGAGACAAAACCCCCTGCAACAGAGTAATGGCTTTTTTGTGGGATTGACAAGAAGGGTTCATTTGCCTTATGACAGTGGCAAACTCCTATCCTGTATGTTTCTTACCCAAAGCAGCTTAGAGTGCCTAGCATGCTTTGTGTCCATGCTGTGCACCAGCTGAGTCTCCTCTTAGAAGCCTCAATACAAAASCTATGCCAAGTGTAAGGAACATGAAGGGATTTCCCCCTGCCCTTCCACCACAGATACATTACCAAATGCCTTGCTCCAGACAGAGTTAAATTGTGGGAAATGTGTTGAGTYACCATCCCTAGAGATATTTAAAAGATTCAGAGTTTWGGAACATGGTTTAGTGCTGGAATTAGCAGTGCTAGATACATGGCTGGATTTGATAGTCTTAAAGGTCTTTTCCATCATAAAAGATACTATTTTCATCTGTTTCTATGAATTGTTTCTCCAACAAGCTGGGTATTTCTCTGCTGTATTTGATAATTAGTGACATATTGTGTCCCTTTTGGCTGCTTGCCCACTTYCCTTGACAAGTGCAGAGCTTGCGTGTAAAGCTCAGGGAGTCTTATGCAATTATTTTGGTTTGTGTCGTCTCTCTTTTCCTTGGTTGGGAATTGCTAGTGAACACAGTGCCTTCAGGCTGTAATTTCCTGTTGCATATTTTCTGAAACCATGTGAGGGATTGTTCCTGATGAGCTTTCCAGGAGCCTGCTACAATTGAACTTGTCTAATTATCAGCCAGTTATAGCCTTCAGCTTCTTGCCACCCTTTTTCTCTTGTCGTTCAGGATTGTTTTATTTCCCCCTCCTGGGATTTGAGTGCTAATATGGATCATGGAGTCTCTGACAGTAGGTGTCACAAGTTTGTCTGGGTTAGCACAGAAAAATGTCAGGAAGAGAGGGCTCTGAACAGTAGGGATGCTTCATAAAGCGTTTGTACTGTGCCTATATCTTAGATTAGGGCTTCCCAAAAGACAGTCCAGGAGATAGTGATGGCTGTTCATGAGAGTGTATCACCCTTATGCTACTCTTCAGTAAGGACATGATCTGGAGGGCAGAGGTCACTGTGAAATTCCTAGGGCTGAAGAAGGGCAGGTGGCTCAAAGAATATGGGAGGATTGACAGAAATGTCAGCAGGACTCCCCAGGATGGTTCTGTGCACGTCTGGCTCATGCAGTGGAGCACATGGAGGAGATGCCCCAGCTATGCCTGAAGTGAGTTGAGGGCTCTTAGGGCTAGAAACATCATTCAGCAGCACAGAGCTGGTTTGGACAGACCTGTGTACCAATACACCCTGCCTACCACACAGCCAGCTGAAAGGCACACCATTTCAAGGAACCTGATCATAGTTTCTGGAGGCTGCTTTATTCCTGAGCAATGCAGTATTCACTGCCATGTATCCAGGCGTGTTTCTGTGAGCTTTCTTCTCAGCTGCCTGCTTTCCCAGCCTCCTGTGCAGTGCTTCAGGTCTTTGTGGGGCCATGCTCTGGCCTGCAGAAGCCTCACTAGGAAGGGTCAGCCTGAAGATGGTATTTCCTTCTTTTCTAAGGACTTAGGTAGAAAGAGGCAATTTATGATTGTGTTTGTGGAGCTGGGCATCTATCCAAAGGAGGATGTTGGGATCCTTGCCCTGRTTTTATGTGGTGTAAATGGCCAGGAGTGGCCTGTAAGAGCTTTGAATTCCCCTTTTCTCATTGCTGAGAGATTTCCTTCCCAAAACTTCAGTTGGCACTATGGCACCCTCAGGGTCCACAACCATTCTGGGTAAGGAGAGGTATTGTCATGAATTCCCAGTAGGATCATGGTCTCCTGGAGGCAGTGGTATTCAGAGCTTTCAAAGATCAGAGGCAGCTTGAAAGATCATAATTCTTTTCCTCAGCCCCTGGACTGCCAGCTTAGTGCTGTCACAAGGCTCTGCTTAATATTGCAGGGTCTGCTTTCTGGCACAGTACCTTTCACACAGCATCTCGGTCCCTCTCCTCCTGCAAATAATAGGATTTAATGAGCAGAACTGAGTATTTGTGTTTATGTATAAAACCTCCCATGCATTTATCAAGGAGGTGTCCATAAGCTTTGAAAAACAAGAAAAAAATTTATTTTCTTTCTCTGTCTTGTAAACTTCTATAAAATTGAATTCAAGAACAACTCAGTGATTGCTTCTCCCTTGCTACAACTGGTTTCAGTGTGCTGCTGTACTCAGAAAAATGCATTATATATGTTAGCAATTGTTTCTCTATGCCCATCACAATAGCTGAGGATTTAAAATTGCTAATGATCTTTCTAGCAGCCCGGCTATTTTTCAGCTGCTCGCTGAGGCCATAAATCAACATACCCAGGACTGCTTGAGCAACATTTGCTAGCAATTAACCTATGGGTATGGAATGGTTTTTTTTGCTCTTACATTTCTATTCTAGTCTGCACATCAAATGAAAGATRTATCCTAACACTGCTTTTGCTAATTGAAGAGTCTAGAAAACAAAAGTTCTCAGGCCTACATGGACCAGCTTGATAAAAGAAAAGAGGGCATCCAAAATACTGGGGAAGTGTTACATTAAATAGTTTCTCAGGTTGCTGAACATTACCTCATCTCTTGCTTTCTACTTGTTCTCCCTATTATTRTATAGATGATAGAATTGACATCTGAGATGTGTTGCTTGTAGTTACTATGGATTTTAAAATAATACTGACTGGAATACTCCCTTGGAGAGAAAAGGAGCCATATGTGTGTTCCCCTGACCTTTACATTGCCTTTCCACTCAGTGATACCACTGAGTAGTGGTATCCCCTCCTTTTTCACTAGCAAGATGCAGCACCAAAATATTTCTAGTATTACTTCAGTGGTGCCAGCAAAGTTACACTCTGCAATATRTATTTGAGTGGAAAGTGTTACTGTGTGACTTTGAAGAGTTTCTTTATGTCACAAAAGAAAGAAAACAGGAAAGTTAGTGAGAAATTGAAGAAACAGTTTGCCTCCAAAATTATTGCAGGGGACTTGTTCTGGTTTGCAGGACTTTGTGAGAGGGCAAATTAGAGATGTGCAAAGGAACAAACACACCGTAAGCAGAGTTGGTGAAGTATCCTACCTGTATTGATATGACTGCAGAGGACCAGTAGCTCCAATCCTAGCCTCCATTGGCAGTTCTGTGTGGACATGGTTTAGAACCTCCAATGCTGCCTAAAGCTGGAGTAACATCAAGTCCTGTAGTTGAGATCCAAAGCAGCTCAGCTAAAGCAGCACATGCACCAGTCTGGTTGCCCCAGCAGACCCACTTCTTTTAGCCTTGGTGAGCACTGAAGGGAGGCTTTTCTGCCTGGAAAGGAGTATTTTTCATGTACATCCTTCTGCTGGTGGTATTTCAGAAGTGCAAGAGGAAATAGTGCAGTCCTCTAGCCCAGCCAGTAGTAACTCTGGATCCTGGCAGCAGAGGAAGGGCTAGTAAAAGAATTGAATTACTTGCCATGCTTCAGAGCCATTTGCATCACTAAGATATACTTTTTGGTTAATAATAAAGACAGCAAGGCAGTAATAAGCTTATTACTAAAGAATCCACATCAGAATTACTTAATTTTCTCGTCAACACAAAGTTTCATGTTTGCTGTTCACTTTCCTTCACCCCAGACCTTCCAGGGAATGTGTTCATGCTCCATCTTAGGTTAGACTGAAATCCAGCATCACCAAATTTGGCAACATTTGTCATCCAGCTATGCAATTCTAATAYGCAGGACTGTAAGAGAAGCCTAAATACAGTGATTCTCTTGGCCCTTATTTATGTCAGAGACAATGCCAGTTCTAGCCCACATCATTGTGGGGGAAGGAGGCTTCAACATGTGACACAAAAGCAAACAAAAAAATGTCTCCCAACACATTTAACATAACGCTCTTTCTTTCTTTTGGAGTATGACTCATGGGTTTTAAATGATTAGTAGAGCCCCAACTTCACTCCCAACTCAAAATAGAGCCCTGTTACCTCTGATAAGAGAGAAGGATGTCACTTTACTGAGTGTGGCAGCCCTTCTTATCTGCACTGGAATGAAAAAGCAGGAAAAAAGCAGGCAGGCCACATGCCTGAAAAAGAGAGTTTAGTTCCCCTGAGCCCATTTAATATCTTCAGCTCTGGCAAGTGTGAGATTTTGGGCTGAGGGACAGACCTTTCCAAGARAGCAGTACAGGCTGAGTTAAAGAAACAGGACCTGACACCAGGTCTGAGTGTAATGAAACCTAATTAAAATTAAGAGTGGTTGGAAATGTGTTTGGTTATACTCTGCAGGCAATGAAAGGCCATTTTCCTAAAAATGCTATCTTAACGATTTGCCCAATTTATATTCTTGTCTTTTCATTTATTAGTTACCTAAACCTTATAAAGCAGAGCTTTCTCCATCCTCACGAGGCAGGTGTGTATAMAAATGGCAGGTACTGATGAAATGTTTACTGAAAAGATTAGCTTGTCAATGAGGCAAAGGATGGATATTGATCCCCCTTCTATGTTTGTCAACCTGTAACCTGTTTAAGAAATGGCCTACAGCAATGAAATCCAATCAAGCAGTCTCTGCAGCTCCAGTTTTCTTGTAATATAGGGAGGGGATTCAATCACAATAAAGAAAATGAACCACTTATCATATAAATGAGGGGAAGGCAATTAACAGGTTACAGGTTCCAAGTGAGGAGAGTTCCGACTGCAAGASAGGATTGAACAATGGCTGGTCTGCACACCTGAGCTTTCCTGTGGTCTTTCCACGGGGAAGGGTTGTTGTGTGGCAAAATATGTTGCAATGTTGAGTTAACAGGTTTAACAGAAGAGAGCACACTGTGTGCCCCCCCTACCTGAACCACTACTTGATATCTTTGTAATGGAAAAGTTGTCAGAGATGGCCAAAGCAGCCTTCTAAGTAATTAATTCACTAGTCAATCCATAAGGCCAGCTGAAAAACAACTTTTTTGCTCTATGATAGTTGTGAGCATTTGCAGAACTTTTATTTCATTCAACATCAGAAGCAAATTTCCTGATATGATCCTCCTACCATCACCTCCCTCCAGTAATATGTCCCAGGATCAAGCTGTGTTTAAGAGAATGTTGGAATCACCAGGCTGCAGGTACAGCCTTCAATAACTTCTCTTTATTTATTTGCATGAATGAGTAAGAGGGCAGCATGATTTACAGATAGGCTGATGTGGACCCTCCCTTCCCTCCAGCAGAGTGGACACCCATGTACAACGCCTAATTTGTAGGTTCAGGTGCCTGCCCTGAAACAGAGAACTGCTGCTGATGTTGAAACATTGCCATTTGAGACAAGCAATCAGTCCTTTTGGGGTCTTAAAATTTCCTTCTCCAGAAACACAATCCCAGACCTTGTTGGGAAAATATGAGATCCAGTAATTTTTCCATTAAAAGTTTAGATCTTGGTACTTGCAGTGGGTTGAGTTTGGCTGGATATCAGGGGCCCACCAAGCTGCTCTCTCACTCCCCCTCCTCAGCAAGACAAGGGGAGTGAGTTGAAAATAGGACAAAATGAGGGAAAAATAGGACAAAAAGCTTATAATAGGTCAAGGTAAGGACAGGAAGAGATTATTACAGAGCCTTGACATGTAAATCCAATACAGTGCTCCAGCCTTTTCCAGCCAAAAAATGTGTGTCACTGGGAGCATCTGATCAGTGCTTAACCTCGAGAAAGTTTTCTTTCTTATCTTCTATCTCCAGTGCACTTATTTTCCTTTCTAAATAATATTCTTTATAATGGATACCTTTATTGCTTCAAATGTGCACTGAAATAGACTTCATTAGATAAGCAGCCTTCAGAGAGGAGATCAGTRAAAGATTATGCATAGCAGTCAGCAAGATATGAGAATTCAGTGGATTCCTGGACATGGGGAAGGCGAGGAAGTACACAGTCCTCAGTCCCTGCTCCCTGTGTCAGCCAGACCATGGCAGCCTGTCCAGTCTGACCAACAGCCTCTCAGTTCAACCGACTCGGCTAAAAGTGCAGAGAAACCACAGCTGATCTAAAAGCCTTGCTGAAAAAGTAGCTTGCATTGGCCTGCTGGTGTTACCCCTGGCCAGGAAGAAGAACAAGCTCCTGTAGCGGTCTGCCAGCAGTGGCAGGTTAGCTTAAATTTTGCAACAATTCACCTTGTTGAAATAAATTGTGCTTTTATTAGGAGTTATTGTAGGTGAGCAGTTACTACCTTAGACATATCCACCCTCCCAGTGCTGACTACTGCCATGTTTAACCCCTTCCAGCTCCATCCTCAAAAATGYCTTTCCAGTGGTGTAGAGGGTCCTTGAACATTGTCTCTTCTTTCGTAGAATCATGGAATAGAATCACAGAATGGCTTGGGTTGGAAGGGACCTTAGGAGTATCTCATTCCAACTCCCCTGCCATGAGCAGGGCCTTATTCAACTAGACCAGGTTGCTCAAAACCCCATCCAGCCTGGACCTGAAYACTTCCAGGGATGGGGCGTCCACAACTTCTCTGAGCAACCTCTTCCAGTATTTCACCACCCTAATATCTAATCTAAACCCACCCTCTTTTTGTTTAAAGCCATTCCCCCATGTCCTATCACTAGATGTCCTTTTAAAAATACACTATTAAAAGCAAAATTATAATTTCTTATTAGAATTAGTAATATCAATGACTCGAGCTATTTGTTGTGAGCTTGAAACCTTAATTTTGTGACTTGCACTGACTCAGAAAGCAGGAATAGGATCTCAATTAAAAGTAAATTTTAAAAGTTTGAAATAAAGGGCTAAATCTTTCATATGCAATGRCGCTAAATTTTCCTAAGTAAGCAGTCTCATGTGCAATAAAATGCTGAAATGAAGCTGTGACATGGTGGTTCATCTTCCTTAGTACAATAACTATGCCCAAAAATTAGTGTAGATATTGGAATAGCCAGGGTAGAGTCAAACCCTTTAAGGTTCTCATGGCATTATCTTGCCATGCAGACACCTTGCTGGTACCAGTACCATCTGGTGTGGCATTCCCAGGTGGAGTTGTCTGCCACTCATTTGCAGGAGAGCAGAGAATCCTACATCTGGTTCCCTCTCTTCTCCCGATACCGCGTCCCCCAGAGATTTACTGTCTGCTTTGTTAATGATTAAGAGCTAACTACAGAAGGGCACGTATCAAGTATGGACATATTATATTGTGCCAGGATTGAGGAGGAAAACTCAGGCTTGTGCCCCATGTGCCTCTCTCCAGTATTAATCTTCTCGGTGCATGAAATATTTTTCACCAATACATAACCTCACTTATTACTTCCTGCCATTAAGTGCAGCAAATACTCAGACACTCTTCTGGAACATCTCCAAATGAAATCTCAGAGTCATTACATTAACCTTTTCCATTATAGAGCAGAAGGAAATTAGCTATTGGCACACACAGAAATACTTAGAAAGTGGTGTGATATTTTGCATAATTGTATTTTTATGCTTTCCAACAATGCAAAGAGTTAAACAAAAGCATTAACAATCCTGTATGCTTCATTAAAAACTCTCAATATCTCTATTTCCAGCAAAATAAGCCATCAGAGTTAGATTCTATAATTGACACCATTGCTTAGGGAACAAACCTATGAATCTTATTAGAGACAAATTCATTACTTTAAGTCCACCCTTAGGATGCAGAGCTCATAAAAGAAACCTCTGGAGGCTTCAGCTTAGGGGATGAGATGATTTCAGGCTGCAAATCTACAGATTTGCTGTAATTAACCTGAACTAATTATTGTCAGGCGATGGGTCAGACATCCTGGATAAAAGCCCCTGACTGGTTTTGCGGTCTACTGGGTTTTCAGCAAGAGAGCTGCTTGTTAAACAAAGAAAAAGTACTGAAAGCACAGCCCTATATATTCTTAAAGTAAAATAAATCTCTCCACTAGGAGAGAACACCAGAGTCTATTTAAAATGCACAGTCAATTGGCACACTGAAATGTATCAATGTTTAATACTTTCGTTAGCTATCTCACTGCAGGCAACCACCACTAGCAATGGTCAAAAACAGCTCCTGGGTGGGCTGTGCTGCTCTCCCTCCACATGAAGAGAATGCCTGCCTGCCTGCTTTTGCAAATATCATGAGAAGGGATTAATTAAAAAATTCTTTGTGCACTGCAGGTACATGTTCTAGTCCTGTAATGGATGCTGCCCTGTCACTACTCTGCTGCTGCTTTCAAGGGGTAAGGAAGATGCACGAGTGCACCTACAGAAGCTTCTATGCCTGGCATAGGGCAGAAGGAGCTGGCTGGCCTCTACAAGATAAACCTGTAATACAGATTTACCCCTATTTACTTATCACAGCTTCAAAAAGCAGTGACTATTTTTACCAATGGTGGAAAAACGGTTTAGTCTTATTGTTTCAAACACAGATTTTGTATGCATCTAAATTTCTAAATTCTGTTGAAATCAGTGGCCATGACACAAAAATCTTTCAAGGTCTCTTTGTCCTTTGAAGTTTTCAAGACTTGGCTGGGCAAAGCTGACATGTTCAACTTCCACCTTGAGTGGGACATGACATTCAGAAGTTCYTCTGGCCAGCCTTTCTGTGACCCACTGGGGTTAAGACATGGTTACAAGGAGAACTCTGTGCTCAGGTGCTGTACTTTCTCAGAAGGAGACGCTTATTGACTGCCCCTTGCTGAGGAGTTCTTTTCCCTTCAGTCCAAAGGTCCAATGCCATTGCTTTTTCAGTCATAAGTACACATCCTACCTTCCCTCTCACCTCTGATGGTTTTTCTYGGCAGATGGTCACACATTTTCACTGAATGTTTCACTGATGTTGGACAATTTGTTTTCCATTTCCTCTGGGTGTCTCTGATGCTGTGGAACTGACTTTCTAACAAAGGACTCTGAGCAAGGGAAGCTTGTGTATGAGTGCAGCACAGATAGAGCTGTTTYGGCAGTGATCACCTGCAGACCCTGGGATACACCAGGGAGGGAGCAYAGGGTCAAGCAGTGGGGATGGTTGGTGGCTCTTGTCACATAAGCAACTTAGAATATCTTGGTGAAATTTTAACTCACTTGAATRTGACTTAAATGACTTTAAATTTTGAGCCTCTGTGAAAAAACTTCTGTGTCAGTGCCACCAGATAAATCCCAGGTCCCTCCTCTGCTAAATGGCTGTGGAGTTTCTTCAGGTTCCTCATGCACTCAGGTGCTTCCAAATAAAACTTTCTGCCTCACAGGACTTTTGTGAGTGTAAGGGAGGCTCATATCTGCTAACCTAATGGGATCCATCGAGCTTCAGAGGTCTTGAAATTGAAAGATATTGTGACTATAGCTTTTTTTTGTTTATCTTCTGTCTATTACATTGATGGGTTTGTTATTGGTTTTCACTATTTGTATTTCATTATCTTTTTTCCATCATTAGCAGTTTTCCTACTGGTATAAAGACATTTCCTAGCAAGCAGAGGATTAAAAATTACTGGTAAAAATAGCTGGAAATCTAAACAGTTGAACTGAAGGAAAGTATGGGAGGGATTGATACTGAGCATAACACTACTTTTATGTGGAGGCAACAGCACATGAGCTCCTGTAGATCTCCTGGGTAGATCTCCAAAGTCAGAAGTTATTAATTACCTAAAACAGATTCCAAAATCCACAAGTAGCAGCATTTAAACCCTACTAACATTCTGCAGGGTGCAGCTCTTGAGGTACATAAAACTCTCAAGTTTTATGTTTTGTGAGGTAATCCTGCAAACTAAGATCAGTAAAATATCCCTCCCTCAAATGATTCTGGGTTTGGAGTTTTGTTATTTTTTTGCTAGCCTACTTTTCTAACTTAAATGTTTTCATTTTGCTACCAAGTATACAAAGCTCTCCTAGATGTGGCTCACTGCACACAAGCAGGGAGATGCACATGTCCTCCAAGTGTGGGCAGAGGTCCCTCTGTGTGACCTGGAGGGTGAGATCACTGCACTTCAGGGGTTGGCAGGGCCTGGCTGTCATGAAGGGCTTTGTTAAATGGGTCTGTCTGAGCTCCTAAGGATTAGTACTTAGTGTAAGATAACCTTCTGCTTCTGAGTATTTCTTGTTTACCCCTCTGACCCTGTAAATATCAAATGTTAGTTTACTATGCATTGTTTCTGTTTCCTGACTTGGGCATCCCTGTAATAACAATGCATCTTCCTGTTGGGAGAACAGGGAGAGAGATGCCAGGTAAAAAGTGTCTTTTTGCCATCCTTCCATGCAGGTCCTCAGCTGACTTAGCTGTACTTGAGCCTTACTCCAGCATCAGACTTCYGATCTTGATGTGTACAACACCTTCCTCAGCATTAAGCAGCTTGCCCAGCATTGACTGCCCTGTTTACAGATAAAACCTGCTCCTCCAGCAACAGGAGAAAAKCCTCCAAACCCCTCACTTCACTGGTCAGCTGTGACTGGTGCTTCAAGTGTGATTTTTTGAGAACTGGTCTCTCCCTAATCAGCAGCATCTTARGGCAAAAGCATTGCAAGCTTGCTCTGTGCCGGTTTATGAAGATATTGCAAATAAAAACTCTTTGCCAGGGAATGGAAAATCCTAACTGTGGCAGGGAAAGCTGCAGTTATCAAGCATCACCACTGTATGCCACTACAGACTAATTACTCTAGTGGATCCCAGAGATGAGGCACCGCTACAGCAGACCCTCAAGAAACACTTAGTTAATATTAAATTGTAATCCTATTACCTTTAGATGTTCTCAGTGCTATTAATCTCACAGTTTCCAAGTCAGTAGTTTAAAAACAGATTATCTGAAAATCACAATGCAATTAACCTCTTTGTGTATATACCATTTTTAAGCACAGCAGCCAAGAGAAGTAAAAATAACAATACATTTACATTTTCAATATCTTTCTGCTTAAGAATATTCCACATATAACTTAAAATTCACCCAAAAAAGCACCAGCCATGGAAAACATTATTTTCATAATCTATTTATGCTAAAGATAAAATAAACATGAATAATCAGAACTGAATTATCCACTGTCTTTCATAAGTCCTCTATTGGACTGGTGCAAAATTACCCTCAGATTTATATCCTAGCTCTAAAAAACATAAATAAAATGCACTACAGAAGAATTATTGGTTAGATATCTTGAAACAGGTTTCTAGAGTTAATTTACTCCCTAATAAAATTTTTGCTGAAAATTCACTAATGCTTTTGCAAAAAAGTCTTTGCAACACAGACTGTTGTGCCAAAGTAAAAATTAACTTCTTGCTGACAGAACATGAAGAACTTCTTAAGCATTTGTGTATAAATGCTTAAGTAAGATTGTAAGTGCATGAGTTAGCACGTACATGCTTTTTGAATCATATACTAAATTTGATCTCTGTTTCTATTTCTTTCTCCTACAGGGTTGAAATCTTAAAAATATTTTCCTTTTTGGTCTCTTCTGTTTTCTGATCATTATCATTCATTGTTACTATATCTGATTATTAACAGACTTAAGCAACTGCTTGTTTTTGTCTCTATAAAATTCTATTCTTATGCCTTCCTCAGTTTTTATTCTGTTTGCAGTCTAAGYTATTCTTTGCTCTATAAAAACCCCTGTAAGATGGGTAGGAGGGGGAGAACCAGGGCAAGGAAATTTGAAATTACAGAAATTGTCACTGTGGCAAAATAAACTGTTCCTAGACTTTTAGTATTTCTTACRAAAAATGTGGGGAATGTCTCATCTTGAGCACAGAAGCCAAGTAATGTGGAATTGTGGTATCACCAAGAGCTGGGATGTTTAAATTCTAAACTTCACAAAAGATTCATCTAGTACAGGCTGTATCATCACTTATCCCAGGGAAATCACAGACCATCTTGGACTGCATCCTTGCCATTCCCTGGTCAGTGAGGAAGATGGGTGGTGCAAAGCTTGGAGGGTGTTTCCTTTTATGGCTGGGATATTTGCTCACCTTTGAGCAACTCAGAGATGTCTTTTTTTGCCTGTGCAAAGGAGCTGTGTGACCTATTTACAAAACTGATTAATATGAAAAACTGCATTTAAGAGAATAAATGGCGGGGAAAGAAATGAGGCAAGAAAATGAAATCTTCTCCTTTGACAGTGTACTCTTAGAAAGCCGAGAGGTGCTCTTTGTCACTAAAGTAGCATCCATGAATTGTTTCAGTGCTGAAGATCTTTTCAGCTGATTTTACAAGAGCTCCTGCTAGAGCCTGATGATGCTACTTCTGCTGCAATGCCACAGCAGTTTCATGGAGATGGTACAAGCTGATGTATTTTTTCTAAGAACTGTTCCTTGCCCTCTGGGGTTTCTCTGGGCATTGTGACCCATGATTGTGATCAGGAAACTGGATCCAATCCAAATATTTAAATCTAGACATGACTTCAATCATCTACTGAGTTTTGTCTGTCCAATAGTTAGTAACTACTTATATGTTTGACATTGTAGTCTACGGTTCTGTAACTGTTCCCTTTTCTGGCTGCAGTATGATATTGGAGCTCTGAAAGGGGTTATTCCAATCCCAGCAGGGAATTAATCCCTTCCACAAGAGTTAGCCTCTTAAAATAATTATTGGGAAAAATGAAAGTGTAATCATTAGTCCAATAATGGCTCTAGTGGAAGGAAACATAAATTAAGTCATATTGGATCTCTGAAACACTAAATTAGGCAAATTAGGGATCTGATTTTTCTTTAAAAGCCTTAATCTATAGTAGCACTAAAGGAGGGCAGTGCTGGATGTGAGAGGAAAATAACTATCAGTTGTGAAATATCTTCGGACTGTTTAGCAACATTACCATTCACAGCCACGGAATACATTACATTTTATTGTAAACTTTGTTCCTCAGAGAAGTATAAATCTTGAAAGTGTGTCAATACTTGGCAAAGTAAGCAGTCTCTGGAGGCAAAAAATGTTTAAGACCATCTATCAAGTATAAGAAGTTGATAGCAATTAAAATCAGAGCTGTTTATGTTTAAAYATAAATTGCAGAGGTAGCTGAAAACTGGCCAGTAAAAATCTTGGCTGGGTGGAAATTCCAGTAGCAAAAGACTGCAAAAAGCAACATCTGAATTTTAAGAACTGTTTTTGTGGCATACGTAAATTCTTTAGCAACAATATTTTCTATGGAATTTTATTACATTGAGGAAAATGTGTGTATTTATTTATTTTCACATGCAGGTATTCCTTAAAAAACACCACCAACAACAAAACCCAAAAAACACTGAACAATGGATAAAAAGAAGATAGCTTGCATAAAATATTACTTATATTAGATAAGCACAAAACCAGGTTATATTTCAATGCTCGCTATTACCCCAAAGAGATACAAAGAAGGATGGGGAATGATTTAATGTCAATTACTATAATAATAATAATGATGAGTTTTAAAATTATTGTGTATTAAAAGGGAATTATTASCTGTGTCTCTTTAATGTGTGGGGTTCTCAGGAAATAGACCATTGTGGGCAGTCAGCACAATTTCATTGCTTTTCACAACAGTACAACTCCTAGAAGTTCAGTGGAATGAGAGCCCACACAAAGAGTGTTGGGGACACTTCCTCCCCTGAAGAGGAGAGGGACTGACCTGTGTAACCCAACCACTGGACACCCAGTCACTGGTTTGAAAGGAATTTGCTTGGCTTGTTCCAGGTTTCTGGTCCCGTGGTCAGTCTTGGATCGCTGTGTTTGGGTCAACCCTTGAGGAGATGCAATTAGAGAGCCAATTAATGCAGTGCTGGAGGGGATGTGTTGGGCTGTAGGTGGACCCTGCCTCTTCTCCCAAGGCTTCCATGACTTTAGGGGTGGTAAATCAAGTTACAGAGGCTGTTTCCTTCCTTAAGACATGGGAGGGTATGAAGACGACACCAATTTCAAATGTGACAGTCCTGAGAAAACTTGAAGAGCAGAGGTGCTGTGCCCACAGTGGCCTCCCAGCCCATGCCACGGACATGGGGAAACTTGCTGGCAGCAGGAACAGTGCCACGCTGCTGGGTGGAAGGGAGACTAGGGCTACAAGGAGTGGGATTGAATGCTGTTAAACAGAGCATAATGTACAGTGTTTATTTGAAATTAATGAGGCTTGCATGTCTTCAAAATGCATTTTAATATTTAAATTGTGCAAAAGTAAATTATTAAAACTAAGTGTCCATGAATTATCACCCTTGATCACCCAAGCTGCAGTACTATAAAATGAGAAACAAGGAGTGCCTAGGTCAGTGAGGTAAAGGAAAGGCTGTCCCCTTTCCATGTTGAATTTTTTACACTGTCAGATCACCTCTTTTCATTTCTGTTCAGCTGTGGGAAAGGTGCCTTAGGAAGGAAGTCTTAAAATGGGACCCAAATCAGGACCTAGTATGTAACTGAAAGATTTTGGTGTTCCGACCACCAATATCCACCTCTGAGGGAACAGAGCAAATCTACCCGCATAGGTGGATTAATTCTGGCATTAGACAGAGAAGAAACAGCTATGTCAGGACCTTCCTCTCATCTTCCTTAATTCCACAGGAAGATCAGTCCAGCAACTATTTCTACATCTCCTCCCAAACAGTGCAACAGAAGAAGGTTTTATTAAGTGCTCCCAGCTTTCTAGGGGAAAAGAGTGTCTGAGCTTCCTGCTAGATTTGCAGGGCTCCTGCTCTATGCACACACTGTGAAGAAAACCAGAACAAGACTATGAGAGTGCATTTCATTGCAGAGAGCTACTAGACCTTGGATCTCTCCCCTCTGTTGGAAGAATCCTTGGACAAGGGACTAGTCTTCTTTCTTCTGCTTGCAAGAGCAGGGCTACTGATGGGTGCCTCATTAACACAAGGAGTAAAGGGAAGCCCCAGGAAATAACAAAAGTATTTTGATATTTTTAAACTTAGGCTTTGTCTTACACCCTCTCCACCAAGTATTTGTGAGAATTTCATAGAACACGACGTGAAGAAATCAATAGAGGAAACAGCATCAGAACCACAATGCAGGCATTTAATGTCTCCTTGTGCATTAAATTACCCAATTAATGTTTCCTGTTGCCTTAGCCTGTTCTAATAAGGCTTGACTGTCGCTTATCAGCCCCTAATCTTCTAAATGATGAGCAAGAACTGCAGCTGGATTTACAAGAGCCTTTGGGGCACAATACCAAACTCCCAGAGTGACAAAGATCCATCCTTGGAATTATGCTTATTAGCGTTTCTCATTCATTATAATTTACTTCACACAGGTATCCACTATTTAGATCAGAATGACTTTATTATTTATTATTTATTAAGTACTATTAAAATAGATCCACTGGACAATCAATTTCTGTGTATAAATAATTTGTCAACAAACAAGATTTTTTGTTGCATAAAAAGGTAATTTCAGATACCAATACTTCTTTGAATTAACTGAGTTTGCCTGCTATGTGGGCTTATTTTTCCTGAAAGGCTGTTATTTAGTTTAGAATGTTTTGGGGTGAGAAAAATTTTTCCAGAGTAACTGAAAGTAATTTTTATGGGCTGTATCCATGAGTTAGGTAAGTAGAATAAAGATGTTGGGAAAGATTGGTAGGTAACGAGTAACTAACAGGGATAAATGATTTTTAATGGACAATGGCTGTGTCTTCAGAATGATAAATACTTTCCTGTTGTATTATAAAAAATAAATAAATCTATTTTACTAAGAGAGACTTCTTATGAACTGTGAGGCCAGCTGGGGGGAGGAATAGATTCATTTAGATAAAATGCTATTAAATTGCCTGCATAGTGTCCTGTCAGACAACTATTGATCTCATCCCATGGGAGAAATTGATTTCTGTGCAGAGAGCTATGTGCTCTCTGCAGTGCCTTGCTCCAGTGCTATTGCTCTGCTAATCACACGCTGCTGCCTCTTTTCCTTTATCTCTCCTTCCGTCTGTTTGTTGTGCAAAGATTGATTGAGAGACATGAAGGATTCAAATTGCAATATTTGTTGTTTTTTGACCTTTCCAATTATATTCTGTTAAATATGTAAATAGTTAATTTGTAGGTCTGCACAGAGGAATTAGCTGAAGCAGCCTGTGAGGAAGGCTTCCAGGGGGATGCTTGTACCTTTGTTCTCCTGCAGACCTATTAGAGCTGACTCACTGAAGGGATTTTGAATGCAGCTGAGAATTCTCCCTGCTGTGTCAAAGCTGTCTAGGCTAGTTCTCAACACAAGATCTAAAGATGGCAAAATAATTCAAACTTTTAACACTAGAATTGCGTAAAAGCTGAAAAGTGAAATGATAAGTGATTAAGCATCCTTGCTTTGGTTTCCTTCTTCTAGGCCCAAGTACCCTTTGTCAGCTTTCATTATTGTGAGTCATTTTTTAACAAGACAAAAACACCTGAGGTCAACTAATGACAACATTAAAGTTGAAACCCACTTTTAAATCTACCCCCTTTGAATAAGAAACAAGGTCTTTAATTGCCATTAAATGGTCTGACATTGTTTCTTGGACAATACAGCTTCAGTTTGTCTGATGAGTTATGTGTGTATTTGACTTTTTCTACTATTTCTTGTAATTCTTACACTGGTTTCATTCTTATGACTCATTTATCATCATCATCATCATCAGTGCTAAGCAGTTGTTTGAATGTCAGCTTGTGGGGATCAAGGCCCCAGCTTTTCTTTGGGACCATAACTTGGCATTTGCACATAGAGAAAAACTTCTGAATGGGAAAAAGCCCAGGATAGACCTTTTGGCTTCAAATCGTGCCAGTGCTAAGGGCATAGAGGGGAAAAAATATCTGTTGGTAGATCATAGCTGTATTTCAGTAGTCCCAGGCTGCTGCGTTAGACCTGGGAAAGAAACTGTAGGATGGATCCTCCTGGAAGGTTTTCAAAATCTGATGGACAAAGTCCTAAGTAAACAAGACTAACATTAAGGTTAACCCTTCTTTAACAGAAGTTTAGATTAGAGAACTGCCCTCATTCTCCTCACACTGAGGTCTCTTTGAAATTTAATCTTCCTATGATTTTATGAATTCAAGTCCTGGTTACATTTAAACACTTGCCCAAGATAGCTCCTGGTTAGGACATCAGCTCTAGGCTATGAAATGAAACCCTTGTTTTTCAGTTGCGTTTTAATGCTTTGGGCAGCACAGCAACTGAAGATACATTTCTTCTCCTCTTCATTAGTGGCATTAGCGTCTTCAAATGCTAGCATTTCACCACTTGACATATAATTCAACTTTGCTTCAACATTGGAGGAGGCAAATGTTGACTTCTCAGCTGCATTCTGGAAGTGCCAAGGCAGCAGAGAGAAGTCCATGTCTGACAGCATAAGGTGCATGGGAGCAAACACATTTCCCAGCTGTGGAGAAATGCAGCTGAGATGGCAATGCTCAAGCAGAGTGACAGGAGTCATTGGAGAAGATCACTGGCTGCAGCTCCTATATCCAGCACCTCTAAACTTCTGGCCCGAAGTTGTGACATTCTCTCCTTCCATCTTGGAGTGGAGAAAGGGAAGAAGAAGCTATGCTGTGTGGTTTTTTTTGAAATACAGAGGGAGGGAGCTGATAGAGTAGGGAGGATGAGGAGCCAGAAAGACAGAAGGAAGATGAAAGTGTGGGGTAGTTTGTACTTGGAAATTTGCATATGAAATGCACAATGTTACATATTTGGTGACACACCACTGTATGAGCATATATGAAGGAGTCAGGTGTGAGGAACAACAAAAAGTCCCAACAGTGAGACCAGCATCAGAAAATGGGCTCTCTTCCTTACCTGTTCACACCTATCAGAAATTTGCAAGTCTGATTGGGACAAAGCTGACGCCTTGCTATAAGCAAACTGGGACTAGAAATTACTGTGAAAGGGATTTTAAAAACTCCAGAGGTATACAACAATCAGTCCTGGGACCTGTTTTTGTTTGCCTATGTGTCTCCTTTGTTAAGGAGAAGTTGATTTGATAGCCTATTAGAAGTACATCTAGAAGGAACTGCCCCTGACTGAGTGTTTCTATGTTTCTCTCTCACAACAGGGTGACTTTTGCACTGTAATTACTTATTGTAAAATAAACATGGCAAGCTACTTGCAATTGAAGAGCCTAGTGTTGCTAAACCCAGGATTTTCGTAAGGCAGCCTTGCAGTCCAAGTACCCTAACTTCCATTGGCTTGTGTTTGTCTGTACTTCAGAGGATATTTAATCCAGGAAAGAGCTGCACCTTGTCTTTGTCCCCATTAATTTAATGCAAGAATCCATCCTTTTAACAGAAACTTTATTCGTGCACGTGGAAGGCTTTGACTTTCATAAGAGGGAGATCATAGAAGGGGAGATACTGCCAAAGCTGATGGTGAAGGATGAACTGCTTGAAGTTTTGGACTGATGTTTTTCTTCTATTCAGCGTCTTCCTCCTTTTCCACCCATGGCTAAGGAGAAATGCAGAGAAATTGTGAGGACAATAAAAAGTGAAGCTGCAGTACAGGAAAATATACAGACCATCAAAACATCGGCTACAAACCTTCCCAGGTCAGAAATCAAAGGTCTTTGTTACTATTTGAAAGACACTTTTTGAAATTAAGAACTTCAATCCTGTCTCCAAGGCTCCTCCTAACCCCACAGGATCCTACTAACACAATTAGCATCCTTACTGGTGCAGTCAGGTATAGACTAGGCTCTCTCATTATTTCATTTGTTTTATCTGGTCTGGGTTGCATTAACCTGGCAGAATGATGAGGGAGATTTCTGTTGTTCTCTGCTTTGAGCTGGTAAGTGCAGGCAGATTCCTGTGGTTTTGGCCCAATGAATTTCTTTTAAGGAAAGAAAGCTCAGCTGCTCTGAAAGGCCCCAAGAAGTAAACTAATGATTCCTGTCTGTCAGTCTGATAACTCCATTCTCATGGTTCACTGTTTCTTCCCACTATATCTGCTTTGCATGTTCAAGTGTGGAGCCCTTGATTTAGTCCTAAATTTGTAATTGAAAAAGAACTATTGAACTGCCACTGTGGTGCTGATGAAAGCATAATCTAAAAGTCCATTGGGCTTTTTTTTCTGTCACTGTGTTTCAGATTTTTGACTCTGCTGTCCACTCATACCTTTGCAAGTTTGTGGCAAAGTTATTTCCACTAATTCCCCAGTTTCACCTTCCCATCAAGTTTAAAGAAACAAACAGTAAAAATATTGTTTTTTTAAAAATACAAATACAAATATAAAAATACTGTATTTTTAAAAATAAGAAGCAGCCACTCCTGTTACTTGCATCTCTTCATCTAGTAAATGTACAGTAAATGAACCGAAGTGTTGCTGATTGCTCAGAAGTCATTTGTTTATTCATCTTTATTGAAAGGACTCTCACTTACAGATGGACTGGACAGTGGAAGTTGTGCCACCCCTGGGAACTCCACCTCCATGAGCTGTGGCCTCCTTGGACATTGTGTCAGAGGCCCTGGATCCACCAGAGATCCCGCTGCTGGTATAACCTGATGAGTGGGTTGTGCCCCTGGCACCTAGGACAGTTACAAAGGACATGTTACTGACAAAAAAGGAAGGAGCCTTACAGGACAATTACAAACTACTTTATTTAAAACAATTCAAGGTTAGCAAATGTAGCAAAAGACGAGGTGGCTGCTGATCACTTGGCTTTTTCTGTCAGTCTACTGCTTTTTAGCTGCCACCTTGGGGAAGGGCTATTATCAGTACTGTTGGGGAGTCCCCAGAAAAAAAAGAAAGTTTATGGCTCTTGCACAGACTGTTTTTGATAAACCTGGATCTCCGAAATAGTTTCAGCACAATAAACTTCTCCTGAAATTGCACTTTTCTGTGGAGCTGCCTGAGGACTGTGGAATAAACTTCTGTGGGAACTAGGAATTGTTGCACTTTCTGTTCCAGGTGATGAACATGCTCCTTTCACTTTCCCTCACATAAACCTGTAATAGATACCTGTAAAATTCAAGTACCACAAGTTGTGGTAGCCAGTGGCCAATTAATATGTATATCTTCACCTCAGTCTAAATAAGCCCCAAGCAAAACTTTCCTTTGCAAACTCTTCTTCTCCTGGGAGAGAAGCAAAGCATCAGTGATGACAAATGTTAGTGATAATGCTTAAAGCATTCCTGGAGGATGCTCAAATATTTTGGTGATGAGCTTGTTATAGCATCTTCTGTAAAGTGACACTGAACAATACTCATGCCCCACTGCAGAATCAGCCGCTCCTTGGAGCAGGTTTGTTCTGGGGGGAGGAAGGGTTACAGTCTGAATGAAAAGGTTAAGAAGATGTGTTTGGAGAGATTTCAGTGAGCACCTGCGGAAATGAAATCAGGCCCTTTTAGCTCTCAATCAGGCAAAGAATGTGTGGCAAGCTCTCCTGCTGCAGGGAGCCAAAGCTCACACCTGTCTTGGCAATGATACAGAGCTAGCATTTTCCACATGGATAAAAGCTCTTTTGGAATATCTCTTGTCGGCATGGCTAAGGTTTTATTGAGTCATGCAGAATTCTCTTCACCAAAATGGTGGTTTTCATAAAAGTCCATAGTAACACAGAGGTTGCAAGAATAAAACTAGGCTTATTTTGCTTCTCTTTCTTATAAAAATTCCCAGCACACAGAGAGATAAAAATCTTCAGTGTTCTAGTTTAGAACTGACAGCTTCATGCTCTTATAGGGCATCTCCATTGAAGAGTTTGCCACTGGTTATGAGTTATGAGTGTGCTGTACCACCCTGGTGTGTAACAGAAGGCAGCTTGTGCAGCTGACTAACTTATCACTAGAGTGAGCAACTGGCATCTCCTACATACCAGGATTTCTGCTGCTGAGGCAGTGTGGTGCCTGAGATCAGCTCTCCTCTCTGCTTTTCACTCTCTCTGTCCCCCTCCTCTCCTGACTTTCTCTCATATTCTGTCCTTTGGCTGCTACTATTCCTTAAGCTCTTTTCTACTGAATATTCAATAAACACTGTATTCAGCAACCTATACTCAAATCATACAATGTGAAAATTAAAAAATGCCTCACAGGAGTCACATGCAGTATGTCTCTGAATGACCCTTATGTCACCTATTCACTCAATGTCTAGAGGGCCTCACTCTATGAATAATATTGGCAATGTAAATCATATCTTAAAAAAAAAAAAATCCTACTTACTTCCTTTCAATCAAGCTTAACACACTTTTGGCTATTAAAAGATGCCCTGAATCTGAGCCCTGGTCAACTACCCATTTTATGGCTGGAGAAGTCACATTCAGCTCCATCTTTCGGATTTCTACCTGCTGATTCTGGCAGTAGTGGACCAGTGGTAGACCAATGTGGCAGAGATGCCCTCCTATAATCAGCCTGCTGGCTGGCAATCCTCTGACACATGGGACATGTGGGCCTGAGACTCCGAGGGCAGAAGGGGTTTTGAAGCCTTCGTCTGAGGTCAGAGAGCTAATACTGAGCTGCTGGGTAAAGCAGGATTGCAGGGGGCACTCTGTTCTGTGGAGGCATGCCTGTTCAGAGGATGCCTGCTGAATCAGGTCACACAGGCAGCTCTGGCAGGGAAAACACCTTGTGCACAAATCCCATGGGATCTGGGGTTAAACAAGTGCCGGGCTGGTAAGAGTTGTCTGGGCAGGGACTGCTCCCAGCCAGCAGCAGAACAGCAACCACCTGCAGGGTTAGCTCATGTGAAAGGCAGCTATGCCTATTTTAGCACTTAGATAGGGGATGTCAAGGGTGTGTATACATTCCGTTCATGAATTCATCTCTTGGACTGCAACTAATTTCTCTCCTCTACAGAGTTTGCATAAGATTTTAGGAGTTCTCCCTGTATGGATGTGTATGAGTAAAGAGCAAGGGAAATCTGATAATTAATATGAAATTTAGCTACACAAATAATGTTCTTGCATAAGTTCATCATTGCTTGTTGCTACCATGACTCTTCATATTTTTGATGGTTCCTGGCAGAATGGAGAGATAGCACAAACTTAAAATAAACACTGTCCAAAACCTCATTAATACCACATATGTATATGTTCATTCATGCATAGTATGTGCACACACAGAAAACACCCTTAATAACATCCTGCTCCTAGCACACAGTTAAATAGAGGGATCTTCTTTCTTCAGTGCCATACAGAAATGTAAGAGAGAAGAGATTTTTTTGGCAAGCTTATTTTCAAGGAGGAACAGCTGCCTGATCCTCTGCACTGAACCACAAAACCACACACAGGGTCACACACAGAATTGCTCATACCCATTTCCTGGAGAGTAGAAGTGGGGCCACCAGAAGGCACACCTCCCCCAGAGGCTCTGGCTTCTTGGGACATCAGTGATGAAGCAAGGGATCCTCCTGTGATCCCAGAGGGAGTGAAGCCAGCGTTGCGGACGTTCTGGTCAGACATGCTGCTTTCTGTTGGTGAGAATTCCAGGAAAGCACTCAGGGACTGCTCAGGGACTGCTCAGTCCATCTTTTTATACACTCTCCAGCTGGTAGAGAAGAAATGAAACTGCTGCCGTGGAAGGGAGAATAGAAACTGAAACTTACTCTCAGCCAGGAAACGAAACTGAACTTTATCAATAGGTCTTTTTGTTGCTGTTGCCATGATGGAATTTAGGCAAACCAAGTAATTTCCTCTTGTGATACTAAAACAAATTACTGGTGCAGGAGTCATTGCTTGGCAACTGAAGCAGCTGAAAGCTCTGCTTCTTAACTCTTTTGCATTGCACCCTATTGCACTGAATTGCATCTGTAGAAGGTAGTGCATTGTTTTAAGAATACCTACAACTCTGAGTAAAGACAAGAGACAAAAAGGCAGTAAAGTGGTGGCATGCAGAGACTTCAGGTGGGTTGGTTACCACACCCCGAGTTCAGCTATGGTACAGCTACCCCTGAGAACACTCGATCACACAGAGCTGGAAATCAGAACCCAGCTAACAATGGATGGTTGGAATTAATTTCTATACGGAAGGAACCGTGAGGGGACCTTGGGTCATATGAGCAGATTGACACAGATGCTTTGTTCTTCTTCATGCAAGTCCCTCTAAAGCAGAGCCTCTTACTTTAATAAACAGGCCTTTGCAAATGGCACACATGCCTTTATCACAGCCTTTCTTAGCCAGGAGTTTAAATAAGGCTCATTAAAAATCCATAGACCTCCCTTAGGTAAAGAAGAATACCTGATTAGCTCACAATACCACAGGAATGGCTCTCAAAGAGGGAATATACAGAACAAAACTATAGTGTTTTCACAATAGTGTGATATCTATATCTTGTAAATGGTGGGTTGTACAACAAAGGCTATGAAGTCTGTTCCTCTCCTCTTATATGTGCTATTTATCTGAGCGGTGGGATATCTGGCCCACGTACCCCTAAGCAGCAGTGATCTTTCAACTCCTCTCTTTCAACTCTTCTTTAATTCATGTATGTTAGTTTCCTAAATTCTAATGTCAGGTTTTTTTTGTTTTCTATTCTGCTTGCATTAGGTCTTCTGTAATTATGGTGTATCTTTAACCCATAATTTTTCAGGTTCCTCATTTATAATTACTTAATGTTCAAAAATATCTGAAGTTGAAGCTTACATCCAGGTGAAAATTTCACATAAGAATAGAACAGTGATAATAGGCTACAGGTCTTCTTCAAAGTCACAATAAAACCAAAAAAGTCATACTGCTGCAGAATCCTCCTTCAAAAATAGTAAAATCTTTCAGTGTTTTGTTAATATAATTTATTTAATATTGCAAACAGCCCACTAGGAGATGATGGTAAAGTCTGGCAAAGCCAAGGAAAATGAAGGCTTTACAAGCTGCAGAGACTCTATATGAAATGACAATTTACTCAGTCCTAAACCACAAATCATAACGGACAGACACAAAGTTGTTTAACTAAAAATTATTAAAACTAGGTATAATGAAAGTTTTATTAAAAAAAAAGTGTCTCAAGGCAATTCAGATTGGCAGAGACATCAGAAAATAAGCAAGGAAAGACAAAATTACTAGAAGTCTCATAAAAATAAGATGAAGAAACTCAGTGTACTAAGGAAAGGAAAGCCACTGGAGGGATTCAAGGGAAGCCTTGGACTTCACCCTACAAACTTGCCCAATAATTTGGACTCTTGGTTCAATCTGCCTTATCATCTCTACATCTGCTGTGCTCACCTACCTTGGTGGGACAGCACCTTGCTGTGCCCTGGCAGCATGTGACATTGACATCCCAATTTAGAAAGACACGGTGGCACTGCTAAGTGGGATTGGGAACAAGAATACAGTTCTTAAGCCTGCAGCTTCCAGAGGTCCTCTCTCTCCATTGATTCTTCCAGAAAGGTGTGCCTCTCCTTTGACTGAGCAGCTTTGTGTGAGACATCTTCTTAAATGGTTCCCTACCTTTATTTTAATTTTTTTTGTGCTTTATTTTACCAGCATTCATAGTTAGAAAGGGTAAATTCCAAGATATTAGGCAAGTGTTAATGTTCAGCTGTGTTTTCCAGGAAGCTGGCACAGAAGCAGTCAGGCAGTTGGAAGTCTTTGTGAACTATTTGTAAAAATTCAAGCAGTGATACTTTAAGAGYTAAATGGATGCAACTTCTAGTTAAAGTATGGAAAGGAAAAAAAAAACAACAAAAACAAACCAATTCAGTTTCATCACAGAACTTGGCATCATAACAGTAAATTGTACCTGGGAGAATATCTGGGTAAATTAGCTTCCCCATTCCAGAAACTAAAAAATTGTTGAGGAGGTGGGTGGTGTGAGCTGACCTGAAAAGCATCCAGTGGCACTTCTAAGCCTGAGAGACCAGGGAGTCAAAGCCATGAATACCAAGAGTATGACCGCTCTTATTTTCAGTGTCACTACAATTTCAGTAGCCTTAGGTGCTGGAGCACTTGAATACAGAGCTAACAGTTTAACTCTCTGAGTTTCAAATACAAATGAAAACCATAAGTGTCAAAAATCTAGATTGTGCTCTTTGAAAGGAATTGGAAAGCCAGAGGCTGGATGGGAAGTACTCTGAAAATTTGAGTGGTGGGCATTCTTCTCTTCTTAAATTAAAAAGGAAAAAAAAGAAAGAAAAAAAGGGAAAATAGGTTAAAACATCAAAAAAACCCATGCAATCAGATCTACAGGCAACTCTTCTATATTTTGCTTGGAAGGACCTTAGTCTCTTGTGTTTGTGGATATAAACTGATGTGTCTCTTTGGTATGTTTTCCTTGCAATCCCAACTAGTGTGACACTTAGAAATATTTACCTCACAGTGAAGCTGGGCAGCTGATCAGAGACATTAATCTCTGCTTTTGGTAGTCACCTTTTTTATTTCAATAACATGTTCATTGAAGCCACTTTTTCATAAACATTTTTCCCATAAACCTCTGTTTCAAAAGAGATTATTCAAACAGCTTTTAAACAATTAATCTTTTGAAGGGTCTAATTGAAGGAAATAAACCTGTAGAGAATCTGACTGAACCAAAGATCTTCAGCATCCAAGATTATCTATCTGTCACCCTCTGACCTATTTCCTTTGCACTACTTTTTAATTTTTATAGCAATTATAGTGTATATGGATAATACCTATTAGCATATTTATGGTCATTGCTTCATATTTATTGTCTGCACAACTCATTAATCTTCATCTAGTGTGTGAGGCTGACAGCTCAATCTATTTTGCAATCTCTGGGCAGCAGCCATATCCAAAAAGCTTTTGTTTCCCTGTAAATAAACTGTGTTCAGGACCAGAGGACAATGGTACATCATGCAGTGATTGACACAAGCCATGGCTGCTAATCAAAAGTAGATTTTATTACCAGCTGAGTCAAGTGCATTATGGGGGCATTGTTCTAGCGCTGTCAGGGCAAGAGCATACGTAGTCAGTCACCTTCTCAAGATGGGCTGATTGTTCTCCAAGATTAGACAGAGTTGCCTTATTATCCATCCCAGACAACAAGGCATCTCACCCAAACAGACGCCTTTACAGAAACTGCCTGTACATTGAATTGATTTGAATTGCTAATGCATAATCTGTCCAGCACAGATGTGCAATGAATATTTGGATGTTGTTTTGCATGTCAGTTGAGAAGACTGAATGATGAGGTGATGATCGTTCAGTGATGGGTACTGGACATTTGCCAACAATTGAGTTTGAGCACTTTCCCTGACAGTAATCAGATCAGCTTCCAAAACGTCTTTTCTTCAATTCACTGACAATTTATGTTAGAAGATAATGCAACTCTCTCACAGTTAACACAGTTGGCAGCAATTTGCATTTTTTTCATATAATTAAATTTTTCATTTCACCCAAGAAGAAATACATGCAAGCTGCCTATAACTGATACAGATATTCCAAGACACTTCCAAAGAATCTCCACCAGAATAAGAGGCCATCTAGATAGGTCAAAAATGGCAAAACTCTTCACAGTACAGGTAGCACTATTTTATTAATTATAAAGCCATGTTTGCTGTGGAAAAAAATAGCAATCTTGCTATAAAGCCTTACTAGATAAGGTGTCCCAAAAACCCAGTTAATTAAATTACATTTAGCATATGACCATTGCTGTGCTAAGGGTAGGTCAGCAAACACAATTTTATGACTTAAAAATTCTCAGTGTCTGTGAGGATTGACACAGTGTAAAATACGAACAGAAAAGAGCCCCAAAAGTCTGATATTACGATATCAAGGGGCTGATACGAGCTCACACAGCAACATCACATGATTCATGAGAACGTGAAAGAGATCTTTGTGTAGTCATAATCATAGAATCATACAGAAATTTAGGTTGGAAGGAAGCTCTGGAGATCATCCAGTCCAGCCAGGCAATTATCCTGTTATTTGCTCAGAGACACACTTGGTTGAGTTCTAAGTATCTCCATGAATGGGGATTCCACAGTTTCTCTATAGAACTTGGTCTATTATTTGACCGCCCATACAGTGATTTTTTTCCCTTGTGTATCTAGTCAGAATTCTGCAAATTATGTCTGTTTTTGTCCTTTATCTATGTGCCTCCAAGGAGATGCTTCACCCTCTTCATATCCCTCATTATGAAAGCCCTACCATTAGGCTATAAGTAGCTAAAAAGGTGTTGTTAGCCTACAAAATCAGAGGATTGTAGGGACACTTCTCTGATATCCAAGGAATTTTACCTTCTATCTTCATTTAGGTATGTGTCTAGTGAATCTCTAATCATATAACCAGTCACTTTTCCTCAGAAATAAATACTAATGCCTCTCAAGAACTTCTAGAGCTCTTTTTAGAATACATATTAATTATTGCATGGTCTTTATCTGTCTTTCAAAGGTAGAGTACTCATGAGTGTGTAACATAGGGAAGAATCGCTTCCTTTAATTTATCAATCTTCTACTACCCAAATTTACTATAGCTAGGAAAAGGCTGGGAAGTGATTGACCCAGAAGTTTTATAGCCCACGTCAAAAAGAAGTTTACAGGTGAGTTATATAATATTTTCATATGTCATCCTTTTTCAGGATTAGGCTGCGTGTGTCTCATTTGGATTTTTATTATCATTTTCGTCTACCAAAAGCAAGGTATCACCATCCCTGCATTACAGGTGAAACAAATCACAGAGTTGCACTGGTGGCTTTTTGGGGGCAGAATATTATAGTTTTGGAAGTTTAAATTTTGTGTGCTATGAAAAAGAGAACTAAACGCATTTAACATCTATATGCACTGCGTACTCATATCAGTTGAAATTCTACAGAATTTCCAGCTAGAAATCCAGAAAAAAACCTTTGAATAAGTAGCCTGGGAAGACTAAGTTTAGGCCTTAAATGGAGTTAGGTGGCAAAAATCTTATTAATATCCATTTTGCACATCCAAATTCCAGCCTGCGCTCTGAGGAGCTCCCTCTGACTGGACCATACACCACAGTGGCGCCTCTGTTTTTGACCTTAATATTATGTTGGAGAGCACAGTCACTCCTGACATTGTAGTTTATGGCAGGACTCTACTCCATAGTCCAAACATATAAAATGAAACCCTGCTCAAAGCAGACTCTGCAAAAGAGGGAGTAGTCCTGTCTTGAATGCTCAAGCTGAGAGCCTTCACCCAGATCAGGACTCAGCCCTTCAAGAGCAGCACCATAGGAGCCAGGAGCATAAGTACCACACAAACATGGAGTTATGTCCCATTTGTTCTCTGCCTTCAAGGAAGTCCTCATTATCACACTGGGCTTCTCACTGATTCTTTTATTTCCTATCCTGACCTGCCACATGCCTTTGACAGGCTGAAATGGATGCTTAGGCATCATGTACTTGAAAGATGTCCTGGAATAGCCAGTGCTAATGTTCTGAACGAAATAATAATTTTATTCAAAAAACATTTAACAGAAGCCATTTTTCCTGCACTGCAGAACCTTTCCTTATGTTTAAATATCTTACTTTACAAAACATGGAAAGTTACTTTGGCTAACAAATAAATGGTAGCAGCGGGGTCTTTGATTTTTTGAGCCTGAAAATGGAGGTAAAGATGAATTATTCCTTTAAATATTACTCTGTAAAACAAAATGCATATGTAAGTGACAAAACTGTGTCATCTGCCAAGTTAGAGTTGTATTTGACCTTGTGGTTGCAGTCTTCCAATGCACAGCTACACCAACAAAAACTCAGAGTACAGGAATACAGACTATTGTAGCCTCTGGGAAGGAAAATAGTCTCAATCAGTTCATACAGTCTTCAAGATGTATAGATTCAAGGGAAAATTTTAAGTCTTTCTGAAATCTAGGAAGCAGGTCCATGAAGAAAATAGACCAAGTAGACAAGCCACTAATAAGGTATACCCCTCTCTTAAAGAAATATAAGATGATATGTTTTTCTGGAAGAAATTCATTGAAAACAAAAATAAAATGTGAAGCAATAGAATTCATGGTCAAAGTCCTATTATTAACAACAGCGAGTTCTCACTGCTATTCAAATATAATAACAATTGGTGCCTTAATAAAGCCATTTCAAGACACACAATCTGCAAACATGAAGTAAGTCTCTGTAAGTATGGGCACCTTTTCTAGTTCACAGATCCCAYATGGATAAGAACAGTGTGTGCTCCAGGGAAAGTGCTGAGCAGTTCAGAAGGCTCAGGTCCCTTGGGGCAGCTGCTTCCTCAGCCAGGGAACCTGATCCAGCAGATCCTAGGGCAGGCCTGGTGGTTCCAGTCCACACAGAAGCTGCTGGCAAAGGAAGGAGGAGGAAGAAGAGTCTGTGGTGCCTGTCATCTCTAGTCCAAGCCAGAGACATGAATTCTGTGGTGATATTGCTTACGTGACTTGCCAGATCTCTTCCTGATGTCCCAGATTGCAGCTTGTGCATCCAAGGAGCACACTCCAACACTGTGTGCCTGTGGTCAGCATGGCAGGGTCCAGGGAACAGAAACAAAGTCCTGTTTACAGAAATGAAAGGACAAGTCTTGTCAGAAGATAGAAGTTGAGCACAGAGAGCTTAAAATATTTGGACTTCTCCTTGACTGTAAGTTGAAGGGAATATTATTTTCCTGTTTCCAGGAGATTTCTGAGGCCATGTAGTATGCTACTCAGGCATTATGTTAATAAGCATAGTATAACCATTTAATACAAAGAGGTTTCAAACACTAATACAAGTGAGTACCTGTGTAAGCATAAGTGCTAGAAATGCTTTTAAGGTGCTTTGAAAAGCCATTGATGACAAAGTGGTCAATCTATTACATAGGTGAGGGCTCTGAAGACCAGATGGCCAGATTTACTTCTCAGTTCCAGCTGCTTGGGCAGGTTTCAGACCGTGCTTAAAAGGACTGAGAGGATTCCTTGGAAGAGCAATGAGTAGCTGCTTCTTTTAGATTCTTCTAGGCCTTAACAGCCTGTTTCAATTAAGAGAAACCTCTTATTTTTCTTTTTATTGGAAAGTTTTTGCATCTGGAGGATGTTTGGATTTGCCATTAACCTTCTGGTTTGAGAGTGGAGGCTACAAATAAATGTAATACAGCATCTGAGATATTGTAAAGGGTAGAGCAGCATGAGTAAGGATGTACAGAAAGAAAAGCACAGAGTGCAAGTCCTTTCTGGAAAGATCACAGAGCACATCCTCTTGGCAACCACACCTAAGCAGAAGTAGAAGAAAGCAATCAGCACTACTCAACATGGATTTGCCAAGGGCATGTTGTCTGTGGCCAACCTGACTGCTCCCYGTGTCAAAATGTCTGGTGTCCCAAGGGCCATGGAAGCTTTTGTAACAGAAAGAAAATAAAATATGTCAAAAAACACCCAGCTGTTTGTAAAGAAGGTTGCAACTGTAAACACAAGAAAAAACTCCCTAATCTCTACAGTATTTATGGAAACATGTCTGTCCAGGGATAAATGCCTTGAAGAAACAATGCCTTCAGCAATTAGGTAACATTCCTCATAACAGAGTAGCCTGAAATCTTCTGAGCATCACCCATTTATGACAACATGATGCAAGCCTTATGGAAAGGTTCATCAAACAGATCTAAATCCTTCTGGCTAGTTCTTAAATGGGAAAGAAAGTGTTTCCCTATTTATAATGCTAAAGCTTCTGGGCAAGACACAGCGAGAGACTTAAATTAAATGTCAAATCATGAGGTACTAACAATAAATAATGAAGAGATTTCTGTTGCTTGTGGTGGCTGCAGATAAGACACTGGATAAACTATTTACTGCTGGTAAGTTGAACAGTCCTAGATGGATCATTCTGTCCCAGATGGATGAATGAGCAGACTGGTGTGAGCCTGTGCTGCCCACATCTCAGGGTTTTCATGGTCCCAGGCCTTGTCTGTACTGTTAAGTAGCTGAAAGTGTGCCAGACTTTCAAGAGAAATTCTCTCATTTTTTCTCCTTACACAATATAGACCCATCTGATGCACTCACTGCCCCTACTTGTCTGCACTGTGTGATGATGAGAGGGGCTCCAAGGATGACACCCTGTACTGTGGTTCATCTCTATCATTCAGGCAGACATTATTCTGGAAAACAGCAGGCCACAGGACTGGATTAGTTGAAAGGGGTCACAGTATCCTCCAGTGCAGTATGTGACGATGAGGGGGAAAAAGCTGGAAATTTCCCTGTTTGCACTTGGACACCATGATCTAGTTATACATACATCTATACATACATCTGTCTCTTTCTTATCATTATTTTTCCTTTGTGCCAAGGTCCATGCTTGTTGGTTTGTTCTGTTAAGACACTGGTGTGCCAGTAGAACATTGAAGTTGCTCCTTGGGCTCCAGAATCTGCACAGAACCCCCAGTGCTGATGACAGAGCATTGAGTAACTCTTTATTCCCCACAGCAGTGATAGTTAGGAAGGTGTCTCTATGAAAAAGCCAGGAAAGTTCAGGTTAAATATCAGCAGCTATTCTAAGTAAATGGAAGAATTGGACATGCTTTCAGAGTGCCAGTGAAGCTGCTGAGAGGAGTTGGTGCCATCGGAAAAAGCAGAATAAATGTATAGCATTTGCTGGTTCTTCTTTGGTACAGAGGAATAGGACTTGAAATCTTATTTGTTCCGCAAGATTTTGACACTTGTCAGTTCCTGCCATGGTTATGTCACAACTCATGTGAAAGTGAGTTTCATCAGCTTAAATGAGATGTCGTCTGAAAGTCTATGGATAACTTTCTGGCTGTAGGCCCAGGCCCACCCTTTCCTCCTGCTCTTTTCCTCTGTAGGGGTTGAAATATTCTTTGCAATTAGCAAAGGGAGTCTGTTAGGGAAGGAATACAAACAACATTTCAAAGTTGAAAAACCAGTTTTATCTTTCTTGTCCCTGTCCACAAATACCAGCACCATGCACAGTAAAATGGCCAATTTAAATATTTTGGGGAGGTGAGAGTTTCAAATGTGAACTTAGTTACTTTGCTCACCTTGTAAAGGCCTGGAATGAGTGTGGTGTAGCTTGTCATTTTACGGGAGCATTGGGAATCAATTGCTTGGCCCTTTCATACATCAATGTTTAGCAGGACAGTTCTAAGGCAAATTTTGAGCCCAGAATCACTATGGTGGAGCAAAGACGTAGAGTCCTGTGGAAAGGAAAAACATGAACCCTACTGTTGGAATTGATCAGACTTAGATCCTGCCTTAGTTTTGCTCATTTAATGCTCTTAAGGGTTTTTTTAACTCGTTGACACTACAGCCTTTGTTATTTGTTTTAATCAACTTTCTATTGCCATTGTAAATGACCTTGATCTTTGCCTGAGTGAGAGAATCTGATATAAAAGGATTCTTAAAGGAGAAAGGCRAAAACTAGATGAATCCTGCAGGCAAGAGAGAGGAGATTTGAATTAAGTTATAGAAGGAGTTGATCTTTCTGCCTGTTTATCATCTGCTTATTATCCAGAGGAGTTTCCATCCAAGCAGCTGTAATATTGCAGTGACTGAATACTGGCATGTGAGCACCAGGGATCTTTTTTTCCAAATTCAAATCATGGTCATTGGAAGAGGTCTCACAGAACACAGTGTATTGCAGATTTAATCTTTCTTTCACTTTTCTGTAGGGCTTTCACAGGCTCATAAGGGAACAGCATCTCAATGCCACAGACAATTACACAAAGCATTAATCACAACAGGCAGCAACTTCTGCTCCTTTCTTCTTGCACATRCTGACCACGAAGGCCATTCTAGGAAGAGACAGAGATGAGAACAGATTCCTGAGTATTTCATAATAGGAAGGGGTCTCTTGTATCACAATTAACAATCCAGAGGTGAAGTACAGAGGTGAAAGGATTGAGGAAACCAAACCCAGTAAAAGCAAACTTGCACTTCCTGTCCCCTGGTCCAAAGTACTGCACAAGGGGACAGGGAGTGGAGGACACAGCAAACACAAGGTATCAATGCAAATATAAMCTTTCTGGACTTGAGGTGTGGCTGCTTTCAGCACAGTAACAGCTTGGATTTAGAGTACTTTTTCCTCTCTTTTGAACAACTCTTCTGCAAACCCAAAGCAATTACAAAATTTTAAGTGCCCCTACTCACTGCAGAGAATATTGCAAATTTAATTCTAATGGATATCTACCTCAGCCTCTAGAAATGTCTCACTAACAACCCCATAACCCCCAAGTTCTATGAACTGACTTCCCTTTAAGAATATATAGGCAGAAAGCAGCCTTACCATGCCACARTACCCTCCATTTTTATCCCCATGGAGGACAGCCTGGACTGGACCTCTCACTCAAAAGKTCAGCTCTCCACAGTGGGTTCATGGGTACAGAAAGTACTTCAAGACTTGAGCATGCCAGATTATTTATGAAAGGTAACAGGAATGCAAGATGGGGAATTTTACCCTCTCACCTATCATGAACATACATATAGATTTAGTGATTAAAAATTCATAGATGAAGATTTTATTCACAGTAAATCACAAATTGGTATCTTAAGTTAAAAGTGCTAAATTCTTGTCTTGAATTCCCACTAAAGTGTTAGAAGAATACTTCTATGCAGAAAACTAGATGTTGCTGGAAAAGGTGACAAAGCATCCTCTCCTTTAAGTATTATTAAATCAGACACTGGTACTGGATGAATAGAATATCCCTTCTTGGCAGAATTCTCTTAGTATATTGCTTTTTATGTCAATGCATACATTTTTCCWCAGACAGGAACTGTTTCAGAAAGAGAGTTGTCTCTTTTAATGWCTTTCAAGCGCTCTATGTGGTATATGGGTGGCCTCTTGATTAATTTTTCCATGGTTTGGGATTCTGCCAAAGAACAGAAGAGGTCCAAATATGGATCAAGAATYATATTAGATTTATGTTCTGTTTTCAGCAGGATCTGTCTGAAAGCAAATGCTTATGTCTAGTATTATTTGTGTGCTAATATASTTTCCAGCTCCTAATCACAAGTATTGATGGACTTTCTAAGCAATTACTGTACTTGGACCATCACTTTTGTTGTTTGCATGTTATAATCCACACTGAATTGTGCTGGTGTATATGCATAGTTTTTATTAAACCAATAAAACCAACAGCTCCACAGCCAGTGATATCCCAGCTGATAGCCATTTACCTGGAGCAAAGGCTACTTTCTGGTTTCGTTTCTGCCAAGTTCTGAGCTGGGCAACAGCTATGATCTGTAACTCCCACATCTCCAGGTCTGCCCTGCTCACCTTGCCTGGACACTGTGGGATGGCCACTTCATGGCACACAGCTCCTGGCTCCCAGTTCCATAGTGACCAAATGGTCCTTCCTGCTCCCGGGGCACTCTATGCTGATTACTGAATCCAGACACGTGGGAGAGGTAAGCAAAAGGTTTGATGGGAGAGAAACTGAGACACCTGGGAATGGAGGTCACCCTGGATTTCTCCCTGACCTATTTGAATGATGTTTCCTTTATCAGCACCAACATGGTTTCCTTCTCCCTCACCACTGCTGAGCCCCCACTTCAGTGGGGGCACTTCATGTTCTGCACTGCTCTTGTAGGAACTCTGTTTGGACCTCTCTCACCTTGATGGGGCATCAAATGACCTAGACTCATTGCTAGGTCCCACCAAGATGTCCTTTGTCATGTTAGGCTTCTTGACTTTCAGTTTGTTAAGAAAACAGGGGTTAAAAGGGGGAGGAAGTAGGGAACTGCTCTGTCTCTTGCCAGATGCTAAAAGAGGGGTGCCAGTGGGAGACAGGTTCCAGCTAGGTTTCATGCTTCCACAGTTCTCTGTCCTCTTGTCCTGTGTTCCCACAGGAGGTGGTGATCAGGATCTCTTCCTGCAGTCAATCATTACGAGGTTTGTACTGCACACAGCACCTTGTTTGGCTGTAGGTTTGTTTACAGGGCTAATCCTAGGCCRGGTTTTAAAAGAGTAAATCAGACAAGATTTTTGTCTTTCACAAAGCTGGCTATAAAGCACAGGAGTTCTGTGCATAATTGTGAGAGGAAAAGTTCATTAAGTCAAAATATGCATGTGTGCCTGTAAAGTAGGTTGCTTGAAGACTAATTTCCCCAAGACTGATTATCTTACATATGGGTTTTTAAACTTGGCAACTTTTGCTCCCCTTCTCCATGTAAAACCACYCCAAATGATTTCTACTTTCATTTTGTCAGTCATTACACTTTTTCTCTCTTTCAGTGCAGAAAAATTTGAGCCATAAAGGTACTATAACGTTAATAGATCTGTCTCAGAGTTCGTGAGGTGAAACTTGTTGGTTTTCTCATATGACTAACAGTACAAAAATGTGGGACTAACTCAATTAATCTTGGGCATAGAATAATGGGCACTAAAGAACTGCACACTCATAAATCAATAGAGAGCAACCCCTAATTTATTTCTTTTTGGGTCACACATTCTACTTTCACCATAAAAGCAGATAAGGATAACTATAATTAAAATGCCTTTGCCTCTCTACTGTTTGTGTTAACATTCATGTTATTGAATATACCCCTTCCTTAATACTATATTTTTTCAGTATTCTGCAGTTATTGTTTCATTAAAAATACCCCTGTGATATTAACTGTATAATAAATTACAATTCAAAATAAAATATCAGCCATTTCATCCATGACAGAGAATAAAGCCATAATAAAAAATAATAAAGTTTACCAATATGATAATGCAGCATGAGGTTTTTATAGACTCCATGCAAATGTTAAAATCTATAAATTTTTTATATTGTGTAAAATTGTAAAAAATAGCAATGAGGGAGGAGGGGAAAAGGAAAAAAGGAGCAGTGTCAGGTTGGTTTAATCACAAAATTTTCAGATTTCTTTTTAGAATCTGAAAAAGAGTGCATAAAAATATGCATAATAAATTATTTGTTGTGGCCTATCTGATTAACTAGATTAAAGGTTATTGAAGAAGGACAATTCTGTCTGCACATTCCAACCCACAGTATTAAGAAGATAAGTGAAGAAACACTAAAGCCTAATCACCTCTCTCCTTGCCTCTCTTTGCTTACACCAAATACCCTGCACATACTCTGTGTATTTTTCCAATTATGCTTTAAACAACTTCTTTATTTGGCTTCTTTTTATTTATTTGGGGTGTAAGAGAAGGTAGCAGGATATGCAAATTTGGGGAGAGGAGAGAGAGGAGAGGAGAGGAGAGGAGAGGAGAGGAGAGGAGAG
>JACDOX010000007.1:5477943-5557677 GCA_014549065.1 Cardinalis cardinalis
GAGGAGAGGAGAGGAGAGGAGAGGAGAGGTCCTCCTTGCTGCCATTTTGTTGCATCATGCTTCACACCACACTGCTGGGATATGAATTTAAAACATTAATTTTCTTGTAGACTAATGATAACTTGTTTAATAATAGTAGACCAATATTTTAATATTTCTTGTGACAGTAGATTGCATAAGGCATATGTAATTTGATTTAAAGAAAACTCTCATAAATAATTTATTTATTTAAATAAAGAAGAAGAGAGGAAAAAGCATGGATTTCTGAAACAGATTCAAAACAGGTACAAAAAATTACTGTTTAAAAACCTGCCTTTTTGGAAACTCAACACTGGTCAGCCTTGTTTTCTCATATTATGTTGGTCTAGAGAGCACAACAAAATGTACTTGATTTAGCCTAGAACACGCTGCCTTGCAAAATATAGGAGTACTTACTGTCCTCTCATGATRGAGCTGCTTCCATTTAATTGACAGGAAGTTTGTCACTGACAAAAAACATCCTGGATTCTATGTCCCTAATCAAGATTCTTGTTGGATTTCCTAAAAGGAGGAGAGGAAGTAGAGAGGAAACAAAGCTACACTGTGATAAAATAAGGAACTGAGTGCCTGTACTTCTGAAATGATAAGTCTCTTTCTTTTGTAAACCTAAAACTTTGWTTTCATGTATGGGTCTTTAAAACAGCAGTAGGGAAAGACCAGGTTGGACGGAGCTTTGAGCAACCAGCTTTGGTTTGGTGGTGGGTGACTCTGCCCATGGCAGAGTAGTTGGAGCAAGATGATCTTTAATATCTCTTCCAACCCTAACCACTTCATGATTCTATGACCCTTTGAGATTAAATGAACAGATGCTCAAGAGAGAAGAAAAATACCCTCACAGGATCACCAAATAGTCTGAGTTGGAAAGGATCCACATGGATCATTGAGTCTGACTCTTAAGTGAATGGCCCATGCTAGATCAAACCCACCACTCTGGCATTATTAGCGTCCTGTTTTCATCAACTGAGACAACCTCAGGGCTCATGAGCCCATAAAAACACAAGTCACAGCAGAATCTGAAAACATTTAACAACAATCACAGATTTAATTTCTCGATCTGACATTCTACCTCCACTGCCAGTATTCCACATTTTTGATCAAAAAAAGGTATGGGTCTTTCTGACCCTTCACAGGAGCTTGCCATTTTAAGGTGGCTTCAACCTGTCTGGGATCAACATGTCAGTAGTCAGGGTCCACCAGGTATGCCAGGATCTCCACCCTGTGGTGTTGAAAAGAGCTGRTTCCTGGGGTTTGACGCAGAGTCACCACTGCTGGAAGTGGCTTAGAACATCCCTGTCCAAGCCTGTGCGCCTGTTGAGTGCTGGAGAACATGAAGATTCTGAGAATACCACTACACAGTTATCAAGCAGACAATGCAGCATACAATGTGCAGAACCATGGAAGGTGGTCAGAGCACAGGAGAGACCAAACAGTACCACAAGATCCTCATAGTGTCTGTATCTGGTTCAGAAAGAACTTTTCCGCTCATTCCCTTCTAGCATGCAGGAAGTGCAGCGCTTCTTAGAGTTTGCCAGCTTCTTCTGATGATTCAAAACAGGCTTTTCCAGTGTCATGGCTCTTCTAGTGGTACCTACCTCAAAGGGATCTCACTTCCCATGCACGTGAGAAGAACACAAAGCTCCTGAGGAACGGGAAGAGTCATTCACCACATCCTGCCTTACTGTCCTGCTGAAGTCTTGGCTGGCATTTTGCTATGGAAACAGATGTCTCTGGGCCATAGGAGCTGTACTGTCCCCCAATCAAGACCAAAGCAGGAGCCATGCCCCCACGTCTTTTTCTTTAGATAGATCACTCCCACAAATAGGAATTTTACATTTGAGACAAACAGGACCTGGCAATCCAARCTGCCTCTGAGGAGTGGTAGCGCACTCTTGAGGCAACACAAGAACCAAGAGTGGTGCTTCTATTCTGCCCTACCACCAGAACACAACTGATAGACTGGCCCAAGCTCTGGGGTAGGCCAGTCCTAACCATCTCATTTTGAGGGTCACAGACAGACATAGACTTTAAAGGGGCTTGCTTTTCATACCCAGTTTCCAGAGTCAACTGATTTGTGTATTTGTTGTGTATTATTACTTCCCCTGATGGAGCTCCAGCATTCCAGGGCTTGGCCACTGCAGTTGTGGTCCCTCCAAAAACTGTTTAAATGAACTAAGTCACCTGGTTTTGGATCCTATGGCCACTGTCTTCCACACAGCCACAATCCACATTGCTCTGGGATATTACTACTGCTGATCACCTAATGTCCCTTGGGATATATGGTACCTGGATAGGCTGTAAAGATTAGCCATATGTAACTAATAAATCCTAATATGGTTGTCCATACTGAATGGTTCAGTCCTCACTGAATGGTTCTGGAAGACCATAAAACCACAGAAAGGTTTGGACTGGAAGGGACTTTTAAAGACCATGTCATCCAACCCTCCTTCAATGGACAGGGATATCTCTTCCTGGATCAGGTTTCTCAAGATGGAAAGCAAGAGAATTTGAAGCAGCCTGCTGTGCTGTGCCACACTCCTACATATTGACCACAGGTTCCTGCAGGAGTCTGAGCCTAATCTGCAGCTGATGGGGAGCCTGAAGGCCAGGCTCCATGCAGGCAGCCTCAGGACTGAGGTGGTCCAACCTACCTGCCATGAAGCAGCAGGACTGGGGCTGCTCTGCAAGGGATGGCAGTGAAAAGTCAGGGGAGATCACACCACGGGACAGTGACCTCACCAACCAGGGCACAGTACCCAAGTGGGGCAGCCTGGTGACAGCAGCAGCTGTTGACAGTCACAGCAATCACCAGGTAAATGTGAGATGGCAGGTCAGGTCCAAGTGGAATCTATGAAATTCAGTGAACAGAAGCTGCAGGATATAGGACTAGGCACATGTCTGCCAGCAACACAGCTCAGCAAAGGGCTGGAGGCCAAGGCTGGAGCAGAAACAGAGCTACCCCTGCAGCTATGCTGGCAAGCTTGCACCGGTGCGTCTCTTAAGGCTCCAGGTTAACCCCAGCACAACTGAGAGAGGAGAATGTAACACAGACTAAGCAAGCACAGGAATTGGCCCTAACCACCTTRTACCTTCTAAATGGAACTTAAAACYGAGGCCAAACATGTCTTGAGGGTGTTTATCTGACCACAGATAGTCCTCACTGTCTCCTCGGGTCCTTCAGTCATCCATTGCCACACCCATGATGAAAAAGTTGCACAAAGATTTAGGAAAACTTTTAAGAGTGGGAATGGAGTAGAAATGAAGGAACAGGCTYGCAAGAATATAGATTTAGGCTTGCCTAAATTGTGACTGAATAGAAATGTAGGAACAGGGCCTGTGAGACCATCTGCTCTCACTCCATAACAAATAAAAAGTAGTGTTCCAATTTCTTGATTAAAGACAATGACAGACTTTGATTTGTTTTTGTTTTACTTCAAATAAAAGCCTTATAAGTATACTGAGATGTGGGTTTTGGTCCTAAGCAACAAAAACAATGGTCTCTCTGCTGTGAGGTACTAATGAGGAAATGCCTGAAACTACCTTACATAGAAACTGCAGAATTCAGACCACAAATCGTATTTCACACCACACTGCAAATTGTATTTTATAGGTAACACTGGATTTCACTGGATCTATTTTCACACTTAAAATTCAATTGTATGGATTAYGTGTGCTATAACAAACAGAACCATCAACTGATAAGTATGCACTAGAAGAGAGATAGATGAACAAAAAACATATTCCTTTCCCCAGACCAGACTGGGAAAAAAATATCACAGTACTGTCACTTGTACACTCACTGCATTAGAAAAACATAAAGTTGCCACTAAATTAGGCAAAATAAAATGTCTTTATTGCCTGTCCAGATTAAGACCTTTTTTAAAAGTGTGCTGTCATTTAGAATAAAATGTTAAATATAGAGAAAATMATTTAATTACCTACAAACCTACAGAAATTCCCAAATTAAAATWACTTCCTCAAGCATTGCAGGTAACGAACAAACACAGCTTTCAGCACTAATCTTTTTGCCTGAGGTAGTCTGATATCCTTGGTGTTATTCTAGCCTAACTTCCTCCTACTCGCACACCTGTATGCTTTTCTGACACCCAGTGTGACTACACAATGCAACTGGACAAGCACAGTTATGCTCAGTCATTTAAAAACCATACCATTCATAATCCTAAGACTGCTGGGTTTTTGAAACATGCAGTTGGTTGGACTGTACAATTCTCTCCATTCTTCAGCTGATACAGCCYTTTGACTGACAAATTACTGATGACCATTTTAAATACGTAAAAATAAGGCTGTGTGTGTCTTATCTGGACAAAYCCAAATTTTTTAAGTTTAATCAGCCATACCATACAGTATTAAATAAAAAATGCAGTAATTTTCCTGCAGTAAGTTACTGCCATTAAATTTCGCTTTTTCCCAAGGCACAGTACACAAAAGAACTCCTGCAATGGCAGATCAGTCTACCACATGAAAATTTTAACCTTCTAATGACACAGTGGGACATGTTTTGCTCCTTCTCTGTGTCAAGTGACATAAGGCAGCACAAGAAGTAAAACAAGGACATTCAGATATCCCTAATTCTTCATTAGTCACAATGAATACTGGTCCCCTACACAAAWGAGAGACACAATGTTTTAAAATATAACATAGGAATACAATTTTATTCTGTTAATCTGCGTATGTATTGGTACAGCTGTTCTGAGAAAGCTTCTGAAGAAAATTTTTCCATAACTCTYACTCTCCCAGCTGCTCCCATTGTGTCCTTTAAGAGAGGATCTCTCACAATTTTTTCCATGGCATCTGCGAATTGCATTGGCAGAGGATCACACAAAAATCCTGTAACATTATGTGAGATTGATTCTAAAGGACCTCCTGAATTAACTGCTATAACTGGACATCTCATATACATTGCCTCCAAAGGGACAATGCCAAAATGTTCATTGCTTGGTGTATAAAGCACACACACAGAGTTACTAAAAAGAGCGATTTTYTGTTCATCTGAGAATGATCTCAGAAAAGTCACATGGTCATTAACATCAAGTTTGGCTGCGAGTCTCCTCAGCTCTTCATAGTGCTCCACGTTTTCCAGAACTCGCTTATCATAACCACCTGCCATAACCAGGTGAACTTCATCCCACTCATGGGAATCAAGTCTCCCTCGAAGTTCGTGCAAAGCTTCGAGAGCCAATGCCAGATTCTTTTTTCTCTCATACCTATTAATGGAAAGAAACAAGAACTTTTTCTTTTTCGGTATCAGATCAGCTATGTCTGCAGGAACAATTTCTTCAAAGCTACTGATGTTGAGCGATGGGTAGAGGACATCTGGTTTTATGTGTGACAGGGACTTAAACGTGTCTTTGAACACGCTGGCAGTGAACTTGCTGTTCACAACGATGCAGTCTGCCATGCCAGTCGTGTACTCCTCCAGCCAGTCGAGCGGCAGTCGGTAGAGGCGCTTCAGGAAGGATTCTCTCTTGGTCAGGAGCTGATCGGGAAAGTGGCAGTAAAACAAAACCTTCTTACGGGTTCTGGCCAGTCTAAGCACAGGAATGCAGGCAGACACCTAGTGCAACCAGAGAGACGGGACAAGAGGAGAGGTTAATTGTTTGTGTCAGTGCCACCAGTGTGCACATGCCACTTCAAAGCCACGCTCTGAGAGCCGCTGCTTTGCAAGCCAAGTGCCTTCTCCCTCTCCCCCACACAAGTCGTACTCCCTCATCCAGGACCTCATGTGGCCCTATAATTTCTCCCAGCTCCCCACCAAGGTCCCATCAAGCCCTAGGACTTCTCCAAGCACCTCCTTCCACCACTACCAGGGGTGCTGGCAGAGTCCAAGCAGCAGTGGCATCTTCTCCCTCCAGCTGCCCCAGAATGTAAGACATAAATTGCAAAATGCGGAATAGGTCAAGATTATCTGAAGTCAGGACATTCTTTGGTGTAAGGTCTTTATACACTTTCAAACCTAATCAGCAAGAAAGAAGACCTCATCAGTGGAACTGTCAGCAGCCAGCATCCCTTAGTCAACAACATCCTGGAACTAACAAGCCTTAAAGATGTAGTAAATCAAGATGCTGATTTATGTCTATGTATACATTGCTAACTTTGCAAAATACTTAAGGTCCGTGTATCCTATAGCTAAACTATGTTCATTATAACACTAAAAAACACACCCACAGGTCAGAAAGACCCCTGCTCAGGTGAAGACTATTTCCCCAAGCAAGTGTAGAAATTAACTGGGGACAGGTAACTTGCACAGAATCAATCAGGCTGGAAAGAGATCACCAAGTCTCAAGAATGACCCAACACCATTGTGTCAACTAGACCATGGCATAAACGGCACATCCAGTCTTTCCTTAAATATATCCAGGGCCAGTGACTCCATCACCTCCTTGGGCAGTCCATTTCAATGTATAATCAGCCTCTCTGAAGAAATTCTTCCTAATGTCGAAGCTAAGTCTCCCCTGGTGCAGCTTAAGACTATGTTCTTTCATTTTGTCACTAGCTGTCAGGGAGACCAATCCCCACCTGCCAGAACATCCTTTCAGGCAGTTATAGAGGGTGATAAGGTGCCCCTGAGCCTCCTTTTCTCCCAGCTAAACATCCCAGTTCCCTCAGCCACTCCTCATAAGACTTATGGTCCAGATCATCCTCCAGCTTCACTTCCCTTCTCTGGAAACTATTAACCAATCATAACATTATGAGGCGCCACTCTTAGGAAGTTACTAACTCTGAATTTCTGTGTATAAAAGCTGGCACAGAAAGCCTGATGGGGTGTCCTTGATTTGTAAACCACTGTGGAGCAGCCAGGCTTGCACACACTCTCCTTGAGTGTGTCATTACTGGCTTGTTGCACACCCGATAATGAATCCAATTTTGTGGGGATTTGATATTCCAGGAWTCTGGAGAATGCCTCTCATGAGACACTGCAGGAACTGGGCTAGTTTAGTCTACAGAAGAGAAGACTAGGAGATGATTAATTCACATAAATATCTCAAAGATGGACCTCATCTCAAGAGGATGCTGCCAGACTCTTTAGTGATATCCACTGACAAGACGAGAAGTGGCCATAAACTAGAACACCAGAACTTCTACATCCACATGAAGAACTTCTTTAGATTGAGGGTGGCAGAGCACTGGAAAAGGCTGCCCAAGAAGGTTGTGGAGTCTCCCTCTCTGGAGACATTCCAAACCCATCTGGACGCGTTCCTGCGGCACCTGCTGCAGGTGCCCCTGATTTGCCAGGGGGTTTGGAGTAGATGATCATCAGACGCCCCCTCCAACCCTAACAATTCGGTGATTTTGTGAAGAGCAGCCCCATTGGAGCATCCCCGCCTCCAGTCGGGGCAGCGGCAGCGGCGCTCCCGTCCCCATGTGCATGTCCATGTGCATGTCCATGCCCGCACCTGGTCGCACACGAAGGCGTCGAAGGTCTCTCCGCTGAGCAGCAGCACGTAGAGCGCCACGAAGGCCATGCGCAGGGCGGCGCACAGGGCGTGCCCGCGGCCGCACAGGCTGCGCGGGAGCCAGCCGCCCGCCCGCCGCACCGCCAGCCCGCGCGTCTCCGCGAAGCAGCGCCCGGGGTCGTAGTGCGCCGTCCAGATCTGCACCCGGCAGCCCCGCGCCCGCAGCGCCAGCGCCGCGTCCACCACCAGCCGCTCCGCGCCGCCCAGGCCCAGGTCCGGGTGCAGGAACAGCACGGACGGGCCCGCTCCTCCCGCCTCCTCCATGGCCGCTGCCGCGGGTCGCATGCGCAGCCCGGCAGTCCCGGTGGGACACGTCAGCCTTGCTTCCCTTCCTCCCGGGCCTTCCCTCTCGCCCCGCCCGCCGGGCGGCCGCGCTGCTGCCCGACGCGCCGTTCGCCGCGGTTCCGCGCCAGCCCGGCCGCTGCGCAAGGAGCGGGCGCGACCGAGGCGTCCCGGCGGGCAGCGGTCTCGGAACGTATCCCTGTACCCATGGATACAGGGATAAAGGGCTGCTGCTGCTCAGGCATTATCTGGAGAAGCCGCGAGGCCCCGGGATGCGCGGCGCGGGGCGGAGCCTGATGCGGACGGGGACGTGGCCGGAGCGGCTGTAGCGGAGCGTGTGTGAGACCGCGCCGAGCCCCAGCAGCGCCGCCGCCATGGTGAGGAGCTGCCCGAGGCGGGGGGCAGCTGAGGCGCACCTTCCCCGCCGGCACTGCCCGCCGCCTCTCACCCCCTCCCGCTTCTCTCCTCTCTCCGCAGCCCGGGCCCAACCCCAGCGCCACCAGCGTCGGCTCCTCCGGCCGCTCCCCCAGCAAGGCTGTGGCTCCCCGCGCCGCCGGATCCACCGTCCGGCAGAGGTGGGTGCCCGCCGYCGCCGCTCCCCGGCGGGGACAGCCYTTGTCCCCAGGGCGCTCTGCTCKCCGGGCTGGTGCCCTCTCTGACGTGGCAGCACAGGCTGATGCCAGTCCGGAGAAGGGCAACGCTGCTGGCGAAGGGTCTGCGGCACCAGTGCTATGAGGAGGGGCTGAGGGAGCTGGGGGTGTTTAGCCTGGAGAAAAGGAGGCTCGGGGTGACCTTATGGTTCTCTGCAACCACCTGAAAGGAGGGTGTAGCCAGGTGATGGGCTGTGTCTTCTCCCGGGCAACTAGTGACAGGATAGGAAAGCGCAAGTCTTAAGCTGCGCCAGAGGATGTTTAGCTTGGCCATCAGGAGGAAGGGGCGATTAGACATTGGGATGGGCTGCCGAGGGAGGTGGTGGAGTCACTGTCCCTGTAGGTATTTAAGGRAAGATTGGATGTTTCACTCAGTGCCATGGTCTAGTAGACATGGTGGTGTTGGGTCGTAGGTTGGACTTGATGATCTTAGAGGTCTTTCCCAACCTGATTGATTCTGTGAAGTGTATTGTTTCTGCAGAGTCTCCTGGGCTGCTTGGTCCTGGAAGCTGGTGGAGTTACTAACGTGTTGTTTGGTCTTTGTTTTCTTCTGTCATCCCTTAAAGGAAAAATGCCAGCTGTGGGACAAGGAGTGCAGGCCGTGCCACGTCCACAGGGACTGGTGGGATGTGGCGGTTCTACACTGAGGACTCGCCAGGGCTCAAAGTGTAAGTTGGGTGTGAATGGGTGCTGGCAGGCTTGAGGGCTGCAGAGTTCYCCTGCCTACATTGTCTTGCAGTCTTTGAATTAATAATAATCTGTCAGTGTTCTGGGGTGCATGGGAAAACTTGCTGAGTTGATGGTTGGAATGACATATTTAATCTGTAACCCTGGRGAAGGAGTTTTTAAAGATACAGTGSTTTTTAAAAGGTAGGTACAAGTTGTATTTTGTAATTGCCAAAGCTTTTTATGTGGTCTTTGAAGGCTGTGGGCAATCGCTTTGAAGTTGAGAAAGATCACTTGTCTCAATGAGTTAAAGCATCTGTGTGCATGTTTTCATTCTCTTTTAAGTAAAAATCTTGGGTTCTGTCTTACAATAGCTATGTTATGGTCCTGTGCACCTCTTGAAAATASAATATAACTGATAAACCATATGCTCACGTMASGTGTTTTTATTAAAAAGTTGTAGAWAAATTACTTTAGMTGAACTTGCCTAGCAAGTAGCATGCCAATACCTCAATTTTCACAAGGTGAATGTTCCAAGATTATGGTCAAATACCTAGTAATGTCCCTTAAACTATAAAGAGAGCCTAAGTTTTTACTCTTTTGACTACTTTGAGTCATTCAGATGACTTTCCCAACAAACATGGAAGCCCAATACTTGGATTACAAAAGTGGAAGGCGTATTTGAGCTGATGAGTGCATGCCAAGTTACATCCTGAGTGGAAATTTGTGCTTATTGTAGAATTACAGTTCACGAGCTCTTGTTCTTACTGGGTTGAAAAGTCTTGAGATGCTCAGGACTGACCCTGTTGCTTGTTTTTTTTTTTTCCTCAAATCCATTAACATTTTCTTTTGGAATTCTTCAGAGAGGGCTGCTGCTAGCTGCCCATTTGGGGTAGGGCATGGTTATAGGCTACTTAGTGATAGTTCTGTGAGTAATCCTTCCTTTGAAGTTGTTTTACATGTTTTCATTTTCGTATGTACTTGAAACTTTAGAAGACAAACTGTATCCAGCCAACCACCAAAGCTGTGCTGTTGTGCCTTCCTTATTCCGTTCTGAGTCCAGAAAGGAGACAAGGCAAAGAAAGGACAATGAGCAGCAATAGTGTTCTAGAGCAAATCTATGCAGATAGACAGGGCAACTGTTTTATCTGTTGTTTGATCTACTAAAGTTCAATTTAAAAAATGAAGTACACCAAACAAAAAAACCCAGGGCATTATGATTTTTTAATAGACTTGTGATACAAGCTTTTAACAATTTTGCTWAGTTTCCTTGTGAATAATTTGATTTCACTTTTGGTACTGAGTGGCCACTCAGTGCAAGCACTGAAGATTTTCCTATCTATTTATGTTGCGATGCAGTGGTTCCTGAATTTAAGGTTTTGGAGCACTGGGAGTGGGTTTTTTTTTTGAAGCTACTTTGGGTAATTGTATGGTCAGGCTTTTAATGAAAGAATCAAATGTATAAAAGTGAGTTGGTTTTACAAAGCACCCCACACTAGATGTAACATTTTCTGAGCCATGGCATGGTAGCAACTTTCTTGCTTACAGCTTTCTAGGTATTCTTCAATTTTTTTTGTCCATAGCAACCAATTGTTATTATCTCTGCCCTGTTTAGTAGGCTTTAAAGTGAGAATGGGTTATCAAGGGTTTGTGATTGCCTCAGTGAGTGCTTCAGCTGAAGTTGTTTCCAGAAATGGTTGTGATCACTACTGCATAAAGCAATGGGAAAGCTTAGCCTGGTAGTGGTTAGTGGTGGTGGGTGGACTTTTTTGGTGTTTTTTTCATACTGTTTAAAATGCAAGCTCTTAAAATTAATATGAAAAAATGCATAAAACCAYCTGAGAACAGGTTAATTCATACTAGCTACAATGAAGGGAATTTTGCTCTAGATAAAAAAGTTTTTGTTTTTTATATTGTGCAAAATTAGATTGATGCTTTGGATATTTTTTTATCTGTATTCAATACCCAAAATAATAAATCTGTTGAATAGGCTAGTTGGTTCCACTCAGGAAAGATCCTTYATTTGTATTACAAGATGCTTCAAGATGTGTATGCCTTAAAAAATGGCTATTAGCRAAAGGCAGTTGTGGGGGATTTGGCTGAGAGGGGATATTTTATTTTTCTCTTGAAGCTTGGAGATTACATGCTTTGAAAAGAAAACTAAACCCAAATTTTTTCATCTTTTGGGGTCACTTCGTGCCTGTGGTTCCTGTATCTTGTCTTGGGCTTTCCTGCTTAAGGAGCTATAGGCAGCTTTCCTGTGGATAGAAAGTCAAATTGAGTTTGTGGTACAATATGCAGCCTTATGAAAGACATTCTGAGAATGCACAGTACCAAATTTTTAGAGGTGTCTGAATCCATTTGTTTATTTGTRGTGGTCTGAGAAGATGCAGGTGTGTGGAGGAGAATTGCAGGRTTTCAACAGGTTTTCTTTGGGACTGGAAGAAATGAGATATCTGTGTCAGTATTGGAGAGTTGATTTTTCTCTAGGAGTCCAATGTCATCTTCATGTTGAAAAACCACTGAACACACAATAAGTCTCCCCTGTTTATTTCCATGTAGTTCTGTTCTGATTAGTGGTGCTGCTTTGTTCCCGTGTGCCTTTGGCAGAGCAGCTTACCTGTTCCTACTGCTGAAAGCTCAAATGAATTAAATAGTAATTCAGATACTGTGTAAGAACTRTAAATTATGATTTATTTTATGTAGGCTATAAACATACATGTATATATATATATATAAGTAAATAAATAAAATTATAAAATAAATATATTTATTTATATATATAAAATGCTACGGTTTGAGAATTACATTCTGTTGCTTAGTGAAAGATACCCCTTGAAGGGGTTGCTTGTGTAGTCACCRTGTTTGTGGACTTTATTTTGTTATTAGTTAATTTGCTAAATGCTTTATGTCTTTGTTCAGGATTCTCCATACCCAAATAAGTCTAAGTATGATAGATAATAACTGAGTTTTAAAACTCAGTGTAAGATTACAATTGTGATCATTTCAAGTATGTGGATCATGATCTCATAGAAAAATATGTCAGTAAGCTCTTTGAATCCCTTTTCAGTTTCCTTTTTTTACTTTATATTCAGGTAGCRTTTACATGCTTATAAACAGTACCCTGGAGGGCAACACAGGCTGGATAACAGATTTCCCAATAGCGTGTTGAAAATCAAAAATTAGATTGTGTGAAGTGAGTGGTATAAAGGAGTGTTGAGTGTGTATATTCATGTAACTGTTGCATCTTAGAACAGCATGAAAGAGCTGATTGAAGCTATCAATGTGCACCCTAAGATTAAACTGCTTTTTTAAAAATATTACCATGCAATTTCTAAACAATATATGAAAGTAAGAAGGAAAAAAATTAATTTAATTATTTTAGGTAAAGATTTAATGATGTAGCTTTGCCTCTTTGTTTATGTTTTTCAAGAAAGCAGAAGTCCCTGTCTCTCACCCACTGCTGCCATTGTTTTCAAATGAAACAAAACCTCTAGAATAAAACAGCTAATGAGAATATTTTGCCAAAATTTTAGTAGCCGCTAGAGGACTCTGTTGTTTTTTTTATATGGGACTGCATCTTTGCTCAGTTGGCTATCTGAGTTGTAAACACAGAGGATACTTTTCCAGAGACTGTGGAAACAGTGATGAATAATAATGAACCATTAATGGCTTTTTTTTACAAGGAGGGGGGGCTTGTTGTACTTTTTAATGTAGCATTTAGGGTGTAGAGAACTGTCTTTTAAAACAGTGGCAGCAGCAGCAGTTTTTGATAGAGGTGGCTATCTCATTTCTATGTGCCTTAAAGTATTTCTGTGGGAAGGGAAGAAGAGTTTTCTTGTACAATTTTGTCTGAACTGATGAGCTCACTTGGCTGATAATGGGCAAGACAGACTTCTTTTTTATGTTAATGCATTTTCTCTTTATTTTTAGTGGACCTGTTCCAGTTTTGGTCATGAGTCTTCTTTTTATTGCTTCTGTGTTTATGCTGCACATCTGGGGTAAATACACTCGTTCCTAGACTCAGCTGCCAACTTAAAGCATACATCTTGGACCAAAACTATGGTGGATCCTGGTTGTTCTTGGAGAGAGACTGGGGAAGCTTCCTATCACCTGTTGAAGTCCTGTCAACTTTGGCTATAATACCGAATTAATTTCTCAGTTTGCTACTTGGGCAGCTTTAAAGCCTGTCATGGGTCATTTTATATTTGTATCTGTACACTTAGAATACAGGTATTGCAATAAAAGTTGTATATGGAAATAGAAACAGTCTTAACTGTATTTTTTCCTCTTCCAGTATACCACCACTAACACATTTTACTAGTGGTTTTCATGAATAGTCATATTTCTGAGGAARTGCTCTTTGACAGTTCAAACCAGATTCTTCCAAACTATACATTGCTATATAACTTTATGCTAGAAGATCTTGTTTTGTGGATGAAAGAGGCAAAATCAGGTTCACAAACATGRGAAGATAACCAATGTCCTTGTTGAAATAAAACTGAAGTACCAGTGCTGAGATGGATGTGTTCTTCTTTTAACTCCAGAAGAATAGCTGGAGTTGTTTAATTTATTTTCTAAATGCAAGTTAAACTTTACTCAGTGCTTCTTATACATAAAAGTTAYATGTTTGGTTTTTTGGAGCTGCACTTGAGGAACAACATGAGCAGGTACCTAACTGATTTTAAAAAGAATAATTGCATGGCTGTCAAAGACATTTTTCACCCTCAGTCACATGGTGTGGTACTTGRGGCTGTCCTGGGCAGGGCCAGGAGTTGGACTTCAGTGGTCCTTGTGGGTCCCTTCCAACTTAGGATATTCTGTGATTGAGTGACTGCAGGTCCAGACTCTTTCAAGGAGAACTAAATTGAATGGGAGGCTGGAAGAGCAATGACAGCATTTCAAATAACAGGACATGCAAATAGGCTGAGATACAGCTAAGTGTTTCTTCAGATAATCACTCCAGTTTACTTCTGGATGTTCAGTATTTTCCTTTTGAACAGTCACACAGCTCTTCCTTCTCTTTTTAAAGGTACCTACATATTTGTTCATTAGTATTTTTCACTGCTAATATGATATTGAAGTTGGATAGAATTATTTTAGCCTGCTGTTCATGTTGAGTCCTGGTTGAATATCAGCTTGTTATGGGAAAAYGATATTCTTAGTTATGCAGCATTGACAGAAGTTCTAACTGCATGTTGTGGAAGCAGCCTCTCYTATGACATTCCTTAAAGCAGTTCTTAAATTAGTGTTACTTCAGAAAAGACCAAACTGTTCAGAACAAAAGCAAGAATGAGGAATGTGGTCTCAGGGCTATAGAGRTAATTGTTTTGAGCTGTGCTAAAACATTGCATTTGTACCTACTGCAAATGTGGAGGGAAAGAGAAAACTTGGGGCAGAAACTGAAAGTTATCTTAGAAAATGTAATAGTAGGAAGGTGTTTTTAGAGGTTTAGAAGTTGAGGAGCAGGGAATTTCGGGGACTCAAAGGCAGTGGTGCAGCAGAAGACTAAATTGGTGGAAGCTGATACTAATAAATCATGTATCGAAGGGAAAGGGATCCATAAATCATTTGCCTCTATGCATATGGAAGGRAAGTTAAAACACAAGGGAAAATTAAGTAAGTAGGGGGGGTAGTTAACCACTTCAGAATGTGCCTCACTAAAATGCTTTGCTTAGCAAGGAATTAAATTTTGTACAGTCAGCAATTTCATTTTAAGGCAAGAAAATGTAAAGAGAAGACCAAATGCAGGTCAGTTGTTCTGCTGACCATGTGAACAGACTCTGCTGAGCTAATTTGTGGTGGTCAAAGGAAAAGGAATGGAATACTCTAGTGTAAGGATAATGACAGTAATACCAAAGTAAGTAACCTCTTTTTTACTGTTTTCCAATATACTGTTTGACTGTTTTCTAATATAGCAGGAAACAATTTTCTTTTAAACTCTTCCACTCCCTAGAAGCGGTTTTCTCACATCAAATAATTCCGTTTAAAGCTTTCCATATTTTTGCTCTTTTGGTATCCTTCTGCTTCTAAAGACCAGAGTTGATGATGACCTTGAAAAAGTGATGGGGGGAAGACAGCTGTACAGCCTTTTGATAAATTTTTAATACATTTTAATACATTTAGTTCAACTGAGTATAAAAATGCTGACTATTTTGACAGTGATGTCCGTATTTAAATACTTTAAATAATTTTTTTTTCTAGAATGGCCTGTATAATGGATTTTTGTATGCGCTGTCAAAGGAAGCTAATGTCTCTCATTTTGCACAAATTACTTTGCACCCTTGCTTGGCTTTATATTTTGTGTCAGCATACCTCTGGTGATACTTAAGTTGGATTCAACTAGTTGAAACATCTGTAGTTTTCTTTTCCTTGTGCTTAATTAAAACCCAGATTTCTCTATTGTATGCTTCCAAGTTGTGATTATTTCAATTATTAGCATGAATATGTTGGATATTCATACTCATATTCTTAGTGTTTCATGTACGTGAGTTGTAGTGGAGTCTTGCAACTGATGTTTATCAAACTTCAGCTCCAGAGAGGTACAGATAAAGAAACRCATGTTACAGACTTATCAGAATTCTGGTTAGAAATGAATGTGAAATTCTGTTCGACCTGGGTGAATAAATTATAGCCATACTGATAAACAGTAGCTAATCTGTGATACAGAAAACTAGTCTTTCAGTAATAGTTGGAAAAGAAGAAAGGACAGTCATTTGAAAAGCTTTGTATCAATTGACTAGAAATTAGTAAGACTTTGGATTTTTATGCCTACTGGTATGTGATTGAAATACAAGCTTGACTGAGCTGACTGTTGTAAATATCTTTACTTAGGTGCTGTAGAAGGCTCTTAAGTCCTCAAAGATCTTTACTTTGCCTCCTTTACMATAAAGATTCAAGGTATCTGGAAGAACTTGTGTTTCCATAGAAGATAAAGCAGTAGAACCTTTTTTCCTTGACTTAAGTTAGTTGCAACCTCAGACTCCATTATCCCTCAGCTGAAGAAGGAGTTTTATAAGGAGATGATTCTTTTGTGCATGAGTTCATCTTTCTTAAGGTTTTCTTCTCCCCCCACCCCACCCCCAACAATAAATCTTGAGTRTGTGAGCAGGTTCAGTCTAATTTGACAGTGACTTAGAAGCTGAAAGACAGTGTTCTTGAGGGTTGGATGGAATAGGTCACTGATAGAAGAGGGAGATGGTCAAAGCTCCTGCTGTAAAAAAGCCTTGCACTTTTAGCTTGTTACCCAGGAATGAAAGGGGGAGAGAGACTTCTTTAATGCCTTTCTGATAGGAAGACTTTAACCTTTGCTCTTGCACGTATTTGCACACTGAAGTCGAATACCCACGAGCTACTCATCTGTAGGTATATGGGCTTCATTAGTTCTGGTGTTTCAGATTTGCCTTTTGCTTTTGCCATCTGCTTAGAAGCCAGCTCTGCTGCTCAACACRTGCACACACATGCTCTCTCCAGTGGTTTTTTRTTTTGTTTTTTTTCTGGAGAAAGAGATGACTTCAAGGTCTAACTGGTTGTATACTTTCTGCTTTGGTAATAAGGCTGCATTGGCATCTTCCTATTAGCTGTTTATATAAGTGTGTTTCATGGAAGATTTTCTAAGCTTGGAGTTGGTAATAATATACTAAGAATAGTAATAATTCTCCTTAAGATCTCTGAGGGGCAACTCTGCCTTTTAGTTTTTTTTTTATTATTGAGGGGAAACTTCTACAACATTTGTGATTTCTGCTATGATTTCAGAAGTTGCTGAAAGGCAGGCTAAGCAAGAGCAGGTGTAAAGCTACTGAGTATACCTCATCCTTGACATGTATTATTTTCCTCTCTTCTTCCTTCTGTGCTCTATTTATCTCTTTTTCTCTGGAGACCTCCGATGRTACTGAATTGTGCCATGTAGTAGGATAATGCTCTGATGCAGAGGTATGCCAGGCAGTAGCAATAATGAACAGGACAGACCCATTTTACTTAAGTGAAAAATTCAAGTTCAGATGTATATCACCACAGATTTGATACTGCTATCACACGTGTGGCATCAGGTTGCAAATAATTATCCTTGTTTCTTATTTTGAGTGATTTTTCACATGGCTGCCTTTCAGAATAGTATCTGTGACTTTTTGACCAAACCAAAATTTATAAACTCTTTGAAGTTACACTRTTATTTCATAAAATAGAACTAAGCAAAACTTCCCATGCACTGCTTCCTTGAAAGAGCTGCTTGTCATAAAAGGTGAAAAAAGTGAAATTCCAGCTAGTTTAGTGTGATTTTGTTTTGTTCATGCATTTATCACTAAGTAAATATACTGACCTGGTTTTCTTCTCAGATGATACAGAGAGATAGAAAATATGCTTACACATTCTGCAGAGGTTAGACATTGTCTGAGTGAAATGCTTCCAAAATGAGAATTAAATTTGTGGTTACTATGCTCTGGTTTCAGAGGGGCTGCATTCCCAACATGACTTAATTATCAAACACTATTCGGTGAGACCTTCCAGTTTATTAACTACTGTCTTGGTTGTTTTTCTGGTAAGGTAATATGAACAGAACCTAAAGCAATGTTGCCTTAAATTCCCAAGATTGGCTAGTAAGTAATGTTACTCCCGATTTACATGATGTGCCATGCAGTTGGAGTGTGGCATTTGTTGTTATCAGTGAAGGAGAACATATGTGTTCCTCACCTCAGGGAGACATCTGTGAGGGAGAAAACATAACTACGTGTTACAACTGCACAGAAATTTGTAAAGGACCAAACTGTTGTAATTCAGTGTGAATCTGAACTTGATGCAGTTGTGGGGTTTGGTAGACCTCGCTTTCTAATTTTGTTCCATTTTTGTTTCCATATTCCTCCTTTTACTTCAAAAGTAATCAAAGGATAAAATGAATTAAATGTAATATTAAATATATTTTTAAAGTGAACACTCTTATCTTTCTTTAATCTCAAAGCAATTTTTTTGTTTGATTGAAACTACAATGAAAAATAATTGCAAATGCCAACATTTTCCATGAAATTGAAATTCACGCTGAAACCAGTTCTTAACACTAGACAGCCACGACAGTGTGAAATAGTATTGGAAATATGGGTATAGGTCATAGCAAAATGTACTTCGGTAAGAACTTGTGGATGTCTTTGATCCAGCTCCCTGCTTAGAGCAGAGTAATCATCAAGGCTTGATCAGGTTGCTGAGGGCCTTCTGTAATTGCATTTTGAGAATCTCCAAGGAAGGGGTTTCTCTGGGTGCCTATCTCTGTGCTTAACCAYTGTCCTGTGAAGATATTGTTTGTTATATCCAATCAGAATTTCTTTGTTGGACCTTGCAGTRAGTGATTGCCTCTCATCCTTTTGCTGTGCATTGGGAGGGCTGTAGCTCCATCTACTTTCTAACCTTTGCTGGGGACAGCAGTTTGTGTTTTACCCTCAGCCACTTGAGCTAAACAAACCKGTCTCTGTCCCTGTGTGTCATGTGCAGCTGCCTCCAGCCATCTAAATACCCCTCTCCTAGATTCTCCAGTTTGTTAGTGCTTCTTTTGCACTGGGGGCACAAAACTCAGTTTTCCAAATGAGTGTGTAATAAGAGAATGTCTTTACAAGTGCTTTGCTGACATGCCTGTTGTACATCTTGTTCCATGGTTAGGCTTTGTTGCTGCAAGGGTGTGCTGCTGGTTCATGTCCAGTGGGGCCACTGGGACGTTTTGTGCAGAGCTGATCTCTGGAGAGTCAGGCCGTGTCTCACTGCATGGAGTGGCTCCATCCAAGATACAGGACTTAAAGTTTGTCTGTCCTGAACTTCAGAAGGTTTTTTTGTCTCTTTTTTTCACACTGCTAAGGTCCTTGGGATTGCAGGGCTCTTCTCCACCAGCTACCACTTTATGAAATTTGGTGTCCCCGTAAACTTGCTGAAGATGCAGATAATGAGACCAATTGCCTTCCTGCCAGGAACACGACAGTGAGTTTGCATCACTGCAGGATTACTTCAAGCTTCTGTCCCTGTTTATGGCCATCCTCAAAAAACCTGATATGTCTGGGCTTGAGCGTAATCCTGGCACTGAGATACTGAATTTCACATAAGGACAGGCTCTAGCCTCATGCATGGAGGATGCAAGTGAAAACTCAGACGTGCTTCAGAGTGCCTTCCCAAAATTCACTAGGCACTGTTCCCAGGCCTTCTGCTTATTCATTTCTCACTCACCACCTGTGCATTCAGATCTATCTGCTGGCTCATAAACTGATTTATATAAAAAGTTCTAACTTCTCAATAGCCTACACCATTTCTGTTATGTGTAGATCTCACACAGACTGTGCTAGAAGATGCCTCCAACATGCACTAGGTGGCCAGAGCAACACATAAAAGTTAATTTCTGGTATGATTTCAGTTGAAAAGTATGTTTTTCTGAATTTCCTCTTAGCATTCCCAGTGAATCCAGAAGAAGGAAGAAAATTTCCAAGTATATACTCATCCTGTATTCTTTCTCCCCTTGAACTGACTAGTCTCTGAAAGGAAAAGGGGCTCTAGGAATATAACTGTAAAAATTCTTCTAGGCATTTCTTTGCCAATAAAAAAGAATTGTTAAGATATTTTCCTAAAATGAGTTAAACCCACTGCATACYTTTGTGATTCGTGTGTGTCCAAATGATGAGATACCTGTGTGTCCAAACCAGGTTGAGAGTCCAGGTTGTTTCTCCTGGAACATTTGTCTGTCTAGAGTCTCAAGGCTAGGTGGTTTTCACCTCATTCTCAAGTAGACAAGAGGCTAAAAGTGTTAAAGAATTGTCTACATATAATCCCAGGTAATTGCCAGTGCTGACTAGACAGGTCCTGTGTAGCGGTGAAGTGTGGATGTTTTCCAGGGAGACTGGGTACAGTTATTTGAATGTTTACAACTGGCTTTTCTTTGCCATATAGATGTCAAAGCTTAGTGGGGGAAAATAATACCAATGTCTCAAAGTTCACTTTTCCTGCTCTTGCAGGCAACACAGCATTAAAGCATTTTACAGATTGATCAAACACCTTAATTTAAGATATGTGAAATTCCCATGTCTTGTCTGAGAAGGTACACTGGGATATGTACAGCAGTTAGCCCCCTCCCTATATAAAAAGACACCTCTTGGCAGTGAAGTTGTAGGTGTAGTTGTGCCAGATTTAGTAAAATTCTGTAGCTGATTCACAGGCAATGTAAATATGCCTGTACTTTAGGAAGATGGTGTTGGTGGAAGTCAGTCTGTGCCTTACCCCTAGAATGCATGGAGCATCAGGTAATGAAAAGAGATGTCTCAAAAAGCCACCTAATCACCATGTTTTATAAAAAAGTTCTGTCAGACAATTGTATTCATGCTCCAGACCCTGTTCTTCCACCATCTACTGTAAAACAGTGGCTTTCAGATAATGCTGAAATTGGCAACAATACTGCTWCTGATAATTCATGGATCAGATTACAGGGAACTTTGTCATAAAAATTGGCATACATTCCAAACACAGCATCCTATCTTACTCTAAGTGTCTTTGTGAAGTACCCAACTGTGAAAAACCTGCAAAGGSAGATTAAAGTGGGAGAATGATGGCACCATGGCTTCTGGCATTCCAGTGTAAATCCATTGTGCTGCTGTAAACCAGCAAATGTATGGATCAAAGTGGTACTTTCACATACAAAGTCTCATTTTTTCACTGTGCAGTTAACACCATCAGGTCTCAGATTTGAAAGTGTAACTGCAATGCCTAATTAGCACACCCATGCTAAATATTTCCAGTACCTTCTGTGAGAGAAGAGCTTTCATGCAGTGCTTCCCATCCTACATTTCCTTTCTCACCCTCACTTGATGCTGCTGAGTAAAATCCCTATAGCACTAAGAACCACTGCTACTTACTAGCTATTAGTAATAAGCTATACCACCATCATTTCCTTGTTCTCCCAGTTTTCTGCCTTCAAGCTTCGGCCAGAGTAACCCCTTAAGTTCTTTTCTGTTTTAAGCAATCATATCACTTGTGCTCAACTCCTGATGACCTCCTGATAAAGTAGCAGTTTCTACTTTGAAGGAGGACGTAATTCAAGTCAATGGTGAGGTGGTTGGAACTAGGTGCTCTTTAAGGTCCCTTTTGCAGCTCTGTGATTCCGTGTAGCTCAAGTTTGGATGTAGTTCACTGAAGAACTGACTTGGCCTTGGTCTTGGTTGGTCTTGCACRGGCAGTTTCCCTCTGCTTGCTGAGAAAGGCAGTAATCATAGGTCGTGTTCTTTGTTGCTGTGTGTGAGATAAAGCTGTTTCCATCAAAGCAATGCCAGTGCTTTGCTCCTGCTTTCATTTCCACACTGCATCAGTGCCACTCCCAATTTCTTTGTGTTTGTGCCCACCTTCATTCCTTGCCAGAAAGCATTGCTTGGATTTCTGCTGAGTGGATCTAGAGTCATCCTGCCTTTCCCAGGAAAAAACAAATTGATATGAAAGCATTGGGTTAGTCCCACCTTATCACATCTGCTTCTAAAACTGATCTCTGTGCATTAGGGGATGTGTTCTTTTGTCACATTAATGAAGAAATAATAGTGTTTGTCTCAGGCCAGACTTGCTAAGATGGGCTGAACCTTGAATATATATATTTTTATTTTTTTTTTCTGTGAGATGTATGCTGTCCTTGCATGGAAGCAGTGTAGAAATGAAASAATTTAATCTTTTTTGTATAGCAATTCAGTGACACAGCTCAGGCTGGAATTCAGGATTTCTGGGGTCCTTAAGTTACAGATATTACTTTGTGTAATGCTGTGCTTGGCATAAAAGTATGAAGTCCATCTGAGTTAGCCTGTGCATGAGCTGTGAGCATGAGGAAATACAGGAGGAGAGTGGCACAATGTGTCAGTTTACAGCAGAGATTGGCTGTGTCCACCTCTGACCTTATGTGATCACCCTCGGTGATAGGAAAGACAGTGATAAATTGGGGCTTAATAATGTCCTTCCTAGAGCTACACAGAGGCCATGAAGAAGTTGAAGGCAGTCTTTTCATGGCAGGAGAACAAGAAACAATGGAGTTAAGTTGAAACGAGATCTATTGGCTATAAAGAGATAGCTTTTCACCATGAGGATGGTTGAGCCAAGGTTGCCCCTAGAAGTTGTGTAGGCTCCTTTTTCCATTGGATGTTTTCAAGATCTGATGGATAAAGCCCTGGGAAGCCTGGTCTGATCTCATGAGTGACCTACCTTTGAGGTGTGGTAACAGAGGGTTTCACTAGATGACTTTTCAAGGTCTCTTCCAAGCTGAATTATCCTATGACCATATGATTCTTGTGGAGCCTTTTTGACACCTAGATGAATGTCTGCATCCTCTGAAACTTGTYATGTTTCTGCTGCTCTGCTGCACAGCAGGTGATGCAAAGAGCTGAAGATAAAGCAGAACCTCAATAAAAGTTATGTCAGCTTTTCAAAGGTCTTGGAGAGTTATGGAGAGAACGAAGATTCTTAGTTTTATCAGCTATATTATTCAGTCTTTGGAGCTTGATTTTTTTAATATACTGAACCAARTAGAATTCCATGATATTTGGTAAAAACATAGTATGCATTGCAAACAAATAAGTCCCATAAATAAGTAGTCAGGAATCATCAAAACTGTACATGCTACTCCATCTGCTGGGGAAATCAATAACAACTTCCAGTATTTAAGAGGTGGAAACATTCTGCAATCACAAAGGCAGGGTTTTTCCAATCTGTTTTGTATCTGCAGACAAGTGTCTTTGCTTTTGCAATACTTACACTACACAGCATAGCAAATCTTGTTTGGGGAAATTATGTTTCTTGAAAAATTCTGCAGGTATAATTACTATTTTTTCACCTGTTCCCCTTATTTTGAGATGAGTCACTCAAATCGATGTGGTTGAGAGGTTGCAAATGAAAGACAAAGCCCTGAAAAGTTTGGCCTCCTCTTTACTATGCATTGTAGACTCAGAACATGAGAATGTTTGTTAAACTACCCAGAGCAGATCTTGGAAGTCAGTCTGTGTGGTCTAGGATTGCATTCTGTCTGTTCGTGAAGGGCTTAGCTCAGTGGTCCCTGATTAACAGCTCTCTCAGCAACATCGTCTGCTGGAATTTTCTTCACCAAATTCTGTTARTGACTCTGATTAGAGGTAAATGAGAATGATGGCGTTGCAGTTGCGTGAAAATAACAGAAGCATGTTAGCATGAAATTACAATCTCATATTTTTGAAGGTAATAGGTGTAAAGATCACATGGCCTCTTCATGGACTACGAGACTCCACATCTGATAGTAACTTCTCTCTTGAAAAAAGAGAACCTCACAAGAAAAAAACAAACATGAAAGAGTAAAAGCTGACCTAAGAATTATGTGGATTTCATAGGTGTCGTTTTCTTTCATTCCTTAATCAGTAACAATCACTTTTTTCAAAGTAACACTTTTCAAAGTAATACATTGAAATGGAACTAGAGAGACGGTGAGCTTCAGTCTTAATCTGCATTTATGTTTTGATATGTAAGCAGAGACAGGATTGTGTTTACTGTCCTGAAGACTCACATCTACTGTWTATTTCCATATTTTGAGCTAGAGGAAGAGCAATCCTCCTCTATCAGGAGTACAATCACCTCATTCTGGTGAGAAGTAAGCTTTCATTTGGACCAARGAGAGTGCTAAAGTGCTCTTCACAGCCATGAAGTCTTCAGTTTTGCTCTTCTTTTGCAATGAATAAAAATGTGTGTTTGTTTCCTGTATGATGGCAAATTTGTAATTCAGACATTTGTCATGGAGACTGACTGATGAGTAATGAAGTCTAGTCCCTTCTAATCTAGTCTGAATTGAATATTTGATCTCAAAGAGAGCATTTACATCACAGTCCATGTCACTTCCCAGAGGTTGACTTGATTTGAAGACATAAATTCTTGAGAGATTTTTCCAAACTCAGAATTTTACAGAAGACTCTTCTGTTTATACTTTCTGATCTCCATCATAAGGCCAGGGTTCAAGGAACAGCTATAGCCTTGCAGCCAGGTAGATAAGGTGGTTCCATTTATTGTAAGAGGCCACAGACATTGTTTCAAGTTAACAGTGAAGACTTCTGAATTTGTTTGGTTTCCTATGGACTTGTCTTGGGCTACTTGTAGATTTATTTTAGCTTATTTACCCTTATTAGTGATTGTCTAATGACCATTTAACTATTACTTTGTTTTAGCTTTTGATCACTTTGTACAACTGTGTGGTATAACACCTAATCTTATATATTTTTGTAACTAGAAGATATTAATAACAAACACTTATTCTCTGTAGAATGAGCTGATCCTGGAATAAAGCACCTTGTGGGTTACAGGGACAGGATGATACCAGAGGCTCCAGGGCCATGAACAGTTCAGCAGGGGTCCCTTGAAAGCAACTGAAGAAAGGCAGTCTTTAGAAATGGGTAAAAACAGGTAAGGATTACAAAAGAACTAATACTAAGTATCTGACATATGTACTATACACCATATGTAACAGTGTTACACGTGTGTAACATAGAGCTGGAGAAAAGTGAAGAAAGAGCAAGATGCAGAGGGTGCTAGAAAACATGTAAAATGGATTCCAAGCAGATTCCAAGTTGAGAAGGAGGAAACTATCAACATCATACTGGCAAAAGATTTGARCACTAGGAGCTCACTGCTCCTCTCCCCCTGCTCTGAAGCTGTCTTTGTTAAGACCCAGAGTGCAGTGGAAAGGAAAGCATACTGCCAAAAAAATGGGTTGGTATTTCCTGGGCATAGTGACCACAAAATGATAGTTTTCAATTCTGGGTGAAGTTAGGAGTGGTGCCAGCAGAACTGCCACCTTGGACTTCTGACAGGCAGACTTTGGCCTGTTTAGGAGATTGAAAGGCAGGTCCTGCTTGACCAACCTGATCTCCTATGACAAAGTGACACMCTTAGTAGATGAGGGAAAAGCTAAAAGCTCATCTGTCTAGAGTTCAGTGGAGCATTTGATACCGTCTCCYACAGCATTCTCCTGCAGAAACTGGCTGCTYGTGGCCTGTATAGGTGTAGCCTTTGCTGGGTAAAACTGCTGGATGGCTGGGCCCAGAAAGTTGTGGTGGATGGAATTGCATCCAGCTAGTAGCTGACTACAAGTGATATTCCCTAGGGCTCAGTACTGGGACCAGTCCTGCTTAATATCTTTATTAATAACCTGGATGAGGGGATCAAGTGCACCTCAGWAAATTTGCAGACATTACCAWGTTAGGTGGRAGTTGATCTGCTGAAGGGCAGGAAGGATTTGCAGAGRGACCTGGACAGGCTGGATTTATGGGCTGAAGGCAATTCCATGGGGTTCAACAATGAGMATRCAACAACCCCAGGCAGTGCTACAGGCTGGGAGCAGAGTGGCTGGAAAGCTGCTCAACAGGAAAGGACTTRGGGGTGCTRTTTGACAGCGACTGAGCRTGATCCAGCATGTGCCCAGGTGGCCAAGAAGGCTGATGGCATCCTGGATTGTGTCAGAAATAATGTGGCCAGTGTAGCACAAAGGAAGTGATCACCCTGCTCTGCTCAGCACTGTTGAGGCTGCATCTCAAATCCTGTGTTCWGTTTTGGGCCCATCCCTTCAAAAAGGACATCGAGGTGCTGCAGGTGTCCAGACAAGGGCGACAAAACTGGTGAAGGGTCTGGAACACAAACACAAGTCTTATGAGGGTCAGCTGAGGGAGCTGTTGTTGTTTAACCTGATGAAGAGGAGGATCAGGGAGGATCTCATCACTCTCTGCAACTCCCTGGAAGGAGATTGTAGTGAGGTGGGGATTTGTCTGTTCTGTCATGTTTCAAGTGCAAGGATGAGAGGAAAGGACCTTAAATTGTGCTAGGGAAGGTTCAGGTTAGATATTAGGAAAAAACCTTTTACTGAAGGTGTGATTARGCTCTGRAATAAATTATCCAGGGAGGTGTTAGGATTGCTGGTAGGTAGGAAGTATTCAAGTATCTGTATATGGCTCTTGAAGCTGTGRTTTTGGGGTGATACAGTGGTGCTGGGTTAATGATTGGATGAAATGATCTTTAAGGTCTCTTCCAATCTTAATGATTCTGTGATGCTAAAATGTTTGTATATATACAATTTTATTAATGTAATTTGAACTGTGAACATTAGTGTCATTGTAACTGGATAGGTAATTCTTTATTTAGACTGTTAAGACTTCAGCTAGACTCACAGTAAGATCATGGCTTYGTATGTATGGTGTGTTCCCTTTGCCCTTAACTTTTCAAGTTTATCAGACTGGTGGGAATTCAAGCAGTCTRTAATATAACCTAAATGCAATTATTTGGTAGAAAAGGCAAGGGAACAGTCATGAACTGTATATCCCTGATTGATGTAGCAAGAGTATCTTGGGATGGCCTGTCATGAAGGGGTACATGCCTACCTTTTGTTATGCTTAGCTGGAGCAAATGAATCTGTTTCCAAAGATTTATTTATTTTTTCAGGTGAGGGTAAAGGTGAAAGCTGTACTCAAGGAAGGAGTGTGGTTRTGTCATGAGTAGCCCTCATCCTAGAGAGGCAAGCTGTATGACTTTTTTGAGTCTATAGGAAAGCATAGCTTACACACTCCTCTGCATKACACTACTGGACTTGGCCTTCATGGACTTGACCCAAATACCCTGAATACGTGGTTTAATTTATGAGATGTTATTTGGGGATAACTCCTTTGTTTCAAGGAGTCATAATCCTCTGATGCCAGTATTTGCTGTCTTTCAAGATAACATTTAAGTGCTGCTAGAGTCAATCTGGKTAGGTCTTGTGAAGTCTTCTGCTGCCGAGGTTTCTAAGGAAGAAGGAAACTCACTCGACTTAGAGCTTATTTACTTTGTCTAGCACTTTGTACAGTAATTTAGGTAGAATAGTCATCACATTTCAGAAATTGTACCAAGAGAGCTTAGACAGGGAGCAGGTCTGTGAAGAGTCTGTGATGGTATTTAAAGGAGAGCATCAAAGACAGGAAATTAAGCTGCTACTGTGTTGTTTCAAAAGATTGGAGAACAAGCCACAGGGATATTAAGAGGAAATATTGTAAGCCATGGGCTGTTTCCTGTGAGGCCAAAATGCAATCCCTACAACTCAAACTGCTCTTCATATGTGTGAAGGACAGATTTAGACCCACGAGGAAAAGAAAAGCTGTGAAGAAGAGGAGGAGGGCTAACAGCTTACTTCTTGGCTGTTAACATTGAATAATTAAGCACTAACAGCCAAAAGGAAAGCTGTTGTTTTCCTAGTCCAAATACCCAGCCAGGAATAAAACATTAAGCAGTTATAGAAATTATGTCTTTCATTTTCTTTTCATAAAACAAATGACTAAGTTAAACAACATATACTTTGGATAGATGGAATATAAGTGYATTTCATATAGCCAGAACTTTAATTTGTGGAATTTAGGCTTTGCATTTCATGGGTAAACTGAACATGATGTGCTGACTGTTTTCCCTTAAAATTCATTGTGCATCTGTGGAAATAAAGACTTCTATCTAGAATATTAAAGCTTTAAACCATTACCACTTTATGGTAAAGAATCCCTTAAAGTTCTTGTGTATACCAAATCTTACCTGTTTTGTTTTTTCCCAGTTGTGTTATTTGGTTCAAAAAATTTGTTTTTACTAAGCTTGTCCTGCTCCTTGAAAGCAGGTCATTAGTCCATGCTTTTGCTGATGGAGGGTCTGAAAGCGTGGCATTAGGCTCTGGCCTCTGCCACTTTTGTAGTCTTTTTACAAAGGCTGATCTTTCTWGAAGTTCTTAACCTGCAGCTTAAGCTTACCAGAGAGGAGAATAGAAAAGTTTTTTACTGGTAGATTTTACTGGGTCTGAAGTGAGGATTGTAAAAATTTGAGTGAAACAGAGACACTACATTCATGATTTAAGAGTACAACCCATACCCATTCACACGTTTTATACTGTAAGAAAACTCAGAGAGGAAAAAAAAAGCCTAAGAAAAAAAGACATATGAAATGAAGGAGATATGGCATTCAGCATGTCTGACAGAAGAAATAGCCCCCAGAGCCAGAAAATTGTCATCAGGTAGCAGTGATATCAGTCTAGAGCTCCTTCCAGCTTTGGATCACAGGGCCCATCAGCAGAGCTCCCTGTATACAGCACCCCTCACAGTCACTCGTCAATCAAACAACTCCGAAAATAAAGACCACATGTCATCAAATTTGTGGAATTCTTCTCTTCCTGTTTATGCAAGAACTGCCAGATCACTTATGTTGCTGCACCAGCTTTCTGTCCTCAGAGAGGTGGGTGATTTTCTTTTCCTAATGTCAGCGTAGATAAGTCCTTTCATTTCGGGTGTGAAAATTAAATGTTGATGTAAGACAATTTCATGCTGCATGGGAATACAGAGGACCTTTGTAGGAATGTGAAGGCAGTAGCTTTGAAATGCTGTTTATTCACCTCTGTAAAGACTCTCTGTCACTGTGGATAGGCAGGAATAGAAGGATGGATCTAGGGTACCATGTTTGCCTATGGAAAAGCCTTCATACTTGTTTGTATTGGTTGGATTCAAGCACTGGAACTGGCAAATTGCCCCGAAGATGCAGTGTGTGCTTCTGTGAAGGCCACARAAGCACAGTAGAGAGGCTGTTGACCTGCATTAGCTCTTGAAGTGTTATTAGAGATCAGGGCGTCTTTTGGCCTGGACCRAAGATGTGCAAGGAAGAGTGCTCATGCTTTTGTGGGAAGGATGATTGCTTGCCAATGCTCAGTTTACTTGGATAGGTGCAGCAGAAATGGGACAGAACAGTCCTATTTCAGTGAATTGTCACCTGTATGTAGCTCACTCCTGCTCAACTTAACATTGGCAGAGGTGCCACAAAAAGTAGAGATCACTCCTTGTAGTAACCATCACTCCTTTCTCTAATRAAGATTCACAGATAAGGAAAAGGCTGAAAATTATATTAAAACCATCCAAAAATAGCAGTAGATTTGCTGGCAGATTTCCCAGCAGACCATATGTCGACCTTTTCTGGTCAATGTAAAATCCACAATCAGCCTGGATGAGTGCCTAACCTCAGATGTATCACCCCATGTCTTGCTGTCTCACTGATGCCACCTTGCCAACCTTCCCAAGTGGCTTCAGGCTCCCTTTGTGTGACCTTTTGCTCACAATGTGTGTTCTCAGAGAAGCCATCACGGGCTCAGAAAGCATAGTCTGAATGTTCCCCACAGCCAGGATATCATTTGTTCCTCTGCATTGCCTGGGCCAGGGCCCTGGTTTTTTTGGTGTTACTTGACCACTCTTAAATTTTTTTTTATAGAGCCTTTTTTTGATGGATGCTAGGTTTCTTTCTTTGATTATCAGAGGAACATTCCCTTCCTCTTCCACATCTGTCTGTGTTTTCGTTCTCTTTAACATACAAGACAAATTTCAGAGGGCTTTTCACCCTCCTGGCCCAGGAAGACAACCTGATGCCTCTTCTTTGCTGGTCTTTGCTCCATATGCTGAAGAGGAAGGCTTTGTATATTTTTCAATGTTCTCCCATAGCATTAATTCTTTATATCCAATATGAATTATTGGCAGATTAACAGCAATCTGGAAAAACAGATGGTGCTTTCCAGACCTCCCTCCTCCTTCCCTGTCATGGTTGAAAGGAAACTAACATTAATTCAGCCCCAGCCTTCAGTGAGAGCGCAGGCCTACTCAGTGTGCCAGGCTGCCAGATATTTACRTATAGCTTTGTCTCATGTACGTATGTCCTATTTCTTCTGGATATAGAAAGAAACCTCTAATATATATCAGTGTTTTTAGGATGTGCCAAAATTTTATCTATAGTTACAGATGCAAATATAAAACCAMCCCTTAACTACGTCCATGTCTAATCACATAACTATATATTAGTGGCTCTGCATTTGTGCTCCTAAATATTTGGAAGTGTGTTCACAGAAATAGATATGTATGTATGTGCATACATGAAACATCAGGTGTGTGTTTCCTAAATCCATTGGGCATCAATATGCATGTTTCTCTGTRGAAACTCTAAACTGAGTCTGATTGAAAGTTGTTATTATGGCTTGGAATGGCAAATGTCCACCAGCTACTGGTTAATCACAAATACCTTCCCTGGCTAGAAACAGATCCTTGTATCACTTTTTCTGCACAGTTGCACTATGTCCTGGCTTTGTGCATCATGTTTGGCACTATTTCAGTCTTTCTCTGCTGGACGACACTCTTCAAAGATTTCTTGACAAGAAAATTCATCGTGCCAGTTGTATRTATGACTTTTCCCTGTACCACTCATATTATTTGTCACTGATTGTACTCTTTAACTAAGAACTAATACACCACACTCAAGATCTTTCTTCAAACTTCTTTCAGGAAAACATTAATTTTTTTTCTTTCATTTCATAGGAGTAAGATTAGTAAGAAATGCACTGAAGCCAACATTAGCAAATCAYATGTACACATGTATATACACATCGATGCGCAGAGGTTTCAGTCTGACATGTAATCTCCTTTTGGCAGATGCTTTCCCTTTGTTTTCAGTAGTTTATATTTTGACTATCTTTTCTCCCAGCCTACAATTAATAAAGCCAGTCACCACAGACTGTGAAATTCTTTATTCTTTTGTATACTAATAATCTGTGCTGTTCCTTACTGTGCTATCTGTAAGAGGGGTTTTAATGGAAACCTTTTCAAGACAGAAGGGATCCCACAGCTCTGGTTACTTAAGCCTGTGTCCCCCTCTTAAATTCTGCACTTCTGCACCACTTACAATATTTATTTTTTCAGGTTTTTATGAAGAGTAGTGTTTACTCACTTGATCACAGCTCCCTTACACAGAACGGCAAGAGGCCACCTTGCAATGAATGAGTATAGCATCTTTGATGGAAAGTGCTGCAGGGAGAGAATGTCAACTGGGATGTGATGGAATTTTGTGAGGTTTTGCTGTGGTTTACTTTGGTTTTGTTTTTCTGTTTCATTTGTTACATTTTGGATGTCTAGAAGTATCAAGTGTACTTAAAAAGCAATGGTGTTTTCCTCCATCCATGTCCAAGGGCCATCTCACTTAAGGTCAAACATATCAGCAARAAGTTTAGCAAAAGAATCTGGAGGCCTGTGATGAAAAGCAGAATTTATTTATTACTAGTGGCTTCTGGTGTCATTTCAGACTGTTTCATGCTCATCATATAAACAACCCCTTGCATTTACTCAGCTATATACTTGTATTCCAAAAGGAGTAGCATATGGTGCAAAAACCAGATGCCCCTGCCCACATAAAAGCTCTATACATTTGTTTGAATGTAGTCAGGAAACAGTCACGATCTTCTTCCCACTCTCAGAGGAGTCAGCTGGATGCAGCCAAGACCCTGTTTAGCTCTCAGTGAYTACTGGTGTTGCCTAAGCTGTCCTGGGGGATAATGGGATGGATTGTCTGGTCTCATGGGAATGTTTCATCCTGAGAACCGAACTTCCCATGCTCTGTGAATTAATTGTCTCTACTGAGATAGTTTTTCTCTTCCCCTAAAAGGCTGTCTGGATTCCTCCACAGAAACTTTTAACTCCACCCTTCTCCTGCTTCTGTCTCTGTGTTTAATTCTTTGCCTCTGTGGAGTAGTTAACATCATTAGGACTTCCTTCCCAGTTGCATTTTATRTACAGGTATGGTCTCTGCTTCCAGAAGCCAAGTTTGTATCCTGTCTAAAACCTGTCTTTTATTCCTGTTATTTTAGAATCCGTACTCCAAATGAGACCCTGTCACAAAGCCTGTAATAGGTCACAGATTTCAGTTCTCTTGAAAATCTCTCTCAGATTTTCCCTTTTGACCATTCTTTGTTTGGAGGTTGGTATTTATGTCAGCCATTAATTTTTTATGGGCTCCTTTCAGCTGCCTCRCTCCTACAATTTTCTGGCATGTGCAGCTGTAACAGAACACGATGCACTGAACACTAACACGGGTCCCTTCCATGTGGCATAGAATCTTTGGCATGCTTTGCCATGAGACGATGGGTTTGTTAGCATGCAGCGGAGGTCTGGCTCCGTGCTCTGCCAGTGACCTGCCATGCGGGGGCAGAACAGCTCCACCTTGGAACATTACAGGAGTTCTCCCAAAGAGAGCTGGTGGCTCTGCAGCACTTCTCTCCACAGAGGCAGATACTCCACTGAAGAAACCTGCAGGATTAACTGAGTTCCCTAGAAGACCTTCAGAAGGTTCCCATCAGTCTTGTGTTGTTCTTCACCTTTGCTATAACTGGTTTGGCTGGTCCTGCTATAGTCCCAACTCACAGGAAGCTCACAGTCAGGAGACTGAATTTCACATCTTCTGCTGCACCTGAGTTGTCAGACAAGTCAAGTTCAGCTCCAAATATTTAGTGAAGATCAGAATAAGGTAACAGTACACATGACTACTGTGTGCTGGCAGCATCCTTGTGTAGACTGGGTCAAGTGTTCTACCAGTGGGAATTGCATATGCAGAAGAACTGCATGGCATGCAGCARTGGTCTCCAGTGGATGGACCTCTGCATCTCCTGTGCAGACTCCAGTTATAAGATATGCAGAGGCATGACTCCCTGTTATGGTCTATATTATTTTAATATTCTACTTTTTTCAAGATTYCTGGGCATGGACAGTAAATCTTTAAAGACATTGATTCTATTTTTAGTGGTGCTATTCTGAAAGTCTTCCCTGCAGAAGCTGCAAATACTATTTTAAAAAGTCTTTACAGCTCTAAGTCATATGAGTCACAAAAAAGGGTTTTAGATTTAAAGAGTTTTTTAGTTTTTAAAATATTTTTTAGATCTAAAAAGAGTTTTTTCCTCCAGTAGATACTTTGCTCTCCCAGGAAAATGGATAGGTTCTTTCTTTCAGTCGGACTAGAAGGTGTTGTTGAAGGCCCTATGATATGTTTGTCCCATGTACATCAGATGATGCAGCTAATGAATGGACAGCGCTGTGCCAGATGTTTGACTTCAAAACCTCATTTAATACTGGGCTTGGCCTTCCATTTATGGACTGTCCTGTTGGTACACTTACTGCATGCCACTTGATTCTTTGTTGCATATGTCATGCCATTAAATGCCAGAATTCAAGAAAAAATCTTTTTTGTTTTGATATTTTATAAAAAACAATATCATATAAGCAAAAAGATTATGTGGGCATGGAGGCTARGACCTCTGCTCTCTCCTCCACTTCCACCTATAAAGGAGGTTTCCTTCTGAACTGAGTTTAGCCTGGAGAAAAGGAGACTCAGAGGTGACCTTATCACTCCCTACAACTTCCTGAAGGGTGGTTGTAGTCAGGTGGGGGTTGGTCTCTTTTTCCAGGCAGCAGATGACAGAACTAGAGGACACAGTCGCAAACTGCGTCAAGGGAAATATAGGTTGAATATTAGGAAAAAGTTTTTTACAGAAAGGGTGATAAAGTACTGGAATGATCTGCCCAGGTAGGTGGTGGAATCACCACCCCTGGATGTGTTTAAAAAAAGACTGGATGTGGCACTCAGTGCCATGATTTAGTTGAGGTGTTAGGGTATGGGTTGGACTGAATGATCTTTAAGGTCTCTTCCAACCTAGTCATTCTGTGATTCTGTGAACTGTATTTTGGGTAACACCTGAGTTTCTCTCCTCTCTATCCTGCTGTGGAAAAAACTTCCCACTGAAATTGGTGAAAACTTCATAAAAACTATTTTTTTCWAAATCTGCAAGAAATAGTGCTAAGCCTTTAAAAAAATCTGAGTAAAATCCAATTCCTTAAATCCCTGATGGAAGAAATCGTATTACCTTCAATGCTATTATATACAGGACAAAGCCTGTAAGGCTTTGCTGAGAGATTGAAAAAGGCAAATTAATGACAGCACTTGAAATTACCTGTAATTATCAGTGACACCGGGTCAGCATCATTGCAATGAGAGTCTCTCAGAGTGATCATTCTGACTGGTTCGGGATTCATGCAAAACTGCCAAACAAAACGTGACCTCCACAATCACTATTAACGTATCTCTGGAGCATTTAAGCATCTGAATTCACAATCTACTGTGTAGCTGCTTTCATCTTTTGAAGAGCAGTTAAATTCTGAAGGGTCCCAAGCGTTTTCCTAGTCAAAATCACCTCTTCTTTCCCATTCATATTTACTCAGGTCTCTCTCTTCACTGTCACCGTCACACAATGTCTCTTCAGCAGCTATAACAACTGCTTATATGGAAAAGTAATAATAGGAAGGCGTTTAATGAATTTTAAGCTGACTTTAATGTAATTTAGCAGCTGGAAACAAGGAGAAGAGCCAGCACAGTGTGACCTGCCAGCTCTCTATGGATTGTCAGTGGTCAATGTAGCACATATTTCAGCACTGCTCTCCAGGGTACGCTGGCAATGTTTCTTTTCTCCAGCTACATTCCTGATTTCAATTAAATCAGCATCTGAAGTACTCTTTCTGATATAGTTAGTGCTTTCCAATAAATGCTCCTGGCTTTGTTTCTCCCCAGATGCTGTCCTTCCTAACACTTCTGTTCTCAACAAGTGAAGCAGACATCACCTGAAAAGATGTTTTTAGAGAGACTAAACACAAAATTTTGTTTTAAGAAAGCAGGGAAGAAGTAGCCCTTTGGTTACAGAGCCATAATTCCTTCCTTCCTGGAGGATGTCTCCAAATTGTTCTTTTGTTCACTCTCTGTTACTTTTCAATGTTAGATCTGGACTGGTGTTGATTTTTTTGCTCTTCCTATAACTATAAAGGAATTTCCAACATAAAACCACTCATCAAACTATACAGCTGAAGTTTTAAGTTTGCAGTGACCAAGCATACCTTGAAGTTATTTTCTCTTTATTTTCCACTAAGTATATGAACCAAATTGTTAACACATTGACCCAATGCCTTTGAGGCTTTATAAGAGTTTTTATCACAGCTTGCAATTAGTATTATATAGTTTCTTTTGAAGGAGGCGTGGAACAGGTGTCTTAACTTTCTGCTCTTTGCTTCCATCCCCTCCAGTTCAATGAAAAATATGCACTTTAACACTATTTATTAAGATTACCCTTGCTTCCGGTTCAGATGTGTCTGTGCTAGGACAYGGGAGGAAACTACATTTATATACTCATCTGGACAAAGGACTGCATTTGTCTTCAATTTTGCAAAACGTTATTTTGATACAAATTCATTTTTGCAGTTTTCAGTTGTTTTGACCTTTAAGAAAAAAAAGCAAAACACAAAACCAACCAACCACAAAACCTCTCTGTGACATTATTGTGATGAGCTCCACAAGCAACTCTTTGTGGTRGCCCCACTACTGAGATTCAGAACAGGACAGAGAGTTGTGCTGGTGGCATCTGGAGCCACTCAGCTTCGGAGCTTTGCAGAAACCATCCCTAAGAAGACAGCAGATTTTGTCTAGTTTCCTTTGCTTGCTGTGGAAGGGAATTCTAGATCTCTTCAGGCTCATCTGGCCAGGTGACAGCATACTCCTTCATTCCTTGTTGGCACTCTCATTTTGCCTATTTGGGTTGATCACCTACAGTGATAACCTGAGGCTGCTGAACCACAGTGCCCAGCCTGTCCATGGCAGTGTGCAGCAGAAGGCTGCAGTTCGAGGAATCCGACTGCTCATGGCCACCATGTCTCCAAAGGCGTTCAGTCAATTGCACATTGCACTAGCTGGACATTTAAGGTAGGAGGAGGATGCCTCTAGCTCCCAGCCTTTACAGGTTTGTGGATTGTAGGACTCCCAAATACTGGCAGCTGTTCTGCTCACGGCTGCACGGCTGGGCTCCTCACAGCCAAAGAGCAGAGGTTGTTTGGGGCTTCTTGGCACTGCCACCTCCAAAGTGAGATGCTGGGGTGGGACCCATGCTGTGGAGGGGAGAAAGGAGGAGAAGAGGCTGGCTCAGAGAGAGAGGGGGGAAAGCCTGGGGARTTCAACTTGTTGTTAAAGAGGATGAGTGAAGACCTCGGTTGAAACTTCTGACTCCATCCTCTCAGTGGAGTCAGCAGCTGTGTTGGTGTGGCTTTCAGCAGCTCCAGGATACAGAGCAGGCATCAGGGCTGTGGTTGGTTGTCAGCCTGCTACCCAAGAGAGCTGGGACAGTGTCCTCTGTGCTTAAGATTGGCCCTGCTKTGCATGGAAGTTGAAGGCAAACAGGCAGAGATTCCTCAGTCCCTAAAGATATGTAGAAGCCATTGAGCACTGACCTCTCACATCTATCCCTTCACTGCACTTTCCTGAATAATTTCACCAAGTGTAGACTCAGGCTGAAGATAAGCAACATTTAAGCTGGGACCACTGCTGACTATTYCTCCCCAGTTCTTGTCACTTCTGTTGTGGTGTCTCTGGCACCCTGACACACAGTCAGGAGATCAGAAAACTGACCATGATACAGAAGTGAAGCCAAGAGCAATGGTGTGACACTTGTCTGAAAAAAACCCAAACAAAAAACCCAAACCCCAAACCATAATATTTCYATTCCTTCTGTCCTTTTCAAATTGGCCCTGTCTCCTCTGACATTTCCCTTAAGCATCAGTGGCATGTTGACAAATTCAGTGATTGTTATAATTAGTACCTGTAGCCAGAAAAGAGCTTGATGCTTACAGAACATCCTTGTGATTCTGATATTATACATGCACATACAAGTTCCATGGGAGACTAAAAGTCCCATATGCAAATTTTTAGGACAATTTATTTTGAAATCTGTAAATGCATATGTACTTACGCTGTCTTGTACTATTACCTCAGTCTTGAAATATTCAGTTAATAGATGGGTTATTTTCTTAATTATATTCTAAATTGTGAGCATCGTGTTCTAAAAATAGATCTTATTAGTATGAAAAAAAGAGAATGTTTGACTAAGCCTGAGGGTTCCTGAGGAATGGTGTCTAATTGTCAGGGCTGTAAGAGCCTAAAAACAGTGCTCAGAGCCCAGACCTGAGGTGTGAAACATACCACTAGKTGCTGGGGGATTCATAGTTACTTGCAGACCACAATGTGAGTGGGCAGACTTATGAGCCTTTCTGAAGGGAGGCATGATGCTTTGATGTGCCCAGTAATGACATTATGAGTTCTAATTGATGTAAGCAGTAAAGACAGAGTGCCTCATGGCATGGAAAAAGAGACTGGCAGATASCACTAGTTAGTTGCTGAGCTTTGCTAAGAGATTGTCCAAGTGAACATCTCTCCATTCAATCACATTTTCCACTGGAAAATCCTCTTTCCTTTAACATAGAAGACTCTCTGTGGGCTCATTTGAATGAGWTGCCACACAGGTACCTCAGATGAAACCACAGACTGTAGCCTCAAAAGGAGCGGAAATACTATTTTAAAGATCTTGTCTCTCTGTGCAAGTCAGGCTGGCACTGTCTGTTGCTTTCCTGCTTTTACATGTACTTGCCTAAAAGAAACTCTACTCCTTAAGGACTTAAAAACCCCAAGTAAATTTAAAAAAATCACTTTCAAGGCCAAAAAGTGTGCCAGTCAGAATTTACCATGGTTGTGTTGCACCCTTGGAAAATCCAAAGTTGTTTCACAAAATCCTGCATGCAAGAAGGTTGGAGCAGTATTTAAAGCCTGAGGTGTGACACATTTCTAATTACTGTATCTGTCTGTGCATAAGGGAGCTCTGTGTGAGTAATTGGGGCAGGAGATGGTGTCTAAAATCCCCTTTTAGACATCACACAGGTGAGGAATCAGTGACAGTGTGGGAAACATGACTCACATCAGTAGCGATCATTGAGATTAGACGAGAGAACAAACCTTCCTCTAGCTACCATGCTGGATGCTGACAGCAGGATCTCTACAGCATTTGGCTCTGTTGTTTAGCAGGTTAATAAATCACCTTTGGGAACATACAGTTCTCCACCAGTAAAACGCTGGGCAGGAAAGAGTGGGACAGCACTATTCATCTTGGCAAGAGCAATGGAGAAGAGCTCTGCACGGAAGCCACCTACTTACTAGAACTGTGTTCTTGGTTATTATTCCTCCTCATGAAGACTTACTAAAAAAACTGAGGTGAAAAGATGCTTCTTTCAGGCAACAGAGGGAGGAAAGAGAGCTTAAGATACAGACACATGAGAGACACTCATGGATGTGAATGTGAATTCTTTCATCATGTTTGCTTTAATGTTGTTCCTTGAAGAACCGCGTTTTAATAGACTTTTTAAAGTGGAGATATCAATTCTAACTTGACAAAAACATCTGAACTGTGCCATACTTAAAGTGGAAGTTTTTAAGAAGTGACTTAAAATCTCAGTATTGTTTTACTGCTTGTTGTGTCTGAGAAATGCCCTTCGTAAAAATAATTATCGGGGATGTGGCAGTTCAGCTAGACAGGGATGATTCCCTCCCCATTACCTAAAATCAGCACCACGGCCCCCTTGATAAGTAGGTGTGGCTGCTGGCATAAACAAGCATCAATATGTGAAAGCAGAGTGTCTGGATGACACAGAATCAGTCAGGAGTCACTTAAACCATCTTGTCATTAAGACACCTTGTTGTGACAGGCTGTTCCTGGGCATGGTGGGTCATTACTGTCTTAAGTAARAGCTTCCCCTGAAGCTGGCAAATGCCCTCTCCTGTCCCTGACTCGGGTACTACTGGCAGGGAAAAAGGCTTGGAATGGGAGGTGAAGGTGAGCATGGGAGAGTGGGGTCAAGAAGAGGCATCACTTCCTGAACCCTGGAGGCCTTTTGGAGGCCATGCTTCTGGCCTCCTAAATCTTGAAAAACCCACTTAGAAGCAGCACAGGATGGGGAGAGGTCGTAATGCAGCATCTGCTTTCACCCTCTGGAAACCACAGAATTGTTGTTTCTTTGGATATTCTTTGCAATCATTAATTGCTGTTCAACAATAGCTAGTAGGATATTCTGTTGGAAGATTAGCACAGAAACTTTGGTGCCTTTATCTGTTTTTATCCTCTTAGATGTCATACAAAGTATTGGAGAATGTGATCAGTGTAAGTAAAGGATATTCTAAAATTCATTTTTGGCTTCAGTAAAATGGTAGCACAATTATTGCATGTAATTTTGCAGTGAATTTTTGATAAAAGTAGTATAATTACAGTCTATTCACTCGTCCTGATCACCTATAGGTCTATCTCCCTTTTGTTTGAATGGATTCAAAATTATCTGTTTTTTGTGTTCCTAATAAATGACTATAACTAGATCATGTAATTTTGCTTACATTTGTAAAGGATGCTAAATTGTTATGATTATTTTAAGGCATGTTCATATTTTTTTAATTTAATGAATTGCAAATTACGAGTACTGGGAACCTGTTACTCCTCTTTTCCTGTGCCTCAACCCCAACACTGACCCTAGTTATATTATTAATCACTTTTTAAAAGATAATTGTTTCACTAATGCCAGGGATGATAGGAACTCAAGTGGGTGAAATACAAATGTAGAAAGAAAGCTTAATTCTAGAGAGCTGAAATACCGGTTAATAGGATTATAGGAAGAAGTGGTATAGAAAAGATGGAGAAAAAAGTGAAACCAGAGCAGTAATAGTTTGTGTAACACTATCTTACACAAAATGCATGATATCAAGACTTTTGGTGAGAGGTCTTACAAAAAATACATGAACTATTGTCTTGGATCCTGACTGGAGTGGTCTCGTGACTGAGTACAGTTTGCTTAGGGAAGATCAGTGGGCTTGCTGTCCCCTCTCTAAAGATGCTCCTCGACTTAGCAGGGCTCTAGCAGAAATCCAAGGATGTATTGGCCAAGAGCCAAGGCCTATGGGTGGAGTGCCACCGGAGAGGCTCCTGAACAAAATGTAGAAGATGAGGCTTTCCRCAGACAAATACAGAACTCTCCTGACTGCGCCTTTGTCTTCCTGGGAGATTTCAGCTGTTCAGGTTGGCATTGCTGGGCTTGCACTGTGTGAGCAACCCAAGAAGTTGCAGACTATACAGTTCACAGGTTATGATGCCAATCCCAGAGGGGCTCTACTTGACCAGCTGCTTACAAAGTGGGAAAAACCAGCCAAAAGTCTGGCAGAAATGGCAGTTTGGGCTGCAGTGACTGTGACATGACTGAAGTCAACATACAGAGGAAAAGTGGAAAGAGAACGAGCAAAATTAGGACTCTAGACTTCATGGAGTAGAATTTGGTTTAGTTCGGGAATTTCCTAGGCAAAATTCCTAGGGAAAATGCCAAGGGAGAAAAGGGCAAAGGAGGGCTGGCTGATTTAAAACAAGCAAAACTGAAAAGGAAAAAAAAAAGCAAAAACAAACACAAAACATTTCAGTTTTCTGAGAGTTTAGGAACAATCAAGCATCCCATTGTGCAGGATGGGCTTCCAGCAGAAGGGGCTCCGGACTAAGCATGGAATTGCAAGGCAAGCCATTAATGCAACCAAATAGCATACAAGAATTGAAACAAACAAAGGAAGAATATAAAGATATTATTTTAGCATTTTTTGATTAAAATGAGTACAGTCAAGGCCCAKCTGGAGTTAAGTCAAGGATAGGCCATTAAGGGTGACAAGAAGGGGTTCTACTGGAACTCTAATTACAGGAGAAGTTCAAAGAGAATGTAGGCCTGCTGAAGAATTGGGGAGAACATAGTGGCAAGCATTACAAAACAGGGTCCCCAATGTCTCTTTGGACTCAGACCAAGATTTACACCAGCACTGTTTGCTATGGAGGACAGCCAGCTGGGAAGGAGCAATGAGCTAGGGACAACTACAACTGGATGTATTCAGATCCATAGTGCTTGGTGAGATTCATTTGACACTGAAAGTGTTACCTGCTGTCTATCATATGTGAAAAATCAGGGGTTTTGCAGAAATCCATGAAGACTGGGAAAAGGCTAAGGGCTGAAACACCTATCTTTCATAAAGGCAAGAAGGACAATCCAGGGAACAATATGATTGTTGCTGTCACCTCAGTCACTGAAAAAGAACATCTTCTTGAAATTCATTTTCAAACATAGCAAAGACAAGAAGGCAGTGGCCTGTATGAGGAGGCAGATGGCACCGTTAGCAAATTTGCAGACTGTGTTAAGTGGGGGGGCGTGATTGACACACAGAATGGCAGAGCTTTAGTCCAGAGGAATCATCAGAAAGTTGAAAATTGGGACCACAGAAATTTCATAAGATTAAGCCAGAAGAAATGCAAATTTCTGCATTCATGGCAGAGGAACTCCAGCATTGACTCTGGCTAACCAGTGGCCTGGCTGTTAAAGGACCTCAGGGCTGTGCTGAATTGGTTGAATCCTGTGTGGTTGAGCCATAATTGTAAAGTAAACTTACACACTAGATGAGAAGGAACATACTCAGAAGGTCAAGCAAAGCTGTTGTTCTCATCCACTTTTGCTTGGCACTGATGAGGCTGGAATCATGTACCCTGCTGTATAGGCCCACTTCCACCCCACCCTGCCGCCAGAAGGCTGTGAAGAAGCTGGAGGGAGCCCAGCAGAGGGCTGCCAGGATATCAAAGGACCAAGAACACATGCAGAGTTTGAGGGATTCGTTTGGTGAAGAGCAGCCTGTGGGGTGATCTTAGCAACAGCAGTTGGAGTGGGAGCAGCAAAGTTAATGAAGCTAAACTCAGCCATTTAGTGGTAGACAGTTTGGCAAGGAGCAACAGGCTAGAACTGCCGTGGGAAGGTTCCAGTGGCATGGTTGGGAAAACCCATGAGAGAGGTACTGCAGCCCTGGAACGTGTCACTGAGAGCGGCTGTGCAATCTCCACCCTAGGAAATTTTCAAGGGTTGACCAGACAACCACAGCTTGACAGGAGCTAGCATGGGGAATGCCCACAGTACTAAGGAAGAGGATGGACKAAATCATCTCCACAGGTCCCTTTCAAACAACTTCCGTGTGATTTTCTGTTGTAAACGTCATCTGTAAGTAATAGGACATACCCATGTGATTGCACAGATGCAAAGCTAAGTATTATCAAGATGATAGAGACTTCTGGGTGAGGGCAAGAGCAAAAATCTCTAGGAATGTTTTAATGATGTTGCATCTTTCTTTTTCATGTGTCTTGACAAAGAAATGTCAGAATGTGTTTTTTCTGCTTCCAGGAAATGTTTCCTGAAGCATTGCTCTTCCTGTTCCTGATAGCCACTGAGAAAATAATTAATTCTGTTTCCCAGTATTAGTCTGTCTATTTTGTCTGTCTACAGGTTCCTGTCATGCTTCTTCAGGGAGTTTGAAGTAGTTTCTGCTGAACTTTTCTCTGTTATGCACTTGTAAAATCATGTGGTACCTGAGTCATAACTCCTGAAACTTTCTCTTGATTTTGCCATTGGGTGTCTTTATTTTGTTTTGTTGGGTTTTGTTGCTGATATTGGTTTTAACCTTTGTCCTAGATTATACAGCTGCAATGAGCATAATTTAGAGAAGTCTAACTTGTGGACTTCTCATTTACTCTGCTTCAGTTTCCTCATGTTAGGAAGTACACAGTCCATGTCCTTCCACAAAAAGAAAACAGCAGAAGAAACAAAGCCAAGTCAATTTTTTTTTAAGCAAAAAACCAACTTGCTTCAGCCCATGCATTGTTCCTCTGAGCTCACAGAGCAGAGCAGGTTTGTAATGGAGCCATCAGGATTGTACATTTTTTGAGGGCTGYGAGTGAGGAGGACCATGAAAGTAGATACAGAATAGCCATGAAACTCACTGAGGATTTATAAATACACCCTCTGCATTTCAGCATAATCCTGAGGTAGTTCAGTGTAGTTGTAAGTGCCTGCTCAGCTGAAACTAGGCTGTGGCCTCCCTTGTCTCCAGACAGCGCCTTCTGCAAGGGAGTGTGTGTGGGACTTTCACAGGCTTTCCAGTTGCGTCTGTTCCGTGTTGTGCTAGTAGTCACTGAACCACAGAAAGACTGACTTGGCTTCCTTCATATTCTTGTTGTGAATCAGGCAGAGCTGGGACCTGTGTTTGGTTCTGATGTGAATTTCCCTCACAAGCAAATTGCTTGTTGTCCTGGCATTCCTTTCTTCATAGTTCTGACCAAAATTTGTGGCCCTCCTTRTTGATACTGTCTTATTTTCCCCCAAAGTTTGTATTTGACTAAGCAATATTTTCTAAGCATAACATTCAACAGATAATTGCCCATCAGCCCCTGAAGACAACAAAGGTTGTAGGGCAGCCCCTTCCAGAGATCCAAAGGTGTGTGATTTCAGCTCATAATTTTATGGTAACTCCTTGAGGTATACAGACCTCCCAATCTCTTTTTTTAGTGTTTGCTGAACTTCACCATTAATTTGGTCTATGTAAGTACATTTTTTTCAGTCGCTACATATCTAGAAATCCTAGAAGCTTCATTGGGCTGATAATTTGTACACAAAAGGAACAAATACTATAGGAGACTCTGGACAGGTGATGACAGACAGAATTCAAAAGGCTGGAGCACTAAAAGAAATGAAGAGAGCATGCATAAGAGCGGAAACATGTTGATGTAATGGTGAAATGAACATAGAAGATGGGAAAAGTTGTTCTTTGCTTTTGTCTGCCTTTCTACTTGTCCTCCTTTCCCTAGACTGCCATTGATAATGAGCAACACTTTGATTTCAGCTTCCAAATGTTATATACMGTTTTCTGAGACTGCCTTGGACCTTTGATAGGATTATGAATATTGTTATCTAGAATTTCTGTTGTATCTGCTGGTTTCTGTTCCTTTGAATCATTGTTACATTATCTTCCTTGTTTTTTTCTTTTGTTATGTTCTAGATCATATTTAAATGTGTGCTCCTCTCTTAGGTGCCATCTGATTCTGTCCTCTCTGATATTTTAATTTTTACATATTGCTCCAACTTTACCTCCTTTTGATTGGCTAATACCTGGATTATAGGTTGCCTCACTTAGTTTCTGTTAATGATTTGAAATTTTACTATGATGATCACCTATTTTCAGCTGCATGTTTTGGTTTTACTTTAATATTACTTCTCCACTTTCTATCCCTAAAGATTTTGATCCTGTAGTGACTTCTGTGACTCAGCTACAGAGCAAATATTGCAGTCAGTGATACTGAAAGCACACATGGTGGCATATTCAGAAGAAAAAGAGCTGTCCTGCATGTGTGTCATGTGGTTGTCTAAATGGTGGAAGGAGAAGAGTCTGTTAGACAGCAACTACACAGCAGCCTCTCCCTTCACTGTGGGAAACCGAGCCCTAATGTGGCAGTAAGTTCTTACCTTCTGAGGCAATCTCTCCCTGACTCCAGAAGAAAGCAGCGTGACAGAGCTGTGATTGTGTCTGGCTGCTCTTTTGAGGGTGCATGTGGACCATCAGTGGGCTTTGCACGCTCCAGATTGAAATCTCAGTTTTAGAAGAGCTGGCAGAGGAGTGCTGTAAATTTTGAACTGAAGTTGCATAAGAAGCTATTCTTGGCTCAGCGTTGCTCAATACCTTTATCAACAATTTGGAAGGAAATGTATAATCGTCACATAGATGCAGATGATATAAATTGTGACCCAGTAGGTGGATGCCAGCTTATAAGACCTTCCGGAACTGAGTTCAGTTTTTTCTGTTTAGAAGAAGGGAATTGTTCAAACTACTTCCCATAACACTTTTTTAAGGGAAATGGTGAATGACATAGTTTGGCACCCCCCTCCCCCCCCATCTATACTGTTCTACTGRAGATTAATGTACTTTCATGCAGTGTTATTTCGTGAAGAAAAGGGTATTTTGTGAGAGCTAACAGATTGTAGGTAGCAGAAGTTCACTCTCTGCAGGTGCCAGTGGGTGGCCGCTGGTATGTAGCCAGTAGAGCTGGGGTTATGGATTCTGCCCTTCCCTGCTTTAAGAAATCCAGTACCACTTGTGATTTACCAACACACATCCACATCAAATGTTTCATGGAGTCAGTGCTGCAACAGTACACAGCAGAGCCAGAGGACAGGGTGCTGTTCACCCTCTCTTCTTTCACTTACCTGTTATTAATATACACAGCCAAATGTGGTTTTATCACTTTTTCCTAGCATGCAGAACCCTCTGGTTCTGGTAGCCACTCACCTATGGCAAATATTATTATGGCTGATACCACATACTTTAATATTAAATGCCAGGGTATGGATGGAAAAACGTAGAACCAATGAAGTTTTGATCCAGCAGTATAAATATAGTTCACAAAACATGTAGTTATCATGTGGATCAAGCAACTTAGTACATTTTCTAAGATTAGATCTTTCAGAAGGTTTGCCTGTGCTTGCTGTCAAGTTTGCACAAGCAGAGATTTCTGCTGGCACAGGTGTTATCCTACCAGGCTGGGAGAACTCTGCATAGGCCTCTTACATTCGCTTACATAGATTTATAACTTGGGAGTTCTCTGGTTTGGTGGGCAATTTCAGCTGGAAAGGTGTCTTTAAGGGACTTTTTGTCTCCTTTGGCAAACAGAGAAGACAATATGTTGCTCTGAAGTACAATCTAAACAAATTGATGTGAATTTTAAGTCTTATGAGGGCAAAAGAGCTAAGTGTAGTTGACAGAGGGCCATTTCCCTTCCCTTTCTCCCTTTCCCTCGTTGTAATCAGTCAGGTACAGCATAGGCATATAATGGGCAAAGCATTTCTGCTCTTTTATTGCTACTTCCATCCCTTTGCCTGCTTGCAACATCTAATCAGACACTCAGAGTTACTGACACAGAAGGGAAAAGTTTGATACTTCTCCATCTCAGTTTGACTGTGTCTTTAGTATCTCCCTTATACCTATAAGAAAAAGTAAATCTATTATTAAGGTTTTAGTGTGCATCTACACTTGGCAGTTGAGTTTCACTCAAGATTAGGTAAAAAACGTTWGTTACCTCTAACCTAATCAAGTTTTTCCAACTGGAATGATGCCAAACAAATCCTTCATTTTAAAGTGCTGTCTTTTTCTTTTTTCATTTTTGCCCTGCTCATTTTAATAAGTCTCTGATACAAACCCATGTTCCACTAAAGTATTAATGCCATTTTTGTTAAGAAAATCAAACAATAGAGCAAGATCCAGCCTTAGAGAAGCCAATGGATTTGAGTGGGCTTTATAACTTTTTTGAGTAATCACCACACACCTAAATGTATATTTTAAAATAAAATATCACATCATTAAGTGAGAATTCTCAGATGTAGTTCAGAAGCATTCTAGCATATAATTGCTGAAGCTGGCATTGAATCTCTAACTTCTTTTCAAGGTGATGACTGCAACATCAAAATATTAATGTCTTTGTGTGGATAATGAAGACCATTATTACAAGTCCACCTTTTGTTGAACTGCGCAGTCACTTCACAGAACAAATGTAAAAATTTGATTTAGCCAGGCGATTTTGCCAAAGATTTTGTTAGTTGTAACTGCTTGTCATCTCGTAGTGTTTAGAAAGTATAAAACTYGTGAGACACCACATTAGTCAGGACCACTTACCAAATTTCCTCTCACTGCATGTTCTGAGCAGCCAGCTCATTTTTTGTCTACCTGGGCTTACACCAAAACTACTCTTCAGCAGATGGTGCGATAGTTACGACACTGAGAAACACTAAGAAAAAAAATACCCACGAGAGAAGAGCAGATAAAAATCTTTCCTTTTTTCCTGACATTTTCCATGCTTTCCTCAGTCTTATTTCTCTGCCACACATCCAGGCACAGACATGCATGTGTGTACGCCTGCACGACTCTCTGTGTCCGGTGCCTGGCTGCCAAGCTTGCTCCAAGACAAGCAGCTGGCATTTGCTGAGTCCTGCGGATGGGCCATGAGTGACACACACACACAGGGGCAGCTGTCTGGGCCTGGCACTCAGGTGATTTTTTTTTGCTAATCAACCAGCAGCTCCATTTGTGGAGTTGGAGGTTCAGAGAAGGTTATTAAATGTACAGAAGGAGAGGCTGTTGTGTAGTTTTGGGTGAAATGTTGAGTGGTAATTACAAGAGATGTAAAGATAGTTATTGTTACCAGGGCTGGAGCAAAAATTACATCTATCTATTCAAACTGCTTGTCACTGAATATCCAATAGCAGTTTCCTAAGGTAGAACAGAAAAACAAACCCTCTCTGTTTTCTAGTGAGAATAAAGAGGTATCTCCATGTTTACATTAAAAAGCTGGAGTCACCTGCAAAAATGATCAAATTTCAAACTAAATCAAATATGCAGTTTCTCACAACTGCTCGCAAAGGACGTCAGGAGTTATGTGTGAAAAGAGAAGGAGTGAAATCTGATCACTTTGTGCTGTTCAGTTCAATTAGTTTAGCTAGCTGACCAAAATTGCAGGTATTAATTCTGCAGGTGCCAGTTGGGTCTAATCAATCTGCAGGTTTTAACTGATGCTTAGTGTAGCTCAGCTGGCCAAGCAGTGGGCTTAATGCCTAGCAGTGAGGGATGGTCACCTGCTAGGGTATCATTTGTTGCTGTATTTTATGCAGCTTGTAATGAAACATTACTCTCTGTAGTTTTTAATTTATTGTGGGGTTGTGAGAGCATTTAACATATACAGCATGAAGAAAAAAATCCTCAAATGATTTTATCATTGGACTCGCTGGGGTGAGGTCATTGGTTTTGACCTCTGCAGAAATGGAGTAGTGTCATTAATTTTGAGTAAAATGCTCCTGTGCCTTAGGCTGGAGAGTGTAACAGTAGAGTGAGCTGAGGGAACTGGGGGTACTTGTCCCACAGAAGAAAAGGAGAAGGGGAGATGTAAGTACTGAGCTCAACCATCTAAAGGAGGGCTTACAGAGGAGATAGAGCAGGCTACTACCAAAGCTGCCAAGCAAAAAAACAAGAGGCCGTGATCACAAGGTGCAGGGTGGGAAATTCTGGTTGTAAAAAGGAAATTCTTCACAAGAGACTTAGTCAAACATCRAAACAGGTCTCTTTGAAGCATTGTTGAGTCTCTGTCCACAGAGACAGTGAAAGTTTCATGGCAACTTGGTCTGCCTTGAAGCTATAACTGCCTTGAGTAGGTGGTGGAAGTGGAGACCTCAAGATGCCTTCTAGCCAAAATCTTGCTGATGTCCCAGGTTGCACTTGGCCCTGCTCTCACCTCCAATCTTTTACAAGGAGATGAAGTTTGTCCTCACCTCAGAATCCTGTTAAGAATTCAGAATGGACAGTGGAAAAGGCTTGCTTTGAAAAAGAAGCTTTTAAGAAATGATTGTGSCTTTGTTAATTTACTGTTTCTAATTGAAAGCTAATGAGGAGTATGATTTTGCTTTCTAGTGGTTAGCCAGCTGATTCATGTGCTGTCTCTTTTAAGGACCTCACAGAACAAACAGCCCCAAATCAATGCTCAAGACAACTCATAGACTTCATCATGTCTGGGTTTGCAGTGGGGGCTGTGAACAAATAACTGATTCAAAACCACTGTTTGGTTTAAGTTTCTGCTAAATAAACTTTTCTCTTGGGTTCTTGTGAAAGCAAGAAGGTGCCTTGGAAGTAGAGAGAGTGTGTGGAAGCAGAGGTTACCCATCCCCTCCATTTCTTTACAAAGTCTGGACACACACAGCCTGCCTGGTGCTGGAGCCGCTGGTGTCCAGGGCAATATTGTACATAGATTTCCTACAAGCTTGCCTGTCACAACACTACAAATAAGCCAAATCCCAGTTTCTCTTGGGTACCTTGAAAATTAGTGTCTTAGGTATGCATTGGGGAATTGCAGGATATTTAAAAGACAGAATAAGGGCTGCATAGTTGTATGTTCATTTGGTATGCCTTGGTCAGATCTTGCTCTTCAGCTTCCTCTGCTTTGGTCATCACATCAAGAAGCCTAGTGTTCAAAACACCTTCTGTATAAGATCTCTTCTTTCTGTTCAAGCCTGAACACTCCCTTCAGGAAAGGTGGATTTTGTCCCTTAGTTGGTGACAATGTGATGATGGATTCAGCTCCCTTTGCTCCAGCCCTGGCCCGCCTGTGTGTTGTCAGCTGTATCTGCTGTTCTGTGATCTTGGCTACCATTCAGTAAGGCAGGACCCCTTTTTAGGGCTGATGATGTTTTAGCGTGGCTGTGGTGCACTTGCCTTCAGGATGAGATGACCCAAGGACCTTCATGATGGATGACTTACCTCCTGGAGAGCTTTGGAGGTTGACTTTAGGTCAGAGAGCACAGAGCTGGTCTCTGCCTGAGGAGGTATTTAGGACACCTGAAGACCTTCAGCATGGACACAGGTAGGTTCCTCTACTTTGGGGCAACCTGAGTCAGGCAATCTTAGGAGTGATCTAGCAAAGCTCTGCAGATGTGGCCAACACTGTTCTGCTCACCCTGTGTGTGCAACTATGGAAACCTCTTCTTCTGTGTAATTCTTCTGCGTGTTTCCCAGGCTCTTGCATATTGCAGAAGTTTACAGAGGTGTCTTCACACAAGCTAATCTGTTTGAGAGGGTAGATTTCAGAGGGGCACTAGCAAGGTTCCAGCCCCTCTGCTTAGCTGCTGTGCCTGTGGTCAGCCCTGGAGCTCACTAAATGCCCTGGTTCCTTCCAGGCCTCAAAGAGCTGCTCTCCCTGCACACACCTTCATTTAATGAGCAGTAGCTTCCCCCCCTAGCCAAGCTATTGGGCCATCCACTATTCCATGTTGGCAGGGTGCCTGGCAGGGCCTCGCTTTAGGTTGGTGCTTAGGCAGTATTGTAGTAAATTATAAAAGATCCCCTCTTTGATGCCTTGTGGGAGAAGGCACTGGGCCTGATTTCCCCCTGCCTCGTTCCTTGCGTTGTGATTTGCACAAGATGCTATAAACTGCTACCATGCTGGTTTGGTAACCACTTTGCCACAGGTATAAATTACAACCCAAGGTGCACAGCAGTGGGGGAATGAGGCCAACCATCTCTAAAGGTCAAAGGAGCATTCATCACACCAAGTCTGCTGTGACTTCATTGTGACTTTGCATCAATCAAAGTGCTGTTGTTGTTAAAGAATCTCAAATCAATACAAAAGAAATTTTTTTTTAAAGGCCACACTTCTCTTTTCTGCTCCTTCATTCTGTGCAGAAATGTCTTGTCCTCTGGTCTTCTTATACAAAAGTCCTTGGTGTACAGGTTGTAGATATGTATTTAGTCAGAATCAGTCTAAAGGGATGGGATCATTCTCAGCCAGCCTAAAATAGAAGGGAGCAATGGTTAGAAACAATTGCTACAACTGTGACTTCCTCAAACAGCATGGCTCTGATGTCAGATACCGGGAAAGAGGAAGCAACGGTTAGAATGCATGATGGTTTAACCAAAGGTGCAATTTGTTCCAGCTTTCTGATTAAGTCTGTCCCCTGTAAAAAGGAAATATGAGCAGAGCAGGCAGAGTGCTGTTAGAGCTCTCCAGCTGTACAGAAGTAAATGAGGAGCAGATTCGGTCACCCTCAGCTGCCTGACACTGACTGCAAGAACACATGCTTGCTCTCAGTTCTCTCCTTGTATGCCTCTGCTTTGCTCTGGAGAGAGCCTGTGCCCACAAAAAACCCCAGAAACTCCTACTTAACAAGGTTAAATTACAGTTCCTAAAAAATATATAAAAATCTGAAAGAACACGAAATCCATTATTATGTTTGATGATGGTATCGGGATTTTAATTTTCTGCGTGTTTTTGGATTAAAGCATTAGGTTTCCTTTGCTCAATTTGTCGCTAAATTTGAAAAGCTTACAGTTGCTGTTTTCTGGCAGCATTTACCTGAGAGAGCTGATCATGTATCAGTGTCCCATTTAAATATGCTTTTAAGTAGTAGTTAAATGAAAATGTACTTATGAAATTCTCATGCGTTCTCCATTTGATGCTGTACATCCAACACACATACTTACCCCGGTGTTTCTGTCATGTTTCATTTTGCTGTTAATCAGCCACTGTCTAATTCTGAAGTTGTCCTTCTTGGGCAGGGTGTTGGAGCAGGTGACTCCCACAGGTCCCTTCCAGCTGAAGTGTCTGGTCCTCACACTGCTGGTGGCTGACAGACTAGAGAGGCAGGCAGGAGGGTTTGTGGTGAACCTCGCTGTCATTTCTCTTGTGACCCACACTCAGCTGATCTCGGTGCATGGTGCCCACACAGTAATACAAAGGAAAGTGAGAAACCTGAAGCTTCCTCTCCATCAGTCCTGCAGAATTGCATGTATAACACAGTGAAGAAAATGGTAATTTTTCTGAAGTGTTCATCAACCATGTGATTGAATTCACATGTTCTATAGAMAAGTTGTTTGGGAAGTTCAAAAGAAAGGAGACCTTTCAGTATCAAAACATAAATTCTACTAACTTTTCACTAGTCTCTGTATGATCAACCCTGCTATATTCCTTAAGACTATAGCAGGGCCTTCATGACATGCCAAATAACTGAAGCCATTCTGCAATGCCCAGATTGGAGGCAACAAAACATGGTTTGCATGGTTTCAGTTTCTAGTGCTCTGTTTTAACACATTTGCTTGGCATCACCTCTCATTTCTTTCTCTGCTGCAATATAAGTGTCTGAATTATGCTCAGTGGACAACCAGGGGAAAGTAACACTGATGCATTCACATGCTGTGAATGACATAAAAAAGGGTTAAAAAAGAAATCAGCAGGAGATGGGAAAGGGAATAAAATCACAGTTTGCAAGCATCTTTGTTTTTCTTCTTCTTTCCTCTTGTCTGAGGGCCTTGGCAAGGGCTGTGTTCTCTTAGAGGTGCACTGGCCATAGGACTGATGGACATACAGATGTGTTGCCCATGGAAGGGAATGTCTGAATTTTGGGAATGTGTGGTGCATGCACTGCTGCCACATAGAGTCTGTGCTGTAGAAGTGGAATGTCGCTTTTCATTCCCATGAACAGCAACACCAGCCCTGTCCACCACTGGTCATAAGTCCTAGTGGGATAACCTGTTCCACTAGCTGTGTGCTGCCTGTTGCTTCCTGCTTCCTCATGCCATAGCACCTCTTGCTGCGGCCCAAGCAGCTTTTCAGAGAGGGGACAGTGACAGCAGCAGGACTGAATGGACTCCCTGCCATGACAGGTGTTGCAGAGATTAACAGTTTGTAAATCTAGAATCTCAGAGTATGCCAAAGAATGGAAAATTTCTGGCTCTAGTTTGCAGGTTTACTCTTTAAATTCAAAACATAATCAGCACTTGGTACAAAAGACAAATCCCAAAGTAATCATAGGATCATAGTATGGTTTGGGTTGGAAGGCACCTAAAACATCATATAGTTCCAACCTCTCTGCCAGGGACTGSGACACCTTCCACCAGACCAGGTTGCTCAGAGTCCCATCCAGCCTGGCCTTGAATACTTCCCAGGGATGGGGCAGCYRCAGCATCTCTGGTCAAACCTGTTCCAGGGCCTCACCACCCTCACAGTAAAAAATTTCTTACTACCTACTTTCCTACTGCCATTTGCCCTTGTATTGTCTGTCAAAAGCATTTCTGTTGTGCCTCTCAACATAGCATTTAGTCACCTGTTCCTCATTTATAAACGTTTTAACTGGAGTCCTGGCATGAATTAAGTGGGGCTGGAAGCTCTACTGCCAGGGAGAGTTACAGATGGGCTTTCAATGAAAATCAAACTCAGAAATTTTTATTTAAACTGGAGTGTCATTTTTCCACAGTAATGGCTACTCATCCCCAGATTTAGAAGCTACTATACGATCAGGTTTGCAGCCCATAATAACAGCAACTCCATTCTCCTATGCATGTTTTTAAAATTTTACCTGAATTTTTCTACTAAGGTGAAGCTTCAGTTTCATAACTCAAAGACAGCGTAGCATGCTATCATGTGATGTTACAATTATCAAAAAATCACTCATAAGGTYGAGAGAAATGTGCTGAGTGAACTGGGACATTTGGAATCCATAGGCACACGGCCCTAAGGCTGAAGGAGATTAATGCTCTTGGCATCACTCAGAGCCAGTATTATGTTCCTGCTGTGGTAGGGATTTCTTTTTCCATAGACCTCCTGATTGTGAAAGGGGATTCCAAAACTCACATGCAAGCAGCAAGTGTCTCCAAGTACACTGTGGCACCCATCCAGGAACAGAAACCCCCGTTACTGTCTGCTGCCACGGTACACTGATTGGAAATGAGATAGCCACCCGAGCAYGGTGTACCACGGCTCTCAGCAGTCATGTGAGGGAGACATCAGGAAACAGTAGCTGACAGTCACATCGCTGCCAGTCTGAAAGGGATTGGTGCTTAAAAGGAAGCCCTGGATGCTTTCAGCATGACTGAATCYACTGCTAATCTGCATATGTCTGGATTAGAAGTCACACCATCATAAAGATGCCACGAGCCAGGCAGCACCCGTATGTCATTCGTGTGGTGACAATTCCTAAATATCCCATCCCACACAGCYCTATTCCTAAGCATAAACAACAAATAGAAGGCAAAAGGCAGAGCACACAGGCTGTAAAGCATCCCTGTCCTGATCCCAGGATCCTGTATTATAAGGATCGCTAGGTTTTTATACTCTGGTGTATTTGCATATCCTCTTCACTGTTTGAAAGAAAAGATTATTGCATTTGCCAGTAGTTTTTCATTTTAGTTCTAAAACAACATTATTATGTGGGTTGACTGAATATATCATTCTTAATCAGATGCAGAATGGCATTCCCTACCTTCCTGACAGTGTTATGGACCACATACCGTTTGATTTAGTCTGGTGACAGGGTTGTAAATGTGGAGCTTCACATCAAGCTCCCCACCAGGGCCATGCCTCCTCTTCCAGCCTGAATGCAAATACTGCTGGAGGTGGAGGCTTGGCTCAGAGWGACCAGAAGATGAGGATCAGTGTTGGTATGTGTGTCTGGTTCTGAATGCAAGCGTGAGCTTGGCACAGAAGGGCAAACAATTTTGGACAGATTAACATGGATCATTTTGACCATGTGGCTAAAATGATTCAAAGGTCAAATTGGATTAATCTAGATCTGTGTGTAAGGGATAAACAATATACATGGTGCTTTCTGGTTTTCAGTGCATTGATTTGTGGGGAAGACCTGTGTGATGTGACCTCCCAAAACATTTTTYACATGCTAGTGATGATTTCTACAGCAGACTGAAATTAAGAGACAGAAAAGCTCTTGTTTAATATAACATTTAAGATAAAAGGAAGTTTTGCCATGAAGACAGCTGTATCATGCATACATGAACAAATACTTCTCAAACCAGAGCTAACTTAACTGAAAATTGCACTTCTTGCAAGTCTTTATTTATCTATGTGTGGTGACAGAGGTAAAAATCTTCGTTTGAGYGTTTGCCAATGAAGAGTAGTCCATCTGCAATGCCTGTGGAGTGGCAGGCAAAGTGATGCTGACCAGGTCACAGGCCACAGTTTGTTGGCACTCCCWGGTGTGTGGCCTCTGGAATGTAGCTGCAGGTTGTGGGCTCCCTGGTAGAGATGCTCCAAGTTCCCAGGGTAGGAGGGGGGAACAACTTGTGGAGATACAGAGCCTTTCTTTTTCCCATTTCTTTTGGAAACCAAGTACATGAAGCAGCTGTTCCAAATTCAGGTGCTCTCCACTCATCACTCTGGCTTTACCTTCTTGTTCCTCCTTGTATGTAGGTGCTTTGAGGATGACCAGGCTTCACAAAAATAGTGCCACCCCAGTTTCTGCTGGGTCTGAATCCAGGATACAAAGCATATGGAACCAAAGCTAAAGCTGGTTCAGTATGTCTTGCCTAGAGCTACCCAGCTCTTCTGAGCACTCTCATGTACTAGGTACTAGGTAGGCTCTAACCAGTTTTGGGAAGATTTTTTTTTGTTTTAATGTGTGCCTGGGCAGACCTCATCTGTAAGGGCAAATGTCCCAAAATTCTTAGTTTTTCACAATGCTTGTGGCAAGGTTTCCAAACACGACTGAAGGAGTTAGGTACTCAACTCTTACTGATTTCATGAATGCAGTGGGAGTCAGCCAATTGGCCTGTTTAGTCACATTTGAAAATCCTACAAGATAGCTGTCTATCTCCTTCAGCTGCTTTGAAAATCTCTCTCCTAGTGCTTTCTAGAGTGTGTTGTCATTAATATTGAAAGGTCAGTCAGGGTTGCAGTATTATTTGAACAGGACTGAAGTGTGTGGAGGAGACACATGCACATCATACAGGAAACATGAGTCCTGGACTGGAATGCACAGCTAAGGCTGTACTGGGCTTAGCTCTGCGTGGCTTGAGGCAGATGGGCACTTCTTGCTGGAGATGGAAATGCAGGCTGAGGGAATATGATTTAAATACAGRCATAAATCCTGAATCAGGACTGAGATACTTCAAGCTGAACTAACTGATTTGACTGTATACTCTTCTTTTTAGAGTAATTCATGGCACTGGATGCAAAGTTTACTCTAAATTATTCAGCAGTTGTGGGCCCTAGGTATTATTACATGGTAACTAGCTTTCCTGAATGAATGTTTCTTATTCTACTTTTGAATAAAGCTAAAAAWTTAATTGTTACAAGCTCAGAATTTACCTTGTTTGATCTCACATACCCTCTGTGTTGCAGAGTTGGAGCTACAGTGACTTTGGAGCGTTGGGTACAGTGCTTGTCCAAACTCATGAAGATGAATAAAAAATAATATATGTATATACCTCAAGGACACAGTAACAGGAGGCAAGCAAAGTCACCATGATGTTGATACAGATGCTCCTAGCTGAAATGACATTCTTGGGCTTAGGCATTTATGTTTACTTTATGGGCTGTTAAGCAAGTACATTATGTTTTGCCCAGAAAAAAAGACMTACATGAGCTGGATTGCTCATTCCCTGGCTTCCATGACATCAGACAGCTTGAAGGGAACAATCCTTAGGAACCACTAGAAAAATTCTTCCTTCCAACCTGTCCTTCCTAGGACAGCCACCTTTTAGCCCCTCTCCTTATTACCCATGTTGTGCACGTGATTCTTGAGAATTGCTTTCTCCTCCTTCAGCCTTCCACCATAAACTTACTATGTCAGAGAAGAAAGGGACAGAAAGGGGAAACTTACACATAAGAAGGAAAATTATTATAAGGAAAAAGAAGTCCTGCAAAGCCTGGAAGAAGGGTGGTATCTGGGAAGAAGGAAAACCACTGGACAGCAGAGRAAGTGAAAGGGAGAGGTGACAACATGCAGTTCCTAGCCTAGATGAGCAGCAGTATTGGTTTTGCTGGTCAATACCTGTGCAGAGCCTTGTGCCAGACCAACTCAGACAGCTTGAGAGCGAGCTGAAGTTTTCATAACTCTTCATTTATAGCATCATAGAATGGTTTGGGTYGGAGGGGACCCCTAAAGGTCCTCTTAGTCCAACATCCCTTGCAATTAGCAGGAACATCTGCAACTAGATCAGTGTAAGGTCTGTGTGTTTGTCTTAGTGGTGCATTGCCTACCAAACCTAATCAAAAGTACACAGCACATATGAGGATATGTGAATCTGATCCTGTGTTAGCATCTCTCACCTGGTCTGCCTGCACACCTACCATTTGTTTTCAGCAGGTGATCCYCCGAGGGCAAGGTCCTATTCCAGCATTTTTGGATGAAGGGCATGTGATGGGGGGCCTGGTCACAGAGCTGGTAAGGTACAGRGATGGTAAGATGTGTAGGAACTTTTGGGAATTTTTGTCTTTAGCGATTGCTACATGGGGAGGCTTCAGGATTGTYTATCACAGAATCACAGGATATACTGAGTTGGAAGGGACCCACAAGGATCATCGAGTCCAACTCYTGACCCTGCATAGCACCATCCCCTAGAGGAAGGAGGGTGCTTGTGATCAGGTCTGTGGAAGTGGAAATCCCAAAGAGCAAAGTCTCTGCACACCCCACGAGAACAGGTAATAGCTGGCAGGGGGATGTGGTGGGTAAGGGCGGCGGAGAGGAGCTCTGCGGAGGGCGCAGCAGCAGCAGCAGCAGCAGCAGCAGCAGCAGCAGGTGGAGGCGGCGGTGGCAGCAGAGGGTGCCCGCGGCTCGCTGTGCTCGCTGCCGCGACAGCCCCGGGCAGCCCCCGCGCAGCGCCCTGCCCACAACGGGGCCCTCCGCGCCACGGCGGGGTGGAGCTGCTCCTCTGGGTTTCGGGGCGTTGTAATGCTTTTTCTAAAAWACACTTTTTTWAAAAATACTTWAAAAAAAAATTAAATACTTTTTTCAATACTTTTTCCCTAATACCTTTTGTAATCATTTTTAATACCTCTCTGTTTGTCGTTCAGACGGTTTCATCCCAATACCCTCCCCCTCTATTTTTTTCCTTTCTATTTTTTYCYTTYYTTTTTYYTTYCYTTTTTTWWTTWWTWWWTTTTTTTTATTTTTAACATCTCCTGGAGGCTCTCCCTTCTCTTCCCTCGTTCTCCAGGAACRTGAACAACAGCTACAGACATACCCAGGAGAGTGAGGCGGAGGACAGAAAGGTCTGGGCAATGCCCTTGCCCAAACAGAATGGTTCCTTYTACTGCAGCACATGGACAGGAGCTCTTCCGTCTTCCCAGAGCTGGCCCATATAGCAGAGCCACCTTCACACTCACTCTGTGCTCACAGAAGATCAGCTTGTWTTCAGGAGTCATCTTTTCACCCCGCAGAAGGGCAGTCCCAAGGAAAGGGGCAGGGGGTCAGTCACTGGATTGGGGAGCCCTAATGTCAACACCAAGGAAAAAAGTAATGAGAGGGAAGGCAAAGGGGTGAAACTGTGCAAGGAATGAAAAGGAAAGCGCTGGACACGCTGTAGTTATGAGATAATGGAGGAAATGTTATTTGCTAGAGAAATGTGGAACCCGAGGTTAAGGGGCAGCAGATGTAAAGTAAACAAACACATCTGAGCTTATATTCTTGCTTTTCTACCATCCACTGAAGAACTAATTAATGAAAAATCTGGCAGCTTGGATTTCATTGTCTGGGGAACAGACCACAGGAAAATGTGTAAAATTTTGGCAGTGTTTTAGTCATAAGGTCAGTCCAGGAAAAAGAGTACTGTAGCCCACTTAGTTACTTTGCCCAAGGAATTGACATTAAAATTGTCTGCATTTTTAACAATCAGCAGAGCTGAGGCTATGCCCTCCATTCAGAAGGTCAGAAATTAGCTCACAATTCAAGGGGGTGTTTCACCTTATATCAAAAAATCATTGTATCTAACAGAAATCTGGGTTTGTTTGTATTTTTAAGAACTACAATAGTATGGCAAGAAAGGAGAAATAAATGGGAGATATATAAGCGGGAGAACACTGATATATTCTATTAGTGGAGACAATAATATGCAAATAGTCAGCAAGTAAGAAGAGAGGCAGTGTAGAGAGCTCATACTTAAACCTAGGAATAAGGACACATTATTAGACCAGTTTTTGTTATAAGTGCTTTCTCATGATTTGAAACAGTAAGGTATTTTCATAAAGTATCCTGTTGATTTTGTATGGGGGAGAGTGTTTCCTACAAATGCCACAATGCAGGGAAAAGCTACTGATGTAAAGAACCCCAGTGTGGATATTCTGAAAACTAAGGCTGCTAAATAAAGGAAAAGGGATATTTGAGGGAGTGACAGAGATACTATTGCTCCTTCCTCATTGTTAATCTTGATATTTATTTAATTAAACATATCCTTTGTTGCAGCAGAAAAGAAGCAGTGGCAGAATTGGCTTTTGCCTCCACCAGATTGTTGCAGAACCTGGGAACTTTGCCAGTACAATTACAGTGAAGTTGGCTGTGCAGTATGTGAGGCCTCAAACCCAAATCTGGATAAACTGAGGCATAACTGTATCCTCAAATGGAGGATGAGGCAATCTTTCCAAGCATATACTTACTATAGATTTTTCACTGGGAATATACCTTGTCTTTGCTCAAAACATAAAGTCCGAGTTCAAGGTGCTGTACCTGGGTTGGGGCAATCCCAGACATGAGCACAGGCTGAGAGAAGACCTCCTTGAGAGCAGTCCTGCAGAGGATATGGGTGTTCTTGAGGACAAAATGTTTAGAGGCATGTAAGTACAGAGGAAGACACAGGGTGGAAATTCCATGTGTTCGCATCTAAGAACAAGAGAAATATGTTCAGCCTTTTCCATAACATGCTGTGAAGGCATCACTGACAGGAAGGGAAAAGGAAGTGGGCAACTGCAGGGCAGGGAGTTCTCAAATATGACTAAAGTCAATGTCCCCTGACAATTTTAGCATTAAAAAGGGAAAAATGGGAAAACCAAGGTCAGCCTCCTTCTTTGAGGTGTAAAGCAAGCAGTATTGCCGTGTTTCTGCTCATCTGCTTCCAGCTTTCTGAGTGAGCGGCCCCACAACAATGATCTGATGCTCTCAGTGTTACTAAAATGGAATCCAGATATTAATGCCTCATGTGCACAGGGTCACATGTTGCTTTTGGGACACCACGGGTAAGGTAAAGATGGACAAGCCTGAACAGACTGCACAGCTGAAATACAACCCTTTGTGATCGTATCCATCACATGTTTTTTCCAGGGGGAAAGGCATGATCAGCRGGGATGCTAAGCTTTTTAACCTTGAATGACATCCTGTGATAAGCCTGGGCACATAGGAAAAGAAAGRGGCAATGGCTTCCACCCACCAGAAGTCTTATATTTCCACAGTGCTGAGGCTGTGATAATTATGATACATCCAGCTGGTGCTATTATTCAACCATTCCTGAAGGAGAGGCCTGGTCTTAAGCTGCATAAAGATTGCTACAAAACTTCACAGTGGCCAAAAGTTAATTAATAAAAAGCAGTTAGCTATTCATRTGAATGGCAGGAACAACTTCCAGAGCCATGTGATTATATTTGCATTCAGTGCAGTGCTTAAGATGCCTCGCTGGTGGGCCAGAAGCCCACTGTGCTAAGTGCTGCATGAAACGGGTGAATGGAAAAAGGAGAGAACAAACTCATAGTGGCAGTTGTCAGCCTGCTTTTGGAGGAACAGTTGTTGCAGTTGAGCCAGTGCCAGTATAATACTTGCAGTGGGAAAAAGAGGGGAAAGAATCACAGCAGCAAGAGAGCATCAGCAAAGGTGTTGGTAGGGGGAAAGCACTGAAGGTTGAGTGCAAATGCTGGTGAGTTGGAAGACCCCAGGTGAAGGGTTRTATCTCAGAGCAGTGGATAGTGCTGAAAGAGACTTGGTCACAGCTGGAATTTAACAGCAGAGGGAACAAAGAGATAACACAKTTTGAGGGGTGGCTTCTTAGGTGAGAGGGGAGGTTGAGGCATGGATGCAGATAACAGAAAGATACAAGTGCAAATAAACCAACACCTATAGGATGGGCTTGTTATCTGCACACAGGTGTCCACATCCAAGGATGAGTGAGAGTGGAAAGAAGATGAGAAACTCCAAAAGGAATCTTTCCCAGGAGACAGAATCTGAGGAGAGCTGTGGCTGAGAAAAATGTTGGAGCAGAGAAAGGGCTTGGATGCAGGGTTGTTAGAAAGAGCAGAAATGAGAAGGAAAAGAACAAAGAGATAGAGAAAGGGAGCAGGAAAAGAGGCATCTTAATGAGAAGGTGATTTTTTTGGCAGTGACAGCAGAAAAAGCACGTCTCTGTTAGGGCTGGGAGAAAGTGTTTGGGTGTCTGCTGTAGGGTTAGAAATGGTACAATCATTGAACAGACTGTCAGAGAAAAGAGGTAAAAACTGAGTAGAGAAGCATCAAGGCTGGATGTATTGCCATGAGAGGTTATAGAAGGAGAAAGTTATGAGGGCAGCAAAGAGGAGCGTGGGTATAGCAAGGCAGCCAGGATGGGTCAAATGTCATCAGAGGTGAGACAGAGTAAGGCCAAGGCAGGCTCTGGGTTTGTGTTACTCGGTGAGGTGAGAAGTGGGAAGAGCAGCAGACAGAAGTGTCTGAGTGGAAGAGAAATCATAGAAAAGGGCTTAAGCAGAGCAGGCAGGTGGCTGCTTTGTGTTTGTAAGCAGAGTTCTTGGGGAGTAACAAAAAAACTAGAGTTTCATCTGGGGGGAAAAGGAGAGCACTGTGAAGATTATTCTGGTACTTCTGTAGCCAGAGGGTAGCATTTTCTTTGTAAGGGTACTGGAAGTGGCATAGAGTAAAAAGGGTAATGGAGATTTCTTAGAAGGGGCATGTGACAATTAAATCTGAGGTAATAAGTTATATTTGATAATTTTATCTTAATKGTATGTTTTGTTACATTCATCTTTGTGGCAAAATTGTACATAGTGACCTTTTCTACAGTGTCCTGTCCAGAACTGGGCTTTTCCAGTTTCTGGAAAAAAGGAACCTGGGTTAGACTGGCCACTCCTCAGTGCTTTCCTGAGCTTCTGGGCTTTGGTAGGATGGCTGGCTGTAGTTATTTTTAGGTGACATATAGATTTGCCTTTCTTCAGCCAGAATTTCCTTCTCGTTATCAGCCATGGTTTTCAGTCCTACTAGGTTGTCAATCTCAGATCTTCCCCAAACGCCTGGAACTATTCTTAAAACATGCTCTTAAGACTTCTCTTAGATTCCACTGTTCATACATCTTCTCTTTCTGCCTGTAGACCAGCTGTACTGGCTAGGATGTCATTATCAGAATCATCACACCAAATTTCTGTTAACACTCATAAAAATGCATGTTCTGTCAATGACTAAAAGTGTTCATTTTCCTTGCCTTTGTGTTCAGACAGCTTCCTACATTCATACTTTCCTTTTTCTTCTAAATCTTTCGCCTCAGACAGAGTTCATTTTTTGTCTTGCTTTTTATGTTAGAAACACACACCACGTCATTTGAGTTAAACAAAAAAGTCCCCTATTCCTCTTCCCTACACTGTTTGAATAGAGGCCTATGTAAGAAGCCCTGCCAGCTTTGAAATGGGAAGGCTGGTATTTTTTTTTTTTTTTGCTTACATGGAGATCATTTTAATCCAAACAGACTCTCATTTCGAAAGATATAAAGGACATTCCATTGCTTCTTGAGTCCAAAACACTCCTAAACTGACACATTTACCACTTGGTCTCAGTTTGCACAGCACAAAGCACATAAGAGTGCTTTGTCTGCGGTGTTATAATGCTGTTCTTTCAGAAAGCTGATAGTTCTCTAGCCTGAGCTTTGGCACGATCTGACTAACAAAGCCGAGCACATGGGCAGCAGGGTACATGTCTGAGGGATGCCTTGTGTCAGAGGCCTCAGTTTGTGATAGCGCTGGGTGACCCTTGTCCTTTCCACATGCCTTYGGCCAGTGCAAGACAACGTGAGCTACAATCAATCACAAGCATCCCTTACATGCCAAGACTTCAAGCCCAGATTACTATCATCAACAAATGCTTGAAGAGCCATTACAGGCTAATTGGGCTGCAAACACTACTTTCCTATCTGTAGGAGCGTGAGAAATTCAACCTCAGCATTAAAGGCCAAAACCTCAAGGAGGGGATCTGCTCAAGACACCATTTGTCTAGTGCCTAGCTGCTCTCTCCATGTTATTATTAATCATCTAAAGTGAGCGTGATTTGGACTGTCAGTCTTCCTGAAGAGAAAAAGTAACTTTGCCTGTCYGAGGCTGTTGATAGTTTCTTACCTGACAGTCGTGCTTGTGAGAAGGCAATCCTGCAGCTCTCTCCACAGTCTGCTCCAGCTCTGTGCAGCCCTTATTAACACACAGAGTATGACACATAGGTGCTGAAGTTGCCAGGTACTTCAGCATTTGGACTGCATACAGCTTCTGAACCTTACCAAGTGGGAATGTGTTTGAGAATAGAATGAGAGGATTTGGCCAGAGAGCTGCTGAAAGGCTATCTCCCCTTCAAGGTGTGTGAGACACCTGGAGACCCCTGCCAGTCATGTAGATGGGGCAAGAAACATTCAATGAGTATCTGCATCAATGTTCATTCTGAGTGGTGTGAGAATGTGGCTGCAAGACCTTTCAACTGACCTTGCCTAGGAAGAAGTCTGAGCCTAGTTTGAGGGAGGCTGTTTTATTCCTTCACTTCAAGCATTAATGCATTCTGAGCCGTTTTACCCATGTGGCATGGGTTTCAACCAGTTCCTAACCCACTACATTAAATGAGATAACAGTCCAGCTTTCAAATGTAAAATAAAATATTTTTTTTGTCTCAGCCACTCCCTACAATTTAAGAGTAGGTGAATATGGTTCAAAATATGGATTGAAATGGAAACGAGAACAAATTTTCACAGACAGGACAGACACCCAAAAACATTGTGTCCCAGAGTGTGAGGTAGATTGGCAGAATAGGGACCAGAAAACAAAACTGTGTGGAGAAGAAAGAAAACAACCCTGTGGTTCTCTGAAAGGGGCAGTCCCCTCTGATGAAGAGACTCTGGAGGCAGCTGTCTCCCCTATCTGCGCCATGAGTGGGATGCACTCCTACTTCCTGTCTGAACAGAGAGATAACGTGAACAAGCCACTGTGACATTTGACATTTCTTTTAGTTTCCCTTTTTATAGCCAAACAGTGTGATTCACTAGGGTTCTTCTTGAAAGTGGAGAGCTGTGAAAAGAAAATTCAAGCGCTGGGCTCAGATATCAAAAGGTGACATTCCCACCCTTGTGACTGTCTCGAGAAGGGCTGAGGGTATGTCTGCTTTGTAGTAGTTCCTACCTCGTTCTGCCCCATCATACATGCAAGACAGTTCCCTTATGGTTGCAGTTCTGCTTCCTTGACCCTTGTTGCACAGGAGTCTAATCTAGGCCAGACAAGGGAAAATAATTGTGTCTTGGTTTTTGTTCTGGTGCATTTGCTTTACAGTGCTCTGGAGCAAGCTCAGCTCATGCCCTCTCCTTTCAAAGTTATGTGAGTGGCAGGTGAAACACTGTGGAAGATGACAGATTTCAGTAAAAAAGCTTACATAGGTAGTCTGCCCACCAAAGCTTTTGAGTTGCCTACAGTCATCTGATGCATATAAAGTATTTAATTTAGCTAAGTAAAGATCTAGTTAAGTTTATCTTAAAGGTCTTCTTAAGACTTGGTAGAAGACACAGACCTCAAGTATCCATGACAGGTATGTAGCTGGAGATTTCAGAAATTAGAATGTCATTAAAACTCCTAGTTGTGAGTGATTCCCATATGCAGCATGCATGCCCATCACATAATACCTCAGTCAAGTCCTTTAAAGACAAGACAGGATGGGATGAACTGCCCAGTGTGCTGGGATTATCAGAGTGAGGAATGGCATGACCTGTGTGTGAACATTTCTGTGGTGAAGCTGTGCCCTATGGCTTTGCTGCTGCTGCATTTTGCTTGAGCATGTTGAGGCCTGTCTAGTCAATGCCATGCACAGCCACTCTATCTTTGTTCCCAGACACATCCTTTGTAGCTTTGACAGAGATTTTCCCTGTGTGGAAAAGGTGTGGGTATGTGCATGGAGCTACTGAAATGTCTCRTGAGTGTGGAACAAAGCAGGAAGCTGCTGGGCCCATGAAATTGTTGAATAATTTAAGTGGTATGTGACCTCTGCTGAACACAATTCCATCCTCTWATTCTAAGCCAGGCTGGACACTGAGCAGGGCAAAGTTGATCAGGTCCATGTCCTACTGGCTTTTCAAAATCTTTAAGGATGTAGATTCCACAACTTAGTTGGACAACCTGTTCCACAATGCTCCAAATCTTCTTTGTGTGTTTGTGCGTGTGTAAATGCAGAAAAAGGGGGTGACAGGAAGAGCAGGGAAAACACACAGAGGTGTGTGTGTGCTTATTCATGTACAGAGCTGTGCTCCTAAATTCTGGGTTTTTTTCTGGCAGGTGAAAAGAGCACACTGCCACTGGCAACCAGGGCAATAGCTGGATGGCTTTTAAAAAAATCTTCACATTGAGCAGAATTGCATGTTGTGATYAATGAGAGATTTTTTTAGAGAATATTCTTTTAGTTTGGGATTAGTCTTGCAGTTATGCAAGGATTCACTGCTTTTAAATAACTGGAAAAATTAGTGTCTTGAATCTCTTTCACATTTAGATCTATTGTCAGTTTATTAAATTCAGATTTATTACTAGCTTTCCTAGCCAAAAAATAGCTGTTAGCACACTATAACAGAGCATAAATTTGAGTTCACTGAATCAAAGACATTATTAAAGAAAAAAATTACTTAATGACCTGTCTGATCTAATAAATCCTGCCATTCGCGTAAAACAAAGTGACAAGAATTTATGTCCACTAGAAGTGTAAAACAAAGGCAGTCATGGTGGTTGGGTTTCGAAATGGTTTCTTCAGCCAGCTGGTCTTTACTGTAGAACCTTGTAGGTAAAAATAAGGTAAGGAKAGGAATGGCTGACTAAGCTGCTATTGAGATGATAGAGACATCTTCAGTAGCATTTAAATCAAAGTATCCAGATTTTTTGAGACTTCTGAGGTTGTCTGTGGTTGTGCTTCATGCCTGTCAGAATCCTGTAGGCAAAAGACCTGCTTTTAAACTGCAGGCTTACAGTGTGAAAGGGAGCTGATCACAGTCCCATTCAGGAAGGCCTGTTTAACAGCTTGACACGAGCTTGCTGACCACCAGCACTGGGTGCTGGTAAATCCGTAAAGTCACTTTTCCTCTTATTTATCCATTAATAATATCTGACTGAAAATGTCTGAGTCTAGCCTGCCCACCACTTGCCTTGCAGCTGCTCCCTCCAACTACTGCAGTGGCCTTCATTTGTGGAAATAGAAACCGCCTCAATGACAGCCTCTTCAAAGCCTGGCTGAAATTTGCCTTATGCTGTTTTCTGACCTTCAGTGAGCCAGCAAAGAGCATGGGGCTGTCAGTTCCCTCCTGTCCTTGGTGAGCTGCCACTTGCATGGCACACCAGTTCACATGCTGTTTACTTTTCTGGAATGAAGAAAAATAAGAGAATGCTTTTGCATCTGCCACATACTTTTGCATTTACCAAGCACCTGCCATTCATTGTCAAGTCAAATAGTTAGCTTTCTACTTTTGCCATTAGGCTTGATTGTACAAATGTACGATTCAAATTTCTTAAAATATTTGTGTGTATGTGCATATGTATGCATATTATGTTGTATATAAGCAAAAAGTAATTCTGAAGACCAGTTTCAGTTTAGTTCCAAAGCTTACATATGCCTAGAAAATTTCATACACCCATGGGCCATGCCTAAACTTCAGAGTCAGGCATGTATTTGTTCAGACTCAGACATCAGTCTTGTAACAGATGCCATGGAGAATCAAGTGAGTCTCTTCTTTTCTCCTGGAACAGCATTGCCCCAGGGCCATCCTTGAAGGCATCAGTAGAGACCCAAGTTTCTTTGTTTGATTCAAAGCATATCAGCAGAGTTTCATTGATTGAAATGTACTTTGGTTCCATTCATTCCCACTCATGTAGTGCTCCCTCATGGCAAGGCCTTGTAAGTATGGCTCAAGCATCATTGTTTCTGCTGTCACATCTGGGCTGAATTTTCCCAAGAGCATAAACACTCCAGGATGGGTTTCCTAGCACAGCTTCAAAGTGGGCATTCCCATGACAGCATTTCAAAGCACTTTCCTTTTTTTATCTTTCCTGAATTCTGAAACTTCTATGAGCAGCACAGTAATTCAAAAGCAAACAACGTGCAGCCCTCAATTACTTCATCAAACTAGACCCATGGAGCTTTAGCACCCTTCCCATTTATTCCATGCTTTACAGCCTTCAGTAAGACTAATTCATCATAATATCTCCTCAGGACTTCTCTGTGTGTGTGCGCGCCTGTGCCTGTGCCTGTGTGTGTAGGAGCAATGTGCCTGGAATAAGGGGTAATGGCAAATCCAAGAGAGGGGATCTGTTCAGAGAGAAAATGAGAGAGGAAGTGAAACTGTTTTGTGAAGGGTCACAGGAGGTAATAGTGAGCTCATCAAGACTGGAAGAAAGAGGAAGCAAGTGGAGGACTTGGGTTCAGAGAGATAGTGCAAAAATGTCTCCACTTTCCTCAAGAGYGCAGGCTTTTTGTCTGGATGATTCCTTGCAATAGCTTTATTCCTTCTAAGGCAGGGCATCCCCCATTGGCCCTCTTTACTTCTCTCTATACAATGCTGTAGGACATTTGGGAGTAGAGAAATTTTCCACCCATAAGAAAAGAGCCCAGATGGCCTGGCAATGTTGAATTCCCTTGCCTCAGGGGCTGCATTGCTGTGTCTTTTCTGGTGATAATATGTCAAAATGCAAATATAGTTGGATTTCAGGCCTCCATGTGGAGCTTTTGCCTAGGAAATGTAGCTGATGCTCACATCATACTTTCATGTATTTATTTTTGTTGGTAAGTTTGAACATATTTTTCTCAGCCTGTGGTTCTCTCCCTGCTGGTTGTACACATGTAGTGAATAATTCATTCCTGAGAATATAATTTCACTTCCTTAGTCCTGATGTTTTTCTTCTACATGTCCAGATGTGCTGGTCCATTAACATTCTTCTAATGTTAACATTAATGATAGCTGGATTTGCCACTGATGGCAGCTGCATTTGCCTGTTTCAGCTCAAGGTTCTATCAGTGGACACCTGCGTGCCTTGAAAGCACACCCCACAGGCAGAGATGTGATCTTAGGGTTATACTAGCTCTGTCTGCTGGCAGTTGTGCAATAGCAGACTTTGGGGAAAGAGACCAGTTAGTCCTCTGTGGCTTTCTCGTTTAAGGTTAACATCTGGCCAGCTGTAGAACTGATAGAAAACTTATTCAGGTCAGTGTTGTCTTTTCCCAGTTAGTTCCAGTGTATCTTCCCGTATTTGAATGAGAGAAGGCATATCTAAAGTTGTGATACATAGGCAGGGTAAGTGAAAACATTTTAGGAACTAACTGCTATGAATTTTCAGTTGGTGGAAGCAAACATGAGCATCTATGTTTGAAAAGGCACAGCCAGGCATCGGGTCCATTTAGGTCTCTCCAGCCCTTTGCTGGAGCATCCATAAATCTTCACAGCTCCTTGTCCCTGGACATGGGCTCCATCAAGCAGAGTGGCAGCTATAGATGGCTTCAAGGCCCACCATGCCAGCAGCACCAGAGGGAGAAATTGAGAAAAGAAGAGATCTTCCATGCTGGAAGTCTGTCAGGCAGATCTAGAAAGGAGGAAGATGCTGCCCCTGAGAGCCAGAAGATCTGGGATTTTCCCCCACCATGAAGGCTTGTCTGGCTTGGTTTAGGGACAAATAAGAGAAAACGCATCTGAAGATCCCCCTTCTTCCATTGGTGATCTTGAAGAAAGAACTCCCAGACCACTCTGGCCCTCTTGAACCAGTCATTGATTGTTGTTTTTCTGTTTTAAAAAATAATTTTCTCACAAATTAAAAATAGCCCCCCAAAAGCCATRTTAATTTCCTTTATTTATTCCAGAAGTTGAATGTGCAGCAGGGTTTCCTGGTCACACATACATTTCGAAATGTATAGATGTATACTAAAAATATATTGTTAAAGCTTGATTTTTTGCTGTTTCTGAGGGAGAAGGCATATGGGATATAAGGAACATACTGAGCATGAAACATGAGTAAATAAAGAGTTTTAAGACTTACCACAAAGCTAATCCATACTCATGGGGTGATCTTTAACTTTTAATGAAAATAAAAGCACTTGTCCAGAATTATCTGGTCCTCCAGTTAACAACAACCACAGGGAATGAAAGGAGAAATGTAATGTGTTTCAACAAGAGTGCACCCAAGTTTGTGGGTAGCAGTTTGCTCTGGCCCTGGGAGAAAGTGTCTGGTGGATGCAGAGTACAATAAGCATATGCAGAATTGTAGAAGTACTGACAAACTCTCAGTAGCATCCCCTACACTCACCCTCACTCCTTGAATTACTCAGTCAATTGAGGTGTCTGAAGAAAAGCACAAAAAAAAAAGACTGTCACAAGAAAGATAACGTGACAAATGGAAAAACATCATCAGGTTTTACAAGCTTGTACCAATATTCCAGCCACTCAGCCTACCCAAAGATTCTTGCTTGCTTTGAAAAAAGACCTCTGTTAAAACATCAGACTTCTCAGATGGTCCATGCCAAATATTAATAGGGAGTAGGGCTTTGCCTTTCGAATCTGGCATACACATCAAGCTTGTGACATACTTGAAGACACCCTGCACATCACATAATTCATTTGATATGGCTCCATTTAGACTGTCTTACACCCAGAGACACACAGTTGATCAGGTGCTGAATATGCATTATACCAAGAGGAATTGCAGACATGTCACACATCCAGACAGCCTCCAAAGAATAAGTGATGAAAATTGCATGCAAGGTCAGATGGGGGAGCAGTTGGATCATGGGCAGCAATTAGAACATCAAGAGAGGAAACAAAACATTCTTGTTGCAGGTCTCCTGTGTGGTTGCAGTTGATCTGTGAAATTCAGGTCACTTGCCAGGTTTGTGTTGCTACATTAAACAGCATTATAGGAGAAACAACATTGTACTGCACAAGGCTTAAAAATGAACTTTGTTGCGATACAAAATGACTATGAGAGCCAAAACTGAAGAAGAGAGACATGTAACCTTTTGAAATAAATATACAATCTTCATTTCTAAATTAGAAGCAAAACCAACTGGGAGGAGAGTTTAAATTTACCTTACCCCCTCTTTCTGGGAGAAATTCTGACTGTTGGTTGAGGGGGCCAGAACCTGGGCCAGAAATGGTCACAGTTAAACCGAGAAGCATTAACTGAGCTGGAGTGTATCCCATGGCAATCAAGCAGCAGTGCAGGAATTTAAAATAAAAACTTCCAAAAAGAAAAGAGAAGCCAGCTGTGTCCACTGAGCATGGCATGAAGGGAGAAAGGCTGTGAAATTGGAAGACTCAGAAGAGGGTGCAGCAGTGTGTGCAGGGCTGGGTTTCYGAGGGGACCTGACGGCAGGATGCTGCCCTCACAGCAGGGAGSGAGAACAGGAGTGTGGGCTCTGTCCGCTCCGTGCAGTTCAGTGGGATCACAAATAATAGATTATAGACATCTGCCTGTTTGATGTGGGTGTGAAATTCTAAATTAGCTAACAAAATGGTGCTTTGTATTAATAACATGCATGCAATTTAGTCTATAATTTCCCTGAGAGAATGGCAAAGTTAAATAATTAATCATGCCTCAAAACAGGATTATTATAGGGATTAAGAGGAAGAAATATAGCTGCTAAAATTAAAAAAGGAATGTAGAAACAATGCCTCCAAACCATGGCTGTTGTACATAGCATTTTACATGTTAGTTAAACTAGAAACAGCTGAAAATGAGTAATCTTGGATGCATCTATCAACCTCCCTCTTTAGTGAGGAGACTGATCTCTAAAACACTGCACAAAGATCAACTGATGCTGTTGTTAATCACTCCTGAAGTGTCTGTGTCTGGGAAGTTTAGGGCATCTTCTCCTAGGGAAAAGGATGGGCTTTCACATGTTTTTCTTAGCAATGCACCAGGTCAGACTCAATTTTTTTTTGCTTTCATTTGAGTGGCTCTACTGATCATTTTTTATCTCCTCAGAATAAATGTGTGTATTTCCTTYGTGTTAATTTAACCCCTCTGATCTGTGCTATTTACTTGACTATTGACTTCATGYTTAACTTGCAGTATTATTTCATATATCACTTCATTTTAACATGTTTTTTCCCATATTTCAGTGAATCTGAAAACAGTTTTTAAAGTTTCCCAAATGGGCCAAAACCAAACTAGATAAATGCAAATTCAAGATGAATCAAAAAAACTTACAGAACAGGTAGGTTTGAAAGCCATAGTGCTCGGTTATCCAGTCAGTGTGCATACTTCCCTGTTCGGGCCACTTTGTCTTTACTTCTTAACTCTGTTTACTTCAGAATGACAGATAAATATTCCCTGGTGTCTTGTACTTCCTACAGAGTGGATCATCCACTCAGTACATGTAATTCACCTCCAGTGTTGCAAAGAACAGCAGCAGAACAAATTTAATTTGCGGTGTATGTCTCTAAAAGGAAAGTATTTTTAAAGGAGAACAAAAGGGAAGACACTGGATTTAGTGAAGGCATGTTAACCCATGGCAATCTCTTTTGCTCACATTCAGAAATCATACCATRGATACTCACAGTTGCTTGAGCTGCTGCATGCACAAATTCCTCAGCAATGACTGAAGTCAGTGGAAGTGTTGCCATTGCTTTCAGTGTAGCCAAGTTACCATTATATGTTTCCCAGGGCTTTTCTTTCCTCCCAGATGTAAATCTCTAGCATATACAGTTGCAAAAGCAGTTTTTGCAGGGAGCAGAGTGCCAATAATGTTGGTTCTGACTTTTAGAYAATAGAATGTTTCCAAGAGAAAAATGTATTTGACTCAGAGCAATGTTAATTCTGTACATACTCATATGAACATAAATATTGCAGGTATTTGTCATGATGACCAATTATTGTTCTTGCAAATTGATCTACATGGCCCGAAACAGARGAAGAAAGGATCTGCCTGCTGCATTGCTGTCTCATTATCTGTGCTCATGCCCAATTCTGTTTTGAGCATGTTCCCCATCTCCTGAGAGCTGTGCTGTGTGGTGGGAGCTCACACGTGTGACAGCTGTGTGCTGTGTGCTGTGTGCAAGGGCTCTAGCAGGGGCCAGTTTCACTCCCAGCCTGTGTCTCAGMCAAAAAAGAGCAGAGTTTTTACCTACCTTGTGCCAAAGCTCATCTAACCAGCATCAGTGAACAGTCTCACATGGTGCAGTCTCAYATGGAGGTCCATCTACCAATGGTATATGCCTGGAAACGTTTTTCCCCAAGGAGACTGTTTGTGTTACAAACCAGAAGAGTGTAAAGGAAGAACTCATTCAGCTGTGACCACCTAAAACRGAGCTTTGGTGTGTGCAAGTGATCTCAGCTTCCTCTTTAACTTATGCAGAGAAACAGGAGACAATTCTGCAGCTCACTGTCTAACAGCTGAGAGGAGTCAGCCCCTGGAAGTACCTGTTTTTCACTATGGACTCCAGTAAATGAATATTTGACTTCAAGATCTGAGTGGGCCAAGAAATTTTAATTTCTGTTGCTGCACACATTTGAACTACTTTGCAAGGGTGTTCCAGATAGCTCTTTTAATATTCTTTGACAGGTCAGAACACATCCTCTTCAATTATTAATCATATAAGCAAGAAAAGTTTTTCATAAGATGCATCTTTAAGAGAAAATAAGTTTTCCCTTTGGTTGTGTACCATGACTGGCCCAGAGGTGTCATGTCTTAGATCACCTAGTTTAGTTTACAATAATTAAGTCAGTATCATATATTATGACTAAATTTCTTCATCATAATATGACCTGAATTATTAATTTAATTATCCTAGTCTGTAAAGACCTGGGTTTGGTATCAGATACATTCACCTCAGAAAACTTTCATTAGTAAAATAGAAGTTGAARCCAGCAGGAACATTCATTCACATGTAAAACACATCAGCTCTGTGGAGTTTTAAAAATGTACAAGAATATATGATTGTAATATTTACTTTCTAGTATTTTGTTGAAATATTTAGGCACTTCTTTTAGAATTTTTTTAGAAGTTTTAAAATTTAAGTTTTTTAATTACTTGAACTATTTTTTCTGATTTCCATTATTTTCCACCAGTGATATTTTGTGGTCAGTGTCCACATTTCTGCCTCCAGTCCACTAGACTATAGTGTGTTTTTCCTCTCAAAAAAATTGTATATATTTTCTGGAAAAATCAACCTTCTTATCAGTGCTGTTTGCAATATGGACGTATCTGAAGGTCCCAATCTTAATCAGAAAAGCTGAAACTGATCCGTGACTGTCACAGGTAAATTCAAAGGGGAGAACTACATACTCCAGAAGAGAGACATGCAGAAAATTACACCCCTTGATACTGATTGTTTATAAACAAATCCCAAAAAGCTCTAATTTAATTCAATCTCCTATTCTGAATGGCTGGTAGCAACACTTTYGTAGTTATTCATACACTGAGCATGATGCCATAAACCAGATCAAAAAGTGTGTTTGTAACAAGATCTTAAAACTGACCTGTCAAATCAAGGGAAGWATTGTTTGTTCATTTGATCCTTTTTTGGCAGGAATCACCTGTTTCATTATTGTATGAACACATGTTCATCCTTTCCATGACCAAGTTCTTTGTTCGAGGTGGAGCCAGTCTGATTATTGCTACAATCATTTCTTTCTGCGCAATTCCAACTGTTTGCCACAGAGAGACATGGTGAGGGGAGATTCAGCTTGCAGATTTGGACTTTAATTTAGCTTTGCAGCTATTCAGCTGACCAAGTGTAGCAATTGAGTTTTAGGTGTGTTTGAGTAGCCTTTAAGTTTCCAGTAACGGCAGTGGTATCTTGGAGAGACGCGAAAACCTAGGTTTAGCTATCTTAATATGGAACCAAATTTCTCATTGCATATTGGATAGAGTATTGTATGAATAAAAATATTCTACATGCTATTTGCTTCTTTGGTTCAAGGTCCTGGGTCTCAAAGGCCTGGTTCTCAGCAACCACAGAGTATTTCTGAGCAGCTGCTGGTTTTACACCTGCTGCCCATCTTTCCATGTGGGTATGGATGGAAGAGGGAAACTATCTTTGGGATAACACAAATACTTTGATGACAGACAACCTGGCACCCAGGCTTCTCATGCCTGACAAACGTTTCAGCTCTATTACTTTGTTTATTTATTTGTTTTCCAGATCCATTAAGTTCACTCTGGAGTTGCAAGTGAGAAGGAATTTTCCCATGTGAGGCTGGAATGGGTTGAGCTGTATGGTAGATATGACTGCAGTGTTCCTCTAAGACTGGAGATTTTAAGTCTGTGCCTTTGGACAGAGCCTGGAGTAGCCATTCCTTGATAAAATGAAAGAGAGATGTAGGCAGGGTTCTTTTCCAAAAGACCCAGGAGGAAAGAGCTATTGTTATGGACACTGCTCTTGGTTCCTCAATAAACTAAGCATGCTTTTTGGAGGACACCCTTGTTGATATTTGGTCTATGCTTTTTGCTGTCATTAGAGACTCTAAATCACCATTTATTTTTGTGGAAGCTTTGCTGTCAGATTAAGTTTTCCAAAGGGCTTTTCAGTCTTGTGCAAGAAATTGAATTCCAGYACTTTCTTTCCTTCCCAGCTCTGAAAGTTGAATTTCACAGTAATTTGGGAGAACTGCATCTGTGGAGCAGGACTCTTTCAAAGGCTTTATTTTTCTGACTCATATTCTGTATAACCTTCTTATCCCTCACAAGGTTTGGCAGAAATGCACATTTTGAATCCTGGCCCAGCATTCCAGGGAGATGGATAACCCAGAAGAGCAATTCCCAAAGAAAATGTGCTAACACGACTGCTGTCAGCACTCAAGACTTTCTTGTAAGGTTGCTGGCATTGATCTCATCAGCTTCTTAATTAAAGACACTGGTCAGCAAGGAACAAGTTTTGACCATCAGCCAGTCCTGGACTATGGCTTAATGTCAGTGGTTGGAGCAATACACCCTGTACAGCTACAGCAGTGGTAGAAGTGGGCTGAGAAAAAAATCCCGAACAAATAGCATAGTGTCATGGAAGAACTTCCAAACCCTGAAGCACCTTAGATGGTGGTGGAAAAGTCAATAAAGGAATGAGAAATGCTGGATCTGTGTGAAACTGAACCAGAAAATGTCTTTCAAAACTTGCTGAAGGGAGCAGTCGAACAATTAATGGGGAAACGTGGGTGGATGGAAAAGGCTTCCCATGTCTCTTTTGTATGTTTCTCTATCAAAATGACAAAGGACCAATTGTCTCCAAGGAATAGTAGTTGCAAGCTTGGAATGCATTAAAAAACAATCAGTAATACTGGGATTGGTATATATGTGCAATGTGGTGTTTGTGCTTTAATTCCAGTCTGTTTCCTTATGCTCAAAGTAGCATTCAACCTTAAATGCTTCGTTTGGTTTGTTTCATCACTATGTGAAACCAGRGATAAGTAACATGTTCTTAGAGGCTGGGTTCTACAAAGTGAGCATCACTCCTCCACTTGCAAGTGCCCTTACTCATCTAATTGTACACCTTAATTGAATTCTGCCATCTAATCTAAATGAATCAAGTTGTAAACCGCACTATCTTAGAAGATGAAAGTGTCAGTTAAAATTTCACTTGAAATTACATGACAGGATATCTTTTTGCAGTTTTTATTTATCTTTTCCAGATCCTCATGTGGCCAATTACTCTAAAATGAATTAATCTACCTTGTGTGTTTTACAAAATATATCCTTACTTTACAAGGTAATTTTCATTGCATCACCTGCCTACAGCATGAAGTGAAACTTGCATACCGAGTCATGGAATCCAAGAACCATCCTGTCCAAAGAATGCTCAATGAAAAACCTGKCACATGATCAGATTAAGTGGTTAGTCCAGTTTTATCCAAATGGAACCAAATACTGGGTGCCTGGCGTGGTATTCCTCTGCCTTCTGTGCTGCAAGGGTCTGGCCATGTGCAGAGAGGTTAGTGGTGTGTCCACTTGTCCAGCCATGGTAGTCAGCTGTGAGAGAGGCTGGATGGTGTGGGATGAATTCTGGAGAGACAGGAGGAGCTAAGAGCTGGCTGTGAGTCAGGCACTGGAGGGACCATAGGTCTGGACCTGTGAGAGACTTGTTTGTTTATGTGTGTGTCTGTCTGTGCATGTGGTACCAGGGAAGCAGGGGGATCCAGGGGCCAGCCATTGGATGGTCTGAGTGTCCAAGGGGARTCTTGGACGTGTAGTGAGTGTGTATATGGGTATCTGTCAGAGACGGGTTGAGTGCCAGGGGTGGAGGAGGACCGTGGTGCTCAGGCACTTGTATGTGCAGGTTCCAGCTGCTGAGCTGACCAGGGATCTAAGTGCCAGCTACTGGATAGGTGTGAATATCTAAGGAGGGATCTATATTGCATATTTCTGTATACATGCAGATACATGGGGCACTGAAGGGCATGCTTTAATGGTGGATTTGGCAGTGCTGACTTACTGGTTGGACTGGATGATATAAGAGTTCTTTTTCAACTTAAATGATTCCTTAATTCTGTGATTGTGTGTATGTGTCTGTGTGTGCACCTTGGGAGCACATACTCAGCCTTACTACTGGCAGGACCTGGAGACATGGAGCTGCWGCAGCCTCCCCTCTGTTGGACTACTAGATTTTGAGTAACCCTTAACACAGAGTTTGTGTTGTTCATCTTAAACAAGTGAGTTTGCTCAGCCTTGTTTCTTGTGCACGGCATTTCTGCACACTGTAGAAGTTTTGGAAAAAGGAGTCAAACATGGAATTTCAGCTCAGAATCACTTCCAGAAGAGGAGAAATAAATTATTTGGGAGCCTCACTGCCATGGGTTCCTTGCCTATCTTCTTAAGGCAAAGAAAGAGGATCAGAAGCCCATGCTGAAGTGAAACAAAATCTTAAAACACTACCCATCCTGGGCTGGAAGCTTTCGGAAGTTAAAAAAACTCTCTATGGCTGCCTCAGAAAGCTAAGTGTCATGTTCAGGTGACAGTCTGGATCTGCTCTGCACTGAAGACACTTTGGAAATTTGGGGCTTTTTTGTCCTGAAAGCTCAAAATCCATGAGTTGCTGTCATTTCAAGTATATTGATCCAGTGCTGACATGTGTTGTTTACAGAGACTGGAGCAGGCACTAACACTAGCAAAGACAGATCCATAGTGCTGCCTCAGCCAGTCTTGTGTGTAACATGTCAGCTGGCAYGTGCTATGGCCATGTTGTAAAAACTCACCCACTTCCCTAGGTCTGACGCTCCTTTGCTGAACAAGAAAATGATATCTTCCTAGGGAACCTGTTCCTTGGGATTACACAAGGCTTCAGCAGGCACAAACAAGTACAAGTGGTTTTACCTTCAGTCTTCATTTTCACAGCTCTGCTCTCATGATGTTTAGCATTTTCTCTGAGCTGTTTTACTTGTACAGTCAAAAGAAGGATCATTAAGGCTGATCAGGCCCTTGTGTAGGTAGTCCAGTATCCATGAGCAAGAGTTTGATCTTAAATTCTGAGGCAAAGTATGCAGTATTTCCAGTATGGATGACTCTGTCAACCAGAAAACATCTTTCTCCTTGAAAGTCACCAAATACTGGCTTACAGTGTGAAGTATAACAGGTGGCTATGCTAGGTTTGGATAGATGCATGTAGATGCATTACACCTATTGGATATTTAATCTAAGTTTGGTTAACACATGCACTAATTTATGAATGGAAATCAGACAAGGATTTTGGAAAACAGCCTGGTTTTACCCACATAATAGCTAACCAAATGGCCAGCAACTGAGTTTTCAGAGATCTTTGTCAGAGAAGCAAAATCTTACAGTGTAACTAAACTTACTGAAGTAATTCTTATTAGTAGCCACACATCCTTTTGTGTTTCACACTCAGAATARGAGCAGACCAAAAGAAACCTCTCTCACTCAGGTCTCTCCATTTGTCTTTTCACAACAAAACAGCGAGGCTCATTTTTCAAATACCCAACAGTTTTCTCCTTCTCTTCATGGAAACAATTCCTTCGTCCCCCAGAAAAACCTATCAAAAAGCCCCCACTGCCAAACAGAAAGCTAGTACTAAATGATCAATAAAATACGCACATAAATGTGTGGCTTATTACATTTTATGCTTCATCCTGAAACCATTATAAAAGTTCTTACAACATTTTGGCAGTAATTTCTAAAAAGCTGCTCTGTATTGGAGAGGGAGCATATGCACCATGTGATATGACATCTGCCGCAGTAAGTAAGCTTTTAATTGAATATTTGAGGAAATAAACATGTAAAACCCATGTAACTTGATGTCAAATAAGTTATTGTTGCCTCAAGGCTTTCTTGATTTTTCCATTTTTATTTTTGGCAGGAAAGTTTGAAATATTGTACATATTGGAGACAGGAGCACTTCACATACAATCGTCCGTCAGGACAGAAAACATAACGTTGCATTATTGTTGCTACAGCAGCCCCTCCCAAATCTTGGCAGTTATCAAAGTGGCATTTGGGATCTGAGATTAACGTCTCTGCTCACATCTAAATATATATATTGAGTGCACAGAGGAAGAAAGGAAATTGACACACATTCAATTGACTGCTGTACCAGTACTAACTAGAAACATCTTTCTTATGTTAACTCTGTGTTTCTTTTTAGCCCTGTAACCTTTCACGGCAAACAGTGTGGTGCTTTCTCTCTCCGTTTTTTTTACACATACAGGTGTGCAGCTCAGAAGGGAGCAGCGTCAATCCATCCCTCCCTAACCTCATCATCTTTCATTGCCTCTCCTCTTTGTTTTCCCCTGTGCTGCACACTGGCTTCAGGTGGAACATATGAACACAGCCAAAGACYAGCTCCTCAGCAGGGAACACATCCCTCTGAAAAGACCGTCCTAGGTCATTTTTCAACTTTTCCATTCATCTGCAGTGGTCGGTTGATTTTTATGTCCTCAGTGAGACACCTGTCAGTGCAACATATTTCAGTCCTGTGGTAGGATAATAAATCTGTTTTTTTTCTCAGCCATTCAATATTTGGAGGTGCTGAAGATCTTGCAGTCTTGTTTGAGTAGCCTGTGCTGGTGGCACCTGAGGGTCTCCTTGAGCAGTGTGCTCCACACTGGGAGCTCCCTTGATAGGATCAAGCTTTCTCTTTGAGCCTTCTCCAACTCACTCACAATGATGTCAAAAGTGATGATCTGTGCAGCTTCTTACAGGATGATTCCCTGCATCATCACTGCATTTATATCTGCATGGCAAATCTGGACATTTAGTGGCAAATAGGCCCACTTGAATTAATTTAGTAGGTAAGATTTTTAGAGATCTGAATGCTTTACTAAAAAATCCCCAGGCTCTTAATATTTAAAGCCTACTTCTCGCTCTGTATGTGTTACTTATTGTGTTGTAATTCACTTGGGTGAGGTCTGCTCACTTAGGAGTTCTGTAAATTTGATTTCCACAAGCTCAGATGTGACAGGAGTGAAAGCCTTGACCAAGGGAATTTCCTCTTCACATTAATTATGCCCTTCTGCCATAGMATTTCCTCACCCATATTTAGCATTGATTTATCTTTTACAAGTCCCTAACATTTACTGATGATGAACCTAACATCTCCTACCTGTGTAAGAGTTATCACAAGTAGATACTCCATTTTTTCACTGTGCTGTGAAATAAGAGGGCGCTACCAGGCACTCATAGAAAATCAGACTGTGATGGCTCAGTAATAACAAAGAGACTCACAAGAAGTGTCAAGCAGTTAGATCAGGGGAAGGTGAGGCACTGGTTAGAGTTCTCTGGAGCAAGGTCTTAGTCCTGCAGCCAGATCTCAGTATGTTCACAACATGCAGGATCTCCCTGCAGAAAAAAACATAGGGGATCTGTCAGAGCTTCAAGGAGGCTTAACAAGACGACTGACTTCAGTCTGAAAATGAGAAACCTACGCACTATGGTTCCCTCTGTAGTATGTAATTGGTTATGAAATTCCATCTGTTTTGCTTCACTTCGTATTTTCAACTCAGCTGATAAGCTTGTAGCAGGGTCACATGCGTGTTCTGGAAAAGCAATTAGGTCTAGAGGATTTGATAAGTGGGTAGGTGGAAAATGGGATGATTATGATGGAGAATGGGTATTTTTAGGATTATAGAATCATAGTATGAAGGGGTGGAAGGGACCTTTAAGATCATCTAATTGCCTCCCCCCCGCCCCCACCATGGTCTGGCCTTTTTCTAGGAAAAGGGCATTAGTAGGCTGCTGGGAGGGTCTGTGTTGAGACAGACACCTGAGGTTAGGGATTTAGATACAAATACTGGGAAAACAGCAGGTTTTGCACTCACCATGCCCACTGTTTTAGGTCCCTAATTATTAGGTCTAATTATTTAGGCAGCATCACTATGACTAAAATGGGCTGTAGATTGGGGTTTTTTGGTTTCTTCACAGCAAACTGTGGTGTGAATTGTCAGTATGTGACACAGGCTAGTACCACCATCTGGAGAGGCTGGAGGGATCAAGGGAGGGAGGAAGGAAGGCAGGCAGGGAGGGAGGAAGGGAGGAAGGGGGGAAGGGAGGAAGGAAGGAAGGAAGGAAGGAAGGAAGGAAGGAAGGAAGGAAGGAAGGAAGGAAGGAAGG
>JACDOX010000007.1:5557770-5627684 GCA_014549065.1 Cardinalis cardinalis
AGGAAGGAAGGAAGGAAGGAAGGAAGGAAGGAAGGAAGGAAGGAAGGAAGGAAGGAAGGAAGGAAGGAAGGAAGGAAGGAAGGAAGGAAGGAAGGGCCGTTTATTTCCCTTGTGTTTCTGTCAAGCTGAGAACTCAGAGCTAGTGTGTAGGTGGAAATCATATGAGGAGGGACACAGTGAACTCAGCCTTCTTGTGGCTCATCTGGGGTCTCAGGTGAAACGGGATTGACAACACTGTCAGAAATGTTGCGTTTGGAAAGGTGGGCCTTTGGCTGTCTGATGGGTTGCTGCAATACAGATATCTACATACCAGAGGCACCAGAGGTTGAATCAAAATAAAATTGTCACAAGCCTTAAGGTCACTTCTGAGCTGGGTTACTGGAGGGCAGAACAACTTTTTTGATGGCAGAAGTCTGAAAAGTAATTATAAAATGCTATACTGGAAATCATGGTGAGATTTTAAAGGGTAGACTACTCAACTCAGAAGTAATTCWAAATGAAGAAGAGAAAGTGGAAATTTTCCTCAATTTCACCATTGAAATGGTGAAATTCTCTGGCAAACCRGAGATTTTGAATTTAAATTATTTTTATTTTATGGAAGCTTTGTGTTGCCTTCTTTCTGGGAGTCCAAGGAGTGAAGATGGCTATGTTGAGTCTTTGTGGACCACTCTATGTACTGTATCAGTGAGGGACTTGACAAGCATTTCAAATGCAGAAAAAAAAAGTCTCAAATATGCTGTTGCATTGTTTAGTCAAGTGTATAGTTTGCCAGGTTTATTTGGACCCTCACATCTGTTTATTGAACTCTACTTCAAAGCAATCTATTTCTGCAGGACACAGTTGGCACTGTCTAAGTATATTGTCTACTGCAGAGGAGAGAGAAGACATCAGAGTGTTAGTTTGTCATTAAGGGAAGTGCTCAAATAATTTTCTTTAGAAGCAAATACAGATGACGTAGCAGAAGCTGTGAATGTCCTGACCACAAAATAAATAACACAGGCATCTACAGTGCTGATAAGATCAATTAGCCTCTCTCTCAAACACACACATTTTCATGCATGATACAAGAGTTAATATGCACTTGAAAATCCTTATATGCCCTCTGTAGCATGCTCTGGAAGGTTACAGAAGCCTCTGTGTAGCATAAGCAGACAAACAATAGCCTTATCCCTCTTTATTTTCAGGGGCAATATGAAAAAAAATTCTCCTTGTCTGACCCAGTTACAGTTATTTGTCTTTCCAAAAATATTTTCCATATGGAGATCTCCAAGCCTGAGTGCCATCTGTGAGGACTTCTTGGGTTTCTTTTACAGAGAAGTCTCTGGAGAAAGCCYGAGTGCAAGGCTGGGCTAGACTGACAAGATTTTTTCAGTGAGAAACAAGAGCTGTTATGTGTGGTGGGTCCTGCTTCCCTGTCATTGTTGAGCTAGCGAGTCTGAGTGAAGACACTTGGTTGTTGTTGCAGCATGGCTGTGCCTTTTCTGCTCTGTCACTCTGTCCATCRTGGAAGGCCTGGAGATGCAGAAATCCTGACACCTGCCCTCCTCACACAAACTGGCCCAGCCCCTAAGTGTGCTCTCAGCATCCTTTCCTCTACCTAAGGAGGTGAATTGGTCTCTTCCAAAGGTTCAGGTGGCATCCCTGAGACATGACAGCTCTGCACCTCTCCTGCTGCCAAGTGTCCTCTCACAAGGCACATTTGCGGCTGCAATAAATAATAATGAATTCAGATGGACAGAAAGATCACACTGATGTCAAGTAGAATGAAAGGGACCCCAGAAATTTGCTGGGGTTTTTTTCTGTATAATACTGTGGATGCTGGTTTGCACAAATTAAAGCACATTGGRACCAGAAGAGTAATGATTGCACTTAATGAGGGGCAATTGAAAGGTATGAAGTAGTTCTTCCAAACAAGTTCTAATCGRAGCTGGAACCATACAGACACTGCGCTCAACAAGCTTTCCTATGAATAATGCACCTAATTACCATCTGCTTTTTTCATAACATGGATAAAAATGTGATCACATATAAAATTCTCACTGTGTTTCCTAGGATACAAGGTGATCCTCATTTCAAACTAGCTTGGAAATGGCAAATGAGCAAACTTAATTTTAATAAAAACAAGGGAACTCACGCATGTGAAATATAATCTGGGCACTTCTGATTTCATGAAGAAGTGTGTGATTTTCATACAAAACCTACTGAAGAACTTGATAGTATAGCACAAAGAGGCACTTCACACCTGTGGTTTAGACAGTCTTTGTGAAGKATGACAGCGCTTCTCCTAATGGACAGTGTGAGAGCAGTGTGAGAAAGTTACTAATAAAACAGTAAACCCTACCAAAAGCTTATTTTTCAACAATGTGAGTCAAAAGATGAGCATAAATGTCTCTTCACGATGCAGCTTTTTCTAATTACTGCCATAGCTAGTTCGCTTTTTATGTAGTGACAAGTACTCTGCTTAGTGAAAACAGAGAAAGCTAAACTTATACTTCTTTTACTCGCACCAGCCTCACTGTGAAGGGCCTGCTTTATTCTTTTATCACAGAATAAAGCTGCAAGACACTCTGGTCCTTATTCCATGTCAGAATTGTGCCGTGTGCTGGGTTAAGGAGGTCAACTGGGATTTTATAATTTGAGCTCCAAATCCCTCCAACATTTTCTGTCAAGCATAGCACACACTATCCACTAAAGTATTCCACTTATTTGAGTGATGTCCCTCAGATGAATTGATCGGGATGATGGAGAAATGAAGATGTTGTCTGCTCATCTTCTCATGCTCAGCAGCATAACCATGATAATTTATGACATGAGAAACTTTTGAGAGGAAACACAGCTTCTCAGTGTCCATGGCTTGTATGCACCACTAAAGGTTAGCAAGCACCTCAAGATTTGTGTGTTCTCAGTACCTTATCTGGTAACACAGTAGACCAGGAAAATGTCCAGCGGGATGGATGGGAGTGGCTTCAGACAATACAATCACTTCATTTCATTCCTCTCCATCACCTGAGCCTGACAAACAGCACCAAAAGCAGTTGTCTGACTACTGATAAGACCTTTTRACTTCAAACATATCCTAATACGACATCAATTGCAAATACCAAACAAGACATGGTTGGATTAATCTGCTCTCTTCCGCTCTTAATTAGCAGGAAGYCTAATCAAGCCATTCCCACACTGAAGGTGCAGCTCTGGATTTGGGGACTTCCAATTCTGCCTTGGGRCAGAGGGGGAGAAATGGGGAAGAAAGAATAAAGTAGTTTCCTTGCTATAACTGGAGGGGATCTCTATTTTGCAGATACTAGGAAAGGCTCCAAAAGCCACATCTCCTGTTCAGAGACCAGTTTGTTCTGTGATAACTTGCTATTCCTTCAATTCTCTCCATTCCCTGAGGTGGAGAGGGACCGAGGAAGTGGCAAGAATGCAGTAGGGCTGTTGGGATTACACAGTCTGCCRAAGGAGCTTGTGCACAATAAGGGTAAAAGGCTCATCAAGGAAGGTGTCTGTGTATCTTTCAGGGAGCTGTTGCAGATAATTCAGGGTCTGGTAGCATTCCAGTTCTCCTCTTCCCACATTCTTCAGCCCAKAGAAGCCTGCCCTTCATCAGTCATTCTGGAAGAGGACTGAAATCTGGGCTAATTCGTGATGGTGAGCATTCACCCTGGCTTCCCAGGACACAGTGGTCCTCTTTGCTCCCCTCTGACCCTCCCTACATAAAACCCTGTGAGGCAGGCACAAGATTCATGTGCACACTTCTGTCCTCTTTACAACCACTCCTTTGCCAAGGACTGTGTATTTGTTTTAGTTAAAGAAGCTTGTGACTGAAAACAGCTGCAGACTGAGTGGAAAAATAACGCCTAAAAATAGCCCCAGCCTGAGAGCACAATGTGCATTGATTTTACTATGAAGAGTACAAGAGCAGGGAGATGGTGACTAGGCTGGTATGTTCTAATACGCCTCACCCTGCCATATTTAGAGTGCATGTAGTAAGCCAGGCAGCCAAGTTGGTCCACGTAGGTATTTGACTGTTTTGGAAGGGTTCCCGGCAGAGCCACTCCAACTACAACAAATTACTGTCGTATTTTTATAAGCTGACAGTGAGGAAATCACCCCACAATATTACCATGTTCTGCAGAGAACAGAGAATATGTAACTGCTGAATAAGGAAGACAAATTTCTCACTCTGATTGTTGCCACTCAAGGCATTTTCTGAGAATAAATTATCAGGCAGGTATTATAATTTCTTCCCATCTGCTGTAGGGTGGGATGTCGCCTGAAGCACAGTCCAGTTCTAGATGCAGGTCATGGACCCAAATGCATTAATTTCTCTTGCAGTTGGGCCAACTTCAGCAAGCCAAGTCCATGCATCAGTTCAGTAGAAATATCTTGTTCAGATTCTTTACCACAGACAGCATGGGTGTTGATAGAAAGCACAACTCCACCAGAGACATCTTTTTTATGTTATGACTATTATGAATATGTTTTTTAAAAGGCTAACCCAAGTAATGAAGCAAACACTTGTTTTAAAGCTGGAAATTATGTCGGTTCCTGCACTTCTACTTGATAGTGGCTGTAGATCTGCCTTTAACCCTYTTTTCTCCTTACCTTTGAAATGTTMCTGGCTTATTAACTGAACAGTGTAAACCCATGCTGAGAGGTTGAAAAGTACCCTGTCATTTTTCAAATTGTTTCTGTGTCAACTACAGGTCTAATAGCGCCCCAACTACTAATAGAGGGATCTGCTCCCTAGACAGTGTGTCAAGAAGACACCAGGCTCAAAGAATGGGTGTGGGTGAAGAAGTTCAACTCTGAAGACCTTAGTGCTGTTAGACACCTTTAAAATCATGTACTCGTTACATATTTGTCTGCATACTATGGCCAGATTCTCATACCCTTTTAAACAACTAACTAAACTGCACTTCACAGGGCTTACTCAGATTTWAAAAAAAATTATTTATTTAGAAGACAAAACTTATTTGGTCTTCATGCAAACAGGAAGCTGAGAGAAGCCCAGCACTTCATCTGTGACTGGCAGTCTCCCTCACCAAAGGGATAGTCAGGGTGGTACTTTTGGAGAAGCACCCCAAATTCCTCTCTGCAATTGGCAGAAGGGAGACCTTGCTGAGGTTATGAACATCCAGGCTTGTTTCTGACTTGTTCACAAGTAGACTGGAGCAATTTTCCTGAAGCACTGCCTTCAGAGGAACCAGTGAGGAGGCATTGCTACCCTTCAAGGTGAATTAATGTCAGTGGTGATCTTGCTTGAAGGCAGCAGTGGCAGGTTTTGGACTTTTCCGAAGTCCATCTCCTGGTTTGGGCTGAGGTAATTTCCTTCACAGTGGCTGTTGTGGGGCAGCAATTTGTATTTGTGCTGATCTCAGGTTTTATAATACAGAGATGGTTTTGCTATGGCTGAGCAGGACTTACACAGAGCCAAGGGCTTTTCTGCATTTTGTAGTGCCATGTTGGCAAAGGGCTGGAGATGAATGGGAGGCTGGGATGAGACGCAGCCAGGACAGGTGATCTCAGCTGCCCAAAGAGATATTCCAGGCCATATGGCATCATGCTCAGGATATAAAGTGGGGTGGGGAAGAAGCAATAAGGTGRGGATATTTGGAGTGATGTCATTTGTCTTCCTAAGTCACTGTTACAAGTGGGGATGGCTGAACACCTGCCTGCCCATGGGAAGTGATGAATGGATTCCTTGTTTTGCTTTGCYTTTGTGTGCAGCTTTTGCTTTCCCTGTTAAACTGTCTTTATCTATCTTAAGCTGTGCCAAGGGAAATTTAGGTTGGATATTAGGAGAAAGCTTTTTACAGAAAGGGTGATAAAGTACTGGAATGGTCTGCCCTGGGAGGTGGTGGAGTCGCCATCCCTGGATGTGTTTAAAAAAACCTGCACGTGGCACTCAGTGCCATGGTTTAGTTGTGGTGTTAGGGCTGGGTTGGACTCAATGATTTTGAAGATCTCTTCCAACCTGGTGATCCTGTGTGGTTCTGTGTGATTCTGTGTGATCTCAACCCAAAGGTTTTCTAGCTTTTGCTCTTCCGGTTCTCTCCCTGATGCTGTTGATGGGGGAGTGAGGGAGCAGCTGCATAGGGCTTGGTGAATGGCTGGGGTTAAACCATGACRCAAAGGTGTACTCTGGTTTCAACCTGGTGTTGCCTGAACAAACACCCATAGTTCAACCTTGATTTCACCGCAGTTTTTTGAGGGAGGGTGATATCTGAGACCCTCACGTGGGAGATGCTATATATTGAGTTTTGTGTCACTCAGACGTTTTGCAGATACTAAAAAGAGCCTCATACACCAGTGTACAAATCAAGGCCTCACTTCCATTCTGCACACTTAGCATGCTCACAAACTGACATATAAATGTGAATGAAAATTGTTATCCAAAACACAATCCAGTTACCTGGAAAGAAACAGTTTGTGTATTTCTGTAAACATTCACAGGCTGTCCACTTTACTGGCACTAGTATTTTCATTTTTCTAAKTAAAGAATTCTTGCACATGACATGGCCTAGGGATCTGAGACAAAGTGGCCTGACCTGGCTGACTAATTATAGAGTGAAGGAAATTAATTTCTGTTTAGGATATCTGTAATTAATCCATATAGTAATAAATGAATTAGTTGGTGTTGGAAAGGTATAAATAAATAATAATTGAGAAATAGGTGCAATCTGGTCATAGATTTCCCAGAAGGAGAAGGAAGATAAAGTGTTTGATGTAAATTATTTGCTCAGCTTTACCATTTTGATAAAACATTTTTTTTACTAAGAGCAAAACCAAGTGAAATAGAAATGTCTGCATGGTTAATGAGTCAGACATAAATGATACAGTACTTATTGGAATAGCTGATTGTGGAAGATACACCAAAACCAGCAAAATGTGTGCACACAGCAGATAAAATGAAACCATGTGACAACTTTTGTGCTGTAGGAGAGACAGCTTTAAGCAAAATTGCTAAAAGTAAGTTAAAACTCATACAATACTACAGATAATTCAAGACCTAAGGCTAAAACAAAACAAATCTAAGCGTATTATATGTATCCAGAAAGTTTTTCTGTATATGATTTGCATGTATGCACATCCYCAGAGTTTCCTACAAGGCTTGTAGATTACTTGAATTTAGAAACTATCACTACAAACTGTTTTCTGTGAAAATGTCATGAAGCCATTGGGTTCCTGTGCTCCTTGATAATGAAAGTAAGCGGTGGTTTGGGTTTTTATGACAGGACCAAGTCCCTGTAAAAAGGTTAATGAATCTTAGAAAAACTTGGATCTCAGTGAAACCCAAAGGCATCTAAGTTTCACAGAATGCTATACTTCTTCTGTGGAGTACATGAGATGAACATCCCCAGGGACATAGCTTCAAAGCTAAGTACCAGGGAAAAAGGTGTCTCCAAGAGTAGAGACTCGTGAAGCAAAGGAGAAATTGTTGTCTGAGCAAGGAGGTGGGAAGACACAAAGATAAAGGGACAACTGTCAGTAACATTAGTGGCAGGTTAGAAAAAGCTTCATCGTAACAACTGAATTCAGTGCCCAAGGAAATAAACAGAAACTTCAAATTATGAATGTCCTGATTTTAGGCCAATAATAAATTTTTTAATGTGAGAATAAATATATTTCCGTGTATTTACCTGCAATACAGTATGAAGTGTTGCTTCCACAATGCACTGGACAGCACAATAACCTGAATATTGACTATCAAAGTTAATCAAATACAGCAKGAAATTCCCCCGCTCTGAGCTCTATTTAGAACACAACAGTTTGCCCCTTGGGAAAGTTATCTTGTCTATGGGAAGTAGAWAATTGTTCCAAGTCCATGGTTTCCTATCTCATTTGTCCCATGCTGTAGAACAAGCCATGGGCTGAACTAGTGTCTAGAGGGTGCACCCTTACCTCAAATACAGGACAGTCTTTAAAAATACAAAAGGACTTGGGTGATGGCATTGGAATGCCAAAAGACAGCCCTTGGTGGCAGATACAAAGTCAGTTTCCTCCAATTCTTTTCCACAAACTAGAGACTCCAGAAGAAGAGACGGCCTGTGGGCAGAGCTCCTCACCAAAGCACCCTGGAAAACAACAGGTTCCCTTGATACCTCCAGGCTCTCCTGATCATGGATGCCTGGTCATGCCCTGAACTCAGACAGTGGGTTGTGGCRGAGCTGTGAGAAACCAGCCCTTGGCTAAGGTCACTGTCACTGTGCTCCATCTGGTGTGCAGGTGGAAAAAACACCAATTTCAACATCTGTTGAAGAGTACTGTGAGCTGAACACCAGCTTTGTCAGCCTGATTTGATTAGGTAGTAGACAGTGAATTTCTGACGAAGTACTACATTAGTATTTATTGCTCTGACCTACCAAGGCTCAAATTTTCTCATGAAAATTTAGATTTAAATAAAGCTGATTTTTTTTAAATTTAGATTTAGCTTAATATCAAACAGAGGTTTGTCTTCTCAGATAACTGATTGAAATATTGGAGTCTAATAMATGCCTCCAAAAACTTTCATGAAGGTAAAAAAAAAGAAAGTGTTTTTCCCCATACTTTGTCTACATGGTGCTACACTGACATACACCTTTTATTGGATATAACTAAATGAATTTTATATATATTTATATGTATTAGTTATGTTCTTCTTCATTCTTCCTGAGTTYCATTTCCATTGACCTTTCATTGAGCTCATTCCTACAGAATTTTTTACAAATGGATACCTATTTAAAAAAAAAAAAGTGACCCCCTTGCTCCTTAACACCACAATATATCTGTAGATTACCTTTCTGCTTTTTTTAGAATTTTCAGTTTTTGTAATCTCTCCTCTGGTAACTTTCAAAAGTGTTTGCTGTAAGTTTCAAGACTTTTGTGTCAAATTTTGTGCCAATATTTTAGGGATTTTTTAATCAGTTTCTTCAAGTTTCAGTAATCAGTCTATTACTATAGTACTTCCCTGAGACTGACAAATTCAATCTTAGTGGTGTCCCCAAAAAGAGCTCTTTCTTCCTTCCTTGTAACCCTATAGTAGCCCTGGATTTTTCCAGGCCAAGAATGCTGCTGTCTTACTGAGCCCACACAAGACATTTCAGAATTGCTTCTCCTTGAGGTGTAACACAGGTCACTGAAATTCCCTCTTGTTTCAACATGGAACCAGTGAGATGTTGSTAGATTTTGAGAGCAGAAAGCTCTTCAGTTCAATGGGTTTCCTTTTATTGCAGCTCTGTTAATGTCAAGTCTTCTCAGCATGTCTCCTCCTTTCTTTCACTTTTTCTCAATTTGCCTGCWGTGAGTTTGATTCTATTTGGAATATCGAAATCTTCTTAGCTGGTCAACATCCACTCCATTATTGCCGAGCAACATTATACTGATAATACATTTTTGTTCTTCTTACCTACAAAGAAATAGGAAATGAAATGTTATGTTTATAAATATCAAACCTCTCAAGTGATCTGCCTGATATTTTCTTGTCTTAATTTGCAGAGTTAAACACAAGGGACTTGTAAGGGGTTAAAATGTAAAGCATGTCTGAAAATGGAACAAGGGACTTCTCTAGCTATAACAAGAGGTGAGGTTTCAGAGCTGGCTTAAAATAATCCAAAGCCCTGAAAAAGAGTCTTCCCACGATTCTTCGATCCTGGCCATGTGTTCTTGCCCTTTCCTTTGGGTTAGTGCAGCTGATCACAGAGGTGGATGATGAGTTATATTAGCTTTCCACTAAAAGGAGATGGCACAATGGCCTTGACTACTCATTCACATTTTGGCAGATTAGGTAAGGTTAAATGGGTATCTGTCCCAATTAGTTGTCTTGTGCTTTTCTGAACTTGTTTTCATGACAGACATATGCAAAAAGTGTCAGCATTTCCCAGATGGGTGAAAGGATTAATATTTGTAAAGTCATCTATATTTCAGATTTGTTTGGAATTAAACATACTGTAACAATAAAGTTATTGTTGGTCTTCCTCTGAGCACTCCCATTTTGCTTCCCAGCCTAATAGCCACCAGAAAAGACATCTGAAAACTTATTGTATTATTATTTATGATACATACAAAGCAAGTAGAGAAGAAATGTCACAAAATAATTTACACATACTCAGCTTTAGCACAGAAAGCAAGASATCAAGCTAATTAAATCCGTATTATCACTTTCTGTACAAACCACACACTGTTTTAATGTGTTGTAAATTCAACTCCCATTAAATGAAGACCTGATTGTGCATATATATGTATGAGAGGGGGGCTGGAGAGAGAGGAGATGCAGAGAGTCCTTCCTTCAGGGATTTGTTGGAAGCCCCTCTTGGCTCCAAGAAGCTCTGGGGCAGGGACTTGCATGCCTTTGTGCAGTGTCCAAGTAAAAAAATGCAAGAGTAGTAGCGCTGCTGTCCCTGTTGTTTCCTAAAAGAGGTCTGGTGAGATGGAGTAAGTGAGAGTTAATTACTGATTTGGCACAAAGCATTCTTCTATGTTCTGCTCTGAATCTCCAAGAGACATATTGGATCAGCTGATCAGATTCCTTTAATAACACAGCTTCCAGGTCTACTCATGCTGATCCGTCTCTGCTTCATAGCCAATGATGGTCATGGCTTGAGGCCACAGTCTAACGCTGTGACTCCAGAAAGAATGTTGTTTTTAATGTCAATCCAATGTTATTTTAAAAGAGAGACAAAGAACTAATGCATTTCCTGGGGTTCCCAACTTTCCTGGATACTGTTCAAGCTGTTTCAGAACTCAAGTGCTTCCTAAAAGCTGTCAGTGAGGTTGTGGCAACACTGCAGTGTCTCAGATGCGGCAGCTATGGAGTTATTTGACAGAAATGTGCTGAAAAATGCCAGCTTGCTAAACTTAAACACTGCCTTCTAAAGACTTCCATTAATGTTTGCCATGGTGACAGCCAGGTATCAATCTTGACCATTTCCTCAAGTGTTTGCCCAACTGCTGGGATTACTGAAAGCTGCTGTGCCCGCAGGAATGGAGCAGTTCTACCAGACTAATCTTACTTGCATTCAGTTGGATGGCTGAGCAACTCAAGTCAGAAAGAGCACAACAGATACAGAGATGGCTGAAAAAGAGCTAAGGGAATACCTTAAAACACTGATAATTTTTCCAAAAGCATCCTGAGATGTCATCTGTAGATAATTTGGAAACAAAGTTAACAATGATAYTATGTATTTGCTATAAGCAGCTTACTCATTTATAGACATACTTCCTTTTCCCCAGCTATACAATAACACTGGCAGTGCAGAAAAACACTCATTCATATTAGCCGTATGCTTAATGTATTTCTGCAGTCCTGGGCAGACAACTCTTCAAGGCTAAAAATTCAGTTCTTCATTATTAAAAAATACCAGTCCTTGCTATAGGAGTTGATGACTCAGTGAGAATTATAATTATAATCAAAGCATAATAGGCATTTTGAGCCCCTTATAATTGCTGCCAAGAAACTATTTATTCAGCTAAAGAATTAAATCTTTGTTTGTAAGCTCTTTCTTGTTCACAATAGAAATAAAAGTGTGTGACTTGGCTCATGAGCAGATACCAGTCTGGCTATTTTACTCAGAGTGAAAAATAGGCCTTCATGAGAAAGACTTGGGATACTTAAAACAATTATTTATACATATTTGCCTCTATAAAATYCAGTGTTTAGCTCCAATGAGGCTTCTGACTGCTCTTCTCCTTTACTGAATGTCGAAGACTCTGTGATGTGTTGTATGTTCAGTATTGCATGCATTTCTTGTACAACTCTCAAAGCTAGAAAATAATTTAGGAAAAATTAAATGCTGGATGCCAAGAAGTGAATAAATGGTACAGATGAACTTGGTAATTTTTCTTGGTCCCTTATTTATCTGTTGTAATAACAATAAGGTTCCCTGAAAGTACCTGATGATCTTTCTCTAAGAGAGAAAGGGGAGTGAAAATGACACACTGAATTCTTCTACTTCTTACAAGCCAATACCATATAAAAACAAAGACATTTCAAGTAGCCATAATTTACATCGGCAGAAGAAATATTCTGACTTGCTATGGAGTCAGCTGATGTCCTTACTTTCTATTTTCTCTAAACATGTGAGTAAATTAATCATGCAAAGTCTTTTCGTTTTAAGAAAGCTGGGTGGCTTCATGTAGAGTCTATTGGCTGGAAAAGGCTATTTCTTCAAAGGAACATCACAACGTAAGTTCTTTTCAACMTAAATTAATATTATGAAGTTATGATGACCACACCAAGCTAAGGCAGTGGAACACCGCGGCAGCTGACCCTTTCCACAATGTCTGCTATACTTATCCAGTTAGGTGAGAGATCTGGGTTTAACTTGGGTGCTGTTTAGAGTGATTCAGCCTTAAAATCTGTTCTTCTTAATGAGGTAGGAGGCCATGGCATAGAGGATTCCACATGTGATCAGATCTTTCTCTGATAATTGTATTTGGACCCCTAACATAAAAGTTTTCCCTGTTAGGCATAACTGTGTAGATAGAGTCAAACTGAGTTATGTTTATGCCTATACCATGATGTACACTCGTTGCATTCCTTTTCCCCATCAAAGTTACAGAGCTTTGGCCAGCTGCTAGAAGAAAACAGTATTTTGCCCAGACACTTGTCCTAAATCAAGTGCCTTTTCTTATATCATATATGCTTTGTACAGACCTAACTTATTTTAAGGTAATTTATTTTAAAATAGCTGTGCCAATAAAGTGTTTCCATGAGTGAATGAGCATTTGCATTGTATATCTGAGTAAGAAAAAATGGCGGGAAAAAATGSTGATTTAAAGTTATTTCTTATCCCAGTAAAATGAGGGATGCTATAAGGTTGCTTTTTATTTCAAGTTTTCCTGCTGTTTGGGTCAGATTCTGCATCAAGTCAGTAAGAATTCTCCCTTTGGCTTCAAGAAGATCAAGATTGGAGCAGCCACAGTAGTCTTAATAAATGTAAATCTTATTAGAAATGCCCCCTTTTATACCAAGTGCCAAGCTGTGCAAAGCTCCAGGCTACATTACCTTACAACATTGACTGAAATGGCAGAAGAATTTACCATCCCCACTAATGAATTTTTTTAATTACTCTTTGCAAACAGGGTCATACCAAGCCTCTAGTGAGAAGAAGATTAATCCTTGAATTGAAATACACTAGTAAGGCTTAAATCATATTTTCAAAAGTCTTTTCTGGTCAGTGGTGTTACTTTTTAAATCAGTCTAGGAAATGCCAGATCTTTTTTTATCTTATTTTTATCAGTCATTGAGTTTTGGAAAAGAGCTGCTAAGACTTGTGGAGGACTTCTGCTTACCCAATACAGGCAAAAGCATAGGCATCAGAAATTAGTTTCCCCACACTATCAACTCTGCTTGTCATCCTATTAGCTAAGGATGCACGACCATTCCAGAGGTCTTTTAACTCCACCTTCCCTTGGGCTGTTACTGAGGAATTAAGCTTCCAAAATCCATTGCAAGCTTTAATCGTCCTTCTGACCTCAAGAGACATATCTGTACAAGTGAGTGCTGGGATTGTGAGCACAGTGAAAGGGCTTGAGCGTGGTTAAACTCTGGGAGCAATGAGCTGGAGATTAGTGGCTCCTTCAGTCTTAGGCCTGCCTTGTGAGACACTGTGGAGGCAAAATTATCATCAGTGATGATAAACTGGTGATGAACTGGCTCTCCAGACCGATGGTGCACATTTCTTAACAAGTGGCTAGCTGCTGGAAAGTTCATTGTGTGCAAATTTTTAGTGGCAGAAAAAATGGTGAGAACTGAGCCAGAGGAGCATGGCCTTCCACCATACTTCCAAGAGATACCTCCTGGGAAATTTGGATAAGGCCTAATTCCCTTACAAAGAAYGGGTGGCCAGGTGGGAGACAGACTTTTTGCTAGGGAGACACAATAAAGAGAGGGTTATAGACAAATGTGAAAGTTAATGAGTTTTCATTTTTMACAAAAAAGGCAAGTTAAACAATACAGGATCATCAGGAATGAGCCTCATTTTTTTTCCCCAAATGTGAAATTAATTCATATTGTAATTTTTAAGGTTTAAACTTTTTCTCTGAATTGTCTGGTAATAATAGAAGTCTATGTGGATGCAAAGTTCCTAAATTATTTACAGTCTCATTAGAACAAGAAAGTATCTATTTTCATTTACCTTCTCCTATGAAAACATTTTGAGGCAACCAAGAAGTCTTTGAAGTCTCTAATCTGTTTTCTAAAGAAAATAACATTAATTCAGCAGACTGAATTAAGATAGCACTCATGCATGCAAAAGAAGGAAATGCTCCAGCATGTTACAAAAATATACTGAACATATGACTAAAAGAAACAACCACTACTTAGGTAATTGGTTCAGCCATGACAGGTTCGCAATTTTTTTTCCATGCTCCTGTTACATACAGCAGAGTATTTATCTTGTCCAGAACTGAACAATAATCACATACAGCTCATCATTTAAATCACAGCAACCACTAGAACCAAAATAAGAGTAACAGAAGCAGAACAATCCCATGGGAAAATATTTTCTCCTCTTTTAGTTTCATAAAAAAGATATATCTGAAATAGACTACATGTCTGCAGAAAGWATGGAACATGATACAAACATGGGTTCAAAAATTTTATGTTTTGGGATGTTTTGGGTGTTTTATTTGTGTTCAGTTTTCAGTTTTTCTCCAATGGCTCCAGATGTTCCTCTTGATCTAAGGATTCCCACGCAGAGAGAGGACAAGGRAAGATCAGAACAGGATCTACTCTGAAAGTCTGGGTTGGCGTCACAGGGCCAGAAGACTTGCAACCACCATTTCAAGTAATCTGACATGCAAAGACAGTGGCACAGGTTTCTGCAAGGAAGGTCTGGTTCTGCTCAGCCGTAGAGCAGGTTTCCATGATGTCATTATGACATCATGAGTCATAAATACTGAGGAAAGGAGGAACAAGAGATGATCAAATGGCCACAAGGATTAGCCAGATCATGAAAAATAACATTAAGTGGAAGTTGAAAGGCCTGCCCAATCATCCTTTAATGTTATTTKCTAGCACATTTCTTTATATCTTGTCCTAGACTGTGGAAGTGTGACCAAGCAGACAAGATTATGGACTTTGATTTTGCAAGGGCAGATTCAATTACTTTTGAAGCCTGCCTTCAATCTGCTCTGAGGGTAAAGAGTTTGTGCTCCCTCMTTTCCCCTCTGTTCATCCCTAAATCCTTACAGCCCTGGAAGGATCAACTGGCCCTTCCACATAGAGAGCTCAGCAGAGATGGATGGGTATGAAGACCCAGGGGGCTGCTAGAGCCAGGCAGGCATTTGCATAACTCCCATCTTTCCCAAACACACGTCTGAGCTTCACAGAATGTTCAGTACATATCTCGTTTTGACCAAKGTCCCTGTACCATCATTATGCTGTTTATTTCTGCCCATTCTGAATTTGAATGTGAAGTGTTCATAAATAAAGGCACATACAGATGTGTTTTCAGATAACTGTCCTTTACTAAATGAAAATTRCTTTTAAAACTCTTATGAATGCTTAATATGTAGAGCATTAAAAAGTATCTGCAGGCTCCAGGATTTTTTGGGGTAATTGTTTTGTATGTTACAACATGTTTTTACAAATGGGTCATGTTTTATCCTGCTGGTCCTTTATCGTGCTCCTGTCCTTACCAGAAATTCTAAATTTTAAATGAAAATATGTGACCTGTGCATGATCAACTTTCGTTACTTTTGTAACTTGTGCAGAAAAGTAAGTTAGCCACTAAACATGACAAGTTTATTTGTTCATTTATTTATTTTTAAATTCTAATTAGAGAAAGGAAAAGGGTGTCAAGAGTCTTTAGTGATTCACATTTTAACAACCAGGTTATAATTTATTAATTCCCAACTTATAAAATTTTCACAACCTCTTTCCACAGGAGTCCAAGAGCAACTCAAATTTATTTATTGTTCCTACATAGGGCGTCATTAAATATTTGTTATCTCCTAAAGTTTGTTGGGAAACGGGATTATTTTCCACATCAAATCACACCAATGCTAATGGGAAAAGCATTAGATGTTGACCCAGCAAATTAAACTGTAAAAGATGAGGCTCATTGTTATTATTACATACAGACACATTTTCTGTGCTCCTTATTAAAGCCATCTTAATAAAACTCATTGTATTTTAGTCATGTTTTAAAATAATTATGCCAGAATACAAAACACATGAATATACAAAGAGAACAAGTTCCACTTGAATATGTTTAATTTAACTCTTTATAATAATTTTCCAATTGGTCTCCTTCGACATTTAAATTGATCACCTACCAAGAAAAAGAAAAACACACTGAGGGTTGTTTATGCTTTTCTTAAAGCTTCCAAAGATACTCCTTCTATTTTATTTTGTAACAAAACCAAAAATTAATTCTGCACCTGTGAAGCTCATCTAATGCATATTTTCATAAATTCTCATTTCTAACCCTTTGTGTTTTATTGCAATTTTTTTTGTAAGCTTGAAAGTGTCCTATCATTGGGTTGAGTGTTCTCTCCCTCTGGTGGCTACTCTTGCCTGGAGAATTACTGTGAAAACTCTCCTTCTCCTTTGATTCCCTTATGGATCTGCACTCCACAATTTGCCACAAAGGACAGTGCCCTAATTCATACGKCTCTTACTGGAACAAGGTAATTTTTAGTGTTTTAAAATCAGAAATAGGATTCCTTTATCATCAGTGGAGATGGAATCAACATAGAAACTGGGATTTAGTGGATGTTTAATCTGGCCGATCATAGAGATTTGCCTCAGGATGAGACAGATAATGACCAGGGTTCTGTTGATTAGCTCTGAGCTGGATTCAAAGAGAGTCTAAGGTTTGGCTCAGATTGTTTGCAGTTGCAGGTGTCACAGGTCACCCATGAAATCAGATCATATGTTCCATGTTGACACTGTTTTGTGTGTTTGGTTAGGAGTGAGGGCTTTATCTCCTCTGCCTTTCTGATTAAAAAAAAAATAATTCTGAAGACTAAAATTTATTGCACCATGTAAGATTCTTAGTAATTTTGTGTTGGGAATCACAGAGCCARTGACTACAGCAGGCTCATCTGGTTGCTCATCCTACTCCCTTTGGAAACATGGAGCTTTGCCCACATACCAATTCCTTATCAAAGGATATAAATTATTGACTCTTTATGTTAACTCATGTTTAGARAATTCAAACAAAGATTTTTTTTTCTGGTGCCTTGTGGTGCACATCTGCATAGGAGGAAATGGACCATCACCACAACTCCCGATACACAGCTCACACTGGAGCTCACCAATCACAATGCTTCCTGTCTTTTTTCTTTGGAATAACTGCACACACTCAGCAGGCAGCTCTGCATTCACTGCTCTAGCTATGACATGGGCCAGCACTGCTCTTCTCTGCTCTCCCTGCTGCTGAGATGTCTCTTCACTTGCTCATTCACTCRCAATTCTAGAGATGCAAGTATCTCACTTCCAAATCAAGGTGTGAATCATTTGCACTCTAACGCAGCTGGACTTCTATTGGCTGCAATAAAGTGGCATTCCCATTCCTTTCTTACCAAATACTTCGTAGACTTGCTAAATTTTGCTAAATGAATACCTCTTCTTAAAAATGTAACATAACTGTGAATTTCCCCTGCTACTTGAAACCCATAATTTTTCAAGACAGACCCTTAACTGTGACAAAGTTGAGAATTCATTATGAATTTTGTGATAGACTCCAAACTGAGCTGTCAGGTCAAGTCTTGGTTCAACAGTTCCTGAATAAGAGCCCTGTGTGAGAGCYTTGTGGGATAATAGGAGGTCCTGCTTTCCTGATGTTTGAGCTTTCTGCCTTGCTCCCAAGGAAAGATAGCATTCACCATATTTCGTGATCTWTTTAAGTCAGCAAGAACTGATAAAGTCCTCTGTAATTCTGAGTTAAGTAACTGACTTCTTTAAGTTCAGAAACTCTACACAAAGGTTCTATGCACCTACCTGTATGTATTTCCCATTAAAAGGTCCCTGACTCTTGAAGAATTAGATGGAAATTGAGTATTAACCTTAACARTGGAAATACTGATATGAGATAAGACAGATGAATAAGCCCTGGACACAGGTTAAGGAGTCCAACCTTGAGGTGTYTAGAGCAGGTGTTAAGGAGTAGGTAGAAGAAACAAACAGGGCCATTAGGGACATTCATCTGGGCTCTGTCCCTACCTCATAATAATTCAAGTGGAAGATCCAGTGTTTGGATCCCCTCACAGCAGGCTGGTGAGTWTCCAAGAGGTACAGCTAGTCCAGATTCTGTTACGTAGGCATATTTTCACACTGTCCTCATAGCTGGGAGCTTTATAGTCCTCTGGCCTTGGTAAAACCTCTAGGAAAGCCCTCTGGAATTTAGCCACGTTCATTTGCTGTAGTCGCAGGAGTCACTTCTGGCCTGAATACTAGCAGCTGAGGCACTGTGTAGTTCTCTAAACAGAGGAGTAAAGTATGTCCTACTCTTACCTGAAGACCTGAGGTATACCTTAAAATTGCACACTGATTTTGGGAAAATGGATTCAAACRGGCTGGAAAATCTGTCTTTGGAGGTTTCATCTTTTCAACCAGATGAAGCCCTGAGCAACTTGCTCTGGCCCTGGTCCAGGCAGGAGGTGAAACAAGAAGCCTCCAAAGGTTCCTTCCAATGTAAATGTTTCTGTGGTTTATGACCCTATAGCTCTTTTATTTTGGGGTCTAAGGTTCTTTGTTGTACTAGGAATTTTCCATTAAGGTCACTTCAGCTTATAACCTCTGATGTAGTGGACATGCTACATGTGCCACACTGCTGGGGCCAGTAGTCCCAGCCTCAGACTTGCACAGAAGAACCACCTATTGCCTTTTAACAAGACATTGTAAAACATGTGAATACCTGCCTTCCAAATAGTGTTGGCCCTAGCAGCAGCAGCAATCTGATATGGTTTCAAAGYCCAGACAGCCTGGATCTGAAGAACCCTTTCCCAGAAAGGAATATTTTACCAAGGAGTGATCKGAGCCAGTGTAGGGTCAGTGACCAAGCAGTCCTGCCAAGGCATGCTCWGCTTCGTGGCACAGACTCCACGTGGGTCACACGTCCTGCTGGCTCATGCCACCACCCTGGCCACCRTCCCTCCTTCTGTCTGTCACTCAGCAGCTTTTGGGCAGCCAGCACAGAGTGTACAGGAGGGGCATGCAGATGCTGTAAAAAAAGAATCTGTCATAAAAATAGCTCAGGAGATTCCTCACACCAAAGCTGGAAATAGCAGAGAAAACACCTCCCATGCTGGTTCAGGGGTGGCTGCACGGTGGGGAGGAACCTCTCCTTGAGCTGCAGCTCCTGGTTGTCAGTTTGCATTTTGACTGAGCCACTGCAGGCTCCCGAAGCTGTGAGTGTTCCCTCAGAGGCACACACGTTTCCTAACAGTGTAACAAGGTGATCCCATCAGCCATTTAATGTTTGCAGTGAGCAGCGTGGGAAACAAGCATCACCATGTGCTTCCTACCAGGGATGAGCTGTTGAGGTGGAAGGAGAAGGAGATGATACAAAAAGCCTGATGGAGAAGTCCGGAGAGGGAGGAAGAAAGGAGATGCAGAGTCTTGTCCAATTTGTTTTACTGCATGTTTTGAGAAACAAGTGTATCTGCTGAAATTCAGAATCTGCTCTAAATAGAGAACAGRTGTCATCTTTAAATGTGCTTTCCAGTTCAACCTCCTGGTGCCCAGGAGAAACACTATAATTTTTTTATAACTTGCATAAGAGAAGACAGAGTGAGTGGGGGGGGGAGCATTGAGGAATCAGGGCAGGAGGCATATAAAAATGTTTATGTGGTTTACAAGGAAGAAGAATGCATTAAGAGGTTTTTTTCCTTCTTTTTAACCCTGTAACAAGTTAGGGATAATACTATTGACTATGGATCTTACCAGAGGAGTGAAAGAATGCATTCCTCAGCCCAGGGTTTTTTTTCTGTGGTTTCAGAAAAATCTATCAATGTGCCACGGTGTCTGATTATTCAGCCCCTGCCTTGGCGTCATACAACCAAATGAGTGCTACACAGCATGGATTGAAGATTCACAGAGAAAAAGCTGTTGGAGTTTGATAGTGTTCTGGATCTCAAAGAAATCTAAAAATACCAAATACAACTGACAAATACAGCCGACACATGTGCAGTGCTTTAGCAAGGCGAACATCTGGGGCTATTTCAAACTCTCCTCTTTTGTGTTGGTTATTATGCTACCAGAGAGCAGAAAAGTGCAAATAATAACTTAGCAGATTTTTACACTGCTTCTAAGTTCAGCTACAAAGACATTAAAAACAATAATGCAGAAAATTAATATATGCCAGTTTACTGCCCCCATTTATTCTAGACTTAGAGGATACTTATATGTGCTCTGCTGCATCCCTCTCTAGTTTTCTGGAATAATTACTATATTGTGGATGTATACACACATTTTAAATGTATACATCGATATTTCCTTTATGGTGTGATTTAACTGAGATTTGCAAACTCTTTAATTGAGTTTTCAGACTCCAAATGAACTTCAAATGATGAGGTAGAAATAATAATCATGCCACCTACCATTCAAAAACATGAGTTCTTTTTATACTGTGATGTCAATGCTAAAAGTTTTCCTTTAAGTCAAAATCAGCAAAACAAGGATTGAGGTCCAAAATAAATAAAGCAGTTTTGCTCTTCTATGGAAGTAGCTTTGCTATAGACTTCGATGAGATGAGGATTTCACTCAGTCATTTAGTTTTTGTTTATTGATTTATACTACAYAGTCTTTTTTTTCATAAGACTCCTTAAGCCACAACTTCATGTCTCTGAGTGTCATGGATGCTTAACAGGTTGGGGCCAAAGGTATACCATCTGCACAAGGCTGCTTGCAAGTCAAGACAAATAGCATCATTTTGGAACCTTCTGGATCAAACAATAACTTTCCCAGATACATGCATATTAGAAGCTTTTGTCAGAAAGGAAAAGTATTTTGCCAGGATGGAACAGCAACAGGGGACAAAGGGTGTAAAATGTCAGCATCCAAGGCCAGAGTCTGTTTTAGGGGGCATGGAGTTCATCCAAAATGGAGTGGGGGGGGGAGCCTTCTCCTTCAAATTGTTCAGTTACACAGGGATGCTAACAGCTAACTGAATGGATCTTTTCTTTGGATTGTGTATTTCTGCACATCCTCGGATGGGCAGTCGGCGCTATCYCCTGGAAAGTAAACTTAAAATAAACTTATGGAAGTACCACTCAGAGTAGCACGAGAGCAGTACAAGTTCACACTGTGTTGGGCTGTAGGTAGGTACACACAGAGCTATGAAGGCCAGCCAAAGGTCTACTGGATAGTGTCTGCTATCTATTTGTTTCAACAAAGAAATTGCTTCAAACATCGGAGGGAGGAGGACAAGGTAAAAGCATGGAAGGGTATCCTGTTTATCAAGAACTTTGACTTCARTGTGGCCAAAAATGTTCTAAAAAATGCCATCATCTCGTGAAGTGAAAATGAACCATATTGGGCAAAACCATACCAAAGAATACTGACCACATAAACTCACTGTCTCATCTTTTGGCACGTGGTGACAGCCTGCTCATATCCATCTAGGATTTCCATTTTGAGGGATGTCCAGCCTCCCTGGACACCTTTGCCCTTCAGGACTGCCTCTCAAGGAGCTCTGATGACTGGCCATACAAACTCTCTGGCTCGTCTTTCGGCATGTGGGGATGGTCTGCTTTTACACCTCTAGGATTTCCCTCTTGAAGAATGTCCAGCCTCCTTGGACACCTTTGCCCTTCAGGACTGCTTCCCAAGGCACTCTGGCAGCTGGCCTCCTAAAAACAGTCTGCCCTCCAAAAAAACAAGATGACAGTTCTGCTGGCACCCCTCCTTACTTCTCCAAGAAGTAAGGTCACCATAATTTCATGATCACTTTGCCCAAGGTGGCCTCTGACCATCAGAGCACCCACCAGGCCATCTCTGTTCCCAAAAAAAGGTACTGTGGATGCCTGTCCTCTTTGGCTCYCTCACCATCTGTGTCAGAAAGTTATTTTCCACACACTCCAGGAGCCTCCTAGACTGTTTCTTCTCTGCAGTATTGTATTTCCAGAAGACATCTGGCATGTGGAAGTCTGCCACAAGAACAAGGGTCAGTKATTGTGAGACTTCTCCCAGCTGCTTACAGAATATTCTATCTGCCTCTTCATCCTAGCTGGATGGTCTCTATCAGACTCCCACCAGGATATGTGTCCTCTTGGCCTTCCCTCTGCTTCTCACCATGTAACACTCAACCATATTGTCACCATCACTAAGCTCCAGACAATCAAAACACTTCCATCTGACTGGGATGGACTTTCCAATGGTATTTGCCACCTATTTATTTAAGAATTTTAATTGGGTAGTCATCAAAGAGTAACTGTTAGAAAAGTCACGAATATACATGAATAGTTTTTGCATGTTCATCCTTACCATGGTGCCTATGGGTACCATTTACAATAGTCATTTTGCACCACAGCCACCAGCACCTACCAGCACCTATCAGAACCACAGAACTCCTCCTRCCATCAAAAATGAGGAGGCTCTGCACAGCTGTTAGGACCAGCCACAAAGCATACTTTGGATATTGCATCCTCACACACTAAACAGTGGCCAGRGAGTCATCATTTTGCTTTCTCAGTCCCTTTCCCTAAAAGGAAAATAGAAATAAACAAACAACCTTTTGCTTTCYTACCCCTCTGCCCCCAGTAAAGACATCAAAGTGTGATCAGCACAAAACTAAGCAAWAAATGAAATGGAATATTTTGGGGTGAGCAGGTGTTCCACTTCCAGATCATCTTTAAAACCTCAACAGGGAGAGTTACAGGCAGGCTGCATAACCTGAAGAATGGCCAGATCATAGGATTTGTAATTAGAGTGAGTACATGGTGCTTCCWCACTGGGGAAAAAAAAGAGATGAGCAGCTGTCTCAGCAATATTGAAGTCAGTGAGGAGTCCCAATGAAATCAGATACTCATCTGCAGGGAGAGCAAGTCCCGTACATCCATCAGGCAGGCATGTGTCACAGCTAGTTGAAGAGAAATGGCTTCTAGAAAGTTAAGCTTCCTCTGAAACCTCAGTACATCTATTAATAAGGGAGAATAAAAAGAAGGCYAGAAAATAAACTAGAAATACAAGCAGTAGTCACCTGAGGCTGCACATGATTACTTCACTGAAGCACATTACATGCCTCTACAAGGAGAAAAATTCAAAGAAATACTTTATTGCATTAGCTAATGGTAAAAATAAACTAGTGTGGCTTCCATACTTATGTGTAACAATTTCAAGACTTGAGCAATTATTTGAAACCTGATTCTGACTTTAYGCCTGTTCTATGTTGGATTAACTGCATTTATATTGAGATGAATTTCAGTGGAGTTGTGCACACATCCATCATTTTAAACAGACAGAGATGTTCCCAAGCTTTTGTCTAAGCTCTGAAAAGATATTGGGCCTTGTCTGAAGAATAAGGAATTTGAAATTTCATCCTGTAGTGTGCAAATATTATTTTACTGCTGCAAGACAATGTGTTCAAGATGATCAGTAAAGAAGCCTGGGAGCCAGAATAATAAGCAACCCCATTTTCAATAGATGCCGACGTGAGAGGTCTCAGAGAGAGGGAAATTCACACAACTGTGTCTTTTCCCCCTGTTCTGCTGCTAGCACTGTGCCTCTCATCGATTCTGCACAGCAGCTCAGCTTTGCTCTCACTCCAGGATCCCATCTGCCAGAAATAACCGGTCACGGCCACGCCGGGAGACAGCGGGGACAGCACGTACCTTTCCCCTGGCACTTCCCAGGTGAGACCTGCTGTTATCACCACTCAGCAAGCAGGGCAGCAGCAAGAGGCACAGAGCTCCCTTCTTGCCTCTCACGCCCTCTCTCTCCATGTTTACCAAAGCCTCATGGCCATTTTGAGCTCCTCTGCTGCCGCTTAAGTGGGCCCCGCAATGTGCTGACAGCTGCATCCACCTTGTGGAGTCACAGCGTGGGCACCAGGGGCAGAGGTGCTAAGAGGTACTCAGGGCCACTGCTGGGTTTCCTTTGGAGCCAAGAGAAGGGGCCAGCAGCAAGCATCAAAGATGAAAACCCACTCAGCCCACTCTTTTTTTAACCACAGAGAGCATTTATTGTGTCTGTGTTTCCATAATGTTTCTAAACAATATTATGACCTGAAAGTGAAACAGAATTAAGTTGGATCTAATTTAAAAGTGCTTCGAAACCAGGTAATTGGCATAGCAGACTAGCAAAATTACGTGCCTGCAGGATGAGGTGCCTTTGTTTCTCCTCAGTGGGGAAACAGGCTCCCATGGCAGTACCATGCCTCTTTCTTCCTCTCACAGTCAGGAGAAACAGAGAAGTAATAGCATCAGCAAATGTTATTCTTCCTTTGGCTTGGAACAGACAGTGCTTCCCAGGCAATTGAAATTGGTACCGTTCTGTGACAGTCAGATAGCAATTAATCTGCACTCCCTACACAGCTAGATCCAATGGGGCTTCCATCTGTCCACCCTAAAACTCATGGTGGGCTGGGATCTGTGGGGAGATAAGCCTTTCTCACTGTTCCTGCTGAACAGACAGCATGGCTGCAAAGCCATGTGCAGCAAAGAGAGTGAATGGGCCATTGCAGCCCAGCCCTGCCCTCCTCTGTCCTGGGAATGGAGGACTTTGTCAGCAGGACTATTCCAAAGGGCTTGGAATGATCTCCCTATTTATTGCATAATGCAGCTGTTTGGAAATGGGTGCAGGGACATAATGTAGGCCCAAAGGCAAAAAACTGCCAGCATTGCCAGCACGTGTCCTAGGTGCAAACTCTTCCACCTGAAACACAGGTGACAATACACTGAAACACTGTACACACACAAAAAAACCCTCAGTGGCAATTTATATCCTTCCTGAGAGTGTCTAAATTTGATTTACAGCTGGGTAATGTTACTGCATCTCTGTAAGAGTTGGGAGAACAGGCTCACGTCCAAGGACAAAGGATTTGCCCTGCAGGTTAGCCATGGGTAAGTTTGGTGTTTCACCAAAGCCAGCAGCCCTGTGGGATGACCCATTTCATGGGGATTGCTTCTCCAAAGGTTGAGTGAGCCACAGTTGTAAAGCTGACCTTCTCTCACTTGCCATAACTGTTTCAGGTCAGAAACTTGATTTTCAATGGCTTTTACTAGGGGAGGTGGACCCTTCCCTTTCTTCTGCTTGAATCCAAGCTTCTACAGTAAACTTTCCTTTCTTTCACTGATAGTTTTTGACCAGGTCAGTATTTTTAGTCTCAATTTGATAAGCTGGCATGGCTTGATAGCAGAATTTTTGCAGGGCTTTTTACTAGTAGTTCTTTKTAATGGCTTGAATTAATAATATGTTATGAATTTACACTGCGTGTCACAAATTTTAGGCTTATGTGTTTCCAGCAGAACAAACATTCTGAATATCCCAGGCAGACAGCTGTCATCTAACTCACAGGTCCACCCATGTAGTCCACCCTAGCAGCAGGCACAGTTACAACGCCCCAAAGCAGCAGAATTTTTTGGTTAGCACAATGCAACCACTTTGCTTCTAATGATCTTGTAATGCTGTGCTCTAATTGAATTTTTAATTTCTTTTATAGTGTTCAATCCTGCAAACTGCTAAGTTATACACTCAAACAAGCTGCAAGATGAGCTTATAAAGTTTTCTACATTTGCCTGTTTGTTTTATAAAAAGAGTGTATAATGACATATGTTCTTTGAACCAGTGCTTAGCAAGTGAAGTTGTTTGCTAATAAAAGTTTGTTGGTTTCATAATACACACAGAAATGTGTAACTGGGCWATTCAAGAAAACTTAAACTCCTACTCCAGGCTGATTGTTTGTGTTTCTTACTTCATCTGTAATTCATTGCAGAATATTCTACAAAGTAAACTTGACATATAAGAAGCTACAAAAGAATGCTATTAATATTTAATTAATAACTAAAAGACTTATTGCACAATTAAGAATTTTTGAAGTCACCTGCATGAAATATCATAAAGATACTGCATAGACAAGTTATCATGCCTGTGTTAATAGACTTTGTTACAGAAATGTTCTTTTGACAATAAAAGCACTTATTGCAGCTCTGGCTTTATCAGCATGGGTCTCTTGCAAAACGAAAGCATGCAGAGTCTTAACCTATGAGAAAAAGACAGGCTGAGAAGATGCTATAAAATGAGAAGTGTGTAGAAAAAATCCAGTTGGAAGAAAAGGCTTCTAGTGAGACATTGCAATGAAGGGGAACACCTACATACATCAACTAAGTGAAGATTTGTTCCTTTGTCCAACAAGAAGAGGGCATATTACAGAAGCACACTGCATAGTCAGCTGAAGGAAACGCACTAGTTTGTCTTCTTCTGGATAAATAATTAACATGCAGTTAATTAAAAGGAAAAATGTATGCTAATGCATTCAAGTGAAGTTTTTAGCTACTTCTATATATGTTTTAGAAATCAAATRTGTGCAAAACAACTTATTTTGCAGGAACAGGGTACTAGTTGAAAACATCAGCTGTGCTTAAATATAATGCCCATTATATGTTATCATTCCGTGACTAGAGAAAACTTGTAGTTGCAGAAAGTGTATTACAAAAATACTGTATCCTCCTGCACTGAGTTACATAAAAGTGAGCAGAATCCAATTGAAATTCAATTAAAAATGAGATAAAGCAGAAGCATAGACCTCGCTTATATATGGGACTTCCTCCAGCTTCATCCTTTGCATTGTCAAAACTCAAACAGACGGAGCAGAAGGAGTGCATTCAGTTCTGAAACTGAAGCCAGAACAACAAGCAGAAGATCCAGGCAATCTGCTGTGTTCCTCACAAGGAGAATTTACAAATAGTGGGAATGTTTTTAATTGTCCGTCTCTCACAAAAAGAAAGGAAATRGCCTAATGACAACACAAAGTTTAAAAGTCAGACACATCTGGGAGTATTGTGTTAATACTCTGTGTACAAACCACAGGTGTAAAAGTTCAAGCACCAAAAACTAACATACTGTAAACTCAGGAAGGGAATCAAAAGGAGAATCAAACTGAGAGAAATACTGGGGCAGATCTGTTTCTGTCAGTATTGAGTGATGTGGTATGAGTTGTGTCAGCYCTTCTTGTTCGCCTTTCTTCCCTGCCCCCTCCAAGGCACACGTTTACCCGTGGCCTGTACAGCTATTGTCYATCTGATATGTGTAGTTAATGGACACATTACCTGCATTGCACGCATGCTCTCAGTGTGTGTGTTCCATCAGGTAGGTGTGAAGATCTCTGTATTCCTGCATAGGTGGGCTGGGCCTTAAAACTTTACAAAACAAAGTGCCTATTTGAAATCTGATTCAGTAGTCTGTGATGCCTATAAAATGTCCTCTCTTCCCTGCTGGCAGCCAGTGCAATTCCCCTTCTTCTTACCAGGTGTAGCCCAATTAACCCAATGAAGCATTATCTGTGGGGATAGGGTAAGTTTCTAYCATTTGCAGAGGATGCTGTGCATCCATCTGATGTGGTGATACAGCTGTGCTCAAAACAACCCTCCGTGTTGCATGCGGGCTCCAAGGCACTTCACAGCRTCAGAAACGTGGGCACTGACTGAATTTTGATATGACTGTGGCACATACCAAGGAATGGGGAAACAAACTTCCCCTCAAACCCTATTCTGGGCATTTATTTTGTCACAGCTATGTTCACATACAATCCACGTGATTCCTGTCTGCTGTGGCACGGGGCAAAGCATATGCAGCTCGCACACATGTGACCTTTTGTGCCTAAGCAAATGCATATTGCAGAGGGAGCAACTATAAAACCTATATATTTAAATGTGAATATTATAATATTGTCTTCATAATTATCATTCCCCTTGCTAGTTTCCAAGATGCTCTGGGAGGATCAAAACACAGCTGCTTCCCTACTGAGAATTTTCACACTTATCCCAGCCCCAGGTTTGTTTCCATCCCGGCCAACAGACGGCTCGGAGCTGCTGGTCCCCGGGCATGGCAGAGCTACGACTGTTGACTGTTACTTTTGAAAGAAGGCTAAAAACTGACAGGCTGTTTGAATACAACTAAGGAGGGAGAAGGAAAAGGACTTTGCTCAATCCAAATGATGGTCTTGCGAATCTTGACTGTTTTCCTTTAAGCCAACTAGCGATTTTTTTTTCCTTGCGTCTACAAGAACATCAGCATTTGAAACACCAATGTGGGCTTAAGGAGAAAATGGATTTTCACCATATGAACTGTATGCATAATTTCCAGATAGGAAATGGCATGTTACTTTATTCACATACATTCACATTCATTTATTCACATGAAAAATAGTTCATATTCTCAGCTATGATTGACATAAGGTACGAAGAGGATTTCTTCTGTAAAAAAGCAAACAAATTATGAGGAGTAGGAAGCAATAAGGTTGTTTATTAACACTCTTCTATCTTCACCCTCCTGCCCACCCCATCACCCATAAGATGGCATTCCAAATCCTTGACACAAAATGATAATATATAATATCAACCATACGTTCTCTGCCATTCCCATCTGAACCTCCAGCACTGCAAATGTAGTCATTTTTCAACAGTGGGAAATAGCAACATTCATACTTGTGCATTACCTTTATTTGGCACTCAAACCCCTGTGAAGTAGAAATTTTACCATTTAGCACCATCCCAGCCTCACAAAATACAGCCTTTCAAAGGATAAAGATAAGCCTATGGTGTCTGAACAGATTCAAGATGCTTTACTTGCATTCTCACAAGGCTCCCGTTTGGTTTGCATGATTATTCGGGTGATGGAGGTTAACTACCCTGAGCAATGGGAGGAAATCAAACCATGATCTTACATGCACAAATATGCATGAGGGGTTTTATTTCATTTCCTGCAAGATTACTGGCAATGCCTATAGTAACGCCTATTTTGTTAATTTTAGCTTTTATTACAGCCATCTCCAGGAAACAGCAACATTCCCAGAGATAATCCTTGAGCAGAAAAGAAAGTACATTCACAGAATACATTTCTTGTTGCAAATTATTGACCTGAGGCAAAAATGTTTATCAGCCTTTCTAATTTGGTGGCATAGTACAGCTCCTGGTGCATGATGAACTCAACAATTAACTGGTTGCACTGATGCTTAAAAAAAATTATACAAACAGTGCTGAATGCAAAGGTAGTTTTCTGCCATTTACATCAAGGGGCAACATTGTGCTCATTTCCCTTGTGCAAATTCTGGCACTAAATGAAACAAGACTGAATTTTTTTTTCTCCATGGTTTGTGTCAGAAATCAGGRAAATGAAGTTTAATGAAAAATTTAGTCAAAGCAAAACTTAGTAGTATATTACAGAGATCTCAAAGCTTATAAATAACAGCAGGTAACTTCAAAGACTATCAGGTAGCTGTGCTGGACTGAGTGTGAATTCCCTATCACAGCAAGGCAAGAGGAGGAGAAGGAGGAGGAGCGATATCTGATCCTTCAAGGTTCAGTAAACATGGAGCGATTGTAATTAATCTTAAGTGACTCGTGATGCAGTATCACTGTGGCACAGGACTGATGACAGGGAGGTGTTCCCAGGAGACAGAAGTGAGTAATTTGGTGCCTCGTGGACAGTGCTCAGAGACACGAGAGAAGTCTGACTTAGCAAATGTCAAGGTACATCTAGAATGACTAGAGGTGAGCCAATGYCCTGGTGGGGACACGGAGGACAGGATTCCCTCCTGCCTGTTTACTGGSAATAGACACAAAGCCCTTTGCCTGGTCTGCCAGTTAGGGAAAGTTCCTCTGCAACCAGCACTATCCCTTCCTCTTTGTTGTATAGATTTTTAAAGAAACACATCAAAGTAAGAAAGAACTGTTCACGTGTTTATGGAGCTTGCTAGAAAACTTGCAAAGGTCTGTGCCAGCTGGGTCACTTCTGTGTAGATGCTTATGGCATGGATGACACATGTGGTGTGTCCTCAAGCATGAAGCTTCCAAAAGGGGTAGAGAAAACAAACATGGGATTGAGGGAGTCRGCTCAGTGCCTTGTGGGAGCAGCCTGAGGTGGAAATGGCAATTAAGGGTTATTGTTCTGCAATGGGAGACACGAGGATTAGGTACTGATGGGGATTTGGTGGCGAATTTCCCCAGAAGATTTTCCTTTAATATTAACTGATTTTTTATTTTTGGAGGTTAATGTGTGATGCTTGGTAGAACTTAATTAATTAAAGTTGGCCAGAAGCCACGCCACCTAGCTCTGTGATTGTTTTTGCTTYTGTTAGTTGAGGAACATTGGACTGGTTCAATACTTCCAGTGAGGGAGTACTGACGCACATGCCAGGTGCTTGGGGAGGTGCTGTTTGCAAGAGGGCTCTTCCCAGTCTCAAATGGATCATGAAAAGATTGAATAGCATGGGGAATCACTGAGCCACTGGGCATATCCCCTTTCGGAATAAATGCTCTCTAGTCTTGACAGTCCTCATTGGCGTTCTGGCTGTTTATTCATGTGGATGAGAGAGACCCAGCTCTGCCTTCGAACAGCTTTAAGAGTAAATTGGTGTGGTGTGGTGTGGTGCGGTGTGGTGTGGTGTGATAGCATGACAGAATGGGTTTAGGGAGGAAGGGTAGGGAGAAATCAACAAGATGCTCTATCAGTCATTAAAAATACATATGTATGTAAAATCTATCTATATATSTATATATATATGTGTGTATACAAATATGTCTGATCTATACATAATGTATACAAAGAGTTATGTRATTTAGCTGTTTAGCTTTCACTTCCTTCCCCAGAAACTATTTGTGTGTTTCTAAGTGTGATTTTCCACTGCTCTCCGGGGGGCAGGGCCTCATTGCATGTGATGAAGTGTCTTTTCTAGCTCAGAGGGAAATGCTTCTGCTTCTGAAGTCAGTGTCCTTAAACTCAGGGCCTGCTTGTGGTGAACTCTCACCCAGAAGTTTCAGGTGACCCCTGTTGCCTCTCATGTGCCTGTGGCAGCTGTCACAATCAAAAGTACCTGTACTCCAGCTAGATCTGAAGCGATTTAAGTCAAATCATCAAAACAAATTAAAACAAATAACTAAGCACACAGAAGAATGCACTCAGCCTAAGATGCTCCAGTAGACCAAAGCATCTGTGCACCCAGCTGTTTGGTGTACAAAGCAGATGTGACAAGATGTTTGGACCTGGTGTTGTTTGTGTATCAAGAGATTTGGGCTGGATGGATTCACAGGATATAACAAATTTATCCTGGCTTGTTCTTTTGATACAGCCTATTCGAGGGGAAAGACACGTGGCGTAGAGAGAACCCAATGTGTCAGGAACGCTGAAATCTGTATATTCACTGACAGGTCTCTATAAAAGCCAGATCAGGGAATAAAAGCTCTTTTTTTGGAACTTCTAATTCTTAAAAAATATTTTTTTTTAACTCTTGCTGAGAGTATGTTCAGTAATATGGAATACAGCAAAATTATTCTTGGTGTCTTTTCACAATTGTTGTTCAATAAAATTCCAACAAGTTTACTGTAATGTGTTCTGACACATGGGATTTTATAGTGTGGATCTCCTAATATCTGGGATTTCAATTCAAGCACTGGTTTTGGCGTCAAACGCTTTGTGACAGTCTCATTCTTCCCGCGACTTCTTACCCTCAGAGTTTCGATCTCTTCTGGTTGCAGAGAAAAGCCTGGAAACACAACCCATATTAAGTCTCAAACACCAGACGGCAAACAGAAATATACAATTTTTTTTTTTCATTCTCCTGATTTTTTAACAGTTAGAGTTGGCAATATTGCAACTGGAATTTGGTTTGAATGAAGACTAAGGGCTGAATGCCAGCTTACTCTCTCTGTCTCTCTCTGAAGAAAGGCAACACTTGGAAATGCCTGGAAATAAAGGGCCTTGATTCACGACTTCCTTCCATGGCAGCTCATGCTGCCTTTATCCTGCTTGTAAGCCTAGATGCTAATATTCATGTATATTCCTAACTGTGTCCAAATCCAAACAGTACAAGTAGTCTTTTTCTTTAGAACATAAGCTCAGGTAAAAAATGCTTTGATTTCTGTGAAATCTGGATCTATTTTAAATAAGCCCATCTCTACCTAAAACCCATGTCTGAAACTCCTGAAAAAAGGTATGTCAAATAATCTGAGAATTTTTTTTAATAATGTTTTACTGTCTTGTTTCTTCTGCAAGCTTTTTTTCACAAGAAATATTGTGAATTTGAAAAGCACTGATTATACTCTCTGAGTAAAATGGCTTCTGAGTTCACATGCCTGGACTGTAATGCTTCCTCAAAGCCACTAAATACTGGAATTCAATACAAAAGAAAAAGTTAGTTCAACTGCTCTGAAAGATGGCAATAATTTTAGTGACTGCAGTCTTTTCTACCAAAAATTCCCAGTCTGTTGGTTTGCCTACCAATAATGTAACCTTCTCTTTTTGGATTGAAAGAGGGTAATTTGTCAATTTCTTTTTAGTAAATGAGAGATTAGTGTGAGGAAAAAAAGCCTTACATCTCTCCCATACCACCCCAAATCCTTTGTGTACCTAAATATACCAGAGCCCCAAGGGTGCAATGTACATGTTTGTGTACATGTTCCTGTACTGCCAGCAATGTTTCTTACACTGCTTGAACAGCACAGGCTCACAACTTACAAAAGGTAGCTAGCACAGCTGTCAGGTCTGTGGCTCAGTTTTGGGGCTTTGGACCTCAGTGCTCTAGCAAACCATAATGAACATTTCAAACACTACAAACGAAATGCTCTCCTTACAACAAAGGATGTTGTTGACAAGGCGACAAGTTTGATCGGTCACATGAAATGGAACTGGTGCTACAGGTTTTGAGTGTTGTCTCCTGACAACTCATGCATTAAGCCACAATATACTCATATATAGATTGAATGCATCCAGAAATCAATGCGGAAGGCAGTAAAACATCTGCTCTGAAGGCTCAAGCTTGACTGAAATGATCCATAAGCATTGTTCTGGCACTCTTCTCCATTGTGAATAATATAGGGGACTGCTCATGGACATGCTTCAGAAAGGCTCTTCCTTGTAGCAACAGGTAAATAATCCAAATTTGCCCTGATCTGATGCATTTCCCAGCACAATCCATCCCAGCAGTCCTGCAGCACGCGCTCTCACACGAGCCATGCATGGTGGGGGACAGAAGCAGGCCACTGCTGTTCTCAGAACTGTCTCACCCATTGACTTTCCCTGGCAAGCACAAGGTTCCTGCAGCAGCAGTGTATTACCTCAGCTGCCAGTGTCTTCTGTCACTGAAATATTTTCCATCAAAGGGAAACCTCTGCGAAGCAGCAGAGCACAAGGGCTGGCTGTCAGCTTAAACTCTTGTAATGCTTAACCCGTTGCCTCCCCTCCACAGTGACTCTTCAGATTAAAAAGATTCTCTTTGCTTTTGATCAGTGTCCTCCTGACGCAGTCTAATGCAAATATCTGATATAGTAGAAAATCAGATATATTGTCAGCAGGCAGCTGAGGCTGTCTTAAGGGTCTATTTTCTTTTTCAGTAATCTGCCTGCCATTTGTGGCCATGGAGTAAATTCAGTATTACTATAATTGCAAAGTTTGCTGCTGTTTGCTGGGGAGAGATAGAAAATTTTATCACACAGAGCAGTGAGAGGATGCCACTGAAGCTTCCTGATCTCTATAGACTCCTTCACACCCACCCTTTCCCTTGTGGAGAACAGACAGGAAAACACCCATTCATACATGCATAAACATACCGTGTCTTTGCATACACTACAAAAACTTGCCTAGGCACGGCAGTAAAAACATTGAAGAAAGTACTTTTGTGGAAGAAAGATGGGGATTCTGCCAGCTCACCTGAAGCAAAGTTATTGCTACTTGTGGCAGCAAACACTGATGCCTCTTTTAATTAGACATGTGCTTGTTGCCCTCGTTCCTTATCGGTGCAACACAGCCACTGGATTTACCTTGAAAATACAGATGAGCTCACCTCTGCCCCTGATATGCACAGCCGCTGGCTGTGTGTCGCTGGTGAGCCATGTGCACATCACATGCTGGTGGCATGACAAAGGCAAGATGGGCTCTGCCCCCAAAAGCATGCTTACATATGCTCTTTCTCGTGCAATTTTAGCTGTCATGTGGCAGAGGGTATCAGAGACGCCACAGGCGGGGCAGAGTGTTTACAATTAGGCACCCAGAAAGGGCCAGAAGCTAAAACAAAAAAATTCGAATGTGATTTCTCATCTCCAGAAGCCAGATCAGCAGTTACCCTTGCTGCTGGGCCCCACTAGCAAGAACCATGAGACAGCAAGAGAGACACACAGATACCACACACTGTGCCAGCCTGGGGTGACCCTTAGGTCCAGAATCCACTTTATTGTCTAAGGGTAAATTTAAAGCCTAGCAGGAACTGAAGGGGATTGAAAAAGACAAGCTTTTTATAACACAATTTTTAATAAAAGGTAAATAAAAGCTTTTTTTTTAAAGCTTTTAATAAAAGCTTTTTATAACACAGTTTTTAATACAGTTATATGGTGTTTTGTCAGGTTTTTTAACAACCTTCCTTTTCCTGGCATTTAGTTTCAGGTTTTAGTCTACAAACCATAAAAAAAAAGCAAGCATCATCTAGCAGTAGAAAAATAATTTCCCATGGAAAGAACCCCACATAGGGTAATATCATTAGGCTGACATGTTTTTAWATAAAGGCCTCTAAAGGCAGGTATGTAGATTCATTCATGTTTAGTCACCTAAGTAAATGGATTAACCCATAGAGCATTAAGCATGTGCAGTTCCCACTGTGTCTGAACACCTGTCCATGGCTTAGTGAGGATTTCACTGCCCAGTTCTGGAAGCACAGATGTGAAATTAGGAGTTTTGATTTTAAACCAGAGACTTTATTTTACTAAAAATTAGAAGTTATTGGCATTTTTTTAAAGAAAARGAAAGCTTTCACTGTAGTGGGGAAAGAAACAGCACTGCAAAAATTAGTTGCAGGAAAAAGTAAAATATTTTATTCTGTTATSATCAGCACACAGAAATCTTGACATGTGAGGCTTGGTAAGTCTCTTTCATGTTGAAATCAGTCTGAAAAGGGAATTAATGTTGAGAGTAGGAAATACTGAGAGAGATTTTAGAAAAAAAAAMCAAACTAAACCTGCAAGCTTTCCAAAACATTTCAAACTTAAACAAAATCCACCTTGGGAGGTTCCATTGTAGCTTTCTTCTGTAACTTAATTTCCTGCTAAAACTTCCCAGTTAAGTATGCTGACAGCAAARTGTTAAAGGATTTTCTCCTATCTTCCACCCCTTTCCAGGAATTCATCATCTAGTGTGACTAAAGATGCCACTCTGTGTGTAGAGAATAACCTATTCCCTACAAAAGCATGTGGGTAGCGGGTATCTCAAAATGCTGGGCATATGATGATGGCAATATCAAGTGAATCAGGCGTCCTGAGTCAGCATGCTGAATGAAGTGTTCCAAACCTCTGTAAAGGGCAATTCCCTTGGGTCAAGTTCAGGTCACTGGAGCAATGCAGGGAAACCCGTGCAGAAAACGCTGTGTACAGGCCCTGATTCACAGGCTTGATTTATGGCTGCACCACAGTACTTTCAGCATTTCAGGGGACTCTTACACTGAAAATCTGAACTAATTATCTGAAAATAACATCTGTTGCATTTAAGTTCCAAAGAATGCACCTATTAACAAGGAGGATCAGAAAAGCACTGATTATTTACACATCATCTATTTTAACTACCTGGTAGCAGTAATGAAATCATAACAATTTCCTGATCCCCGGCATCCTTAATCACAGAATAAGAGCTCATGGCTCCTCCAGGAGACACCAGAATAATTAACATACCTTTGAAACATCTTCACCTTTAACAAATGCAGTGGGACTAAGAACACAGCTTTGTGACTAGACCAAGAGGTAAAAGATGCCAGCCATTAAAAAGCAGGTTTGCCAAATCTACTGCTGAGTTGCTTTTTCTGTGCCTATCTGTGTATCTGCTATTGTACAAAAGAGCTTTCAAGAACTGGCCTGAAGAAGCATTCTCATTCTTTCTTCCCATAAAAAAAGCAGACCTGGCACAGGCACAGTAAATAAAAATAACAAGCATATGATGCCCAAGATGCATGTGAACATTAAGTGACGTTGGCAGCCCCCGCAAATAGAACTCTGGTTAAAAATAGCCTTTGTCTAAATGTGGAAAGTGAGTAAATATAGTAGCAGTTTCAGCTTACTACAGAGGCTTACAGGCTCCAAGTAACAGAGCTTATTATAGAGCATGTGCGTCAGCAAAGGGGAGAAAAGGGGGAAAAGAAAGAAGACGCATTCTGCAATTAGTATCTACAATGAGACACAAATTAACTTTTCCCCTCGTTATTTTTCTTGTTGTTTGAGAATTGTTACAGTGCTAAAGTGGAAAAGAGCTGGGATTGAGGAGATAGCTGAAGCTAGCACCGAAGAGCAGCACAGGGAGCTTTCTGCACAAAGGCTGGTCGCACAGAAAATGAGATATAAAAAGAGACACCAGGACAGACTGTGATCTCAGGTTCTTTTGAGACAAATAAGGAGCATCATAGTCTGGCTAGAGGGAGCTCTCCTGGATTTGCTTCCCTCATTTGACTGAACATAAGCCAGTGAGCCAACTTTTGAACTGGCTGAACAGAAAGCAACAGCGATGCTTTCCCCTGCCTCTATTCACTCCCTTCTTCCAAGGAACCCTTGCAAGTTTTTTAGTGATTGCAAGACTTGCTTCACTGAATGTATAAGTCTGCTCTACCTCATGTCTCATTTTGTAAGCAATTTGCTATGCAGTTGAGGCAGGGAAAGCCCACAAACAAAACCTGTGGGATACCTTACACCTGTGGAAGAGCACCTGCTGTGTAATGCATGTGTATATTTAAGTAACCTTCCCAGGATGTTATCTCCAAGCATGATATTGCAGGCAGGGAATCCTTCAATATTTTTAACATTCTCCTCTGGTTGAATTGACAAAAAGGAGACAAACATTCCCTGCTTTGTGTCTCTGATCTCTTCAAATCAGAGGGAGAGTGGGAAAGATCCTCTGTATTTCTTTCAATTCTCAATTTCTTTCAATTTCTTTCAATTCAATTAAAGCACAACTCCCAAAAGTCCGAAGCCCTCCCCTCATTCATGCAAAAAAGGACACTTTTCACAGGGTTCAGTGGGTTTCTGCATCTGTACACAGTTTCTTATCTTCTGACTTTGCATTGAGAAGAATGGGGCAACAGTGCATTACAGAAAAATTTCGGGAAGAGTAGAGGAGATATAGCATGATATAAAAGTTGTGGCCAGCTAAGAGTTGTCAGCAAAGTTGCCTTATTCAAATGGCATGGTAAATAAATGTTATAAATTCCTAAGTAGATCCTAAATTAGCTTTTGGCATAGTGCATCACTATAACAAGTTAATTTTGCAGCTCCAAGGAATAGCCTTATATGGTTCACTTAAGTAATCGTGCTAAATGAATGTTTAAGTGAGAACCATTTGCCAAATGCAAAGCAAGTACCATATATAACCTCTTACACAACTACATAACACAGCAATGCTGGCTGGTTTTCAAAATTCTGGGGTTTGTACAGATTATACCTGCTAACTCCAACCAACATCTGAGTCAAAAAATACCTACCTGGAATATACTACCATGATTGTTTAGGATTAATAATTTAGCATTTATTCTGCCCTGTCTTCCTCACCCTGCAGAAGATCTTCCCTTCCCTTCCCTTCCCTTCCCTTCCCTTCCCTTCCCTTCCCTTCCCTTCCCTTCCCTTCCCTTCCCTTCCCTTCTCCCCATGTGACAAACAATAGTTTTGGCAATCTTCCTTATTTTCATTGTTTTGCTGAGAAAAAAGAAATAAGAAAGGAAGGGAAGGAGAAAAATAATGTGCCAAAACCTTCAGTTATTATCTCAAAAGAATTTGAGTCTTCTCCTAGTGTAGTGCATCCTTCTCCCAGTATTTGTGCTGTTTCTCTGGCTTTCTTCTCTTACAGCCATCAGTGGCCAAAAAAAATGTACTCAGGAAAGGCAATTACAACATAATCTGTGTAAGCTTAATACTGATGCCTTCTCCCTCCCTCCCCCACCCCTGCATCCTCCACCACCTATAAATATGGCAAGCTAAAATATTAGGGATAACTGAAAAAGTTCAGACAGACATGCCTGTGTCTATTAGTCATCATTCATGCATTGTACCAAAATAACCTGCAATAGATGTCGTCTTGTTTCTTGCTAGAGAGTGCTGTTGAGTTCTTGCATTCACAATAAATCTGTTTGGAAGACTGCCCTTAAAGAGTTGCCATGGTGATTATTTTGGTACCATAAAGTAGAAGAAGCTAAAGTACTTACTAGCCCTATCCAAAATCTTGTCTTTTGGGAAGGAAAAAAAAAAGAAATCAGCAGATGGCATTTGTCAGAAATTCAATATTCTGATTATTACTGGTGTTGTGTTTTTGGAGGAATTCTCCAAAAGGAGAGTGCATGGGGTGAGGGGAAGGGAACGGAACAAAAAAAATGATGTCAGTATATCTGAAATTCCTTTAGCTTGCACTATTACAACAGTTTAGGAATAGTTGAAAACGTAGGTGTTAAGTAATGAAAATCTTCGAAGGAGTCTCCTTCCAGACTATTTACTAAATACTTAACATACTGTAAGCTGAAGAAGAGGAAATTGTTATTTCCTTGTGAAAACATCACAGACTTCCAAATGGTTAATTATAGCTCCCTTTTGCACCTTTCTTGTGATGGAATTTCATGGAAACGTGAAAAATGTCCCAAAGAAATCCATGTATCAGTCTTTCTGCTTTGCATAGCAGAGGCACACAAATGCTGCTCTTCAAATTATGCAGTGTATTTGGTGCGACTGTAATGGAAAAGGTGAATTTAGGTGGATTTAGTGAAATTACTGCACCATTTCACTTCAGTAAAAAAAAAAGCCATCAGGTTAGCTGCTCAAACGTTTATTTGCTGAGTTTTTCTAGGGCCAGTAGGGCCTGTATATGGATTATGCACAGATTTAAATTCCAAAGTATGGCATCAAACTGGGTCAAGTATGTGTGCAAGCATGCACCAGGACATGATGCTGGGTGTCTGCAGAGCATCAGAGAGCAAGGGCTGGTCCCACCAGCACAGCACCGACACCGGCTTGTTTCCTAGAGGCAGCACAGCTGCATCAGGTGGGAGAGACGTGCCCCAGTCAGAGTGCTGTGCTGACAGGTCTACAAAGCTCCTCAGATTTGGAGTTAGCTCAGGTATTACAGCAGGAGGCTTCCTCGCATGATTTAGGGGAGTTGCAATGTGTCGTACGGCTTTCTTCATTCACACGCTCTACTTCTGCTCCTTTTAGCTGTCAGTTTTTCTCTCAGGCAATTGCAGCCTCCACTTCTTCACATACAAAGAATCCRGAGTTTTGGTGAAAAACAGCTTTGTTTGCTTTAAACTTTATTTACTTAAAACTGTAAAATTGGCCCCTTCCTGGTGAAAGGTGCCAGCTGAACCGCTCCAGGAACTGAAACTCTTTATTCGCTCTGGCGCTCACTTGCAGCCCATTGGAGTCAATGACAAGCCTTTAATTGAGCGGTTTGCTGGCTCCTGGCTCCGGCCTTGCCAGGGCCAGCAGCAGCTGTGCAAACTCCCGAGCACTCCCTCCCCGAGCACCTCCGAGGGAGAGCTGGGTCTGAGCTCCGGGGAGCTGGCTCAGCCCAAAATCCCACCCCGAAACTGCAGCTGCCGAGCAGCCATGGAAATTCACCGAGCTGCTAATTGGGAACTGCTTTCTTCCAAAGAAGCTATGTTCAGGGCCAGGGGATAATGGAGGTTTTGCTGCCTCTGGCACCTCTGGTGTGTGTTCCCCATCTCTGCCCTGTGCCAGGTAGGGTTATGATGCCAGCAGGACGAATGTGAGAACATTCAAGGCAGCACCTCATCTCATGTTGGGATAAGCTGTGTTCAGCTGCCGGGTCACCACTGTCTTTGGGATTATCCTTGTTTCCCAGTTTTCCATCTCTGTACTTAGTTTGGGGTTTTTTTTGCATTTTTACTGCCAAAAACAGGAACCTGGTTTATGTGGGGAAATGTAAAAGGCAGAAGAGGAAAAAAAAAATTTAAAAAGACAAATTTTCACCCCTACCTCCAATTACGGCACTTTTGGGGAGGGAGGGATTTGTTGAAAAATTTCCAGTAAAACTTTCACAGGACATGGTCTGTTAAAAAAGAAGAAAGCCCCACAAAACCAAAACACCACCAAATAAAACTCATAAAAGCGTAACCAAAACCAACTTTACCAGCTTTAGTTTCCATTTTTGTATAGCTGCCAAGAAGATTTCAGAAATCACTTCTGGTCACTTTTGACCAGCTATGTTTAGCTTCAAGTTAGTGACTGGTCTTAAGTGCCCTGCTGCACCATAACCTTAATTAAATATCCAGGCCCTGTTAGCATCTTCTTTCCCTGCAGATCTGAAGAGTGACCCAACACTCCTCAGCAAAACTGCTGATGACTCTTCACAGGTAAAGGACAGACAAAGTGGGGATCTGTGATCAGAAAGGGCAGAGATTAAGAGTATTGTGACGCAATAGGAAGCTCAAAAGGTCAGCTGAGGATTGTATTGTAAGACTGAATCCAAAGGTAATTCAAATATATTGCAGTTAGTAGGAGACTTAAGAAAGTAGGGAAAGAGAGGAAAATTGAAATAATTTTGTTCAGTTTGTTCCCTTAATGGGAAGAGAAATTGCAAAGAGGTAGCACATGCTAATAATTTATTGTTCAAAAGTTTTGAACAGCCCCATGTTACCTGTAAAGACAAACATTAAGTACTGTGTATATGGTTAAAGTTTCCTGCTATAGTAAGAATGTCATGTGTGAAAGTTTAGTTTCACCATAATTCTCAAAATATTTACTGACATGTAAAAAAACCGTCTTTGCCTCATATTATTACCACCAAGGTTTCCCTGAGGAATGAGTTTGTGTAATAATTGGCTTATAACAGATGTTAGAATGAATAATAGAATATTAACCTGGACAATTTTGGGGTGGAAAATCTGAAATGGTGCATTAGAAGTTCCAGCAAAGAGTAAATGCAGAGCTCAAAAACTGAGAGAACAAAGGGAAAGTCAGTGGCACTGTAGAATAAGCGCACTCCATTTTCATTCAAGGCAGGGTGTAAGTATAAGCCACCTGGAGCCCTGGTTCAAAGTTACCTGAAATTATAGGAAGTACATGGGAGACATGACAAGTCCAGTTCTAAAGGGCTCACTCATGTTACCCTTCATTGGAGGTACTGTGGAACAACACTTGGTAAGAGGCTGAAGAATTTAGAGGCCTGGGGAGCAAGATGCTGAGTGGAAGCCCAGGCTAGACAGCAGCTGTGTTTGCTCATTTGACATCTCTCTCTTTATTTTATCTATAATTTGGATCGACTAAAGAAAGCAAGCCTGGGTCTTCTGATTCTCTCCTAGGTGCTATTCCTCTCATAAAGCCTTACCTTAAAGTTCTTACAGTCCTGCACTAAATTATCAGTGTGTTCACTTTAACCTGTGTCAGTCTTATTTCCTCATTTCTTGATGTAATGAGTTGTCTAATTACTGCGACATCAATTCCTTCAGCAACTTCAAATAATTACATCTGTGTATTTCAATGACATCCTGAAGAGTTTGGGGGAGGTTTGCTTCAGGCTCAAAAGCATCAGGTGCCTCCTGATACATACACTTTCTGCCAAGATCTCCCTTCTTCACTACTTTCCAAAACATCTAGAAACAACTATATGTCAGTTCTAATTAAAACAATCACCCAAGTACTGGATCTGACTCACGGATTATCACTGTAATTTTAAGAGCTGCTTTCTCTGCCCTGTTGTATGAAGAGTCTAATTTTGTTTGTATTCTTCGTGTTTCAGTGATACCATATTTCAATTTTTTCTTGCCTTCATTTTCAAAAAAGTTATACATTTTCTCTTGCTGCATTTATATATACTCAAAGGAGAAACAAAAATAGTAGTGAGCCAGAAAAGTTTGCCGTGTTCTGTTACCTCACTGGTATTGTTTGCTGTGTGTTTCCCCTTAATACAGAACTGCAGTCCTGTCTGGCTCTCACTGAGCCAGGGAATGTGCAGAGGGAGCTGTAGGAACAGCAGTGGAAGGGGAGCACCACACTGGTCTCTAAGACCAGCTCTTGAAACAAAAAGTGCCTTTCCATAGCAGTGTCAGTGTGGAATGAGAACACAGGCTGCTGTCCCCATATCCTGCACCACCACCCTGCATTAGTAGAGAAACAACACGGTAGGCAGGCAGGCTCCCACCCTAAAAATGAGCAGCCACAAACCATCTGAAAAACACATCAGAATTCACCTTTCTAAGATGCACATGTCCACACCTGTGCCAGTCACCTACATTTTGAAGCATAAGAGACAATTCTAGGGTGGATTCATCTCATCCTAATAAAGCCATGTAAAGTAATACAGGTAATTTATGCCACAGAAACTCCCTTCTCCCTCCTCCCAGAAATATGAGCTTCCATGCTGTGAGGTTCATTTGATCTCTGGTAAGGGCATTTGGAAAAGAAGCTTGTGCTCTTGGTAGAGAGGACACTTGAGGGAAGAAAGTCAGTGATGTAAATGTACCTAACTGCACAGTCAGAAGACTTCACTTACAATAACCTTGGGCCCTTCTTAGCAGAACATTGCACAGGGATGTGGGTGGAGACTTTTTTAAACATTAATGCTCTCTGGCATATGTTCTAAATAAATGAGCRGAATGAAAAAGCATGGAAAAATATTTTGTACTGGGATTATTAATCTCTGTGGTATTCAGCCACTTCTTAGCAACAAACATTCCCCTGAGGAATTATTTCAATCAGAACTCACATCTTGGTCTTCAAGTCCTTTTGGGCATATTTGAATTGCATTTGGTGCATGAAATATATTTTGGGGCATAACCACAGGGCAGTTTGGAAAGTCCTTGGGGACAGTTTTGTACGTAGGCTGTGAGCAGATAAATTGCATTTAAAATCATCCACTTGGAATTCCAGTGTTCTTGAGGTAGTGGCTGCTTGAGATCAGCATGAAACATCTCCTGGCTGAACACATGCAAACGTGTTATCAGGTGCATGGTATCCATCCTTAATCAAATAAAATCAGTGATTAGAAAAGTTATGGAGAAGCTTAATAATTGCAAGATTAGGTTATTTCATTAATTCTTCTGAGATTGTAATGAACTTTTTTTTTTTTGCAAGGGGAGCAATAGTATATTTTTTTCTTCTAAAGGATGTTGTCAGCTTGAGAAGCTTACTTTATCCTGCAGAGTTATACAAAAGGCTGTGCTGAAGATAAGGAAGGATTTTATAAATGGTTTTTAACTACACATTTGGATAGTAACTTGGAAATTGCATATTCAGTGCTCACTCCAGTGGTCATTTATCAGAAAGCTGCCATGACCCTGTGGGAATTCAGCACATTATGAGGCAATTCCACGTAGAAAAGTCAAAGTGGATGATGCAAGGAATAAGTTCCAACAAGTCCCTTAAACCTCGCACTTCTTTTCTGGCGTTTAAGAACAAAATCTGTGTAAACAATGAATATGGGAGTTGTTTACCATCATTACTACTTCTGTTCCATTTCTGTGGATGCACCCTTAAAGCTGTAATAATTTGATTAGCAACATAATACCTGCAATACCTATATTATTTGTAGGTATACTGAAAGCACAACATTTGGAAGGTCAAATGTAGCCAAGTGGAATAATTGCTGTGAGCCCAACCTTTTGCTGCTGCCAGGCTTGGTTCCTGCACTGAGCTTTTCACATCTGGATCAAAGAAACCAAGCATGAACATTTTTCCCCTTAGAGCAACGTCATGCCAGATCTTTGACACAAAGCCAAAATGGTGTGTGTATTCAGAAGCTCATAATGGCTACAGTCCACAGACATAGTAAATGGGCCCCTAATCTCACCTAACTAGCAGGTATTTTTACATTGCAGACACACCCAAACCAGTCATCTAGGTCCTCATTTTAGCCAGGGGAAAAAAAGAAGAGCCTTTCTGTTGCACCTCTTTTTTAAAATTAATTGAGCTTTTAGTTCTCTTATGCTGGAAGACCCCAAAGGAATTTCTTTATCGTCATCTGAGACCATGTGGGATTGAGTGGAGCCAGAGAGCCACGTGTAGACCCAGTCTCATCCTTTGACACAGAATTATCCTGTCTAGGTCCAGACATCTGACAAAAGAACCTGAGTTCAGACTMCCATTCTTCAGAAGCCATCGAAGACTGACACCTTCCAAGATCAAGACACTATGCTGGACATAAATATTCCTATCAATTACTCCCAATCACCCCCTGACCTTCTCTGCTGAGATTTGTAGATCAGAGGCATAAGGCAGCTTCCCATCATGAAAAATTGGTCCTGTTACTGCTGCCATACTTTCTTCTGTGTGCTCCTTCACCAAGCTCTGAGCCATTGAGCTGCATCTGCAGTCTCAAGCTGCCCAGCTTTCTGCACCTCCCACAGCAGCYTTTGGGTTCTGGGCATCTCACCAGGGGCTCACCCGACCCGTGCAGCAGGAGGCAAAGGCAGCAGAGCACTCCATCCATCTCAGCACACCACTCAAGAGCGCGTTTCCTGGGTAGTCTCTATTGTTTTATCCAYTTGGTAACTAATTTTCATTGTGTATGCCAAGTTTCAGAGGCCAGTTAAACATTTGGCAACACKAAACAATCAGCAGATTTTCATTTACGTAGCAGTAGTCTTTTGGCAATCACACTGACTTACAGAAGAACACTTCTTTGAGGTTTATTGGTATTACATATATTTCAGACATTTCCTAAAATAAATACTAATCCATTGCTAGAGAGAGCATTAACAAGAATATTCAGTCATTGCTTCTCAGTGTCTATTTCCTGCACCTGCAAAGTCTCCCTTAGTCTGCCAGCACTACTAACAMCTATTTTACTTCACTGTGCCTGTCCTAGAATTAAATAAGCAAATAAGAGGTAAAACTGTCAAATAAGGCCTTGGAGGACATTGTTTTTTGTAGTATCTTTTCCCATACTATGGGGAGATAGGGATTGTTGTTCAGTCACTCTTTCAGAATCAGCTCACATTTTGGTCTCCTCTAAGAATAATAGAGAAATCTATTTTGATTTCAACATCTGCTAGGCCAATGAATGGGAGATTTTCCATATCTGAGATATTTTAAAAAATGCAGATGTTTATTTGTTAATTCTGCTTGTTATTCAGTTTACAGCTGTTAGAATTGATAGGTTAAAAATCCTGATTCCTCTGTGGAAAATTCTCACCAAATAAAGCATAAAAGGGAGGGAAGAATGAAATGCTGTTTTGTAAATATTCTTCTTTGGTTCTCTTATAATTTGCTACCTGGAATCTAATTTAAACTATGTAAATACAGTAAAAGGTAACTTTAATCATAATTATCAATCACCAGGTCTGGATTGCTTAGCACACACAGCCTGACAAAGACCATTTTAAAGACAGAGTATCTAGCACTTCTCTAGCAGGTCTAATCCTTCATATCAGAGAAGGTGGAGGGGATTTGTTATTTTGATGAGAAGCATTTTTTATCGGGAGCAGTTCACAATGGAGGGGAAGACAGGCTTTCTCACTTTCCCTGCATTTTTCTTCATTTCTTTTGTTTTCTTTAAAATTAAACCCTAGTAAACTTAATTTTTAAATGAAAAAAACCATTTGTCTAAAGAAAAATCTAAGTATAATTCAAAAGCTTTGAACTGAACTGTCATTTCTTTTTGAAAGAAAACAATGTAATGAATTTTACACAGATGTTTCAATTAACTTGAATAGATATTTCTTAAAGGGAAAACATCCCCTCCACATTCTACTCTTAGAAACAGGCTTTGCTGTCACTAAAAGCTGTTTGCTGCTCTCGGTCCAGAAAGGGATCTCTGCCCTGATCTTTGCTTCTGTGGCAAGAAGCTACAGAGGTGAGCCTTCTCCACTCCTAAATACATTGTCATTGTTGAGGGTGTCTGTAGGATTGTATTCTTTTCTTTTTCATCCATTTGTGTTCAACTTGGGCACAAAAACATCTTTTCCCCATTTGTACCCCTTGTACAAGCAAGTGGACAGGAAAAGTGGAATGTTGCCAAGTAAAGATGTTGCTGCCCACCGGGGTCCAGTATCTTTTTTCTCAMAGAGCAGGAATGGGAAGGTGACCATGGGGTAAATTACCCAGTACWCTTAGCAGGTGGTAGGTTAAAGGCAGCAGAAGAAATGAGTGTTTCACACATCAGAGAATCATTATGGAATGTATTGCCATTGGATATTGGAGAGGCAGGAAGAGAAAAAATGATTCAAAAGGAGATTAAAACAACTTCACTGGCAGCCTGTACAGCTATCATATGCTAAAGCATAGAGACAATATCTGGCTCAAGAAGCCTCCACATTCCTGGTTTCCCGGCAAACCACTGAAAAGTATCTCTGTAATTGCCTTGCTCTGCTTCTCTTTCTCTAAACCTCTGCTGCAGGCCACTGTCAGAAGAGGCGTGTTGGGCTGGCTGGCCTCTGGCTGTGACCCACTGCAGCAGYTCTCGTGGCATTCGCTGAGGGGACGAGGCTATCGTGCCCCTCACACCAGCCACGGAAGCTGACAAGATGCAGAAAGGAGTGCAAACGGAGCCCTAATTAATAGTGATGCAAGAGCAGCTCTGCAGGCACTGTGCCTCCCAAGATGTGACAACTCCCAGGACTGGCACRGGAGCGATAGGGGCTCTACTCCACCCCTGGAGCGTGGCTTGTTGCTTGATGCCATAGTTTAGTGCTAAGTATGCAAGTGCATTTTCAACATAGCTGATGGCAGAAATTACACTTCTAAGCTGTCTGGTGGATTTATATGCTTAAAGGATTATGAATTACTGCAAACCAGTACCATTTGCAATGTTTTGCTTTCTGTTCTACAGATCCAATTACTTGAGGGCATATTTGATTGTATATGTAGTTAGAATAGGGGTTTGCTGTGGTTATTTTACATTTTCATTACAGTAAGTTAATGCAGAGGCAGACCTCAATCTAGAGATTCATGCTAAACTTCAACAGTATTACTTAACTGAGTCAAGTTAAGTATATGGGTAGGTAAAGAGGTAAAGAATTAAGTACAGACCTCAATAAACAGGCATCTCTAAGGATGGAACCACACCACAAATAAACAAATCTGGAAGGATATAAACCACACCTAATCCTGCATTAATGGCAGCAATTGTTTGCGCCTGRGCACTCACACACAACCAGATTTGAACAAACAACTTCTGGGATAGGAAGCAGAATCTATTGTACATATTATCATCCAAGTAAATATGAGAAGACTGCCAACTTTGCTTGAATACGCCACCTGATCTCATTGGGAGTTCAAAAGATGTGAAATGCATTTGCACAGAGCTGCTCATTCTGGTGCTGATCTAGGAGGTGCGTGTAGCACCTATCTTGCCATGGAGGTATGAATGAGGGAGGAACACAATATGAGCCAGACCACAGAGGCTGAGACTGGAGATACGGGAGAATGCACAGAGACCTCTGTTCCGCCTGCATTCCAGAGAGACTCAGACCTCAAACCTCATCTCAGGGATCAGTTGTCCAGTACCAACACCAACGCTGTGTGAAACTTTGTACCACAAGGAGGTTTAATGTCCAAAGGAGGCACTTTCACTCTTCTCTAGTTTTCATGTTAGAACTAGCACAGGACATGCCTGCCCAGGTGGAGTGAGCAGTGCAGTGAGCAGGATGTGCTCCGGTGTGTCCAYCATGGGTTAAGAACAAATGAAACGGACAGGCACGGCTCACACACGTTTCCAATTGTTTTGAACAACTGCATTTGTTTTCACTGGGGAAAAACCCACCCAAAACCACACAGAGGAGGAGCCCTTCTAGACTCCCAGTAAGACCTTCATTATGAAGGTTCATAATGAACCATCAGGGTTCATTAAGGACCAAGTTTTTCCAAGCTACTATTTGCTACTTTTTGGAAAAACTATTATGTGGCACTAGTGAGACCATTCTCACACAACAAGCACAAGGAGATTTTTTGTCTAATTGTGAGCAAGCAGAGCCATAGAGAAGCATTTTGGTAGCTATAACACCTTTCTTTTTGTATTTGCAGGTAAGACCATCAGTACTTCATTTGGCTGCTCAAACCAGCTGTACCTCTTTCTTGACCTGCAGAAGCCTCTGCCCAGCAGGTCTGATTTTATTTACTTCAGCATGACAGCTATTCAGAGTATCTGTATCTGTCTTTCTTCAGCAGCCATTCATGCAGCTCTGTAAACAATTGCAGCATAAATAAGTAATGGATTGTTATAGAGAAGACAGACTCTTTTTGGAGATGCATAGTAATAAGACAAAAGGCAGTGGACACCAGTTGCAACAAGGGAAATCTCGACTAGATTTAAGAAAAAAAAAGTCTGCATGGTTAGAAGAGTCAAGCACAGGATCAAGTAGCCTAGAAAGGATGTAAAACCTTAATCCTTGGAGATATTCAGATACTCACTGGACAAGGCCCTAAACAACCTGCTCTGTTTTTGGAGACAGTCCTGCTAAAGTTGGGTATTGGACTAGAGACCTCCAGAGATTCTGCTCTTCCTAAGTGATTCTGTAATGCCAGTAAATCTGCATCAAATAAATGCATTTTTGCAATTAATTACCAAAGGAGATGTTCTCTTATTAAAAGGGAAAAAAAAGTTAATGGAACAAGTTGATGTCCTTTATAGAGTACAGAAAAGGCCATACAATTAGAGTGAACACCATTTTTAATGAGGAGAAGGAATCCTATTAACACACAGCTGCAATTACAAAGCATAATAGTGTTCTTCTGAGAGCCCAGGGTAAAGKTGTGCTTGTAGTTATTTAGACATGGAGGCATAATATGGGTGCATGCAAATTGCACTATACATGCAGAAAGGGTTTTGATTCCTTTTGTGAAAGTAGGCATTCTTTTGCGTATGTTCCCACTCCCAGCCTAATATCCATTTGCTGCAGACTGCAGCTTCATGCTTTTTGTCACTGAAGTAGCCAAAAGTTTGGCCATTAGGTAGAGAAAGCACTTTAAACACAATCTGTCCAGATTACTCATACTTGAAGAATGTAAAATAAAAAAAAAAATAGTAAAGCACCAGAATGTAAGTTCAGGTGTAATTTTCCTTCACTGGWTATGTTTCAGATAGAGCTTGGTCACTGACTCCCTATCCATTGTGTCTGGTCAAAACTGATTTAGATCACTACAAAAAAATGCTGTGACTAACTTCCCTTTCATGATCCTGCAGTACTACTACTATACCTTTTTACCTTTCATCCCTCTCCCCCACCTGACRCATCATCTCTTTTTTTTTATCTAAAAGCTTTCAGCACAGAGTGACAAGCACTAATTCAAACCATTCCAGCCCAGGGAAGGAGAAGGGAAGGTTGCAACCCCTGAGCACAGTGTCTGCTCCCCATAGCAAAATCAATAATGTGGAGGGAAATAAAGGAGAGATTTCCCATTGCTTAAAGAGGAATTTCTAGTTTGCTAGGAGCAGTCCCTGTTGATTAGATATAAAATGTAGATACTGAAAGACACTACTTCCTCGTTCCAAAAACTGCAGGAGTTCTTAAGATGTAGAGTGCCACAAAAAGCAAGAACAAAAATCGGGTTTGTGCACAACTTACTTGCTAAATCTACAGCAACTGGGAGCACTGCCAGACCAAACTGCTCCAATGAAGAGAGGCATTTGCCACAACAAACATTCCACTCCACATCCTGGATCACACAGTTTTAAAAAGACATATTTGAGCAGCAAATAAAATGCAATGACGATATCAAATTTAACATCAGAGAGGAATCTTTTAGTATCTGCCAGTCCTTTGAGTGTCAAATAGAGGGGGGGAAAAATCAGAGAAGCTAAGASTCTGCTTTTTGCTTTCCACTGTTTATGATGAAATGACTTATTCAGAGGACAGATACTGTGAATATGTGAGCTGTGCTATGACCAGCTGGCCTATTTTGGATTTCAGCCGCAATACACAGATGGAAAGTATGTTTCTAGATTGCATGATTTCTTTCTCAAATCTGCTTTTTTTTTCTTTTTTAATCAGCAATTACTGAGGTTACAGAGAGAGTGTGGCAGTTCCTTTGAAGCTTAAAGAGAGTTCAAAGATCATGCAAACACCATTTTCTGAATGTTTTTCTGGAGACTTGCACATTTTTTGTAAACCCACTGCTGAAATCTCAAACAGGTGACAGAAATTATATGTTTTTTCACAGTTTGCCCTATGGAAAAGGCATGAAAAAAAGTCAAACGATTTGACAGAGAAATATGAAAGCTACCATGTGTATTTGCTGTCTCTGTCAACATGAGCTGCATTCGGTTTGGGCATGAGTCTTTCATTATCAACACCTCAAGGAATATAAGGAACTGGAGGAAATAGGAAGTAGGACCGTTCTAGGTGCCTTGCAGCACTGCTAGAGTCAAGTTGTCAAAAGCAATCTCCCTTCCTTTGCAAGAGCAATTTGCATACAAAACTGCAGAGGCGGAATCAGTCCTCTCTTCTTGCTTAGAATGTTGGAAGGCAACATTTCTGGATTAACTTCCATTAATCATTCCTGGATCTCATCTTTTTTCTTTCTTTTAAATCCATGCACAAAACCCCACAAACTGACTCAGACTGATGTCTCATTTCAAATTACAATTGCTATATCAATGCCCTATTTAGGACCAGTATATTTTACTTTGATGTTTACAGGGACATATTGTCAAGTAGGTCTAGTACTTCCAAAATGTACACAACTAAACCACAACTAAACCAGTATCCTTTATGTGATGGGAAAAGGAAAGGTTCCAGGCATACCCATACAGCCAGATTTCTACTCTCCTTCCATCTACAGATGAAAACTACRAAGCTTCTTAAAACTAGGAAACACAGCTTCCTAAAACCAAAACACTATTTTTCCTAGGAGCCCTCTGCAAATCCCAAAGGTGACAATTGTCCCATAATCTGCGTGTGAAGGAATCTGAAGCTCAAGATTTTATGTTTTCCCTGCTTAGGGAAGTCAAAGAGACAGCTCAGGCCTCAGCAAAGGAAGTCTAAGTCTGGTTATAAATAATTGCTTCTGTAACCACTTTGTTACAGTGGACAGGTAACAATTATTAAAGCAGGATTTTRTTCCAAAACCTGAAGATGTACTAAAGGCAGTTACTTGCTGGTGAAATAAGCACATAAATACCATGATTTTATTTCAGAAGGAGAAAAAATCCCCAGCAACTCCTGGACTTTCCCCGTTCTCCCCCTTGCCACAAGCAAAGCACTTTACAGCCATAGTATTTTTATTCACCCATAAACAAATCAGTGGTTTAGCTCTCTTCTTGTACTGACAGGAAATGGTCTTCTGTGACCTGGAAAACTCAGCAAGTTTCTGAACAGAAACAACAGTATTTCTGGGTTGATTTCTTTACTTATTCTTTAAGAGAAGCTTACAAATGTATTTTTGCCRAAGACCTTGGCACTCTCTTCAAGAAAAAAACACACATTGTAAAAATCATATTTTTGGGAAGGAAATCATCTCTATTTAGCTTCATAAAAAGCCATTTTCTCTTTCTTTACAGATTGACTGCAAGACAAAGAAACCTTGTGTAAGTAAACCTGTGCTGGAATGTTTTGCTATGCACCCTGTTCATGTACTTTCACTGATCTATTACTAAGCAAAGTCAGCAAGTGACCTACAGAAAACAGCAAAAAAACCTCACATATGATATAAAATATATTCTTTATGTGCTCCACAATAATGTGTTGCAATGCTCCCAAAATGGCAGCTGCCCCTTTGGACAGCTCTCTAAAGAGGGGAAGACAATATAGCCATAGCTACAAAAAACAAATATATTTGATTAAGTCACATACCAAAGAGTACCTTTCCTGTTCAATCAAATTCAACTCTGTTGAAATAATATGACAGAATTTTTGCCTCATGTAGMTGCAAACAGGCAGTGTTCCAGATATCTCCACTGAGAATATCATTTTAAAACTAGGCAAACGAACAAAAAGAAAAGCCTCTTGAATAGTCTTAATTTTCTAGAATTTGCCAAGGCTGCTTACTGCTAGGCTACTCTCCCTGCAGCACTGTTTTGTTGGACAGAGAGCCCAAGCCCCCTGGTTTCTTCAAGCCTTGTGCCTTGTAAGCATTACGCCCTTAGAATGGGCAACAATACACAATTATTTGAAACGTCAGAACAAAACAAAAAATTGACATCTAGAGTATCAGGTATCAACTTCTCAAAGCAAGCCATTTGTAACTAAACCTTATAAGAGAAAGGTCAGAGGAAAATTATYTTTTACAGCATACAATGTGAGGAATTTTTCTTTAATTCATTCAGCTTTGTAATTCAAATATCCTTTAATTCATTTCAGAAGAGTTAAGAGAGCCCTACTATGAAGAGGAACAGTTTCTCTGAAGAGTAACTCTTCCATCAGATTTTTTTCCCACACTATCTTAAGGACATATCTGTTCATTTTTATACTTTTAATTATTTTTAAGCTTCTCAGCAAAACATTTAGAAGTTCTAGAGGTATACTACTCCAATGATTTTTCCTAAAGTTAGTCCAGTAACTCTAACGTTTTGAGGAGTATTAGAGGTCAAGGTACACTGAGACAGGTTATATTTTCCTTATACATCTTCAGCATAGCTGCCTTTAAGTTTTGAGTCATCAATAAGCAAGAGAGTCCATCAATGGGCAGGGCCCTATTTCTGAGTCCYCTTTGGTCAGGTACATAGAGGAGCACTCCAGCATGTAAGAAAAATGAAGAGATTCTCTTAGTTTCCAATACTGTGTCAGTAGGTATTTGTGGTATTTCCCTTCCTAGCACTCAAGTACAAAGGAAGGATTTGAGTCAGTGTGTAATATTCATCCCAGGTCTACAGTCTTCTGTGGWCTTATACATAAAGTTARATAAATGGAAATAAAAAGAGAAAAGAAACAAAGAAATTAAACCAAGAGCACAAGACATACGTTTCATACTGATGAAAGASTGATGTGTGTCTGCTTTCATCTCTATAAGGTGCTTGGGAGCTGTGCTAAGTCACTGGGAGTCTTCAATATCAACTCTACCATTTATCCATTCATGAAAAATAAAACTATTAGTGATATTTTAGTCTATTAGTCCTGCTGTCATAATTCTGTAAATTAACCTGGAACTGATATGAACAGAGGTGGACTTTTTTTTTTTTTTCCTGTGAAATAAATTTTAAAATATTCACTTTCCAGGTAGTTCTTTCATTTCTAGTAATTCAACGACAACATAAACCTGACAATCAGCACTTGCACAACGCTTGAGCCTTAGAGCCCAGTAGGCTGGAAGACCCCCCCAGATTGTTCTGCGTGCAGCACAGAACATTGCATACAAGCCAGATCGTGCTCCCAAGGGCTCCCTTGTCGGCCCTCACACCCACATCTCTCCAGCCTCAGGCCCATGTGCTCTGCCCTTTCCTGGCAGGGATGCTCCAGCCCTGGAGCCGGCTCTCCCGTGCCAGGCAGAAGGTGGGACCATGGAGATGCAATGTCCCCGGGCGCCTGGGCTCCTCCCCTCCTGGCTGCTGCCAGAGCMCATCAGTTACCCGTTCATTTTCCTGTAGGACCGTGCAACACTGATCCTGGTTGCTGGTTGGATGCATTGTCAGCATGAAGGCATCTCTCATGATGAAACAAAAGGAGGAAAATATGCTGTCACTSTATGCCTTTCAGTACTGGGTGGCCAAGCAGAGTGACTTCATTCTCCATCGTGTTGAGAACAGAAGTTGAAGAGATTCATGTTCTGTGTAGTGAAAAAAAAAGAGCATAGAGAAGGTAGAAACCAGGTCAGGTTAGTAAGAGCAACCATAAAAAATAGTTTAAGTGCATACAGTTAAAATTAGAAATGCCTATGTGAGATATGAGTAATGTCTTGTTATATTTTCTGTGAACTATATCAGTGCAAATCAGATGATCAGAAAAGTTTCAGTTTGGTTGCTGGAGAATAATTAATGAAATGGGTAAATGAGGCTGAGAACAGCAGCATGTTTCATTTTTTGTGTCTTTTTTTTTTCTTTACTCTTCACAGCTGCAAGCCAATGGCTAACAGATCTGAGACAAAGACTAAAACAGGTTACTAGAGCAGGTTTGACAGAATATATTTGGTAGTTTTCAGATCAGCTATGCCAAAAAGCATTCACTCTAGACTACTCTGGATCAGGTATCTGTCACAAAAAGATTTGTTATTATTTTTGAGAACCCAAAGAAGAGTGGGAAATGCCAGAAACTGAAAAATACAAATTCCTAATTTAATTTCTGAAGGGAGAAGGTGGTGGTGGCATGGTAGAAATCACTGACTTACTTTTGCTTCTGTTTTCAGAATAAAAATCTCATTCAAAAAGAAAAAGAAGGAAATGTGGTTTCTTAGTGGTTAAGTAACTAATATTAATTTTATAGGTGGAATGATGAGTTGTGCTAGGAACAGATCTGCAGTAAATATCTTTTGGACCACTAGTATTCAATATTTTTATTAGAGATGTGGRAGATGTACTGGAGAGCCTGCAAACTTAAAAAACACGCAACACAAAGCTGGGAATTACTGCAAAAATGGAGAAATGCAGGCTTGGAATACAAACAATCTTGACAAAATGGAGGAACGCCTAGAAAAAAAGACTGGCTGCAGTTCATTTAGAACAACCACAAGTATTTATATTGATTGGGAAGAAAAAGGKCTTAAAAAATGGAGGGAGAATACCTGGCTAAGCAGGGGTTTGCAGAAATGGATCTTGGTGTTATAGGAAATCACCAGTTGAATTATGTGTCTAAAATGTAATGCTGGTCTGAAAATGGCAAATCATAAGAAGATAGCTATGAAGAAAAATTAAAATRATTGAACCTTTTGAGAGATTAAGCATATTTAGCTATGGTTGAAAATGGATAGCAGTGGGGGGTCTTCCAACTGAGAATGTGTGAACATATTTATTCTTAAAGAAAACTCAAATAACAAGAGAAGTATGAAACAAACCAGGCCAAAATAGAATAAATGTATTAAAGCAATTGTTAAAGGAATTTAACCAATGGCAATTTCATTCTAATGCTGTATATCAGAGGTTAATATCTGAGTAAAGGTAGTTAAATTGGCTTTTTATTATTGAATTATAATCACTTGAGCAATTATAAAAACAGGTGCTGCTGATTGAAATAAATTATTCCTTCACCTGATCACTATACAGCTGATAAGAACTCAAGATTGCTGCACAAGTACTCTTTTATTTGTGCTGAAGCCTTCTTCAAAGGCATTTATTAAGCCAAGATGCTCTGGAAAGAAACTCCACTGAAGGACAAGGACAAAGATTAAAATCTTCTAAGAAAGAGTGTGCAGGCTGTGGTGTCTGCAGATCTTGATTTGATCATTAAGTAGCCTTGATACTTAGTTGACTGTTGAAAATAAGTGTTTTCAATGTGTCTACAAGAATTTTCTCAGGCTTCTAGAGAAACCTATCATTTAATCTTAAATCCTTCAGTCTGTGAAGTTTGCAAGAGTACAGTATAATTTTAATGGCTCAGCTAAACACAAGGTAAAGTAGTAGATAGTATATATTTGGTTTAGCCTTAGCAATAAGATGCCTGGAAAAACACCAGGGGGTTCAGCAAAAATATTTTCCACCAGCAGCTGGAAAATGAGCTTGCCTGCAAACCCAGTGGATATAGCTGCTGCTCTAAAATGAAATGCCAGTACATTGTATGAAGCAGCAGGCATTATCTGAAATTCATTAATGGGATCAATGTAATTCTATATGGGTTATAATAAATAAAATGCCTACTTTGAGATGGTTCATCTGCCATGTAATGGGCGCTCATTCTGATTTTCTCTTTGACAGAGCATTCCCTGAACTTTTTCCTGAAYGGGGGTGATTTGAAATTTTAATGTRGAGTCTCAATCATTCTTTCTCATTGATCATTCCTCCATCCAACACAAAGTTTCACATAATTGTCTCATTATTGTAAGCAGTGTTATACCTCATGTTAGGCATCACTGACTCAGCAGGCTGTGTATTCTAAGTAAACTCATCTTTATATACTTCTGTGAAAGTCCAGTTTCCTCATTAATGCAGAAATCCTGTACCTTCTCTGGCATAAGCATGCATGGAAGTCAGCAGTTTGATTCATTGTGTTGTGAAACTGAGATAAATACAGTATTTTGAGATACTTAGATTTTTCATCCTCTAAAATATGTCTAATTTTCACTCTGGCAAAATTTCCTTCCTCCTATTCGATCCAATTAGTCTGCAGATGGAACAGCTGTCCCAGCTTTATCAAGTACAGAATTCATAATAGGGTTTGTACAAGTTTTTATGGGAAGTCAAATGCAGAGTTATAGTTGTGGTGCTTTTATTGTGTTGTTTCATTCTGCCTTTACTCACTGTTGTTTGAGCAGTAGGACCTGAACATTTGCTCCAACTAAAGCTGTCATGGAGACAGTGCKAAGTTAGAGCTTAGCAAACGGTCTTAGCACAGTCTGTCTGTCCAGCTGCTTTGCCTTTTGTCGCTGACAGAAAACTTTCTCCAGAGGCTACCGTAAATTCCTTTCTGAGTTGATGATCCGTGTTGCGCAAAGAAGATTAATGCTTTTGGTACAAGCCAAAATATTCACTGCCAGATGTAAAAGAATAAGACAGCCTCTGGAGCAAAGTCTTTCCTCTGTTGAGAATTGCTTTTGGGCCTGTGTTTCATGAAGGGACTTTCCTGGTGGGTTTCTGAATTTCCTCTAACCCCACCTGTGCAAAGAGGCTCCCAGGAAGATGTAGGCAGCTACACACAGGTCTCTTAGAGAATCTTTTTCCAGTCCTCAAACAGCAGTGGAATCACTAATGATAAGTATTACTAGACTTACAAAGAATAAACCTCCTAAAAGCAAAGTTGGCTGATCTTGTGATGAGAAATCCAAAACATGCAGGGAACARAAATATAGAAATAATTGACTGATACCAGCAAAACAATTGATGCTGTTTCGCTTCAACTTCACAGACAACTTCATCAAAACCTGCAACTGCAGCACTGGCATGCAGAATAAAAACTCTTTCTGAAAATCCAAGAAAATACATTTAAGGGCTTTTAATTCAACCAGCAAAAACTGTGCTTTAGATAAGTCTTTAAAGCATCAGTAACTTCAAGAAGAATATAAACAAATCATTAATAGCAGATACAATTTTGAACAACTTCCAAAAGTAGCAAAATAATGCAATTTATAAGTGCAGTCAGTGTCTTGGTTACCTCAGAAAGGTTAAGATTTTTTCAAAGGCGCTGACTTCTACAGATCATTTCTGSAAATAACTTTTAGCATAGTATACTGTGTGTACACTATTTTTGATAGTAAAAATTTGAGCTGCTCTGGTTGCCTGGATGAAATTGCATGTTTCTCTGTGATACTTGATTTAACATACATTATAAAGTAAAAGTTTTRGGTGAAATTATTCTATTGAATTCCTGTGATGCATTTCTGTTTCAATCCAGTGAATTAGCTAGTAAAAATAAAACATGAACACCAATCTGMATCACATATTCATTGAAATATTTTGATTATCCAACAATTTCAATCGTATATCTCAAGATTGAAAAAACACTACTGCAATATTTGTGTGGAATTAGGGAAACCTGTCTTTACTTTTCAGAAAGGAAGAATATGGCATTTCTGATACTAATCTGGTTAAAAATGAGAGAAKCTGAGTAACAAAAGATGTGTTGAACCTTCAGAGAAATGCAGTGGTTTCCAGGCCTCAATCTTTGAACYTCAAGCTGTCTATGAGGATGAAGGACTTGCTCAGACAATCTTTGCTGGTTGATGTTTATTGCTACAATTTGATTAAAATTACCTTTGATTTRATAAGGTGCAGTTTCAGGCAGATTCTGTGTCCACCAAGCTTTACCTCAGAATGTTCCAGCAGTGGGTCCCAGCAGATGGCACATACCATCATCTTTCCACAGGACCCACTCTATCTGGCCCCTTCCAGTGAATGACTGACTTTTTCAGGTTCTGTTGCTTTATGTTAGTTCCCAAGAAGAATTGCCTGAGCTAGAAAAATCARTAAGAGTTTTCCAGCTTAAAAACATTTTATTTTATGATTATTATTTTAGTATCTTTAGATACAAAAATAGTCAGTGAAGTATTTAACTATTTAAAAAATGGAAAAGCCAGTGTACACTCTTTCATGAAAGAAAATTTTGATGATTCAGGCCATGTAACAGACTACAGGTGACTTCTAAATTCTCTATTCTGTAAACAGTATCACATGTGCAAAAAAGGCAAACTTTGGCCATATCAGAGACTTAGATGTCCAATCCGAAGTGTGGAAGAAAGCAAGAACCCTAAATCARGTGACTCTTGGAAATGGATACTAACACTTCACTGAGGACCTTCTCTTTAAAGAAGTTTTGTTCTTCTCATTTCTAAGTTTTGAAGAAATTAAAGATGCCTCCTTTATATTTGGACCTTGTAACTGTAGCTGAATCATTGTAGTATCTACATTACTGTTGCAAGAGGGGACATCTGTGTTTTTAAGAGGTTGTTAATGGGAGAAAAGGCAACTACTTTTGGAGCTACACATTTCCTCACATACCCCCTTAATGCCACAACACAACATCCTYGAATTCTTATTTGCTATTATATTTATAGAGAGTGATTCTCATCCCACAAAAATGTGCGTATCATGTTTGGTTAGGGATAGTCTGAAGTTCCTTTTGTGGCCATGGTTTCCAGGGCCAGTTGTCCAAAACTGCAGCCTGAGTCACGGCAATGTGCATGGGTAAAATGCAAAAAATCCAGAAAAAGAATATTTGAATTTCAAGGCTGGCTTGTGATCACTGAGCTACCGTGAATATATGATTCTAGAAAAAATCCCATTGTAGTAAAACTCACATTTTGTTTAGTGTCCACTTAAGGAGGTTATTCAGCTTTATAGGCACCATTTAAAACAATCTAAAAAAAATTCCTCAAAACAACTGGTTTTGTAACTTCTTGATATTTCAKTTTATTAAAGTGAGGATAAATATAGTATTATAATCATTACCAAGCAGTAATCTTTCATAACAAATCATAGACATTTTTCTAATATTTGAAGCAGCTTATCWGTCAGGACTCTGAGTGTACCAATAGGCCTCAATGGCACTGTCCAACCTGACCTGAAACTTTCATCAGCATCCTCAGCCCATGAGCTAAAGAGCTCCATCTAAACTCAAGCCCTGTTCTTCATTCCTTCCATGAGCACAACTGACTCCAGGATAGACCCTGGACCATGCTGAAGCCTTGTTTCTGGTTGTGTCTCCTGCATGGATGTGGTTCAGGTTTGGCTGTACCTGTGCCTGTCCATGAACCTGTTATCAGCACTCTGCTCAGCCAGGCCAGGCACTGCAGGACCGCACTGTGCTCATTAAGGGTGGCCACCATCGCCCTTGGATTTTGCCTTTTCCTCCCTTGTGGCACAGCCTTGCTCTGGTTGCCTTTTGCATTTCTTTTTGAGGAGAGAAGGGCTTTCCCTGCCAGACCAGACCCCAGTGAGCTGCCCTGTATATGCCTCTTGCCTTCAGGGCTCCTCAGCAACCTGGGTGCCAGCAGCAGTGCCAGACCAGCCCTGCCCACCCTGGGCCCCGATTCTGGCCAGGACAGAGCTCATTTTTGCAGGAAGGGGCATGGCTGGGACTTGGAGGTTGCTTGGTGCCACCTCATTACCAGAGGTGGGGAGGAGGGAGTCCCTTCTGGTTGAGTAAGTGCAGCAGACGGAGTGCTGGGCTGCTGCTGGTTCCCAGTCGGGGGCAGCAGCTGGGTGGGTCCAGTTCTGAGCCAGAAGGAGAGTTTGGGTGGCACCAGTGGTCAGGTCGGGCTCTGCAGGGAGCATTTGGCATGTGAATCACTCTCTTATTTCCACTGTAGTTACTAATACTGGTACTATCCCTTTTCTTATCTCATTGCTGTTTCCTGTAAACTGCTCTTACCTCAACTAATCTGTTTACATCTGATCTTATAGGCACCTTTTGTGCCTATAATTCCCCTCTCCAGCCCGATGCAGAGGGGAGAGGGAGGGGGACAAAGAAAGCAACACATGGTTGGGAGAGTCTCAGTGGGAGGACTAAATTGGAGAGTAGCATTCCCAAACCACGACACTGTGCCTGGGCACTGCGGGATGGGAGTTCAGGCAGGGGCTGAAGGTCCCAGGCAGGTTCTGGGATGTCAGGGCCTGGGGTAGGGGTGTACTGGGGACCCTCCAGTGGCACCAATGGGCTTGTCAATATGCATCTCCATGACCAGGGTTTTGGTTCCTGTACAGGACAACTTTGGCTGCCAATGGAAATATGAGGCAATATAACTATTKTTCTCATCCATGAGAACCAGCTACAGCTCTTAACGGCCATACCTGTGTCCTGTGTTGTAGAAGCCTTGCAGGTTTCTACAACAGTTTTCCCCATTTTAGCCTAAAATGTTTTCAGTTAGCAGATAACAGCAGGATGGAGACCGACACTGCAGGGGAAAAGTAACCAAACTGTTCACTTTTGRTATCATTCTCTGTGGCTGCTGTTAATCAGTGGAAAAAGAGCAGAGTAATTGGGGTTGATGGACTGCAGATACAGGAAAAGGACATATTCAGGATACATACATTGTTTTTCCACTGTGTTTTATCACCAGACTGCTTCATTAGAAAGCCAAACTTAGCTGTCACTATCAGAATTAATGATGGTGATGTAATTTGAAACACACAAATATTTTAAATTTGATTGATCAATAGTAGTATTKTCTGTTTAAGAGACACATTGTAAAAAAAATGCCACATGGAGCTTTTGTTTCCCAAAACAATTTTATATTCTTTTAGTAGCTCTATATGCTCTTTAATATAGCTCTTTTTCTTAAGGAAAGTATTYGAATTACTAATATCTTTATTTTAAATTTTACAATACATAATGTGTACATTTATAAAAAATACAAATACAAATATTAGGCAGTTACAAATATAATGCAATTACAAATGTAAATTGTAAGTCCTTCGCCATGATCCAGTTACACACAAGCTCACCTTTCTCTCTGCCAGGGGACCCACATCTCCATCACTCTTGGAAAGTGTCAACATCCAGAAGCTTCATGGAACACGCTGCAATTCTGAGCTCAGAGCTAGTTATTAGCTGCAGTCTTTTCCCCTCACAGCTTTATCAACACAGTGCAATACACACCATGATAACTTACGATTGCTGAGGGCTAATTAAAAGGCACTGATATTTCTAGTGACAGACTAGATTATTTTCTCCTTTTCCTATCAATAGATTATTTTTGCAACAGGCAGGAATACGGCCATGATAGGTAGAAATCATACCCCTACTTATTAGAAAACTTTACATCTTACTTATTTCTCAGCAAAGGATTTCTCAGTAAAAAGCCTCTCATTTGCAAAATAGCAAGCAATGCATTACATTTGCCTCACAGGGAGAAAAGGTGCAGAGCTATTTATTCTGCTGATTTGAGTCATATTATAACTGAGTATGATAGGGCTGGGCTCTAATTTTTTTTTTAAACAATGAGCAATGGATTAGAGGCTTGCTTAGCTATTCTTCATTCATTAACACTGTAACTGTCGAATGCTCTGTGCTTAACAAAATCCGATAATTGCAGATAGCATTAGTTCTGCATCTTTGGAGAACAGCCAGCACAGATTCTAATGAAATAAGCCGACCATGCATCGGGGGATTTAGGAAGTACTGCTATGCTGCCTACAATGACATTTTATTACTGGTTAAATAATCTCTGAATCTGACTGTTCTGCGGTATTTTGCAACCTTACAGTAGCTAGATTCAAATACTTTATGAAAAAAGAATAATGCAATTCTCAGTGGGTCTAATCTTTCATAAATAGAGTCAAGTTGTTCAAAACCAGAAGCTCATTAGCTAGCTCATTGCAAATTGTATTAATGCTGGAATCAAGCTGTATACGCAAAGAGTTTTTGAAAGCTTGCCTCTAAAGTAAATACATCCAGGCATATGCACTTTGAAAATTAGTATAGTCATTCAGTAATAGGAACAATGTTTCATGTTCATGCTTCATAGTGGGCTGATTTTTTTGAAGGTTTCTGATTGGAGTTTTAGGCTGGAATCTTGGCTTTTTGAAAGACTCATCCTCCCTATATGCCTCACTTCCATTATATCTCTGAAGCACTACAGCAACCACAGGGTTTCTGCTCTTTGTCCAAAGTTTTACACTGCTTGCATGTCCAAATCAGGCAGCTCAATCCTTAAAGAGAGGATGCCACAGTCAGAGACTTTTCTGTAAAACAACACAGATTGTAGCACTGTTCTACAGAGCCTACAGCAGGCCACCATCCATCCATCCAGCTGCTGCAGATGCCTCTGCTCAAGAAATGCAGTTCTGTAAATCAATARTAAGAAAAGAACTGCAGGAAAATGTAAGATGTCAGTATCGCTAAATAAATTAATCGTTCACATAAATTTTATTCATGCAGTTTAAAAATCAGTCTTGCTATCATATGGACTCATGCACTACTGTGCTAAAGAAGTATCAGATGTTTTCAACAGCATAGATCACAAGAACAACAACATATATTTTACTYCAGAGGAAATACTGTCCATGGTATGAGTGTTACATTTCAATTTACTAACAGTTCCTTTSACTTCCATGAGACCTGTCATTTCARAAGTGTCTCCATAAGACCAGGAACTGTGATGAAAGGCCTGGTGTGCACACGGGGTAAAATGTTTGGAGGTTCTTGCAAATAAACTGGCACAGGACTTGCAGATCATATTCTTTGACTTTTMAAATAAATTCTTGTATATACTTGAATATTATATTTGTCCTGATTTGGGACAGATTTTGGGAGAAAACCCAGGACAACATTGTTTTAGGGATGCAGTGAAAACAGTTGAGTTTTGGTGACCCTGACTGATTTATAAGTCTTGATGCAGATGAAATGCAATCTATCATCAGGAAAGACAGCATAATTTAAAATATTTGGGAGGAATTTTACTGTATTCACTGCAGACTCCTTTTTAACCATAACTACAACTTTCTGGGACCTCTTGTCATATTTATGGTTCATACCATGAGTGAATATGGTTTGTATTTAACAGTTATGATGAATTGTTTTTATGCATCAGAGCAAAACTTGATATTTTATAGTTGCTTTGAATTTGAACTATGAAATATTCATTACATTTTCACAACAAAAACTTCTTCCAACAAATCACTCACTCAGTTCATTTTGTATACTAATTTTATGTAGGTCTAGAATACAAATTCTGTGCAGAAGAAGGAGCATTACCACAACAGGCAGCTGGTTACCAAACATTTGGAATCATAAGTATTTGAAGAAATAATGCGACTTCAATTATTTTTTCTTTGTAGGCTGGGGTGGAGTCAATTGTTTGTTTGGGAAACACTGCTCAGACTCCATAAGTCAGCAGTATTTTTGTAAGCAGAAAATCCACACTCCCTCCTCTGATGCATGTCACTCTCTGTGTCTGTGGAAAGCTGATATAACCCCCATAACCAGTTTTAACTGATAATATTTGGCCAGCAGGTCGAGGGAGGTGATTCTGAACCTCTACTCTGCCCTCATGAGACCCTGCCTGGAGTCCTGCATCCACCTCTGGGGTCSCCATCCCAGGAGAGATGTGGACCTGTTGGAGCAGGTCCAGAGRAGGGRGACAGAAATGTTCACMGGGCTGGAGCACCTGYCCTATGAAGACGGGATGAGAGTTGGGGTTGTTCAGCCTGGAGAAGAGGAGGCTCCAGGGAKACCTCATTGGGGCCTGACAGTACTTAAAGGTCACTTAGAAAGGGGGGAAGAGTAACTTTTTATGTTAGCAGATAGTAATAGGACAAGAGGAACAGTTTTTAAACAAAAAGAGAAAATATTTCAGCTAGGTGTTAGGAAGAAATGCTTTGCTCATAGGGTGATGAGGCACTGGAACATCTTGTCCAAATAAATTGTGGATGCCCCAACCCTGGAAATGTTCAAGGCCAGGTTGAACAGGACCCTGAATATCCCTGCCCAGGGATTCTGATTTGGAACTCCATAATCTTTAAAGTCCCTTCCAACCTAAGCCATTTTATGAATCTATAAATCTGTGATATGAGCTTCCGATCTATTTAAAATACATATTTGTTTTACCATACCTGGACATCTGTGGTTTAACTTTTATGCACTTATTTTTCATAGTAAGATGAATCATCATAGAACATAGTCTTATATGAAAATATTAATAAGTGGTTTTATACCATGAAAATCCAGAAATCTCTGAAAATACAGAATTGAACATTTTAATGCTTGACTTAGTCCTCAAAAATTGATAGGAATCTCCTGACTTTTTCCATATCYATCCAGCTTAGGTTAGCAATGCTGGAGTGAGAGGGAATATTATACTGAACCTACCTGCTTCAGATTTTGACCACTGGTGATGGCCAGCCTAGACAAAGRATCAAGGGAGTCATCCATATTCCCAACAGCTGGCTACCACTTTAACCATTGGCTTCAGTGTCTGGAGAGGAAATAGAGAAAGCCTATACTAATTTTGTTCCAATTCAGTTACCAAACTTTTGTTCTCATTGAGTATGATGATAGCTGAAGTCATAGTGACTGTGTATATTTTTATAGGTAGCAGTGCTTTAGGAATTTTGAAACTTTGGTCCAGATTCCTCACCAGAAACTGGAGTGGATCAGTGACTGATGCACTAAAATTGCTACCATTCTGGAAGCTGGTTCAATGAGAATATTTAAGATTTGTGTAAGACAACAGTTACAGCTCCTAGACACCTTTCTTTAAGAGGACTAGCATTTCATATTACTTAAGTTTTCTAAATTTTATTAATAACAATTTTTSTATATTTTATGTCAGATAGTGAAAGATAAAATCATCTGTTTGAATTCAAAATGAAGCCAGTGTCTGTTTCYCTTCCAAAGCAAACAAACAAACATAAAGGCTTAGGGTTATGGGGTTTCATTTAATTTTAAAGAATTTTCTAAATTAAATCTAGGCAAATATTGTAATGAAAGTAATTTTCATTAACAATCTGAACTTTCTAGAAAATTATCACAATCAAACCAATCTATTTCAAMATTTTCTTTAGTCTTTTGCCTGGTATGGTTTGGAAATTCTAAGTAGGTAAGTTGTTCCAATCATCTTAAAATCTGTACAATTTCTTRAAATGTTATCATGACTTTTGAAAATATGCTTATGAAAAATTTCTTTGCTATGATGAATAAAATGTAGCTTGAAATGCATTTTTCTTGATTTTTAATTATGTGATATCTCTTTTTAAAGTCAATTTAAATGAGGAGTCTAAAAACTTTTTAGCATAGAACTCCAACTTCTCTTCAAAGTCCTTCTCTAGTCCTTCTATATTCTGTGGGTATATAATGAATATAAACAAAGTAATTTTTTTAAAAAAATTAACTGTAAACCAGAATACATTAATTTAATTTCTGTGACGCAAATGTTTTAAAGTCTGAATTTTCAAGACATTAAAATAACTGTGCAAAAATCAGGCTATGTGTTTGATAGATAATGCTGAAGACAGACCCTGACCAACATGCCTTTAAGCAAATCCTTAAAAGATCAACATTAGTATCAGATCCAGACAAATAAGTGATTTGAGGCACAAGATGCCAGAAGAAGAGAGAATGGAGAGTTGCCACTGTGGACTGAAAAGGCAAAGGAAGTGCTAAGAAAAATAAATACAAGTTTGTTAACTAAGCAAATAAAATAAGGGGAAGAGGTTACATAAAAGAAATTCAAMTAATTCTGAAGCATAAGCACAGAGATAAAACTGGAATTCCATCATTAGACAATAGACTATGCAAGCACACAAACCTTAATCTTTGCTGTTTCTTCAATATAAACAAATCTGCTGGTTGCTAGCATTATTGCTGAAAACAGATCTCATCAAATTGTACACAGAGAATAATTTCATCTTTTGGAAATAAAGCTATTATTTCACTATACCTCTTTGTCCAGGAAACCAAAATTTAAATCTAGATTGAAAACAGTCAAAGACACAGTTTCTTATTATGTAGTCAACAACCTGAAGGCACTGCTTTCTCTAAAGGCTTAAATAAAAAAAAAAATTTAAAAAAGTAAATAGGGAAAGGGGTCCAGAAGGCAGGATCTAATGTAATTTAAAACTGGAATTACATCAGCAGTTTCAAACAGATGGCAGAATGTAGAGATAAATGTGTTAGCTCTTTTAGCTTATTTGGTCTCTCCATTGTTTGCATCATTAAAACATGCAGTAGTTTACAATTTAAAAATATACTGTGTATTAGACACTGGAAAAATGGACATGTACCTACTGAGTGGAAGGAGGTAGGATTGAATTAATTTGCCATACTTTAATGTACAGTGTCTGGGATGCTTTAGGCAAGTCTGCAAATAGGTTTCCTAGGAAATGAGATGAACAGAAATATAATGACCTTGAAATTACAACCCCAAATGTCCCAAGTATTTAGCAACCTAGCTCAGAAGTGGTAATTACATAAAAAATACAAAAGATTCTTAATTGCTACAGTTATAGTGTATCTAGGCAGGTCAGTTACTGTACACAGCTGCAAAAATGGTACGTGATTAATAGGGGGTTGCTTATGATAGCACTAACTAGCTAGTGTGTAGTGCAAAACACTCATTTCTTTTCCAATTAAAGGAAAAAAATCTGGTTTTGATTAGGCTCTTCAGAAGGTCTRAGTCTGTAGCAGCAAAATACTCCACTCTCACACTGTTAAATGTTTTAGTCAAGGACTAAGCAGCATATATTCATGAAAAAGAGAAAGGTTTATATAAAATATTGGGGCAAAAATGCTGCAAATATCAAAACAAGACACTTCAGACCATTTTGGTTAYTCTAGTTCATTGGCTATAAAACTACAGGGTAAACCACTTCAAATAAATAGGACTGATACAGGTGCGTCTCCAGAGCTGGAACCAGGCATCAACCCTTCCTGTGATTCATTAAACTGCAGTTAATCATTCTTTCCACATAGCTCTAAACTCATTCCATCAAAGTTTGAAGAAGGAGGCATTAAAAAAAATCACGTAAAAGAACTTGCAACATTTCCATATGGTACTGAGATTACAAGAAGTCCAGGAGAAACACTGAATTATGTGGAGAGCTCTCCAGATTTGTGAACATCTCATGGTTCACCCATCAACAGGTTGAGAAAAATGTGTGGTCCTGATCTTTGGAGCATTTCTTCAAGAACCTGCCCTGCAGATGAGTCATTACAATGGTCCCTGCTCAGACCAGAGTGTGCACATATTGGAAGTATGGCTTGGTCCACTGGGATTCCAGGGCTTGACTGTGCTCTGGTCATGCTTTCGTAGGCTCTGGTGTGCTCTAGGAATGGCTCCATCAACGTTTGGGGAGGGGAAGGGACCAAGAATCAGGAAAGAGGGTACAAATGGCAATCATCAGAGGGGACGAAATTCATAGAATTTGTGGGTTTCCTCTTGTCTCTAAGGAGTGGTAGAAAAGTTAGCACTGGAAAGTCAGCATTCATTCCTGGGGCTAACACTCAACACTCCAAAGGGGTGGATAGAGAAGTTTGCTCAGGCATTAGAGACTCACCTTGCAGATCTCTCCATATCCTGGCAAACTCGATTCCTGTGTCTGAAGTCACCACAGCTGCTAGACAGTGATGATTTTTATAGGCAGCAAAAGCTGAAGGTCCAGAAAATGAAACAAGGATATAAAATACATATTGTTGTGGGAAATTGGCTTTTGAAGTTGTTCTCCAAATCKTGGTCACACCCATAGCTTTCTCTTCTCTTCAGAAAAAATGTTAACAGCTACTTTTCTGGTTTTGCTGAGCATACATGTGTGTCTTCAGTCAGTGAATTTAAATCCTGCCTAATCTATAGTTTTCAGAGAAAGTAACAGAYTTAAAAGTCCTTAAAACAACTGCATTATTCCCTGGCAGAGGAGTAGATTTACAGACAAAACAGAATCCTTTTGTGCTGTGATTTGACCATTAAATTATTCTGCATATTGAGCATGATCAGAAACTGTAGCCTTAGATCAAGCACTGTGAAAATAAATCTGTGAAGAAATTTTCAGAAATAAATACAGACCTGCATTCTGCTTTGCTTTTCACTGGGATCATGGAAAGTGATAGAGGGAGATTTGGGATGCAGAGAAGTAAGGCAGATTTGGCTACTCTCTCCTGGGAGAAATCCTGAATTATCTTACCGGGGAATCCCTCTTGAAGTCTCACTGAAGTCATCTGTGGCAAGCTCCTTTCACTGCCCTTAAAAGTCACASCTTGCCAAGCTCTGTGGCCACTGGGCTCTGGTCTAGGTTCACTTTGCACCCTCATCTTTTCCCTGTGCAAGTCTTAGAGAAGAGAAAAAGCTAAACTCACCAGCACATTTCAAATTTGGTACTCTACAATCTCATCTTTGGCATCTCACAAAAAAATCAAAAAAGATCATTCAGAGAAAGCAGAATTTCCTACAATCAAGTCAAAGTCGCACTGAATAGTCTCATTTCTTTAAAGGTTTTGATTTTGCAAATTCAGATAATGTGTGAATAATTATTTGCAAGTGATGTTTTCCTATATCATTCCTACTAAAGATTTCCACTCACCAGATCAAAAATAAAATTTTTATTTTTTAGAACTGAAATGGAGAGCAGAGCGGGTATCCCCCCAAGAGAAATTTGCACAAAAACAATATTAACTGCAAGGCAGGTCAAATGTTCACTGACACATCTTGACAATGCCCCTTTTCTTTACATTGACTCTATTTGATTAAACTGATTGAAATGCATTTCATACTTGTGCTTTGTCAGTCTATATTTTGGGCTTCATGAACAAAATGATACTAGATTGACTTACCCAGATACTTCACAAAGCTTGTCATGTTGAATTAATTAATGTTGCTTGTATAGCATGAGAATATGGAGATTCATCTTTTCAATTCTGTATTTGCTCTACCACCAAATAAGGGGATGATGAAACATTACCTTGGTAGTTAACAGGCATTTTAAACRTCTTCATTTCTTTAGAAACCTACAATAGAAATATTACGATAATTGTTGCACACATTATGTAACACTAGTTACATAAACCCAGAAATAATAGAGTAGTAGCCAAGAGTAGTAGTGAATAAAACGAACTATGCTTTCTCTTTTTTTCCTTCCTTTTGGGTAACGTGTGGTGCAGAAACATACATACAAATGCTCTTCAGAAACCTGAACATAAATAATTTTGCTAAATCTCCAAAGTCTTGGGAGGATATTCTGTACTGCACTCTTGTAACATTGATAGTGAAGTCAATAGAATGGTATTAACTGCATTTAGAACACAGTAGTGATTCCCCCATCTCACTTATAGTATTCATTTGGGATTTTTTATGGTATCCAGACCTCTCACTGTGAAACATTATKCCTTAATAATGCTGCAGTCCACTTTAGTGCATTTCTTTTTGCACTAAATAAAACAAGTAAGCAGTGTAAAATATGAAAAATATCAATGAATTTTACAAATGTAATTAGAACCAATGATGTGAATACATTGTATTTTAAGTGAGAAGATGAACAAAACATTTGAAAATGTGATTGCCATTCAGATGTGAGATGGTTGTATACAATATTCTGTCCAGAAGCTGCTATTACTTGGTTTTGTCAAAAGCCCCTTTTACCTTTTTATTCCTTAGTCATGATAATCCAGAGCTGGGAATTTAAGCCCATGTAGCAAAGGTTGCTTCCAACTGACCTGATCATTTGAAGTGAGAGGAGGAGTCAGCCTGGGGTGCCATCAGCTACAGAGACAGGCATGCCATCATTTCATTGGGTGTCTGGGCCACATTTGTTTTAATTCAGCAGGAGAGACTGGGGACATGGGAAGGAAGGAAGGAAGGAAGGAAGGAAGGAAGGAAGGAAGGAAGGAAGGAAGGAAGGAAGGAAGGAAGGAAGGAAGGAAGGAAGGAAGGAA